>CM047817.1:21646277-22315648 GCA_026214975.1 Gentiana macrophylla | reverse complement strand
GGTTCAAGTCGAGTGAGGTTGATGGTCGGTTCTCATGAAAGAGATTTGTAGGCAGAGAATGAGTTGGGATTGCTTTCCTTCCACCTCCGATTCACGATGTTTGATTATGGCGGTTTCAAGTTCTACACTTACACGCTGCCAGCGAGATAAAACTGTTGAAACATTAGTGGGCGTGTGGTGAACCCGACCATTGTTATAGTGAGCAAGAATTCTTGCAGCAAGCAGCTTTGGGATGAAGAAGAAAGAGCAAGATTTGAGGATGGTGAAAGTGCACACCTTTTATCTATTACACCACCGCTGAAGAAATTCAAAATGATGATCTCGAAGGGTGTATGATAGGTTTGAGCACAATGTTTGATGAGACACAAGCCCAGTCGGAGGAGCATATGGGATCGCCCATTTCTTTATCACTCCCGAATGGAATTTCCATGAGTGTATGAGGAAACCTATGAGGCGAAGAGCATTAATGGTAATTGCCGAGGAGTGAGATTATTAGCATGCAGGTCCACGGATTATTATACTCTTCCACGCCGTGCCGATGAGTGTGAGATCGATTTTGTGTACTCACGAGTAGATGGAGTTGAAAAAATTTTAAAAGAGAAACCTACCATGGAGTGAAAATTTCAAGAAGAAGATCTTGACCAATTTTGATGAAAAGGATTCGAGGTTGGGAAGAAGTGACATCGAGGGCCATGAGAAGTAAGTTTCTAATGACAACCCGGCCTGAACTTGATGCTTGCCCTTTTCATTCTTTTAGTTGTTGATCTTTACGAGCTTTCGGATTTTGGTTGATGGTTTGATGATACTTGTTTGAAATAAAATATTTGAATTGTTGTTTTGAGTCCTTTATGGTTTGAGTCCGTTTTGGTGCCACTTGGTCTGCCAGACATAAAACAAAGCGCTTTGTGGGAGGCAACCCACTTTTTGGTAATAATTTTGTTTTTGAAGTGGTTTTCGGGTGCAAGAGGAGAGAGTTTGTCTACCACTTGAGAGTTTGGGGTGAGATTTTCCTTTTGATTCTCTTGCTCTTGTGCACGTAGGCCAGGGATGTTTTTATGTGAGCCTCTGTAACCTTATTTTATGCATGGATGCTCTACGTGTTCACTTTGATTATCTTTACATCCATTGCAATTCCATCTAGTATGGTGATATGCTTTGATACCTTAGTTTGTGGCATAGTTTCTATTTTTATATATCTAGTATCTATCACATATCTTTTGGCACGTGGACTTTTCCCGTGCATGTGTTTCTGCTTGGATTTTGTTTCTATGGTTTGAGATACTCGAGATGGAGCTTACTTAGAAGATGTCACGTGGGCTAAAATGCGCTTTACTGCGGGTTTTGAATTCAAGCAGCTAAGTCTTTTTACTCTTTATCTCTCACATTGAGGGACGGTGTTTAGTTTAAGTGTAGGGTGGGAGACTTCACCCGTTTTCTTGTTTTGTTGTTAAATGTGCTATAAATGTGATATACTTAGCCTATGATCGGGACTTACAGTTAGATTTGGGCAATTTTAAATTTTTCAAGTGTTTTCAACACCGTGTTGTGTGTGTTATTTTCACGACCAGTGGTGATCACCTTGAGTAAGGGACCCAGAACATGTGCATTCTTGGTTTGATATTATCTTGAGAAATGGAGTTGAATAATTTCACCGGAAGCTTACACCTTGTGCACAAATTTGATTACTACCACCTTTCATACCATGAGTCTCGAGAAGAAATGTCATAGGTTTACCTAAGTAGGACATGGGATGACGGTTTTGGCGTCTTTTGACCCTACTAGTAGCCAAATAAGCTTTAACGGAACATTTACCCTTCGTAGCCCCTCTCCAACCTTGATAGAATGGTCGACCACCATTCAACTTATAGCAGTTTGTTACTTAGTCGAAGAAACCTACCCACTGAGCCTTATTATGGTCACATTTCCTTCATTTTATACCACTACAGGTGGACTTAGTCTTGTTGACCTACTTGCTAAGACAAGTGTGGGGTGAGAGATGATGTTTTTGATTGGGTTGTTGTTTCTCGTTTGAGCTATAAAGTGTTGAGGAGCTCGTTTGGGCTTAGTGTTGGCTCTTGGGCCAAAGAAAAGAAAATCTCTTCTTCATCTCTTCCTTAAAATTTAAAAAAAAAAAAAAAAAGAGGATGTACATAGAAATAAAGGCGTGGAGTCAAAAGCTGTTGAGCTCAAAAGTAACTTTTATGATGTTAGAGTTGGGATAGTGATAAAGGTGCTGAGTAGTTGTGAACTGAACTCCTCACGACATTTGAAACATAGTCGAGTTTGGCAATGAGTTCGCGCCTTTGGTAACTATGGTTCCCAAAATGTCAAAGTTGATCAAAAAGGAGTTTTGGGGTGGTTTGTATGATAGAATTGAAGTGGTACATGTGTTGATTAGGTTCACTCGTTTCTTTTCCTCCGGTTCCCAAAATATCCCTTTCTTTCTAACCGAAATCACTCCTAGCCTAACGTTATAACCGCTCAAGTCCTGCCCTCGATCGTGTCCAAACTTAGTAAGCTAGATTAGTGGAGAGGCTCGTGATTGTAAACGGTTGGTAGACTTTTGGTTGGGATTCAAGCCCGACAATCATTTTGAGCATTTGGTTTTAGCTTGGCACCACACACTCCATTTTCTTGATAATGTTGTACTGATGTGTTTATGTTCGGTGTTTCTTACTTTGGGGCCACCTAGAGTGTGAGTATTAGCACCTACATCACAAAGTTGAATCCGCTTGGTTTGTTTTAAAATGCCTATTTTACTCGAGGACGAGCAAAGGCTAAGTGTGGGGTGGTTCATGGAGTCAACTTTACGTGATTCGGTGCATCTTTTACCCCGGTTATCCCACTTTAGCACGTTTCACCGGTGATTTAGGCCGTTTCGGGTAATATCGTGAGTTATTAGCATGCTTAGGGGTAATTCCGTCATTTGATGGTTTACTACCTCTTTTTAGTGATATTGACCTTATTCCTGAGCACTTTTACCTCCTGGAATGTTTGGATGTTTTTGGATGTTGTGATGATGTAGGTAAATGGTGTCTCGGATGACCGGAAGGCGATGATTTTTGGTAGAAAGCATAACGAGGCAAGAAAAGAGATCAAATGAGGAAAAAGTGAAGAATTTGGTGGCCGCGGGGTCCAAGCGCGCGTTTGGAACCCTCAAGCGTGCGTTCAAGATCCAAACCAATGCGTTCGAAGCTCCAAACCGGCGTTCGGAGTTGCCAAAATGGATCTGAGTTGAAAGCCTTCAAGCGCTGGTTTTAGAAAGTACCTCAAGCGTCGCGTTTGAAGTCATCCAAGCGCACATTCCAACACCCTAAACGTCGTTCTACATGACGGATGCCGTGAGGCGCCCCAGGCGAAGCTAAACGCACGTTCCAACCATCTCAAGCGTGCGTTGGTCTAAAATCTGCGCATTTTTCCTCACACCTATAAATACTCCTTAGACACTCAAACCATATCTCTCCTTTCCTTAGCATAACCCTACCCTTTTGGGTCGATTTTTGTAAATAGTTTAGAATAGAGTAATTTTATGTAGATCAAACACCTATCTCCTTACTCTTTTCATTTCTTAGATTGATTTTCATTTCAATTAACAAGTCTCCACCTTTTATTTGATTTTTCTCTCTTGTACCCTTCTTCTCCAACTCCGAATTTCGCACTTTTATGGTAATAATCCTCTCTCTTACTTGTTATGTCTCTTATTTCTTCTTCTCTTTACATTTTAACTAGTATAATGTGTGGTTAATTTCTCCCATAGCCGGGTCATGTGAAATGTGATGAAATCACCCTTGGGTGATGAAAGTGGGAGTGGGTGTTGCGTTTTATTGTTGTTTCTTGCATGTTTCACGTCTTAGAACTTGTTATAACGGATTTGAGCTAGATTAGCTACCTAGGTCAAAGATCACACACATCACTCTGAGAGTTGTTCAGAGAGAGGGGTGGGAAAAGGGTTCTAGGATCGCGGTGTAGTCTCGGTTTAGTTGTTAAACCGAGCTCGCGTGTGAGTTACTTGTTTCTACGTTTAAGCTGCCTCGAGTGCTAGAAATGACATGCTAGAGAGTTGTTCACCTTAGCATGGCGTAAGGTGTTAGAAGAGAGAGCTGTTCAGACGCTAACACCGGGTTTGTGGAGTTCGCACCCGTGAGATTGAATGCAAGAACTCGCTTAGCTCACTACACACTCTTGGTTTTGTCTACCCTGGGGTTGAGACTAGTCATGTTGATCATGGTTCGGCTATGTCCCTTTCTCTCCCTTTTAGACTCATTAGATTAATTTACTTTAGTTTTAGTTTAATGTATAAAAACTCCACCCTTGTTTGCCTGTAGACTAAGTTTGAAGTTCACTTTGGTACTCACAAGCACGTTTCCTTTGGTTCGACTCGGACTCAGAGCTATACTAGCAATCGACCCGGTCCACCGCCGGTTAGAGAGCTTGTTTAGTCACCGTTGTCTTGAGTATATTATAAAATCTGTTTGGTGAAATAAACGCTCATCAAGAGCTAAATGAGTCAAATGATCCGGTCAATCTGTTAGAGCCGCCATCTATGCTTGGTCTAAAAGCTAATCTGAAAGTGATAAGACCTTTATATATATCTCACTCTTATATAGTGTGTAAAAGGAGCTAATCTGAGTTGACAAGTCCTTTATATATATCTCACACTTATATAGGGATTACATACTATTACTTTACAAATGTGGGACTTTACATTATATATATCTCACACTTATAGGGGTGAACATTCTATTACTTTACAAAAATGTGGGACTTTACATTCTTATATAAGAGTGAACATTTTATACATTCTATTACTTTACAAATGTGGGACTTTACATTATCCTTCTGATGAGCATTCTATTACTTTACACATGTTCTGATTTTATATTATCCCTTAAAAGGACCGGCGTCCGCGCCAGATTTGGTCAACGCCCTCAAGCCCGGGACCTGTAGGGCTAAATGGGTCATAAATAATCCGGCCAACTTCATGAAACGTCGTCATCGTTAGGTGTAAAAGGTCTAACCTTGAGTTTATAAGATATATATACCCACACTTATATGGGGGGTGAGTATTCTAATAGTTTATAGATGTGGAAATTTATAATTAAACTATAATTTGTTTAGACTGTCTATTATTATTGTTTTATCAGCGGATCAAGTCCTTTGTTAATTCCATATAGGTGTAGGTTGTCTGATTTGTTTGACAGTATACACTGAAGGAATTAATACTTTTGCCGGCAGGCAAATTAACTCAAGGACAGAGGTCTCAACTTACCTCCGACAATAACCAAGTTTTTGTTTTTATATACCTTTGCTTTCTATCAATTTCGGTTTGCAAAGTCTGTCAATTAATAAAAAAATGTTCTTCCTACAGTTGTGTTTAGCCCGCTCATTCTTGCTTGTAGTGTATTTCTGCAACAATAGATGTACTTTTTGCAATCCATATGATTAACAGATTGTTAGAAAATTAAGCAAGTAATTTTTCTAAAATTACATCAGGATCAATGATGCAAAATTGTATTATGTCATTTGTTGTAGTATTTCCCTATTGCATAAGGGAAATGTTGTTGTCACAACGACTACCGCACAACGAATGGCACAACTACCTACACCTTTACATTATATATCATTTTGGGATCAAAATCAATCAATATATCATAAAACATAATCATGATGTAAAAGTGTTGGGTTGTGATAGTAGCGCTTAAATGAGGCATATATGATACGGTCAAGTTCTTAGACCATTGTCTAAGCTTCATCAGAACACCCTAAACCCTGGACTCGTAGCTTAAATGAGTCAAATGATCCGGTCAACTGCTTGTATTTGACCGTCATCTAAGCTTGGTCTAAAAAGGGCTAATCTGAGTTGACAATACCTTTTATATATATATATATCATTCTTATATAGTGGTGTAAAGGGCTAATTTGAGTTGACAAGGCCCTTATATATATCTCACACTTATCTAGGGATTACATACTATTACTTTACAAATGTGAGACTTTACATTATATATATCTCACACTTATATAGGGGTGAACATTCTATTACTTTACAAATGTGAGACTTTACATTCTTATATAAAGGTGAACATTCTATACATTCTATTACTTTACAAATGTGGGACTTTACATTATCCTCCGGATGAGCATTCTATTACTTTACACATGTCTCGATTTTATATTATCCTCTTAAAGGGGTCAAGCCTCCTCGCCAGACTTGGTCAACGCCTCACTTCGGACTGGTAGGGCTAAATGGGGTCATAAATAATCCGGTCAACTTTATAGAACGTCCATCGCTAGGTGTAAAGGTTTAACCCTGAGTTGAGAAGATATTTATGCCCTACACTTATACGGGGGTGAGTATTCTATTAGTTTATAGATGTGGAACTTTATAATTAAACTATAATTTGTTTAGACTGTCTATTATTATTGTTTTATCAGCGGATCAAGTCCTTTGTTAAGTCCATATAGGTGTGGGTTGTCTGATTTGTTTGACAGTATACATTGAAGGAATTAATACTTTCGCCGGCAGGCAAATTAACTCAAGGACAGAGGTCTCAACTTACCTCTGACAATAACCAAGTTTTTGTTTTTATATACTTTTTCTTTCTATCAATTTCGGTTTGCAAAGTCTGTCAATTAATAAAATATGTTCTTCCTACAGTTGTGTTTAGCCCGCTCATTCTTGCTTGTAGTGTATTTCTGCAACAATAGATGTACTTTTGCAATCCATATGATTAATAGATTGTTAGAAAATTAAGCAAGTAATTTTTCTAACATTACATCAGATCAATGATGTAAAATTGTGTTATGTCATTCGTCGTGACACAACCATTGTGATAGTAGTATTTCCCTATTGCATAAGGGAAATGTTGTTGTCACAACGACTACGGCACAAACGAATGACACAACTAACTATACTTTTACATTATATATCATTTTGGGATCAAAATCAATTAATATATCATAAAACATAATCAAAAGTGTTGCATTGTTTTTTTAACAACGAAAAGATTTATTTATTAAAAGAGAGTCTCGCTTCTAGCAAGGTGCCATGGGAAATAGGAAAATCGTGTCATGTCGATTTTCAACTTGTAAAAAAGTTGCACTTTTTTACAAAACTCGCTTTTAGGTATTACTCGATAATATCGTCAGAAGATGGATTTTTACGACAATAATATTAGTGTAATATTATTAGGCGTATCGAGCAAGGTTTTACTCAAATATTATTTGCGTAAAATGTGTTTTGCTCCAATATTATTCGAGTAAACTGTGTTTTACGCCAATATTATTGGAGTAAAAGCACTATTTAATGCCAATATTATTGGAGTAAAATGTGTTTAACTCCACCGAATCATTTTCCTTTTTTAATGGCGTTAAATAGTGTTAACACTATTTAATGGCGTTAAATATCGTGTTTATAACAAGATAAAGAGAATCCAGATGCAAAAGATGAACACGTACAATTTAACATAAACAATCACACATAGGAATGTAAACAAGAAGAACACAAGATTTAACGTGGTTTCCAATAAGCAGCCAACTACTCCACGGACAGTAAAAGAGATATTTTATTATGCATTGAATTTCATACAGATTACACACTTTACAATGACCAATACAGCTTGGTATTTATAAAGCACGCATCTCTAACCCTAATCGCCAAGAATCTTTGTCGGATTGCCATAAATGCCCTGCATGTTGTATCCTCCGCTAACCTAACTCACCGATCAATTCTCACGCATCCAAAACCTCAAGAGACTCTCAACAAGTCACGACACCAAAAGAAACACAACAGACGTCCCAAATTGACTTTCACAGACTTGATACACTTCTCAGCATACCATCACTCTGCTGACTACCGGATTAGCTCTACCAGATGTAGAGTTTAAGTCAATTTGCTGACAAATCTCCACCTTGATTTGAACTCTCATTCACAAATAAACCAGATTGCATAAACATATGTACTTGTACCAGATGCATGCGTCAATGCCAGATGTGCTGTACCAGATTATTCCATTGAATCCACTCAGCTAACCGCCCTCAACCGAGCTTCTAGATTTCCAGATTATAAGCTTTGAATATTCAGCAAGTCCAGACACAACTAAAACATGCTCTGCTGAACTAGTTTAGTGAACATATCAGCAGGGTTATCCTTGGTGTTGATCTTCACCACTTGAATCCACTTCTCATTTCTTAGAAAATGATACCTCACATCAATATGCTTGGTTCTTTTATGATGAACCTGATCCTTAGCTAAACAAGTTGCACTCAAACTTTCACAATAAATCTCTACTTGATCCTGATGTAGCCCAGATCACTGACTAGTCCCTTCAACCAGATACCCTCCTTGGCTGCTTCAGTAAGAGCCATATATTCTGCCTCAGTAATTGAAAAAGCCGTTGTTGCCTGAAGAGTTGCTTTCCAGCTGACAACTGAATTCCCTAATGTGAAAACATAACCAGTCATTGATTTCCTGCAGTCCACATCCTGTATAATAAGCATCATAGTACCTTGTGACAAACCTTGAGCATCACCTCCATAAACGAGACCAACATCAGTTGTACCCCTAAGGTACCTGAACACTCTTTTTACAGCTTTCCAGTGTTCCTTTCCAGGTTGAGCCATGAACCTGCTGACAACACTCAATGCCTGAGCCAAATCAGGCCTAGTGCACACCATGGCATACATCAGACTACCAACTGCAATAGGATAGGGAAATTTTGACAAATGAACATTAGATCCCATGGGAGTATCTATTGGTTTTCAAGCAGACATGCCAAATTTGGTCAATATCTTCTGTATATAACCATGCTGAGACATAAAACAACTTCTTCCGACTTTATCTCTCCGTATCACCATCCTCAAAATCATTTGGCAAAGACGCAAATCTTTCATTTCAAACTCAAAGATTAAGAAGGTTCCTCGATTTTGAAAATCGACTTCTTTTCAAATTGCTATCAACATATCATCCACATATAGGACAAGATAGATATATGATCCATCTTTCACCGATCATGATACACACAATACCATATGGACATCTGTTATAACCCGGCTGGATCATATAATCACAAACCCTTTAATACCACTGCCTAAGAGCCCGCCTTCACCCATACAAGGTCCTCTTTAACTAGCATAAAAATCTTCCTTGCCAGAACTTAAAATCCTCTCTAGATGAGTCATATATATCTCCTTATCTACTTCACCATGTAGAAAAACCATATTCACATCTAACTCGCCAAGTTCAAGATCTCACAGTGCCACCATTGCTAGTAACACTCAATGAAGTGTGTCTCACCACCGTGAGAATATCTCATCAAAGTCTACCCTTCTTTCTCTGATCAACCATCTTGCAACCAAACGTGCCTTATACTTGACCCCTTCTGCCTCGCCATTCTTTCCTTCTTTTGAAGATCCACTTGCAAGTAACAAATCTCCTATCACCGAATGTTTAACTAGATCCTAAGTCTGATTCTTCAATAATGACTCCATTTCATCTCCCATGGCAAAGAAGCCATTGAGATGCTTCTAAGATGTCACTATTTCCCTATAAGTAGAGGGTTCAAAACCATCCAGCTTCTTCCAAGAACTTGAAGTGCATATCCAACCATATCATCAAAATCATACCTCTTGAGGGTACCCCAACATTTAATATTCTAGCCCAAATTGACGGCTATACTTCATCGACCAATGTTCCTGCTTGATGCTCTAATCATCATTGTTCAAAGAAACTGCTTGGATCAGACTCGTTCAAAGAACCAGATTAGATGAGTGTCGACTTGGATTAGCCGATTGTTGCATCTCACCGACTCCACTAGTAAGCTCCACCGCCTCTCAAATTCTCTCTATTCAGCATTGGTTTCAGATTCAAAGAGACCTCCCACCGATGAGTGATAACGCCTAAATGGTACCAATAATTATACCCTTATTCACCATAAATTCTCGCCAAGAGAGGATAGATAGGCTCATTATTTGAATATATGTTAAATGCTTTGTGAGTGTTTTCAGGATCATAATTCCGCCTATGTTATTTTCCCAAGGTTTTGGTACTGCTTTTCTCTCGCTTTATGTGTTTTATAGGATGTACCGAATCTGGAGCATTGAGAATGGGTCCGAACCGAAATAAGTGTATTGGGCCATGTGATTATAGTCCATGAAGAAGTCTGCTGAAGAATAAAGAGAAAAGTTGGCCCGGTTTACCGAGGGCTAGGGCCGGTAAAGCGAGGACTTGTTGGACACGAAACTGATTCTGCCGTATTATCTAGGTTGGTTAAGGTTATAAAGAGTCATAAGTTGGCCATTGTATCTATATAAGGCCACATATACGAATTATTACATAGTTCATTATCAATTCTTCAATTCTATTATAAAATTTTGATCAAATAAAGTTATTCAAGCCTTGAAAGAGTTATTTCCGGTTTTCTCTCTTCTTCCACCATCTCTAGCTTGAGTAGATCGAGCTAGATCTCCATTGTTGAAGGTATGAAGCTTTGAACTTTCCTTTTTATCTTCAATATGGTAGATCTGTTCGTATTTATGTGTTTTAGTTAATCTGCATGTTTAAAGACCCCATAATTTACTTAGAATAATCGTAATTGAGTAATGTAGATCTAGGGATAGAAAGTGCCGACCTCGGTAAACCGGCGGTCTATACCGGTTTACCGAGGCTATATTTTGAAACCAAAACCGAGATTCACTACAAATACGTTGATCGATGTGTTTAATTAACAAAGATGTTAGATCCGCCAATCTGCTTATTGTAATCGTAAATCGGCATGAAGTACGAATAGTGAAGTGCTAAGTTTGGACATAGTCTAGAATGGACCTTAGAACGTGTCTTTGATCAATGTCGATAACCGTCTAGGCGGGTTAGCGGTATGAGTTAGCGCCGATATCGGCAATTCTAGTTCTTTATGCGTATGGGCTATTACGGACCAATTAAGGAGGGTAGCTTGTGTATAGATTGTCTACTACCATTGTCGGAGTAGATAGAGTAGGAGTTGCACCAGAAATGATAATAATAATTAAAACGAAAGCTCACGATTGATTTAAGGAAATTATATGGGTAAGTAAACGTAACGATTAACTAAACCAAGTTAGTAGATCGGTGAGAAGAGGGAGAGAAATACCATGTTTGTTTTATGTTATTGTTGGTCAATGACCGCCTCTATGTTGCTTCTTAATTAGGTTAGAATCGTTTATAATTAAAGTTGCATCGTCTCTGTGGAATCGACCTTGACTCGTATTTACTATACTACGATGTACCTAGTATTCTTGCTAGTAATATCGACGTTAGTGACTTACACGCGATCAAGATTTTTTGGCGCCGTTGCCAGGGACGATTGCCAATTTTAAATATAAACGTTTTAATTCTGATTAAGAAGTCATTTTTACTTTATTTTATTTTATTTTGAGTCTTGAGTCGCTCAGATCAAACTCAGATATGTTACAATCGCTGTATAAGAAATTTTAGGCCTGGTTTATCGAGGCTAACCCTGGGTACCGAGGCCGAAAGATCAAATTCTAAACAGTCTTAGTTATTCTGTGTTATTCCCTGTTGATTTTAGTTAGTAGGTCCACAATAGTTGGGATCATACCCAACCGAAGCGGAAGTTGCTGACCTTTTCTTATTTTTATTTTGTCTTTTCGCAGGAAGATCAGAACACTTCAGAGATTCGATCAAACCGGAGTTCAAAAAGAGCAAACAAGTCAAGCAATATGCCTATAACGATATTGAACATCACACCAATTTCCATGTACCGGATCTCAAACAGTGAGTTCCTTTCGAGTTAATTGAAATATCGCTTCGATCATGATTCGATGATCCGAAGAGGATCCCGACACGATGTTCTCTCGAGCCTGAGGATTACCCGCACTCGCACATTGTGGTGAAGCTAGAGACCCCGCACGCCCCGACTCCCAATTTATGTTAATGGTATATCGCTGGGATTAGGTCTCTCGTGACTCTAGCTCAAGTTGCAACATTCTAACTTTTCCCTTTGTCAAAAGATTAAGCTTCCAGTCGTTATGAATCAAACCAAGACCATGACCTTCGTTGATAGAACTAGAGATATGCCTGCCGGTCTGCTTAGGAAGTGCACGTTTAAGGCAGGAGGGTTCACTTCTCCAATCGATTTAACAGTCATAGACGTACCAGAGGACCCAAGTGCCCCAGTTTTGTTAGGAAGACCTTTCTTAGTGACAAGCAGAGCAGTCTTGGATTTTGATAATGGGGAGATTACCTTAAGATTGAATAATGATGCTGTATCATTTAACATTTTAGAACCCTTAGAGAATAAGCCGGAAAGTTGTAAGATGACGTATGCTTCAAGAAAGGTGGAAATTATGGAGATAAAGGGGCATAAATATAGAGAGGTTTTCATAAAAACCGTTGAGCATAAATTCATGAGACTAATGCTGAGAGAGAGAGAAGAGAAGGACCACGACAAGATGTTCACGGAAGCTAGTCCTTCCATGTTGCGTAGTGAACAAGTTAAGCTTAAAGTGTACAATATGGAATCCTTGGGTCTAAAGTCTAAATCTCAACGCAGAGGCAGGCCTAGTACGAAAGCTAAGAGAGAGAGGCGTGCTAGGAAGAGAGCTCAAAAAGGTTCTACAAAGGTACAAACCACTGGAGCGAAATTTTGGCGACTTAAAGCTCCAAACCCTGAATGATTCAAGATCTGAAGAAAGTCGAGCTGGCGATGATAAACTCAGAACTATTTCTTTGAACTCTTAGGTAGATTAGGAATGAATAAAAGTAATCAGATGAAGGGACGAGCTTTTTTTCATCCTACCGCACCCTTAGGCTTGAAACCGATGGTTGTGGAAAGGGTTTTTTACTCGCTATGATTCTAGTGAAGTAGGTTAGGTTTTGAGTAGGAAATAGCAATGTAAAGAGTAAAAGGCTAGTGAATTTGAGGACAAAATTTAGCAGAGAGGTTGAGTAATGAGTGCAAAAAGCGCGCATGGAGAGAAATCTGGAAAAAGTACCCCGGTAAACCGAGGGCTACCTCCGGTATACCGAGGTTGGATTTTTAGGTTTCGAACGCCGCTTTAAAAGTCGAATTTATAGAGACACGTGAGGACACACGTTGCATCACCACCACCAACAAAGCCAGAATCGCCACATTTTCCCCTCTTTTCAAATCTTTCATCCTTTCTCACACTCCACCTCAATCCCATCAATCACCCCTCAAATCCTCACCCTAATTACTCCTCCACCCACTATCCCACTAAATCCTTCCACCTTCACTCATATCATCTATTTAAACCATCCATTCACCACCATTATCATCATTCCATCTACTATCTTCTCCTCAATTCACAACAATTCTTCCATTTCTTCTTCCTTCATAAGAATCGCCACCATCACCACCACTATTATCACCAAACCTCTACCAAAATCAAACCTTTCTTCCATTTTTACCAACCAAAACACCCATTTTCTTTACCTTTGTTGTCGTTTCAGTGTTGTTGTGCTAGTGAGGTGTCGCAGCTTCTTCATATTTTATCATCGAGGCACATTCCCGTAAGGAAATCCAGAAAAACCAGGCCGTAAACCGAGCCCTACCGCGATATACCAAGGAACTTTTTCGTAAAAGCTTCAAAGATCAATTCCTCGTTATCATCCGTAAGGGTCCAAAGCGCAACCGATCATCCGCTCTCCCAATGGATATCGATCGTCTATGGAGATGTCAATCCTTTGATAGATATGGTTGAGCAATTCCATTCCTTAGAGATCTACGAGTCGCTCGAGGGCATTGGAACGCAAGGCCCGCGTTCGAGAACGGGGGTAGAATTGACGACAACGGATTGATCTTGTCCCGAGCCTTACAAGAGAAAGATATTTTGGACATGGCCGATTCACCGACTCGGTTCAATGCCACGGTGGTAAGGGAATTTTATGCTTATGTTTCGTGATAACCCCGGGGCACATATTCTATGATCCGCGTATTAAGGTTGACTTTTCTATTGAGCGGATCAATGCTTATTTTGGGGTTAGACATCTACCGGTGGTCCCGGATGAGTACACATCCTCGAGCAACAATGAAGAGATTTAGAGAGGATGGAGATGATAGCTTAGTTTTTTGGGGTGCGATGGAAGCGCAATCCTGCTGGAGCCCCCACCATCTTCCTAGAGAACGAATTATCCCGGGACCGGAAGATGGTCAATAGATTTGTTTGTGCCCACCTTCTCCCGACCAAGCACACGGTCTCTCCGCTCACCACCAAGAAGGCGGAGTTGATGTTCTATATGGAGCAGGATCTCCAAATAACATCGCCTTCTGATGCATAGCCGTATTCACGAGCTTGCCGCCACCTCTAAGCCCGAGCTGTTACCATATGGGCCGATGTTTGATATGTTTGCTTTGGAGGACGAGGTCAAGATTCTCGTTAGTGATGATTGGGAAGATCCTGAGCCAAATATCAGTTTGCAGTTGGTTTAGAAAGCACCTAGACGGGTCGGTCAGCGAGCTGAGAGGGAGCGTACTCCGGTCCTCGGAGCACCCCGGACTCAGAGAACTATGCTAGAGGAGCACTCACGAGAGATTGCAAGTTTGCATCGCAAAATGGATAGGATTATAGACTTCTTTGGCATACCTCCTTCGACCCCACCACCTAGGACTGCCCCACATCACCGAGCCTCTTCTTCACCGCCGCCTGGGGCTCTGTCCACCTCCGGTTTTGAGCCTGTAGAGATGACTGGGAGGGTTATTTTAATGAAGACTAGTTTTTATTTATTTTTATTATTGTTTTCCATTTTTATTTTCATATTACTTTTCCTATCTAGTTGATGTAGCGGAATTTTATAATATAATCATTTTGACGGCTTAATTTGTTTTAGAGTTAAATATTTTCTCTTTTACTGCTGCATTTTTATTATCCAGTTTCTTGTCACCGTTATTCTTCTTGGTTTGTTTGAGTTACTAGCGCAGATTCTTCGCGGATTACTTACATGAGCCCGGCGATTTATACGACGATCCACTTCTTCTTTGGTTCCACCCTTAACCGAAGCTAAGTTCCTTTTCATTTTTCATTTTTCATCTTACACACTGGGGATAATGTTTCGATTAAGTGGGGGGTAAGGGACGTCACTTAGCTTCTTAGCACTATATTCCATGAATTGCATGATTATCTTGATACTCTTTGATGCACGATTCACCACTTAGAATTTGATTCATTTCGACAGAATTTCGAAAAAATTATGATATCTTTGATCTTTTCGAGTTAATTGACTTCATCTTTGTTATACTTTGTACAAGTAAAAGTAAATGCCCACTTCTGAAGTAGTGGCGTATTAAGCGCATATTCTGTTATGAGCCACCATTTTAAGCACGTATAACTCACTTCCCTTGGTGTGTAGTCGATAGCATATTTCTGTGACTAGAGTTGACCCTGGCTTCATCCCGAATTATGTTTCACCAATGCTTATAAAGGCAAAGGATAGTTAAATCAATGAGAGTTCACCCGCCAAGAAAGAGAAGTGCATTGAAATATATACATTTATAATCTATTTGGCAATATTTTAGTCGATGGAGCGAAAGACGCACGACTTTTGCATAGACCGATAAACGTGAGCCTAAGAGTAATATATACTCGGTTCTCGATCCGCCTTGCCAGCTCAATTAATTTATAAATAATATGTTCGAGACTGGTTAGTTCGACTACGGGTTGACGTAATGTGAGATTGTCTGCATTACTAAGCGGTTGTGGAAGTTATTGCACACACACATTGGCTCATGACGTGAATAGTGTTTAATGCGTTACTGATGGATATGAGTGGCATGATCTTGATCTTGACTTAGTGAGGCATATTTGTTTTTAATTAACTTATATACTAATCAGAGTGTTGTTTTCTTTTCACCCTTTTAGCTCGGGACGATCAAAACCTAAGTGGGGGGTAGTTGATAACGCTCTAAATGGTACAAATAATTATACCCTTATTCACCCCGAATTCGCTTCAAGAGAGGATAGATAGGCTCATTATTATGAGGAATATATGTTAAATGCTATGTGAGTGTTTCCAGGATCGTAATTCAAGATCTATGTTATTTTCCCAAGGTTTTGGTATTGTTTTGTCTCATTTTGTATGTTTTATAGGATGTACCAAATCTAGAGCATTGGAGAATGGGTCCGACCGAAGAAGTGTATTGGGCCAAGTGATTATAGTCCAAGAAGAAGTCTCAAGAAGAAAAGGAGAAAAGTTGGCATGGTTTACCGAGGGCTGTGGCCGGTAAACCGAGGACTTGTTGGACACAAAACTGATTCTACCGCATTATCTAGGTCGGTTAGGGTTTTAGTAGAGTCATAAGTCCGCATTGTATCTATATAAGGCCGCATATACGAATTATTACATAGTTCATTATCAATTCTTCAATTCTATTATACAATTTTGATTAAATAAAGTTATTCAAGCTTTGAATGAGTTATTTCGGTTTTTCTCCCTCTTCCATCATCTCTAGCTTGAGTAGATCGAGCTAGATGTCCATTGTTGAAGGTATGAATCTTTGAATGTTCCGTTTTGTCTTCAATATGGTAGATCTGTTCGTATTTATGTGTTTTAGATAATCTGCATGTTTAAAGACCCTATAATTTACTTAGAATAACTGTAATTGAGCAATGCAGATCCAGGGATAGGAAAAGCTGACCCCGGTAAACCGGCAGTCTATATCGGTTTACCGAGGCAATTTTTTGAAAACCTAAAACTGGGATTCACTACAGCTACGTTGATCGACAGGTTTAATTAACAGTAGGTTAGATCTGGCCAATCTGCTTATTGTAATCGTAAACTGGAATGAAATAAGAATAGTGAAGTGCTAAGTTTGGACATAGTCTAGAATTGACCCTAGGAACGTGTTGATCAATGTTGACAGCTCTCAGGCGGGTTAGCGGTATGAGTTAGCACTCGATATCGGCAATTCTAGTTCTTTATGCGTATGGGCTATTACGGACCAATTAAGGAGATCACTATGCGATAGATTGTCTACTACCATTGTCGGAGTAGATAGAAGTAGGAGTTGCACCCGTAGCTGATAATGATAATTAAAACGAAAGCTCGTGATTGATTTAAGGAAATTATGTGGGGAAGTAAACGTAACGATTAACTAAACCAAGTTAGTAGATCGGTGAGAAGAGGGGGAGAAATACCATGTTTGTTTTATGTTATTGTTGGTCAATGACCGCCATATGTTGCTTCTTAATTAGGTTAGAATCGCTTATAATTAAAGTTGCATAATCTCTCGTGGATCGACCTTGACTCGCATTTACTATACTACGATGTACCTAGTATTCTTGCTTGTAATATCGACGTTAGTGACTTACACGCGATCAATGAGTTAATCATAGACTTTTCATCAATGACCACATTTCTCGCCGAGTATGACTCGACTCACGAGTATTGATGACGGTCAAATTATACCCGTAAAGTCATCAACGCTTGTCCTTAAATCGAGCTTAATAATATATATTTTATATTAAATCACATGTTTATCATGATTATTTAGTGTTGTGTGATTTATAATAAATAATTTGGTATTTATCTGTTTTTATTATTTAAATATGGTTTACTGTGCGATAAATATTGATTTTATAGATTACGATGAATCGGAGGATATCTACCAACGGAGGAAGTAAATCTCAAGATAAATCAAGCCGTAATCGGATTGCATTAAAGATAAATACCAAGCAAAGACGAAAAGTGAAGTAAGGAACAAGAAAAGCTAGTGAGCCAATCGTGAGCGTAGAGGACTCACTGGCAAATGAGTCATCACCACTGGGCGAATCAACAAATGGGAGATTGACTTAGAGTTATCTCTACGCATTTTTGGGTTTTAAAACATATCTTTAAGTCACCTAAGTCTCTATATAAAGGAGCAGCCACGAATTTTATTGGACACACCTTAGAAAAATACAATTCCACAATATTGGTTCTATTTTCAATACAAGTTTTCTTTATTTTATGTTCTTTCATTACGGAGTCGTTAGAATCGCCGGTTAGAGATCGTACGAGGAGTGGGAATCACGCTGCCTTTTGAGGGTAATGTCTACTCAATTATGCAATCTTTATTCGTAGATCTATATTATTTCATGATGGAGTAGTCGTTTTGTGTATTGATTTCGTGATGTAGTTAATTAACGAACCCATGTTTATGTAGATCTGAGACGTAAAAGACATTTCACGAGCAAATCTAGATCGATCTCGAGCTCACCGGGCAATGAGCCTATGTCTCGCCGGGTAGCGAGATCTATGATGTTCTTGATTTGTCTGTGAACGGCTTCGACTACGTTTGGTTCTCTGATTTGTAATTAAAACGAGTAATTAAACCTGATCAACTTAATTATTTGTCATCGTAATTTAACATGAGACTCAAAAAGTGATTGTTACTTAGACAGAGATTGAATCGGTGTCTAAGAAGTACGCCTAACCATAGGAATGTTGCTTAGATGAGGTTACGGTTTATACCGCATCCCTAGCTTTGTAATTGTGTCGGGTTATATGAGATGGAGGCCTACGGGCGAAAGTCACGTAAAGGAGACACGATGATCTAGATGGCCTACCCGGAGCTAGATCTATTTTAGGGATGACTCCGTAGTCGTAATAGTTAATCTTAAATGTCTTATTTTGTCTCGTCGCAATCTGCATAGCACTGGGGGAGTAATTACTACTAGCGTTATCAATACCGCTTGTTAATTATTTATAAAATCTATAAAAATAAGTGTCATTGTGTCTTTGTTTGGTTTGTGTTTCTATTGTGTCAATTTTAATTTACGTTATTGTTTGTCGGAAACCGCTTTTAACTTGCTTTTAGTTAATAAGTTATATTTCGCTTAAGACGAGTCTATGTGGGATCGACTTCGACTCTATCTAACTATACTACGATTGAACCTAGTTCTCTTGCTAGTGTTTTATTTAGGTATCGAGTATTTTTATTACTTGACCCGACATCAAGTATGACTCGACTCACGATGACCAAATTCTATAACCCTTAACTCCATCACCATACCCCACAAACACTCCCTTCGTGGCCTTTGGTACCAACTTCCCTTCATTCATATGATAGTAAATTGTGCTTCCAAAAACCCTTTAAACTGAGTGGTCAGCAGGCTTGCCTGACCACATCTCAAATGGTGTCTTGAGATTGATCACTGTGTGAGGACTTCTATTGATTAAGTAGCATGTTGTGGTTAAAGCCTCTGCCCAAAATATCCTTGATAAACTAGCATTATAGAGCATACATCTTGCCCTCTCCAGAAGAGTTTAGTTCATCCTTTCAGCTACACCATTCTGCTGAGGTGTATTCATGATCAGATGATGTCCGGAAATACCTCATCCTTACATAATGTATCAAACTCACCAAAAGAGAATTCCAAACCATTATCTCGCTCTAAGCCTTTTGATTTTCTTTCCTGTCCTGATTTTCCACTGTGAGCCTTCCAACGCTTGAAACTATTGAATGCCTCACTCTTGTGTTTCATCATCACCACTCAAGCCATTCTTTAATAGTCATCTATGAATGACACAAAATATCTGTGACCACCCAATGATTCCACCTTTGATGAACCCCAACAATCAGAATTGATATAGTCAAGTGATGCCTTTGTACTGTGTATTCCTCACCGAGAACTTGCTTCTATATAGCTTCCCAAACACACAAAGGCTCACAAAAATCCAAAGGTATTGACCTTATATCCATCAAGAAAACTCACAAGAAAGGACTTGCATTCATCTTTTACCCATGTGACCAAGTCACATGTGCCACAACAGAGTCTAATTGTGGATCGATGAATCACCGAGGATGCCACAAAGAGAGCAGTCTACATGAGAGAGCCTTGAAATATATACAAGGTTCTCTTCTTGATACTTTTGAGGACCACAACTGAATATTTGTAGACATTCAACTCTCCACTTTCTCCCTTGAAATTGAACCCTTTGATGTCCAGTAGACTAAGAGATACCAAATTCTTGGTCATATGTGGAACATGTCTAAAATCTTTCAAGCAAAGTGCGAATCTACCATCCTCGCCCTCAACTTGACTACGCCAATTCCCACTATCTTGTAGACCTTGGCTGCTTTGGCATAGAAATATGAACACCATCTATCTCGCTTCATAAGTAGAAAACCACTCAATGTGTGCATAAATATGATAGGAAGCCCAGAATCTAGGATCCAAACATCATCAAGGTGTGCTAAGCAACTAGAACCGTATCCTCATCGAATGCTCAAGCAGCCCACACAAACATGTGCCATAATTGCTCTCCTCGCCGCTTTTCTTCTTTGGACAATTGACTTCCAATGCGATCGCAGACATCCGTGACTCTAGACCTTTGGACTTCTTGGATTTCTTATTCCCAGCATCGCTGTCCATATCCTTTCCCACCGTATCCTTCCCACTATGAAGGTCTCGCACAAAGTTTTCATTTGAGCTTGGTAATGACACCAAAGGAATTAGGGTCGCACCTTCATCTTCAATTTTAACATCAATATTCTTGAGATCAAGTAATATTGTGTTCACTTGATCAAGATGTTCCTCACCTCCTCTTCATGCATCCTCGTACTAAATACCTATGCTTCCGCATCAACTTGTTGGTTAATGACTTAGTCATATACAAAGCTTTCAAGCTTTGCCCACAACTTGGCAAATTGTGTCTTCCTCAAAGAACTTCAAGTGATAACATCATCGATAAGCACAACATGATGTTTGAATGTGCTTTCTCTTCCGGATCGGAAGAGTCCACTGAATCGCATCCGATAGAGTCAACTTTACGTAACTCCGCTACATTGTTTGGCCTCCGCTTTACCACATTTTCAAAGACATTTTTGGATGATTTAGACCACTTTCGGGTAATATTGTGAGTTCCTAGCACGGGGGTAATTCATTATTTTTGATAGTTTACCACCCCCTTTTCGATGATATTGACCCCATTCCCGAGCACGCTTACCCTTTGGAATGTTTTGGTTGTTTTTGGTTATTGTGATGATGTAGGGTATTGGTGTCTCGATGACCCGGAAGGCAAGGGTTTACAATGAGAAACATGACCGAGGTGAGAAAAGAGGTGAAAAGTGGAGAAAAAGTGAAGAATTGGTGGCACAGATCCAAACGCTGGTTTGGAACTCTCAAACCAAATGCCTGCACTCCCCAAATCATGCTCCAAGCCCAAACCAAATGTTCCAGAGTTGCCGAGTCAAACAGAGTTCACCTCTTCAAACGCCGGTTCAAAGAACTCCTCAAACCAAATAAGGCTCCAGCCTCTTGAACGCACGCTCCTCGCCTTCAAACCAGCTCGCGCAAGACAAAAAAAAACCCCGAGCCGCCTGCATTTCAAGCGTAACGCACGCTCCACTCATCTCGAACCAAATGCTCAACCAAAATCTCGCAGGATTTTCCTCCACCTATAAATACCCCTTAGTCCATTTTGGGATTTATTCATCTTCTTAGCCAAACTCCACCCCTTTCATAGCTCGAATTTTGTAATAGCTTAGAATACTCTCTCTTAGTGTAAATCAACAACATCTTAGCTTAATCTTTCCATTTCTTAGCTTAGATTTTCATTTCAAACACTAAGAGACCACCTTTAATTACTTCTATATTTTGTACTTTTGGATCTCAACTCAATTTCTCGCAATTTTATGGTATATCTCTCTTCTCTTTTACTTGTTATGGATCTTATTTACTGCTTTTATGCATGTTTTGATTAGTATAATGTGTAGCTAAACATCTTCATAGCCTAATCATGTGAAATTTGGTGAACTCACCCTTTGGGTGATGAAATTGGGAGTGAGTAGTGCTTTTATTGTTGTTTCTTGCATCTTTCACGCCTTAGAACTTGTTATAATGGATTTGGGCTAGATTGATCACCTAGGTCAAAAATCACACACACCACTCTTGAGAGTTGTTCAGAGAGAGGGGTGGGGAAAAGTGGTTCTAGGATCGCATTGTAAGGCGAGGTTACTCGCTTTTAACGCTTAAACGGCTCTCGTGTATGATTGTCTTGTGAATGAATCTCTCTAGAAAGGTTAGTTGACTTGGCATAAGGTGTTGGGGAAGAGTTGTTCAGACTCTTAGCACCGGGATTAGGAGTACGCACCCGTGAAATTGAATGTAAGAGTTCGTCCGCTTATTGCACACTCCCGGTTTTGTCATTCCTTAGGGTGAAACTAGCTATTTTGATCATGGTTCGCTATGTCTCTTTAACTATCTTTAAAACTTAGTAGTTTAATCTTCTTTCTTTCTTTTATCTTTAGACTCGTTAGTCGAAATCACTCAAAGTCGCTGTAGTAAACAAAACCTTAAGAACTTTGATCACCTAGACTAAGAATTACGTCCACTTTGGTACTTACAAACACGATTCCTTTGGGTTCGACCTCATACTCCTGTAGCTATTCTAGCAATCGACCCGGTACACTGCCGGTTAGAGAGTTAGTTTACCCACGGTTTCGAGTCTTTACAAATTGTTTTTGAAGGGGTAGATTTTATGCTCATCAAAATGGCGCCGTTGCCGGGGAATTGTGTGCTATTTGTGATATCTTGTAAGTGAACCGAAGGCTTGGGCCTAGGTTTTATTTTACTGTTTTCTTGTTTTTTCCTTGTTGTAGTGCATGACCCGGAGATCTCAAACACCACTCGAGCCATACATAGACGGGATTGAAGCTTACGCGAGGCGTAGAAATAGTCAACGAAGAAGAGGTCGTCAAGTAGAAGAATCGATTCCTGTTTTTGAAGAGAACAACTCGGGTGAGTTGGGAGAAGGATCCGACATGGCACAACAAGGTGGACAAGGTTTGGAAGGAAATTTGGGAAATGATAATGGAGTCCCAATTCAAAACCTGCCACTCGTCAACAACAACGCACAAGGAGTTGGGAATGGACAAGGGATTAACCATGTGAATGTGAATGGGCCTATTCCTCAGAATGTTCAACATGAGGTCCAAGGGAATCAAATGGATCCCGCTCTTATGCAACAATTAAATGCATGGATGTTGAACCAGTTCCAACAAAACCAAAACCAAGCTCACAATCAAGGTGCAAACGCGATGCCAAATTGGTTTAACGGTCAGCAAGAGCAAAACCAAGGCGGTTTGACTTGTAGAGACTTTGTGCTAGCTCCTACGGCAAACATGGGGCATAGTCCAATCCGAATGCCACCGGTAGCCGCCAACAACTTGGAATTGAATAGGAACATCATACATTTGTTGGGAGACAACGCTATATTCAAGGGAACCGCTTTAGAAAATCCTCACTTATTCATTGATCATTTTCTCCAAATAGTGAACTCGACAAAGATCAATGGAGTGAGTGATGAGGCGCTCAAACTTATGCTTTTCCCGTTCGCCTTGAAAGAGCAAGCTAAGAAGTGGTATGATTCGTTGCCTAATGACTCTTTACACACATGGGAAGAAGTGGTTAAAACTTTTCTACTCAAATATTACCCCCCGTCGAAGACCATGGATATGATAGAAGCTATCATGTCATTCAATGCATACGAAGGAGAAGAGCTTCATGAGTCATGGGATCGGTTTAAGGTTTTGTTGAGGGAGTGCCCGGGCATGGATTGAGATCGCATTTGAGGTAGTTCATGCTTTCTTCCGGGTTTAGACCAAGTGCATCAAAGTACCTTACATGCTTCGTGTAATGGAGATATTATGAGTATGGTACCCGAAGTGGCTATGAACCAAATTGAGAAGATTTCCGAGACCTCGAGGCAATATATATCGCAAGTAGAAAGGGACAAGAAGCAAGAAGCCCGGTTTGGTTGAAGTGAAAGAAGTTGAAGCAAATGATCAATATCATGCTCAAGTACAAGCGATGGAGAAACAATTGGGGAGATTGCAAAAAGAGAATGAGAGTGCTAAGCTCGCCAAATTTGTAGTGGATCACATTCGCAAAGGATTGTAGGATGACGACCAAAGCTCAAAATATGGCTTATCCTCAATCCTCAACTCATGGGCAACCTAGTACTCTATCTCAAGATAACATGAATGAGTTGGCTAAACGGATGATGAGCATTTGCTCTATGGAGCAATGGAATACGGGGTCCCAATATCAAAATCAGTCACAAAGCCCCTATCAAGGCCAATATATGGGGGAACAACAAGGTGGGCAACGGTATGAAGAATCCCAAGATGTGAACTATGTGGGACAAGGTCAAGGAGGGAACTATGGAAATCAAGGTGATGGTTCTTGGAGGAATAACAACAATCAAGGTTGGAACCGGAATCAAAACCAAGGCCAAAACCAAGGTTATAGACAAGGCCAAAATCAAAGCCAATCTTCACAAGGGCATGTCTATCAACCTCCACACCAAAGGCAACAAGGAGGGTATAATCAATGTGGTTCTAACAATCATCAAAACCCTCCTCCTTTGGCTCCTATACCTCAAAAGAGTTCAACCGATGTCATCTTAGAACAAATGAACAAAAACTTTGCGGAGATTAAAAAAGACATGGTTGAGATGAACTACAAACATGGGTCCGCCATCAAAAATCTTGAGACTCAATTTGGTCAAGTGGTGGAACATGTTCAGTTGAAGGGCGGTTTACCGAGTAACACCGAAAAAAATCCGAGAAGTGTAAACGCCATCTTAACTCGAAGTGGCAAAGTGTTGAGAACTAATGGAGAGAAGAAAGTCTTGTGGGAGGACAAGGTTAGAAAAACTTCCATTGAGACCGAAGCGGGAGCTATGGATGGTGATATAGATGGGATTGAAGATGATGAGGATCATAGGAAGTATGTCAAGAAGAAAGAAGTTGAAAGGAAAGAAGCTCAAGCTCGGGGAGATTATGTGGTTATCGATGTGAAAGAGGAGGAGTCAATTAGAAGAGAAGGGAAAGAGCCAATGAAAGAGCCGCCTTCCCCACGCCCCAAAGGTAAGAAAGGTATGATCTCTCCTCCTTCTAAAGATTTTGATTTGAGTACTCTCCCGTATCCCCTAAGAATCATAGACAAAGTTGCTTGAATAAGGCACAAACTCGATTCATTGAGATTTTATGAAAAATTGATTTGAACATTCCTTTCTTGAAGCACTTGCAAACATGCCCTCGTATTGTAAGTTTTTGAAAGAGTTACTAACTAAAAAGGGTAAGATGCAAGAAGTTGTGTGTTTAAATGAAGAGTGTTCCGCTATTTTTAATGGAAAGTCTAAGATTCCCCTAAAGTTGTGGACAAGGGTAGTTTTACTATCCCGGTTACTATTGGTACGACTCATTTTCCTAGTGTCTTATGTGATTTGGGGGCTAGTGTAAGCCTAATGCCCCGTGCTATATATGAGAGTCTTAACCTAGAGAGTTGGAGCCAACGGGATGACCCTTCAAATGACGGATAGGTCTATAAGGGAGCCTATGGGAGTGATAGAGGATGTCATAGTGAAAGTGGATAAGTTTGCCTTCCCGGTAGATTTTGTGGTGCTAGACATGGAGATGGACTCCAAAACACCTTTGTTGTTAGGGCGTCCCTTTTAAATACCGGAGGACTTTGATAGATGTTGCGAGCGATGAGATAATATTGAGAGTTGGAGATGAAAAAGTCGCGTCAATGTCTATAAAGCCATGAAACATCCTAAGGAAAGCACCGAGGATCTGTTTTTCTATTGATGCTATATATCCTTGCATTTCGAACATGTTGACATGCGGTATATAAAGATGAATCTGATGAATGCATGGAAAAAGTGAGTACGGAAACCGATGAAGAAGAAGAGTTGGAAGAGGAAGCAAAAGAGCTCAAGAGACGGCTTTCGGGGTGAAAGGTGGACCGAGAAGATTGATCTTGGGCTTGAAGGAGAGCTAGAAAAGCCATCAATTGAGGATCCACCGAAAGATTTGAAAATGAAGCCGCTTCCACCTCATTTGAAGTATGTTTTTCTTGAAAATAATGATTTACTTCCTTTGATTATTTCTTCTACACTAACGGCTTTGGCAGAAGATGAGTTAGTGAGGATGCTTAAGAAGCATAAGCGTGCTTTCGGGTGGAAGATGTGCGATCTTAAGGTATTAGTCCCACCATTTGCCAACACAAGATTATTCTCGAAGATGGAGCAAAGCCGGTAAGGCAACCCCAAAGAAGACTCAATCCCCACCTCCAAGAGGTTGTGAGGAAGGATGTAGTCACAATGTTGAAGCTAGGGGATTATCTATGCCATCTCGGATAGCAAGTGGGTGAGTCCCACCCAAGTGGTGCCGAAGAAGGAGGTATGACCGTGGAAATCAATGACAAAGGAGAGGAGGTGCCTAAGCGCTTGGTAAGTGGTCATAGAATTTGCATTGATTATCGTAAGCTAAATGACCAAACCCGTAAAGATCATTTCCCTCCCTTTATTGATCAAATGTTGGAGAGATTGAGTGGCCATGCCTTTTATTGTTTTCTTGATGGGTTTAGTGGGTATTACCAAATACATGTGGCTTTAGAGGACCAAGAAAAGACTACCTACACTTGTCCCTATGGTACCTTTGCCTTTAGTAGGATGCCTTTTGGGTTGTGTAATGCGCCGCGACATTCCAACGGTGCATGGTCGCCATATTTGCGGATATGATAGAAAAGTTTTTAAAGTCTTTATGGATGATTTTAGCGTGTTTGGTGATTCCTTTGAACAATGTCTAGATAATCTTGAGAAGGTGTTGGGTAGATGTGAGGAGACAAACTTGGTGCTTAATTGGGAGAAGTGTCATTTGATGGTTACAGAGGGGATAGTCTTAGGGCATAAGATATCTAGTAAGGGTATAGAGGGTAGATAAGGCTAAGGTTGAAGCGATAGCTAAGCTTCCTATGCCCACCAACCTAAAGACTCTTAGGGGTTTTCTAGGCCATGTGGGGTTTTATCGTAGGTTCATCAAGGATTTCTCGAAAATAGCCCGCCCTCTTACTCTTCTTCTTGGAAAAGACGCCCGCTTGATTTTGACAAAGCTTGTGTTGAAGCATTTCGATGCTCAAGCAATCGCTTGTATCCGCTCCCATCTTAGTTGCCCCGAAATGGGATCAAGAATTTGAGCTCATGTGTGATGCGAGTGACACCGCGGTTGGTGCGGTCCTCGGTCAAAAGATCGATAAAATCTTCAAGCCCATTGCTTATGCAAGTCACACCTTGAATCCGGCCCAACAGAACTACACCACCACTGAAAAAGAGCTTTTAGCGGTCGTCTTTGCGTTTGATAAGTTTCGGTCTCATCTCGTAGGTTCTCGGGTAGTTGTCCACACGGATCATGCCGCTTTGCGTTATCTCTTTGCCAAGCAAGATGCCAAGCCCCGCCTCTTGAGGTGGATCTTGCTCTTGCAAGAGTTTGATTTAGAGATTCGTGATAGGAAAGGTTGTGAGAACGTCGTAGCCGACCACTTAAGTCGCATGGAGCTTAGTGAGGAGTTGATTAAGGCACAAAGGGAGATAAATGACTCTTTCCCTCACGAGCAACTCTATGCACTTGACACCCTCCCTCCGGCTAAGAAAGGAAACTTTCTGAAAGTCGGTAAGGAAGGTAGTCCTTGGTTTGCTCCTTTTGTTAACTACCACGAGTGCGGTTTTGTAGATCCTGACCTTGACTCGAACCAAAGGCGTAAATTCCTTAGTGAGGTGGGTAAGTACGTGTGGGAAGATCCTTGTTTGTATAGGTTGTGTTCGGATGGTATTCTGAGGAGGTGCATCCCAGAAAGTGAAATTTTGAGTGCTCTTTCGTTTTGTCACAACAAAGAGGCCGGAGGCCATTTCTCGGGGCAAAGAACCGCTTTGAAAGTATTGCAAAGTGGGCTGTATTGGCCCACTCTATTTCGAGACGCTCATGCTTATGTGAAATCTTGCGATGCTTGTCAACGGTCCGGTCGTATATCTAGAAGGAGTGAGATGCCTCGTGCCGATCATAGTGTGTGAGATTTTTGACGTGTGGGGCATTGATTTCATGGGCCCCTATCCCTCCTCGTGTGGTAACAAGTACATCCTAGTCGCATGTGATTATGTGTCCAAATGGGTCGAAGCCTTAGCCTCACCCACCAACGATAGGAATGTTGTTATCCGTTTTCTTTGAAAGAACATCTTTTGTCGGTTTGGGGTGCCACGTGCTATAATCAGTGATAATGGAAGCCATTTTGCCAACAAGCCGTTTGATAAACTTTTAGAGAAGTATGGAGTGAAACACAAGTTAGGTACCGCTTACCATCCCCAAACGAGTGGTCAAGTCGAAGTCACGAATAGGGGTATTAAGCGTATCTTAGAAAGGACGGTCGACACGAATGTCAAGAGTTGGTCTTTGAAGTTAGATGATGCCTTGTGGGCCCATAGGACAGCCTTTAAGACACCCCTAGGCATGTCACCTTACATGATAGTCTATGGTAAGTCTTGTCATCTTCCCGTGGAGATCGAGCATAAGGCTTATTGGGCCATCAAAATGCTAAACCTCGATGATACCTTAATTGGTGAGAAGCGTATGACCCAATTGAATGAACTAGATGAGTTCCGCCTTTGTGCTTATGACCTTTCCATGAAGTATAAAGAAAAGACTAAGTTACTCCATGATAAGTTAATTAAACCTCGTGTTTTCAATGAGGGTGATGAAGTTTTGTTCTATAATACTCGTTTGCATCTTTTCCAAGGGAAGTTGAAGTCTAGGTGGTCAGGTCCCTATGTTGTGTCAAAAGTCTATCCGTCCGGTGCTATCGAAATCACCCATCCTAAATTTGGCACGTTTACCACTAATGGCTTGCGATTGAAAAGGTATGAACGGTTGCCCTACGATGAAGCACTAGAAATAGTGCATCTGGAATATCCCGTACCTTGTGATGAATCTTGTAAGTCTTGTCATGGACTTTAAACCTTGACTCGTATAATTCTGAATCCATCCTTCCGTCTTTCTACCCTTTCTCGCCTTGTGCCAACGGTATAACTTTGAAAAAGTTGGCACCGTTTAATCCATCTTGTCGAGCCAACGACGTAAAACAAAGGCGCTTAGTGGGAGGCAACCCACCTTTTTTGTGGTTTAAGATGGTTGAGTAAGAGTCTAGATTGGTCTAGGGGTGGTTAGATGTGAGTGTGGAGTGATTTCCCCTGTTTTCCTGTTTTTCCCCTGTTTTTGCTCTCAAACGCACGTTCCCATTGTTCAAACGTGCATTCCAAGCTCTTCAAACATGCGTTCCCAGATTTTCCAAACCAACGTTTGAGCCTCTTGCCCCCAGTATCAACTCCCTCAGTTCAAACGCACGTTTCTCCTTTCAAACGCCAGTTCCCTCTCTCCCAAACGCACGTTCCACCACTCAAACGTGCGTTTGAGCTATGCGAAACGCACGTTCCCAGCTTTTAAACCAGCGTTTGACCCCTTGTCTATATATAACCCCTCCTTCCCAAACCAGCGTTCCACCCTCAAAATTTCTGAGACCTAACCGCCGTTTCACGCCCCTTCCACCCCTTTTGCTTCGAAATCTTCGTTTCTAACCCGTTTTGAGCGATTTTTGTTGCAATCAACACCTCACGATCCCCTCTTTTGTTTTCTAAACTCAAATCCAAACAACAATCCCCCAAATCCCCAGTTCGATCGGTGCTTTGGTGATTTTTTTCACCATAGTCGAATTTCACATTTCGTTTGTTTCGGGGCTCGTTAGTCACTCCACAACACTCACACAGGCTAATCTAAGCATAAGACAGGTACTCATTGGCTTGCATTTCCGTTTTGAGTAGGGTTAATTTTTGATATTTTTTCTCAAATTTTCCCCTACCCCGTTTGTGAATTGGCATTGATTATGTACCTTGTTTCTTGTTTGTTTGTTTTGTTCTTGGCCTTGTGATATGTGGTGGTTGACGTTGTGGTTGTTGTGGGTTGTTTGTTTTGAAATCCCGTATTGGATGATAATCGGGTCGGTTTGCCTTGTGTTGGTTGTGGTGTGGTTGTTCTTGTTATAGGAAGATGGCGGGAGGTAAACGAAAAGAGATAGGAGATAAAGGGAAGGGTAAAATGCCTGTTGTTGGTAGGAATCAGCCCAAGAAACATAAAACCGCGGTTCGCACTAGAGGCGGTGGTATTAGGATCAGTGAGCCAAGGAGAGGTTTGAGCGCAAACCCTAGAGCTCTTAGGGCTGGACAACTTAGAGATGAGACGTCGGATGATGATTTCGAGCCCGATACTGAAGGTCGAAATTTAGCAAAGGATGAAGTGATGATAGCAGCGAGGAGATCATGGAGTTTGACAAATGAGGCACCCTGTCCCCGTGTCACACCCAGGGTCGCTCGTCCCCCAGTTTCTCAACCCCCACACCCTCCACCTACTCAACCTATTCCTCAGACTTCCACCGAGCCGCAACCCCAAGTAGCTTCTGCCTCGTCTGACCCTCTTCCCTACGACATGCGTTTCTCCACGCCCCAAGCCTTGAGCAATTACGAGGAGTTCGTAGTCGATAAGAAGATGTGCTTTGAAAGAGGGCTAGATTTGAAGGTGGTACCGAAGCCGTTTGTGGATAATTTGAGGAGTAGGGGTTGGAATAACCTTATCTTGGAACCCGAGGGCAACCTGAACTTGTCGATAGTCCGGGAATGGTATGCCAACTTTACTGTGGCTAACTTAGAGAGAGGGACTGTTTGGGTGCGTGGAGTGGATGTCCCATGGTCGGTCGAAGCGATTAATAGTTTTTATAGGACACCGGCTATCGTGGGCGATCATTATGAGGAGTGGTTTCAGGACAAGAACAGTTGGGGTAGTACTGAGGACCCTTTGGAACAGATGAGGGTAGAAATCAACCATGAGTTGCAATGGATGTCAAAAGGGGGTAAGACGCGCAGTCAGTTGTTGACGACGAATTGGCCCGACGATTGGAAAGTCAAGGCTAAGTTCTCCCAGAATCGTCTACTACCTAAGGACAACATCACACATTTTCACATTAAGGATCTACAGTTGTTGTACGCCCTACATTATAAGTTGAAAGTAGACGTGGGGAGGACGATTTTTACGGAGTTTCGGGAGAACCAGAAAAACAAGCGTCGGATGATTATGTGCCCCTACTTGATTTACGGGTTGTGTCGAGATGCACGAGTTGGTGAGTATGCAGATGATCAGATTAGGAGGAGCAAAGTTTTGCCTATCATGCCTAAGTCGTTCAATGCTCGTACTGCTTCTCGGCCTTCCAGACGGCTCATCCACACAGTCCTCCGGCCTTTCACCCCTACCTCCACTTCTTCCGCCTCTACTTCCACCACATTGCCTATACCACCACCTCCCCTCACCACTATCACCATCACCATCACCACCATTCCACCACCTCCCAGTTCTGGACCTTCCACCTCCTCCACCACTCTACCTCCACCTACACCTACCATACCTTTCACCGGAGGGCCGTGGCTGAACGAGAGGCAGGGTCGTTGATAGCCCACAAGCAACGAGATTGGATGGACGATCATGGATCATGATGAATGGGTTGTCAAGAACCGTATATGCGATAGCTCGAGCTCAAGAGTCCATCTTCCGCACAGAGACTTGGATACTACAGCCTTCCAGTACACACCTGAGATAGAGGCCGATCTGCAGCGGATTACCGAGAGCCTGCTAGAGGATGAGTCGGATGAGGGGTCAGAGGTTCAGATAGAGACCGAGGCGCACGATTCGTTGGATGTTGAGACAGAGAGGGGCTCGAGGCAAAGGCATCTGCAGATTCGAGAGACAGTGGGGGCGGGTGCTCGCCGAGACTACACACCTGAGAGTGCAGCTTCTTGTGGATCGCACCATCTTCCAAAGACACAGATCCTCCAGCTTTGATGTACTGAGGCAGAGCAACTAGCTTGTTTTTCATTATTTCTGCATTTCTTTTGAGAGTTGCAGCTTCTTTTGGCTAGTCTGTTTTTCATCTATTTGTGGGTACTTTTGACTGATTCACTTTGAGGCAGGTTGACTTTTGATTTCTGACTTTTGGCTGTTTTTTATATCCTTCACTTTTGATACAAATTTGTAATCATTGTTCAGCCCCTGAGCCCTGTTTGACCGTGCATGTTTTTATCCCTTGTGATTGACATTTTATTGGGATATTTGTCTGCTATTTTCGCATGCATGGATGTTCGAGTTTTATTGTTATATTGTATCCGTCCATTGCATATCCCATTCCCCTCGGCATGCTTTGATATCGTTTTCGTGGCATGGACTCGCTTTCTTACACACCCGCTTACCTATTGCTTGATCTTTAGCACGTGGACTTTTCCCGTGCATGCGCTTTCTTTGTTTCTCGTTGTTCTCGCTTTAGGTTTCGTGGATGGACTTATACGAGGGTGTCACGAGTTTCGAGTGTCGGTTGCGCTTTCTGCGGGAGCCTCGATTAAACAACTAAGTCCTCCTTTCTTTTATCTCTCACACACACCGAGGACAAGTGTTTCGCTTAAGTGTGGGTGGGATACTTAGCCGCTTTTCTTGTTTTTGTTGTTGAATGTGCTATAAATGTGGTATGCTTAGCCTATGATCGGGCTCGAGTCGATTTTTGGGTAATTTTAAAATTTTTCAAGGTCTTAACACCGTGTTGTATGTGTTATTCTCACAATCGAGTGGTGATCACCTTAGTCGGGATCCCGAACATATGCATTGCGGTTTGATATTATCTTGAGAATGGAGTTTATTATTTCACGGCTACACCTTGTGCACAATTTGATTGCTACCACCTTTCATATCACTAGTCTTGAGGCGAAATGTTTAAGGTACACCTAAGTAGGACATGGGATGACGGTTTTGGCATTCTTTTGACCCTACCATAGCCAAATAAGCCTTAACCGAACATTTACCCTTCAGAACCCCTCTCACCTTGATAGAATGGTCTCGACCACCATTCGCTTTAGAGCCGTTTGTTACTTAGTCGAAACCTACCCCGAGCCTTAATTATGGTCACATTTCCTTCATTTTAACCCTACGAGTGGACCTAGTCCTTGGTTGGAGCACACTTGCTAAAACAAGTGTGGGGTGGGGAAATATGATGTTTTGATTGGGTTGTTGTTTCTTGTTTTGAGCTATAAGGTGTTGAGGAGCTGCTTTGGGCTTGGTGTTCGGCTTTTGGGCCAAGGAAAAGAACCTTCTTCTATCTTCTCTTCTCTTAAAAAAAAAATAAAAAAAAAATAAAAAAAATCAATCAAACAAGTTCAAAATACATTAGCTCTCATTGAATAAAAGTTGATGTTTATAGAAATAAAGGGTTGGAGTCAAAAGTAATGAGCTCAAAAGTGATTTTTATGATGTTGGAGTTGGGATAGTGAGATAGGTGCTAATGTATTCGATCTCACCTCATAACACTTGAAATATAGTTGAGTGTGGCAATGAGTTCGGGTATGTTAGTATCCTATGGTTCCCAAAGTGTTTAATTAAATCAAAAAGGAGTTTGGATGGTTTGTATGGTAGAGATAAAGTGGTACACTTGTTGATTAGGTTCACTCGCATTCTTTTCTCCGCCTCCCAAAATATCCTTTTCGATTAACCGGAATTACCCTAGCCTAACGTTATAACCCTTCAAGTCCTGCCCGATCGTGTCCAAACTTAGTGACCTTGATTAGTGGAGAGGCTAGTGATTATAAGACGGTTGGTAGACTTTTGGTTGGGATTCAAGCCCCGACAATCATTTTGAGCACTTGGTTTTTGGCTTGGCACCACACACACTCCATTTTCTTGATAATGTTGCACCAATGTGTATATGTTCGTGTTTCTTACTTTGTGGTTACCTTGAGAGTGTGAGTAGTAGCACCTACATCATAAAGTTGAATCCTTTGGTTTGTTTTAAAACGCCTATTTTACTCGAGGACGAGCAAAGGCTAAGTGTGGGGTGGTTGATAGGAGTCAACTTTACGTGACTCCGCTACATTGTTTGGCCTCCGCTTACCACATTTTCAAAGCACATTTTTGGATGATTTAGACCACTTTCGGGTAATATTGTGAGTTCCTAGCACGGGGGTAATTCATGTCATTTTTGATAGTTTACCACCCTTTTCGATGATATTGACCTCATTCCCGAGCACGCTTACCCTTTGGAATGTTTTGGTTGTTTTTGGTTATTGTGATGATGTAGGGTATTGGTGTCTCGATGACCCGAAAGGCAAGGGTTTACAATGAGAAACATGACCGAGGTGAGAAAAGAGGTGAAAAAGGGAGAAAAAAGTGAAGAATTGGTGGCACAGGATCCAAACGCTGGTTTGGAACTCTCAAACCAGCGTTCCAGACCCCCAAACTGGCGTTCCAAGCCCAAACCAGCGTTCCAGAGTTGCCAGAGTCAAACAGAGTTCAGCCCCTTCAAACGCTGGTTCAGCAACTACCTCAAACCAGCGTTCCAGGCCTCTTGAACGCACGTTCCCTGCCTTCAAACCAGCTTACAAGAAGACAAAAACCCCGAGCTGCCTGTGATTTCAAGCAGAACGCACGTTCCACTCATCTGGAACCAGCGTTCGAACCAAAATCTGCAGGATTTTCCCTCCACCTATAAATACCCCCCTTAGTCCATTTTGGGATTTATTCATCTTCTTAGCCAAACTCCACCCCTTTCATAGCTCGAATTTTGTAATAGCTTAGAATACTCTCTCTTAGTGTAAATCAACAACATCTTAGCTTAATCTTTCCATTTCTTAGCTTAGATTTTCATTTCAAACACTAAGAGACCACCTTTTAATTACTTCTATATTTTGTACTTTTTGGATCTCAACTCGAATTTCTGCAATTTTATGGTATATCTCTCTTCTCTTTTACTTGTTATGGCTCTTATTTACTGTTTTATGCATGTTTTGATTAGTATAATGTGTAGCTAAACATCTTCATAGCCGAATCATGTGAAATTTGGAGAACTCACCCTTTGGGTGATGAAATTGGGAGTGGGTAGTGCTTTTTATTGTTGTTTCTTGCATCTTTCACGTCTTAGAACTTGTTATAATGGATTTGGGCTAGATTGATCACCTAGGTCAAAAATCACACACACCACTCTTGAGAGTTGTTCGAGAGAGAGGGTGTGGGGAAAAGTGTTCTCTGGATCGCATTGTAGTGCGAGGTTACTCGTTTTTAACGTTTAAACGGCTCTCGTGTATGATTGTCTTGTGAATGAATCTCTCTTAGGAAAGGTTAGTTGACTTGGCATAAGGTGTTGGGGAAGAGTTGTTCAGACCTTAGCACCGGGATTAGGAGTATGTACCCGTGAAATTGAATGTAAGAGTTCGTCCGTTTATTGCACACTCCCGGTTTTGTCATTCCTTAGGGTGAAACTAGCTATTTTGATCATGGTTCGGCTATGTCTCTTTAACTATCTTTAAAACTTAGTAGTTTAATCTTCTTTCTTTCTTTTTATCTTTAGACTCGTTAGTCAGAATCACTCAGTGTCGTTGTAGTAAACAAAACCTTAAGAACTTTGATCACCTAGACTAAGCATTACGTCCACTTTGGTACTTACAAACACGATTCCTTTGGGTTCGACCTCGTACTCCTGTAGCTATTCTAGCAATCGACCCGGTACACTGCCGGTTAGAGAGTTAGTTTACCCACGGTTTCGAGTCTTTACAAATTGTTTTTGAAGGGGTAGATTTTATGCTCATCAGCATCTCCTTTACCAGATAAAATGAGTCCATAATCCTTGTTGTTTTAACAAGGCCTGCATCTTGATTTGCCACAGACTAAAATTGTTTCTTCCTCAGAAATTTGTCATTTTTACGTTAATAAAGACACATCTTTCTTGCCAAAGATCACAACTTTTACCACGATTCCTAGCACCGTAAAGGTTTTGTGAAGATAAAGGTTGTCCGTCACAGATGATTCTCTCAGATAACCAACGCTCCGATACCAGTTTATTATAACATGATAGAATAAAGAGAATCCAGATGCAAAAAGATGAACACAGAAGCAATTTAACATAAAAAAAATCACACAGAGGAACAGAAACAAGAACACAAGATTTACCGTTATTTCTGGCGTTGTGCCGACTACTCCATGGACAAAAAAAAATTATTTTATTATGCACTGAATTTCAGACAGATTACACACTTTACAATGACCAATACAGTTGGTTTATAGGCACAGATCACTAAACCCTAACCGCCAAGAAACTTTGTCGGATTGCCATAAATGCCCTAGATGTTGTGTCCATCTACTGATCCAACTCAGCTGATCATTGCACATATGTAGAACTCATCTGCATCCAAAACCTCAGCAGACTCTCAAAGAGTCGACGACACCGTAAGACACTCAAAGAGAATTCCCACCGACTTTCACAAAATGGATACACTTCTCAGCAGACCATCACTCTGCTGACTACTGGATTAGCTCTACCAGATGTAGAGTTTAAGTTACTTTGCTGACATACTGTTTTTACTCCAATAATATTGGAGTAAAACACATTTTACTCCAATAATATTAGAGTAAAACACATTTTATGCCAATAATATTGGAGTAAAACGTTGCTCGTTACGCCATGCAATAATATTACTCTGATATTATTTTCGTAAAAATCCATCTTATGATGATATTATCCAAGTAATACCTAAAAATGAGTTTTATAAAAAGTGACACTTTTTTTACAAGTGGAAGGTGTGACATGACCTGATTTTCCAATTTCCCACAAAAACAATTAGCAACACAAAACTACAAAAGAGGATTATTTCTTCGTGTCGTCCATTCGAAACTAATATTTGTATTCTGCATATGATCCAAGTGAAACTACCACTTTGAATATCTGCAAATACCTCTTCGACCGTCGAAACCTTATGATTGAAGACAATATTATTTCTGGTGTACCATATGTTGCACAAACTTATTTTTTTGATTGCATTCCATAGCCAAAATTTCTCCTTAAACCGAACCGAAGGTGGGCCAAATTTTTTAAAAGATATCCAATCCGTTGGCACTAAGGAGTTGAAAGAAATCCAAATGAGGATCTTTCTCCATAAAGCCGATGAAAACGAACACTGAAAGAATATGTGAGAGTTGTTTTCCTCCTCCTCTTCGCAAAAAGGACACATCAAACTGTTGAGATGAGTATTTCTTTTTGCAATGTTTATTTTGGTTGGTAGACGATCATGTGTGGCCCTCCAGTTCATGATATTGATTTTCGACGGTACCAAAGCATTCCACCGCCAAGCAAAAGTAGACACGTCCATGTTGCTTGCATTAAGGATGATGTTTTTTTAATTTTGCAACTGAGAGCACGCTATTGGAAGAAAGTCTCCAAAAAGGCTTCTCCAATTCCACTCACATGTCCACTCCCCATCAATACACCTCCTACTCTCATTCACCCAACATTCTATCTCATTTTCTAGCCTAAAAAGACGAGGAAAACACAACTCAAGAGGTTTCTCCGCCACCCATAAGTCTCTCAAAAACCTAATTTTATCCCCATTCCCCACCTTCCAACCAACAGAAAAGAGAAAATTAACCCCCTTAGATTCAATAGATTCCCAATTTTCTTACTATACTACCCCATACCTTTCCTTTTCTGATATGCTCAACTCCCTCACTAACACCCCCGTCTCTCCCATACAACTCCCGAATAATGTTATTCCAAAGAACCCTTCTTCTTCTCATTAACCGCCACCACCACTTCCCAAGCAACTCCATATTTTGATTCCCAAGCGCACCCACCCTAGGCCCCCAAAGATTTCTTTTGGTTATAGTGCTCCAAGAGATCCAAGAAATATGTCTCTCATCCCTTCCCCACCCTAAAAAACTTGCTCTCAACTACTTAGACCATCGTGATAGTAGCTTTAAGTTGTCCATTACTTTAACGCCCTAGAACCCGGGCTGGTAGCGCTTAAATGAGGCATATATGATCCGGTCAATTGCTTAGACCATCGTCTAATCTTACCGTAACGCCCCATACCGTGGGCTGGTAGCGCTAAATGAGTCATAAATGATCTGTCAATCGCTTGAGACCGTCGTCTAAGCTTGGTCTAAAAGGGCTAATATGATTTTGACGAAACATTTATATCTCACACTTATATAGGGCTGAACATTCTATTAATTTACAAATGTAGGACTTTACATTATCCTCCGGGGTGAGCATTCTATTACTTTACACATGTGTGACTATACATTATCCCCCTTAAAAGGGACTAGCGTCCTCGCCAGGACTTGGCCAAAGCCTCCAGGCCCCGGGCCTGGAAGGGCTAAATGGGAAATAAATGATCCGATCAACTTCATAGAACGCCGTCATCGCTTGGTCTAAAGGGCTAACCCGAGTTGACAAGATCTTTATGCCCCACACTTATACGGGGGTGAGTATTCTATTACTTTATAAACGCGAGACTTTATAATTAAACTATAATTTGTTCAGACAGTCTATTATTATTGTTCTTTTTTGGGGATCAAGTCCTTTATTAAGTCAATATAGGTGTGAGTTGTCTGATTTGTTTGACAGTATACTTTGTAGGAATTAATACTTTTGCCGGCAGGCAAATCAACTCAAGGACAAAGGTCTCAACTTACCTCCGACAATAATTAAGTTTTTGTTTTTATATACCTTTGCTTTCTATCAATTTCGTTTTGTAAAGTCTGTCAATTAATAAAATATGTTCTTCCTACAGTTGTGTTTAGCCCGCTCATTCTTGCTTGTAGTGTATTTTTGCAACAATAGATGTACTTTCTGCAATCCATATGAATAACAGATTGTTAGAAAATTAAGCAAGTAATTTTTATAACATTACATCAGGATCAATGATGCAAAATTGTGTCATGTCATTCGTCCCTATTGCATAAGGGAAATGTTGTTGGCACAACGAATGACACAACTCACTATACTTTTACACCATATATCATTTTGGGATCAAAAGCAATCAATATATTATAAAACATAATCGATTATGTACAAATGTTCCGTTGTTATAGTAGCTTTAAGTTTTCCATTACCGTAACGCCCCCAGAATCCGGGTCTGGTAGCGCTAAATGAGTCATAAATGATCCGGTTAACTGCTTAGACCATCGCCTAAGTTTATCAGCATACCCAACCCGAAGTTAAGTAGCGCTAAATGAGTTATAAATGATCAGGTCAACTGTTTAGACCGTCGTCTAAGCTTGGTTTAAAAGGACTAATCCGAGTTGACAAAATATTTGTATCTCACACTTATATAGGTGTGAGAATTCTATTACTCTGGGGACATTACATTTTTCCCCATTATAAGGGACTAGCGTCCTAGCCAGGACTTGGCCAACGCCTCCAGGCCCCGGGTCTGGTAGGGCTAAATGAGTTATAAATGATCTGGTCAACTGTTTATACTGTCGTCCTCGTTTGGTCTAAAAGGGATAACCCGAGTTGACAAGATATTTATGTCTCACACTTATACTGGGTGAGCATTCTATTATTTTATAGATTTGAGACTTTATATTTACACTATAATTTGTTTAGACAGTCCTTTATTATAGGGGTGTACACGGATATGGATAATCCGAAAACCGAACCCAATTTTAGTAATTCGGTTCGGTTCGGTTAATGATCACATACTGTTCGGTTTCGGTTCACATTGTGAAGAAACCGAAAATTTCGGTTCGGTTACAGTTAGTGATATAAATTAACCATAACTGTATAAAAAACCGAACCATTATCCGAACTGTTATCCGAACCGTTATAACCGAACCAATATCCGAACCAATGTAACCGAACTGTTTTAATTACATTGTAACTGAACATAAAAATTATTAACTGTGACTTTTTTTAAATTATTATTATATTCATTTTTTATGAATTTTATCTATCATACATACATATAGTATAAATACTGCAAGTATGAATGACACATATTCCCTAAAAAAATCTTACTAGAATGCAACATGCTGGGAGTAGTGATCGTTTTAAGGAGCATGTATTTCATATTGTGTGATTTGGAGCAAATTGTATTTTAAATAAAATTATATAATTTAAAGTTCTTTTGCTATAGAACAAATTGTCTACTTAATTATTTCCACAAAAATTATTTAAAACGAGTTGTGTTATTTAAAGTCCATTATCTATGGCCTAAAGTAGTGTGGATTATGTGGCTTGCTTTAAGGGTTTTTTTTATGTAGTTTATAGATTAAATTAACATTTTTAATAGTTTAATTACGGTTTTTCGGTTAACCGACCAATTTGAACCGTTCATTTTGGTTTTTTGTTAACCGAATCAAATCGAACCAAAAAAAATGGTTTTTAGTAGTTCAATCTTGGTTTTTAGGTTAACCGATTAATTCGAACCATTTATTTTAGTTTTTCGGCTAACCGGCCGAATTGAAGTGAAAATTTCGGTTCGGTACGGTTACTTTTTAGAAACGGTTCGGTTTCGGTTTCGGTATTTTTGTAAACGTAAATTTCGGTTCGATTACGGCCATTAACCGTTCCGAACTGAACCGAACCGTATACACCCCTACTTTATTATTATTATTATTATTATTATTATTATTATTATTATTATTATTATTATTATTATTATTATTATTATTATTATTATTATTATATGGGGCAAATGTCTAAAAGGACACATATTAGACTTAATTAGGCAAATAGTACACTAAGGAATCTTATTTGGTTATAAGGACACATAATTAGTACATGGACCAAACTACCCTAATTTTGTTTTGCTTTTGTTTTTTTTAATGTTTTTTCTTCTTTTTTTCCTATTTTTTCTGGGCGTGGTTTTTTTTTTAATGGCGTCTTTTTTTCTAGGCGTTTTTTTTTCTTTGGTGATTACCCCGATGCATTGACCACCGCGATGCAGAGACGCCTCGATGAAGTGACACCACAATGCATTGACCACCCAAGATCCATTGACCACCTCGATGCAGTGGCCACCTCCGATGCAGAGACACCGCGATGCAGTGACCACCCCAGATGCAGAGACACCGCGATGCAGTGACCACCCCCGATGTAGAGACATCGCGATTTATAACATTTGACGATGCAGAGACACCGCGATGCAGAGACATCGCGATGAAGTGACACCGCGATGCAGAGACACCGCGATGAAGTGACACCGCATTGCAGAGACACCGCATTACAGAGACACCACGATGAAGTGACACCGCGATGCAGATACATCGTGATGAAGTGACACCGCGATGCAGTGACTACCCCCGATGCAGAGACACCCCTGATGCGGAAACACCGTGATGAAGAGACACTGCGATGCAGAGACACCGTGATGGTCTCTTTAGCATTCAAAAAAGCGTTCAAAAAAATCACGCCCAGAAAAGAAAAAAAAAAACACGGACAGGGAAAAAAAAACGCGGTCAGGCAAAAGAAACTCGGCCAGAAAGAAAAATAAAATTTATTCACATACAGAAAAATAAAATTATTCACATACAAAATGACATATCAACGTAAAGGATCAGGATTGCCGTTATTGAGGTAACTAACATTTTGAGCAATCAAATCATATTGCTTAATAATTTGTGAGTGATTAAATTCTGGTTCCAAGATAAAATATGACAGTAAAGTTATAAAATGTAATTTTTTTTCACTATTAAATTCGGTATTTTTGTAAACGTAAATTTCGGTTCGATTACGGTCATTAAATGTATCGAACTGAACCGAACCGTATACACCCCTACTTTATTATTATTATTATTATTATTATTATTATTATTATTATTATTATTATTATTATTATTATTATTATATAGGGCAAATGTCCAAAAGGACACATATTAGACTTAATTAGGCAAATAGTACACTTAGGAATCTTATTTGGTTATAAGGACACATAATTAGTACATGGACCAAACTACCCTAATTTTGTTTTGCTTTTGTTTTTTTAATGTTTTTTCTTCTTTTTTTTCCTATTTTTTCTGGGCGTGGTTCTTTTTTTTTAATGGCGTCTTTTTTTCTGGGCATTTCTTTTCCTCGGTGATTACCTCGATGCATTGACCACCGCGATGCAGAGACGCCTCGATGAAGTGACACCACAATGCATTGACCACCCCAGATCCATTGACCACCTCGATGCAATGGCCACCTCCGATGCAGAGACACCGCGATGCAGTGACCACCCCAGATGCAGAGACACCACGATGCACACACCCCCGATGTAGAGACATCGCGATTTATAACAATTGACGATGCAGAGACATCGCGATGAAGTGACACCGCGATGCAGAGACACCGCGATGAAGTGACACCGCATTGCAGAGACACCGCGATAAAGTGACACCGCAATGCAGATACATCGCGATGAAGTGACACCGCGATGCAGTGACCACCCCCGATGCAAAGACACCCCTGATGCAGAGACACCGCGATGCAGAAACACCGTGATGAAGAGACACCGCGATACAGAGACACCGTGATGTCTCTTTAGCGTTCAAAAAAGCGTTAAAAAAAATCACGTCCAGAAAAAAAAAAACACGGCCAAGGAAAAAAAACGCGGTCAGGAAAAAGAAACTCGGCCAGAAAGAAAATAAAAAATAAATTATTCACATACAGAAAAATAAAATTATTCACATACAAAATGACATATCAACGTAAAGGATCAGGATTGCCGTTATTGAGGTGACTAACATTTTGAGCAATCAAATCATATTGCTTAATAATTTGTGAGTGATTAAATTCTGGTTCCAAGATAAAATATGACAGTAAAGTTATAAAATGTAATTTTTTTCACTGTTAAATTCGGTATTTTTGTAAACGTAAATTTCGGTTCGATTACGGCCATTAAACGTATCGAACTGAACAGAACCGTATACACCCCTACTTTATTATTATTATTATTATTATTATTATTATTATTATTATTATTATTATTATTATTATTATTATTATTATTATTATTATTTTATGGGGCAAATGTCCAAAAGGACACATATTAGATTTAATTAGGCAAATAGTACACTTAGGAATCTTATTTGGTTATAAGGACACATAATTAGTACATGGACCAAACTATCCTAATTTTGTTTTGCTTTTGTTTTTTTAATGTTTTTTCTTCTTTTTTTTCCTATTTTTTCTGGGCGTGGTTCTTTTTTTTTAATGGCGTCTTTTTTTCTGGGCGTTTTTTTTTCCCTCGGTGATTACCTCGATGCATTGACCACCGCGATGCTGAGACGCCTCGATGAAGTGACACCACAATGCATTGACCACCCCAGATCCATTGACCACCTCGATGCAGTGGCCACCTCCGATGCAGAGACACCGCGATGCAGTGACCACCCCAGATGCAGAGACACCACGATGCACACACCCCCGATGTAGAGACATCGCGATTTATAACATTTGACGATGCAGAGACATCGCGATGAAGTGACACCGTGATGCAGAGACACCGCGATGAAGTGACACCGCATTGCAGAGACACCGCGATGAAGTGACACCGCAATGCAGATACATCGCGATGAAGTGATTCCACGATGAAGTGACACCGCGATGCAGTGACCACCCCCGATGCAAAGACACCCCTGATGCAGAGACACGCGATACAGAAACACCGTGATGAAGAGACACCGCGATGTAGAGACACCGTGATGTCTCTTTAGCGTTCAAAAAAATCACGTCCAGAAAAAAAAAAAAAAAAAAAAAAAAAAAAAAAAAGCACGGCCAGGGAAAAAAAACGCGGCCAGGAAAAAGAAACTCAGCCAGAAAGATAAAAAAAAAATAAAATTATTCACATACAGAAAAATAAAATAAAATTACAAAAAAAAAAAAAACATTTTTAGCTCTAGGAAAAAGAAAGGAAAAAAATGATAGTTTTGTCTACTTACTTATTTTGTATCCTTATAAACAAATAAAATTCTTTAATGTCCTAAATCTCTATTAAGTACTCAAACTAGGCCTTATATATAAACAAATATCCATAATTTGGGGCTATTATATGCGATACATACCGTAAACATATAAAAATTAGTCTCTGACATGAAATAACGTTCCACCACTTTTTAATTACTGGTCAACATGTTGCTCAGGATCTGCAGGCTTCAATCCTGTGTGTTAAGCTAGCATGATTATGCTGTTGAGCCGGTAGAATTAAAGCACTGCACATTTATGCGGTTCATATTCAAGCTCAATTAATATGCATATAACTACCGTTTCTTATAGCATTTATAACATAGATGTTACATTATTCGATTATGTCATATTCTATATCTAATCTAATAATATGTAAGTTGTACAAAATTACATATCAACGTAAAGGATCAGGATTGCCGTTATTGAGGTGACTAACATTTTGAGCAATCAAATCATATTGCTTAATAATTTGTGAGTGATTAAATTCTAGTTCCAAGATAAAATATGACAGTAAAGTTATAAAATGTAATTTTTTTTCACTATTGATAATTGATTGAACCTAATATATACTTAATACGAGTATCATCGTGATCATCATGTAGATACAAAAATGTGTTAGTGTAAATTTTTGTAATTATTTTGTTGTGAAATTAATTAACATTTGCTACTTTCTTTACGTACGTTCTCAAATGAGCAGAAAGTAAAATTGAGTTATGTGGTCTCTAATTTCGAAAAAGATGGAATTTTACTAGTAGTAACAAATATATATAAGACAAAAACATAGCTTTTGAGGCGGATTCATCAAAGAACTGTAAGCTAGTATTTAAAGATCCATGAACTAGCTAGTTATCCAATATAAATCACAACCACCTGCAAAAACATATGAGTTTGTAAGAAAACATTTTTTGAGAGATCGAGCTGCAGAAAGAAAGAGAAAGAAAAATGGCAAACACCGCCTTGGTCGTCTATGTCCTGTTTACAGTAATATTGGTTGTCGGCTTATTCCCTGATAAGGTGAAAAGTGATCTAGACATCAGACCAGTACAACAAGATTGCGATACATCGGAGAATGACACCGATGCTTATTGTCGACTCTTAGCCCAGGCCGGCCCTATAGCTAAGTTTGTGGCTGAATGTGATACGTGTCGAAAAGTCAAGGCTCAAAGATAGGAAACCAAGAGGTATACTTAAACCTTTGGACATCCCCGAGTGGAAATGGAATAATCCTCATTATAGAAAAATCCCAAATTTCGGGATCGGGATTTTCGGGACGGGTAGGGATTTTCGGAAATTTGCCACCCCTACCTGGTAAGGCTAAATGGGTCATAACTGATCCGGTCAACCTAATAGAACGCTGTCCTAAAAGAGCTAACTTGTGTTGACAAGATCTTTATGTCTCATATTTATATAAGGATGAGTATTCTATTACTTTATAGATGTGTGACATTATAATTAAACTATAATTTGTTTGGACAGTCTATAATATTGTTTTTTTAGGGTATCAAGTCCTTTATTAAGTCCATATAGGTGTGGGTTGTCTGATTTGTTTGACAGTATACTTTGAAGGAATTAATACTTTTGCCGGCAGGCAAATTAACTCATAGACAGAGGTCTCAACTTGCCTCCGACAATAATTAAGTTTTTGTTTTTATATACCTTTGCTTTCTATCAAATTTTTTTTTTAATTTAAAAAAACTTGTAATTTTATTAATGAGAAGAAAAATACAAGTTTTTGCCAGCCCTGGCCACCTCACTCCGAGAAGTTCATCAATGTATCCACCTAGTCTCCTTAAACCCCTAGTCCAGAAAACCCAGGGTGGGAAAAACTGGGTGCTAGGGGAAGAGTGCTAGCCTAGATACATTGGCAACAAACCAACCCAAAAAACAGAGACAGAGTATAGAGCATCACAACCTATACAAAAAAGACTAGGCTCCCCAAATCTGAAAAAACCAAACAGAAGAAAAACAAATAGCTAAACTATGATAAAAAAAGTCTTCAAAGCAGCTGTTGGATTCTGGAAAAGACAGGGCCAGTTTCACACTCTTTAGGCCTACACCAACCTGAAGCAGGACCAAAACAAAACACACAGTACAGGGGGCAGGAAGCAGAAAGAGCTGAAAATAAAAGACAAGAGTGTTGTACAACCTGTTTGCACTCTTCATAAAATGAAAAGTGCTTCCCAGATGTAGCGCCACTCTCATAAAATCCTGTTCTCTAGCATCTTTCAACAGAGCCTCCAGAGAGCTGCATATGGCAAAAGAAACAGCATGTAGAAGATGATAACAACAAGAGATTCAAAAAGCCAAAAGAGGACTTAGACATTGGCTGCTTGCACTTCCCATAAATGAGAAGTGCTTCAAGGTTTGAGAAGTGAGCTTAGCCATGAAGTCGACTCTTGGCAATTGCATATTGTCTCTTAAAATCAAAAGACCCAAGTTGGCATCCAAATAAGTGCAATTCAACATTTTGGCAGTTTGAGTTGTACTTCCCTTTTTGGCCAAATAATCAGCCACTTCATTGCCTTCCCCGTAAGTATAAGTCAATTGAATCGATATTCTTTGAGCAGTGTGTTGTAGGTCAAAGATGTCTTGCATATACTTCCAGGGTATTTGATTATTTTGCTGCATCATAATGTACAAAACCAAGGAGTCAGTTTCCACAATCAAAGTTGGTAATCATTGTTGTAAGCACGCTTTATGCCGCCATTGCCATAATTTAATTTTCTTCCATGTTGGTGCAAGAATTGTAAGCTTCCCACCGCCATCAAGACTTTTCCTTTCTCATTTCTAAGCACAAAGCCACCACCACCGGTCCAGGGGTTTCCTAAAGCTAAGCCGTCACAGCTTAAGTTTGCGAAGCTTGACTTTTGGGAAATTCCATACTATATGCATAACTTTCTTCTTCTTGACAAGATTATTCTTGAGAGTAAGCCCCAAGTTGCTAAGAAATGTAATCCTCTGCATTGATAATAGAGGTTTGAATTTCTACCAAGAAAGAGACAATTTTGGAGCACAATGAAGAAATAGTGTCTTGAACATTATGATTTTCTTCTCCATATATCAAGTCGCATCTTTGCTTCCAAACTTCCCAAAGAATAAAGTAGAAGACCACTGGGAGCATTTTGCTTTCTATCAATTTCGTCTCAGAAATTCTCACAATTAATAATATATGTTCTTCCTGCATGCTTGTGTTTAGCTTTGCTCATTCTTGTTTGTAGTGTATTTCTACAACAATAGATGTACTTTTGCCATCCATATGAATAATGATTGTTAGAAAATTAAGCAAGTAATTTTACTAACATTACATCAGGATCAATGATGAAAAAATTTTCATTCGTCCCTATTGCAAAAGGGAAATATTGTTGTTACAACGACTACGGCACAACGAATGACACAACTTACTATACTTTTACACCATATATTATTTTGGGTTCAAAATCAATTAATATATTATATAACATAATCGATCAAGGATGCAACTAGCACTTGGCTTGGGTGGGCGCAGCCCACCGGGTTTTTAATATCGGTATACCAAAAATCTTATATAAATCAGTCAAACACACTTTGTTGTTTTAATCCAGCCCACCCGACCATATAAATATAATCCATTAGTCCACCCGATCATCAATTCCTAGTTCCGTCCCAGTAATCGATTATGTAAAAGCGTTTCGTTGTGATAGTAGCTTTAAGTTGTCAATTATTGTAACGCCCTAGACTCCGGGTCTGGTAACGTTAAATGAGTCATAAATGATCCGTTTAACTGCTTAGACCATCGCATGAGCTTACTGTAACGCCCCCAGACCTTAGGTCTGATAGCGCTAAATGAGTCATAAACGATCCGGTCAACTGTTTAGACCGTCGTCTATCTAAGCTTGCTCTAAAGGGGCTAATCCGAGTTGAAAAAACCTTTATATCTCACACTTATATAGGTGTGAGAATTCTATTACTCTGGAGACTTTACATTATCCCCCATTATAAGGGACTGACGTCATAAATGCCTCCATGCCCCGGGTCTGGTAGGGTTAAATGAATCATAAATGATACGGCGATCAACTGCTTAGGACCGTCGTTCTCGTTTGGTCTAAAAGGGATAACCCGAGTTGACAAGATTTTTATATCTCACACTTATACGTGGGTGAGCATTCTCTTATTTTATAGATGTGAGACTTTATATTTACACTATAATTTGGTGCGAGCCCTTTATTATAGGGGTGTACTGTGTACACGGATATGGATAATCCGAAACCGAATCGAATTGTAGTAATTAAATTCGGTTCGGTTGGTTCGGTTGATTCGATTCGGTTAATTATCACCTACGGTTCGGTTTATTATTATTTTTTTTTTATATTAGGGGATCAAGTCCTTTTTTAAGTCATATAGGTGGCTTGTGGGTTGTCTGATTTGTTTGCCAGTATACTTTGAAGGAATTGATACTTTTGCCGGGGGAGGGGGGCAAATTAAATCAAGTAAAGTGTTCAACTCTATAAATTCAAATCAAATTTATACCTCTGAATATATATACACATTGGCCAAAAGAAATTAAAAGGATATTAAATGGCAACACTCGTCTGCTTTCTTGTTATTTTAATGTTCTCAGGTTTGGAGCTACCGGTCGAACCTTGTTAAAGTATCCCACATTGGGAACTTGTCATTGTGTAACCCACCATATTAAGAAATGGACTTCCCTCACCTCACAACCTAGGTTTTGAGGATGAGGCACCCTCCTCTTATATGGGTTTGGGGCCTAGATTTCTACATGGTATCGGAGCCACCCTTTATTGTGCAGGTGTTGGGCATCTTTGTTGGCTTTGAGAGTGCCAGGCCCACACTTGAGGGGGCGTGTTAAAGTATCCCACATTGGGAACTTGTCATTGTGTAACCCACCATATTAAGAGATGGACTTCCCTCACCTCACAACCTAGGTTTTGGGGATGAGGCCCCCTCCTCTTATATGGGTTTGGGGCCTAGATTTCTACAAACCTCATGCATGAGGTTCGACTTTTCAGAATTCAAATGCTCGCATTCGAATATTTGGAAAGTCGAACCTCAAGATTAACGCTTGATGATGTTGGCCACACTGGTGGATCCTGAAATTTGTTCCAGTGGTATCACCGGAGTCAAAAACTACATTTTTTTAAACCATGAAATGAAATTTTTTTAACAACAAAATTACATCATTCTAATACTAAAAAATTCACCGGATCTCAGTGGGGTCATGTGACCCCACCCTTAAACATGTGGATCCGCCATCATTGTTGGGTGCTGTCGCGAAATATATTAAGCCCCGTAAGCTAGCTATATTAATTATTGATTTTGAATATTTTCTTTTTTATTTCCATGAAAATTTTGGAGTTGGAGCAGAAGCGGCGGATCAAGGACCATATGGGGGGACGACAACGCCCCTGATAGAAGAAAAAGAGCTGCTAAAAAAGTTTATCGGGTTCACATCCGTCAAGGCAATTGGAGAAGACAAAGAACAAGGTCCATCATTTGGTGAATGTCCTGATGGTGGTTGTGGTGAAGATGGTGACTGTGATTTACCTTGCTTATGTGGTCCGAATTTCAAGTGCTATGATCCTCTTATGCTTGAACATGATGTGTCTGAAGAGCCTGTTGTGTCTGACGAGCTTAATGAAATTACTGAAGGTGGGGATCCTGTTGATCACGAATAATAATATAATCCCTCCGTTCCGATTTATCTGATGTAGTTGTTAAAATCACGTATGTTAAGGGTGTGAGTTAATGCATCATTTTTAAAGGGAGGGAGTATATTGTTCGACTAATCAATGCAGGCATGGTTCGAACAACTTCAATAAATTGTTGCGTTTTGACCTTATGAACTGTGATCATACTACACTATTCCCTACTTATGGGGAATAGTGAAGCATGATCACTATTATTAAAGTTGTTCAAACCATTTTCTCATGTGTTTTGTGGTTTTTGTTTTTCCTTTTCTCTTTTGTTTCCCTACTTGTGTCTTCCTTCGGAGATTTCTCCAGATATATGTAATTTTGATTTTCTTGAATAAATAATTTAAAGAAGTTAAACTAAACATGTCCTTTCCTTTTTTTTTTACGCGTCTTGTGGTGAGAGGTTTTATGGTGTTGAGATTATTCTATATACACAAAATTAAGAAAAATAAATCATTGAAATCAATCGCATTTATTGTGTATTATTACGTTTATATTATGGTTGCGTGGTATACAATCACCTCTATTCTACTCAAACAAATCAATGGAAATTCAGTTTTATTACTCTCAATATGGTATCAGAGCGATTTGACTAACGTCTTTCAGATCCTGGTCAATCGTAAATAAATTCGTTTGGGTGGGGGTTCGTTACTGTAATCTACATGAGCCCTCACCCCCACAACCGTCTTCTTGTTGGATCGATAATACGCAGACACACTCTAGAGGGGGGGGTGAATAGAGTGTGTGGAACTTCTAAACTCTTTTCGAAAACAACACAAGTACTAGTAATTAAGTGCGGAAGCTCACTTAATTAACTATTCGCTTGTGTTATAAAAACCTACTAGATCAAAATAATTAATTTTGTGTGATCAAAAACAGGTTCTAGCTTGATGCAATAGATCAACACAGATTATTAAAAAGAAGACTCAATCAACACATACAGCAACTAGATAATTTGATAAAGACAAGTTGCAGACAGAAAATAATTTAAACTAATTAACAACAGGTTGAACAAAAAGGATTAAGCATATATACTTGAATTAATAAATCAGATGCAGGTTGGTATAAAACAAGTTGATATTTATACCGACGTATTAAAGACAATGTCACTAAACTCCAAGAGCAGCTTACCAAACAAAAAAAAGATTGATTTGCTTAAGGACAAAGCTGATGATTATAAACTGGTTAACAAAACCAGCTTATCAAGCAAAGTGTATACTATGATCAACAGCAAGGGCAATATTCAAAACTATTGTTACTCAAGCAAACAAAAGATTTAACACACAAGGGGTGTTCCAATTATGATCAACAACAACACCAAGGTGTATGATGTTGAAAATTAGAACCAGTAGTTTATGGGGGATTAGTCAAGACAACAGAATCAATGAAGACCTGTGTTTAGGGTCAAATTATAGTGATTTTCACATATGTTTTATATATCAATTTCCCTCATATTTGGATTATCTTCATAGGAATCGAGCTTATAATTGATTAATTGAGTAAATGAGGTTTTTAATGGTTAAATATGAAAAGTTAACAAATTATGTGCTTAAAGTATGATTTTATATTATTTTGGAAATTATTACGTTTTGGTATGTTTTTGATATTTGTAGATACCCAATTAATGGTGGAAAAGATGATCCTAAAAGGCTAAATTTCGAGATTGAAGAGGATCAATTAAAGATATGGAAGATTGAAAGAGATAAGGAAAGAAATAATTGAAGATAAAGATGGGAAAATCACAAAATTCGATCCCAGCGTATATGGACGGGCGTCTGAAAGGGTAAACTGGCGTCCAGAGCTGAAGAATTGGATCAGAGAGTTTGGACGGGAAGCAAACGAGCGTCTACACCAGCGTCCGAGAAAGTGAACGGGCGTCCGACTTTCCAAACGAGCGTCCGTAGCCGCATTCAGCAGAACCGACCTAGTTACTGTAGCAGCCGACTTACTCAATCTATAAATACAACAGCTGCGCCAACCCTAATTCATATCATTCAACACACGAAATTTCTCATACACTTTCAAGAGAGCTCAGCCGCATCTTGGAGAGTTGAAGGCCGGTCACCCGAGCCTTGTGCTCGGGTGAACCGAGGTTAGATTAGGAGTAGATGTAGTTTTTCTTTTTCGTTTCCATGGCGTTTCAACCATTGTTCAAGACTATGTGAGTTTGATTTTCAATTTATTCAATTCCAGTTTTTCTTCATGATGTTTGATTTAGTTTGTATTTTTCTATGCGTTCTTTGATGTCATGAGAATAGAATCGAAAGATTTAGTTTTCTATAAATGTTTATAATACGGAAGTTGCGTAAACGTTAGATCACCATAGAAAGATAGGATTTTTAATCGTTAATGATGACAAGTTAATCGATTAATTATTTAGGTTGTTAGATTCTAAAATACGAGAGTTAACTGAATCTACACGAGTTTTGTATTGAAAATCGCTTTCAACTTACGAGAGAGTAGAGATTGATGAATTGGATTTACTAAGGAATTAGAATCCGTAGCTTGAGATTAAATTCACTAAGGAATTAGGGGTTTATATCTCGTGAAAAGGTGAAACCACAACTTGAATTAAAATCATGAATTGAACTAGAATTGAGATCACATAGGTTTGTATATTGGTTGTTTCCATGTCCCTTAGTCTAGATTGTTTATTTTGTTTCCTAGGTTAGATTTATTTTGATTGTTCTTTATGTTTTTATGTTTTTATGTTTTTGCTTTTCGTTTTTAGAGTAGCAATTGGTAGGATTAATAAGATTAGATTGAACATCCCTTTTCCCTGTGGATCGACCCTGTACTTACCCTACTATGCTATCAACTACCCGATATTTGGTCGGTTAGGAGTTAGTTTGCATGTTAAGTATAGGTTTATAAATTTTCTTTTGTTTTTATGATGCAAAATCCTCCCAACAAAAGTGGCGCCGTTGCCGGGGAATAGGTGTCATGTTGAATCTAGTTTTGTTAGTTCTCGATTTTGTTACGTTTTATTTTTGTTTTTAATAAAAGTAGCGTATACCAAGTTGAGAGTTTTTATTTTTCCGTGTTTCGATGACCGTTAGGTTAAGAATGTGCAAAAGTTTTTTACTCAACTTGTTTTACGTGAAGTTTATATGTTTATGTGTTACCTAGTCTAACCCTCGTGCTTAATTTGATAAGGCTTTCTTTGTCTTGTGATCTCGTGTTCTTTGTGTTGTGTTCATAAGTATTTAGGGTTTTGCTGTGTTTTTACTTTATGCAGTGCATATTTGTTGTGTGGACGAGCGTCCATGAATGCGTGAACGCCCGTCCGACTAACGGCGCGTAAACGAAGCGCGTTTGGAATTGTTGGGCGTTCGTCCGTTCGAATTTTCAATCTGATCGATTTTGAGAATCGAGGCGGGCGTCTGATATTCGAACGCCCGTCCGAGTGTTTTCAAGGGCAAACGGCGTTTGTTTGTTGAACGCTCGTCCAGGGCTACATTTCCATTGAACGCCCGTCTGTTGTGCTGAACGCCAGTTCAGGTTCCCAGGTTTTTCTTGATCTTGTTTTTAATGCTTTTATTTAGTATGGATTGCTGTCATTAGAGCTTCTGTGGCTGTTTATGTTTCCATAGATGTCCTGAACTTATATGTTTTTATCTTTCCATCTACGAATCCATGTTAAATAACTGATTAATTTTTATATGCATGATTCATCTATGCAAGTTATAGTCACTGTCGGTTCTCGTACGCTATAACTGGTCTATTTGTTAATTAGTAGCTAATGTCGGTTTCCGTATGCTACATATCCTGTGATGAATCTTTTAAGCTTTTGAGACTTACGTGCTTCCTCTGTTTTTTATAACTCATATGGGTAGCTACTGTCGGTTTTCCGTATGCTACCATCGGAAATCTTATGAGTTATATCTGTTTAGTATAGCTAACTGTTGGTTTCCATAATGCTATCACTTTCAACGAGTCTTAAGGCGCGTCTACACTGCATGTAATGGACAGCACCGTCGTTTATCGTAACCTGTCATTATCTGGTAGACGTTTATTATATACATGTCGTGTTGCAAATGAGTGGGCTAGTTTTCTTTCTTTTATTTTATTTTCTTTTTGCATATCATTTAAATGCATTTCATTTAGTTGCATGTCATCTAGTTGCATTGTTTTCTATTTTCTTTTATTTTTCTTGAGCGTAGTTAACTGTCGGATTCCGTAATACTACCTCGTTTTTATTTTATTTTTAGGATTTTTCACGTAGAATGCATTGTAATGCATTTTCATATAGTTGCACCTAGCCTACGATTTTGTAATATTTCATGTATATGTTCCATCTTTATTTGAGCTTAATATGACAAGATCTCTATGACTTTTCTTTTCCATGTGTTCCATGTATAATCCACTTTTCCCGTAGACTCTTTTGCTCGATCAAGTGTGCGGGTATTATTTGCCTTAAGCGTTTGTGAGTCTGTAGATGAATTCAGTTTTCCGGTGGATGGTCCACAGTCTACTGCATTCATCGAGCATATCTGGACCATGGCCACTTCCAGAAGTGTTTCTTTCGAACGAAAATCAGCTAAGTTTTCTTTTTCTATTTTTATTTCTGTACAACTTGAGGACAAGTTGCAATCTAAGTGTGGGGGAAGGGATAGATGATTTATGTATCTACTTTCATTTGCTCATATTAGTTATAATTTTCTATGAAAAGTGCTTAATTTTCAAATTTTTTTTTTTGTTTCGTCTCGAGTAACATTTCAATTCCATGCTAGTTTTATAATCTGGCACCCTTTAGTTGTTATTAGTAGTCATATCATGTTCTGAGAATAGGTTTAGTAAGTCGATACTCACTTGAACTTCATTTCACGAACCTATTAGATGAAGAGCCAAATATAGAATAGTTTCCGGTTAGTTAAAGGAAAGTTAATTCTTGATACAGATAACACTTATTTAGCATTAATGAAAGTTAAGAACTAGTGCTATACTCACAGTTAGAATCTCAGTACCTTAGTGTTCTTGAGAACTTTGAGAGTCTTGAATGTGTTAGAAATAATATTTGACCGCGAGTTTCCGAAGAGTTTGAAAAATATATATATACATCCATGAATAATAATAAATGAATAGAATTTCTTTGCGGGAATTTTGTTTATATCTATCACCTCGAGTCCATTTGGATACTGCCCCAATTGGGGAGTGTGGTTTACCTTGGACAGTAAGGGTTTGAGTGATCTCAGGGTGACTGCCTCTAATGTAGGGGAGAGTGTTATACTTTTGAGACGCGACGATAGGAAATATAAAATATACGTTTTTTTTGGAATTCTAAGTCAAGTTGATCTAAACCCAGTAGAGACCCGAGAGGTATTTTCTTGGCACTAAGTAAAGGAGTTTAATTGTGAGTTGGTTACTATGTTCTTGGTAATTAGTTTTTGTTAGGTAAGTGCTGTAGATAGAATGAAGTTTTCGTTTAGTTGACCGGATAACTGTTAGTGCTTGATGTAATAAGTCAAGAGAGGATCGGTGGAAGTTTAGTAGGTTCGGCACACACATCACCGAGTGAGGTCGATTTGCTGAATACTAGCTTGTCATGATTTTGACTATATCTCGTGTCAGGTTATGTGGATTTTTGAAAGTATGTTCTTGTTTTGCTTTGCTCGAGGACGAGCAAAAAGATAAGTGTGGGGGTGTTGTTTAGGGTCAAATTATAGTGATTTTCACATATGTTTTATATATCAATTTCCCTCATATTTGGATTATCTTCATAGGAATCGAGCTTATAATTGATTAATTGAGTAAATGAGGTTTTTAATGGTTAAATATGAAAAGTTAACAAATTATGTGCTTAAAGTATGATTTTATATTATTTTGGAAATTATTACGTTTTGGTATGTTTTTGATATTTGTAGATACCCAATTAATGGTGGAAAAGATGATCCTAAAAGGCTAAATTTCGAGATTGAAGAGGATCAATTAAAGATATGGAAGATTGAAAGAGATAAGGAAAGAAATAATTGAAGATAAAGATGGGAAAATCACAAAATTCGATCCCAGCGTATATGGACGGGCGTCTGAAAGGGTAAACTGGCGTCCAGAGCTGAAGAATTGGATCAGAGAGTTTGGACGGGAAGCAAACGAGCGTCTACACGGCGATCGAGAAAGTGAACGGGCGTCCGACTTTCCAAGCGAAAGCGTCGTGAGCGCATTCAAAGAGAACCGACCTGAATTCTTTATGGCGGCCGACTTACTCAATCTATAAATACAACAATGCGCCAAACCCTAATTCATATCATTCAACACACGAAATTTCTCATACACTTTCAAGAGAGCTCAGCCGCATCTTGGAGAGTTGAAGGCCGGTCACCCGAGCCTTGTGCTCGGGTGAACCGAGGTTAGATTAGGAGTAGATGTAGCTTTTCTTTTTCGTTTCCATGGCGTTTCAACCATTGTTCAAGACTATGTGAGTTTGATTTTCAATTTATTCAATTCCAGTTTTTCTTCATGATGTTTGATTTAGTTTGTATTTTTCTATGCGTTCTTTGATGTCATGAGAATAGAATCGAAAGATTTAGTTTTCTATAAATGTTTATAATACGGAAGTTGCGTAAACGTTAGATCACCATAGAAAGATAGGATTTTTAATCGTTAATGATGACAAGTTAATCGATTAATTATTTAGGTTGTTAGATTCTAAAATACGAGAGTTAACCTGAATCTACACCGAGTTTTGTATTGAAAATCAGTTTCAACTTACGAGAGAGTAGAGATTGATGAATTGGATTTACTAAGGAATTAGGAATCCGTAGCTTGAGATTAAATTCACTAAGGAATTAGGGGTTTATATCTCGTGAAAAGGTGAAACCACAACTTGAATTAAAATCATGAATTGAACTAGAATTGAGATCACATAGGTTTGTATATTGGTTGTTTCCATGTCCCTTAGTCTAGATTGTTTATTTTGTTTCCTAGGTTAGATTTATTTTGATTGTTCTTTATGTTTTTATGTTTTTATGTTTTTGCTTTTCGTTTTTAGAGTAGCAATTGGTAGGATTAATAAGATTAGATTGAACATCCCTTTTCCCTGTGGATCGACCCTGTACTTACCCTACTATGCTCAAAAACTTGTTCGGTAAAAACTAGTTTTATAATTTATAAACCGAAACACCCCAAGTATAAGGATCGTAGTATAGGATGTTTACGGATCGTCCTAAGGGAGTGGAATGTTTATCGGATTCAAATATAAATCTATATCAATTATGTCACAATTATCTATCTAAACTAAAGCTGAAACTAACTAAAACCTAAACCTAAGAATTAAAACTAAAACAAGAAATAAAAACAAGCTGAAAAATAAGAAAACAGAAAAACGGACGAGCGTTCACTAAAGTGAACGAGCGTCTGAAAACTAAACCTAATGGACGAACGTTCGCTATTGCGGACGAGCGTCTGATTATGAACTGAAGCAGAAAATTGCAGAAAAACAGCAGGAAACTAGGGTTTATAAAACTAAAACTTAAACTAAACTTAATCTAAACGATTTAATTCAAACAATTGAGGAAAACACAAGAAAGGCGACTAGATTCCACCTATCAACCAACAATCCCAACTAGATGGTGATTAAAAAGACATAGTTTTTAGTAGTGATTTATTCACGAATTCAATTAGATTTCTTCAACCAAATTCTAGGGTTTCGTTTATCTTTTCAAACAAACTAAACAGCAATCAGAACTCAATCACAAGATTGTTTCCAAACTTTTACTCAACTAATCATGCATAATCTCTTACAACACAATTAGACGCATTACTTTGAATAAAATCAAACTCAAATAAACATACTTTCATATATTGATTCAAGCATAAAATAAACATAGATCGTTTCATCAAATCTTAATTCAATAAAACTTAAACAACATAAAACAGATCCAAAGTAATGAAAAACTATGAATTAAACTCACTAAACATAAGCATCGAACTCCTCTAGTTGGTTTGGTTGTTGATAGGCTTCCTCCGTCGACTCACTGCAAGGCTTTTAGCCAACAATCATGTTGAAGATGATTGTTGGGTTGGAGAAGTTCATCTCTATGGAATTAGGGTTCTGGCCGCAGCTTTTTGGTGAATTTGCGATCTCAATTATGTGGTATCCATTAGGGTTGAGAGGCTGCTGCTATATATAGAGTTTCAAGTCGGCTAGGGTTAAGTCGGCAATGGGCGCTAAATGCAGTCTTGTGGGCGCCCGTCGAGAATGCCTGGATCTTTGAGTAAACGCTCGTTCATCCTCCGTCCGAACTCTCTGAATGTAAAATACAATTCCGACGCTCGTCCACTTTATCAAACGCCTGGAATGGAATGGACGCCGCCTGAACGCTTCCCAAGATCTTGAGGTCGGATTTCATCATCTTTATCCAATTTCTTCAAGCCAATTCCAACTCTATCTTGAATAATTCGACTTGAGCTTCATTTATCCTCTTTATGCACTCGAAAATCAACACCTACATGATAAATAAACAATGCAAAAATGTAATAAAATCCAAATAATAATAATTCCATTAAATTAACACTTAAAATCATCAATTTTGCATACAACCCTCTTAAAATCATCTTTATTAAATAATTACACTTAAACCCTTAATTCTCATGTAAATTATGCAAATGTGGGGAAAATAATAATGAAATAACCCTTAATAATCATATAAATATGGCCTTAACAACACCCCCACACTTAGCTTTTTGTACGTCCTCGGACAAAACAATCAAAACTATAGCTCAACTTTATAAATAATCCACATAGATCTCTAACTCACGTAACAAAAGATACAACAACTATAGCAAACAATACCAACACAGAGATAGATTCGGTGTATGTGTGACAAGCCGTTCTCAATCTAGCAAGCCTTTCAAAAAAAATAACCTCTCAGAAATTCCAATGACTATCCTAGTGCATGACGATATGACTCCACTCAAAGCCTTCCCACGCACTCGGTAGGATAATCCTACAAACATATCATGCGGTTCTACTGGGTATAAGATCCATGATAACAAAGACTTCACTTTTATTTTTACTCATCATTTTTCTAAATTTTCAAATTTGACGCATAGCAGAATAAGCTCTTACCCATCATAGTAGAATAGGATGTTTCGTGATAACACCCTACCTTACTCAAATCATAAGGTAGCTATAAACTGACTGTCGTGAGCTATTGGTCATCATAGTGGTATAGGACATACGAGGTATACCCTACCGCACTCAAATCATAAACCAGCTTCCGACAAACGTATTTATTAATAATTGCTCACTCACTTTATTTATTCACTTTTCAAAGTCATAAGTTACATCTCACCTATCACATTCAAACTTTATGACATTCACAGTACACGGTCTAACTTAGGTGTAACTATACTGACCTTCCTAAGATAAATCACTAAAAATAATGAAAGGATATAATTCAAAAGTCATTGCTTCAAAATCAAAGGCTTTCGTGAGTGAAAAACGAAACTATCTCCATAAAAGTAAAACATGCTATAATTATCTCACTAAGTCACATACTATCATCGTTAGAAAACTACAACTAGCAAGCATCTAGTTCCAATTATATGCTCGAGACTCACAAAAAATTTTAAATTTCGCAAAAAATTCAACTTTCACTCATATTTCGAAGGATATAGCATAAAAACATACCCAAACACCCCCCCACACTTAAATCACATTATGTCCTCAAAATGTGCAAATATAAAAGAAAAGAAAACTTAGTTGGTTTCAACAAAGGGTTGTCGGATGAAAGTTGGCGAGGTCGGGCCGGAGCATGAATATACCATTGCAACTCGAATAGACAACAACTGGGCAAGAATAACTTCGAAAACTGCTCAAAAGTATCTCGCAACACTCGACATACCATATAATCTCGGGTACACGGGGTATATGAGCAACACATAACACAAAACACTTACAATGAATGTAAGAGGAATAACCATCAACACAAAATCAACTAAAGTATTATTTCTAAAACAATAAAACAAAACAACCTAAGAAAACAAACAAAGAAAACTAGGCTGCCTCCTAGGAGCGCTCTTTTAATGTCAATAGCTTGACACAGAGTTCAAAAGATCAACCCGGATCGGGCCACTTCGGTTTGACTACCGCCACCTCGATGATCGAATCGGAAGCCTTTGGGGCGGAAATGATTTTCACCACAACAACAAGTCAAGTGCGCAATAAGATCATTAAACTTTTCTCTCCAAACTACACCGACTCTCTTCTTCTTGTTCTTGCGCATACGATAGGCATAGACATAGTGGTATGATCGAAAGTTTCAAGAAAGGTACCTCACGGGTGGAGATAGGACGTCATCGTCATCGACTCAAAGAAATAAGATGGAATCTCCTCACAAATCAGGACATCTCAGATCTCATCTCCTCTTTGAAAATAAAGAATCTCAGGCTTTTCCTTTGGTTGCCCAAAATATTTCTTAAGTCGATGACCATTCACCTTAAAAGCTTGATTACCATACCCGTTCAAAGTAATTACTCCACTTGGATTAACTTTAGAATCTCAAAGGACCGGACCATCTAGACTTGAGTTTACCCGGAAGCAGTGAAGTCTAGTATTATAGAAAAAAGCCATGTCACCAACTTTGAATTCTCGGTCCTTGATCTTAGCGTCATGGAGTACCTTAGTTCTCTCCTTGCCGAGCTTAGCATTCTCGTATGCCCGAGTCCGAATTAAATCGAGCTCGTTCAATTGTAACAATCGTTTCTCCCCACGAGTTGGCTATCAAAATTTAAGAATTTAATTGCCCGAAAAGCTCTGTGTTCAAGTTCGACAGTGTAAATGACAAGCTTTGCCATAGACCATTTGGAAGGGTGACGTGCCCATCGGGTCTTGAATGCAGATCGATAAGCCCACAACGCGTCATCCAAATTAAGACTCCAATTAGATCGATTATTGTTCACGGTCTTCTCAAAATTCTTTTCAAGCTCTGGTTGCTTACCTCGACTTGGCCACTAGTTTGAGGATGATATGGTGTACCAATCTTATGTTTGACACCATACTTCTCAAGGATCTTGTCAAGCGGCGCATTGCAAAAGTGAGTACCTTCATCACTAATGAGTGCTCTCGGACAGCCGAATCTAGTAAAGATATTCTTTTGCAAGAATTTCTTTACCACCTTATGATCATTAGTTTGAGTAGCTATGGCCTCGACCCACTTTGAAACATAATCCACACAGACGAGGATATACTTATTACCACATGAGGATGGAAAGGGTCCCATAAAATCTATGCCCCATACATCGAAAACTTCGCATTCAAGAATGGGCTTAAGTGGCATTTCCATCCGACTACTCTGCCCGTCCCAGTTCTCGGCACCTATCACAACCTTTACAAAAGGCTTCGCATCTTTAAACAGAGTCGGCCAAGAGAATCCAAATTGAAGAATCTTTGCAACCGTCTTCGTGTTCCATAGTGACCTCCGGTAGGACCATTATGGCATTGTTCCGAATATCCCACGATCATGCTCAGAACACACCTTGAAGCAACCCGTCTTTACTGACTCAACAAATAAGGATCTTCCCATACGAGATATTTAAGATCGAAAAGAACTTTTCTTCTCCTCGATCGTCATATCCTCTAAATGACCACTCGCTAAATAGTTGACGTAGTCAGCATACCACGGCCTAACCGTTTCAAGCTTCATCAATTGCTCAGTCGGAAAATCAATGCCTATATCATTGTGATTTTCTGCACCCTCATTCACTAAGCGAGATAAATGATCAGCCACAATATTCTCACTACCTTTCTTATCTTTGATCACAAGGTCAAACTCTTGTAGAATTAAAATCCATCTAAGTAACCTTGGTTTGGCATCTGCTTTATCCATAAGGTAGCGTAAAGCTGCATGATCTGTCCATACAATCACTTGAGACCCTAGAAGATAGCTTCTAAACTTGTCAATGGCAAAGACGACGGCTAAGAATTCCTTCTCAGTCGTAGTATAATTGCATTGAGCCGGGTTCAAGGTACGACTCGCATAATAGATGGGCCTGAACCTTTTATCAACTCTTTGACCTAAAACTGCGCCTACGGCGTAATTAGAGGCACCGCACATCAATTCGAAAGGCTTGGTCCAGTCAGGTGCTACTAAAATAGGGGCACTGATAAGCTTATCTTTCAAACAATTGAAAGCTTCTTTGCACTTTGCATCGAACAAGAAATCGACATCTTCTTTCAAGAGATTCGATAAAGGCTTGGCAATCGTAGAAAAGTCTCTAATGAAATGCCGGTAGAAGCCAACATGTCCTAGAAAACCTCGTACCTCTTTCACTGTTTTTGGGTACGTCATCTTTTCAATGGCTTCAACCTTAGCCTTATCAACTTGAATACCAGCATTGGACACCTTATGTCCCAAAACGATTCCTTCGTCTACTAGAAAATGGCATTTCTCCCAGTTAAGCACCAGATTTTTCTCAACACAACGTTGGAGTACCATATCTAGATTCTCTAAAATTTCATCAAAGCTATCGCCGTAGACTGAGAAGTCATCCATGAAGACCTCCATGCATTTCTCAACAAGTCCATCAAAAATGGCCAACATACACCGTTGAAAAGTCGCGGGTGCATTGCATAGACCGAATGGCATTCTACGAAAAGCAAAAGTACCAGATGGACACGTAAACGTTGTCTTCTCTTGGTCATTAGGATCAATGGCTATCTGGAAGTAGCCAGAATAGCCATCAAGGAAACAATAATACTTGTGACCACTCAGTCTTTCAATTAGTTGGTCAATGAAGGGTAAGGGGAAGTGATCTTTTGCAGTGACTTCATTCGATCTACGATAGTCGATCTGAGACTCAGAGCGCGATCACGAGGCGTAGGGCAACTTCCTCCCCTTTTCATTCCTTTCAACCGTAATACCGCCTTCTTTGGCACAACTTGAGTAGGGTGACCCACTCGCTATCGGCGATTGCGTAGATGATTCCCATGTCAAGCCACTTTATAACCTCCTTCTTGACAACCTCTTGCATATGCGGATTCAGCCTTCGCTGAGGTTGTCTTACCTTTTTAGCTCCTTCCTCCGTTCGGATTTTATGCATGCATATGTCTGGGCTGATCCCTCGGATATCACCCACTTGCCAACCGAACGCGAGGATGTTTTTCTTAAGCACTTCTATCAGCTGTGCTTCTTGCTCGGGCTCGAGTTTCGAAGAAATGATCAAAGGCAATTTATCTCCATCCTTAAGAAAGATATACTTAAGGTGTTTTGGAAGCGGTTTAAGCTCTAAATCAGTAGGTGGTTGCTCAATACTTGACTTTAACGGGCCACCTTTCTCTTTATGAGCTTGGAGTGGTTGACTAAAGAATAACTCATCTTCCCGAGGCTCAACCCCAGAAAGGTACTGGATCAAATCATCCATCGGAATCCTCCGGTCAACACTTGCTTCCTTTTTCTTGTGATCGATCATTTTCCTTAACTCTTCGTCTTTAAGCTCTTCTGCTAACTCCTCCCAATCATCTACTTCCCAATGAGTAGCTTCTCTCCAAAACTCTACCTCGTCCCAACTACCCATCAGAGCTTCTTCTTCACCAGGGATGAAGTCTTCCCGACTCGATTCTTTGAAATCATCGTTTGTTCTTTGGGCATCTCCATGCTTCTAACTCAATAACAGAGCTCAGTGATGAGCGAGTGAAGATGACTCGTCAATGCCTACGGCTGGAAATGAATTAGAAGATGGTCCGCAGTCAGCCGGATCCTCAATGTCCATGACTTCAAAAACACCTATCTCTGTAAGCTCATTGCATCCTCATAATAGGCATCTCCTCCGTCCTCATATATGGCTTCGACAAACGATATTTCATCAATTACAGACTCTTTCAGATGTGTCCTCGTGTGAAGGTGACGGATGTGTCATCGACTCTAAGAGTAATCATCCTTTTGTAAGTCGATGAGAGCGTTAGAAGTGTCTAAAAAGGTTCGGCCTAGAATTAGAGGCATCTCCTTATCGGTGGATAGTCTAGAATAACCCGGTCGGTAGGGAAGACTAAATGTTCAATTTGAAGGAGAACATTAGCTACACAACCGGCCGCAGATCTGACTAGATTTGTCTACCATCCAAGAGAAATGGGGCGTTCTCGCATTCTTTTGTCTAGCCCGAGCTTCTTGCATACATTTAATGGCATCACATTAATAGAGGCCCCGAGTCGCATAAGACATTTTTTGAACAAATGGCCTTCAATCTCGCAAGATATTGAAGGTCTGCCAGGGTCACCTCGCTTAACAGCGACTTTTTGTGAAACCATTGCGCAATCTTCTCGAAACACTTCTTCAGCCATCCCCTGAAGCTTTCTCTTGCTCCCACAGAATTCTTTAAGATACTTAGTACATTTAGGCATTTCGAGACAATACCTCACTAAGGGCATACTCACTTTAGTGTCCCTAAGTATCCTCCTCACTCCAAAGATACTTGCTTGTCGTTAGTGAGGGCTTTCTCTCCTTTTGGTGGATAAGGAAGGGCTTTATCATTCCTGTGAGCTTGATTACTTATCGCCTCATCCTCCTTATCCTTCCATCTCACAAACTTCTCTTCCTTTTTCTTAGTCAGGGGTACTGCCCCTTGACTTTCCTTTCTCTCCTCATCATCAGAATTATTTTCGTCCTCTGAAGAATTGTCACTAAGCTCCTCATCACTCCTTTCTTCGGCATGTGATTTCTGATTTCCCCCTCCTGAACTCATGGCGTCAGGAGGGGCTACTCGTTTCCCGACATCTTGCCGGGTCCAGCCTGTTTACCACTTCTCAACGTTACTTCATTCAACTCCTCTTCTTGCCCATACTCCCATTGTGGTGTAATGGCAGTGCAAACATTCACATCAGCTTTTGGGTTTCTCTCGGTGTAACTCGGAAGTTTACCGTGAGGTCTGCTTGCTTGCTGGTCTGCTATCTGACCAACTTGTCTCTCAATTGCTTTAACACTAGTAGACAGAGTCTTCACCATGTCTACCAGCTCATCGAATTTGTGTTGAGGGACACATGAGGTGGTATGATTGTTGTTCTGAGTTTGATTCCAGCCACCTTGGGGCCTTTGGGAGTTCTGAACTGGCCTTTGATAGTTCGAGTTGAAAGAATTTGAATTTGAAGGGCCAGGTGGTAGCTTGGCTTGATTGAAGTTTTGTCTTTGAAACCCTGAGTAGTTCTGGCTTTGATTGAAGTTTCGGAAGGGTTGGTTTTGATTATCCATTAAATTTACTTCTTCCGTCATCTCAGTTCCTACCTGCATTCCCGGATCGTAGAATCTGCGTCAAGATTGGCCAACCGCTTGCTTATCAATTCCATCCGAGCAACCAACGGCTTGTGTATCGGGATTGCTTGCGATTTTCTTTCTTAACAACATTGGTCTTCTTGGGAGTCGACCACATATTGTTCTTGGCGATGGTCTCGGCCACTCAGTGGCGATCTCATCACCTCCCCTAAGAAGGATCCATGAGTGTGGAGTCAAGATAGTCTCTATTAGGTTGAGAGACACCTCAGAAAAGCAGCCCAACAACTCATGTCTGTCATATCCGTGATTGGGGCACTTCCTCATCAACAGATTTAATCTCTCCCAGGCCTTACCAACAGTCTCATCCTCCATCTGCTCAAACGTAGCTATTTCCCATTTCATCTCCATAATCTTGCCTGGTGAAACCCACTTAAGAGCGAAGGCTCTTTTGACATCATTCCATGTATGGAGAGAATGATGTGCTAACGATTTAAACCATCTGCTTGCTTCACCTTTCAAAGCAAAAGGAAATAGCTTCAACTTTACGATCTCGTAATCAACACCAGGATAATGGCACCTTCACAGATTTGTACGAATGTGGACAAGAAGTCGTGTGGATCTTCCCGAGCGATACCATGGAAAGAGCTATTCGAACCAAAGGCAACAACTCCGTTCTTTAGATCAAAGTTCGCTCCTCCCATGTCGGGAGGACGAATAGGTCTATGTCCTCGAGAAAATCTTGGTTTAGATATGGAGTGTAGGGGTCCTGTTCGATTGATTAAGCCGGGTTTGTCTAAATTGTTGAAGTTGTTGATTTATGCCACTTGCTTGATTCTGCTTTGCTCTCGCAGAGCTTGCATTTGTTGAAGGAGTAAATTTAATCGAGCTTGGGAATCGATTCGAATTGGTGGATCTTGATCCGCCATTTTGTCCAAATCGGGAGAAGCCTTCTTCTAAGGATAGATCGTTCGTGCTCGGGATCAAAGATCGAAGTCCTTCTTACTTCTCGTTTGCATAAACCGTAAGAAAGGAAAAAAAGAAATCAACCCTTTGGGTTGATTAGAAAAGGTTTAGAAAGGTTTAGAAAAGAAAAGAGAAGAAAGAAAAGAAGTGATGATTGAAGAGATCGAATCAAGGCGTCGGTGTTAGTGGGCGTTCGTTCGAGGGTGAACGCTCGTTCAGTTGAATGAACGTTCGTTCAGAGGGCAGAATTGAGGTGGACGGGCGTTCAAGTTGTTGAACGCTCGTTCAGATATGAAAACCTAAAAACTAAGATTACCAAAAATTGAAAACGAGATAAAAAAATAAAAGCAGAAAAGACTTATGGAAATAAAATCAAACAAATCTAAAATTACGGAAACAGATCTAAGCTATAAAAAAAAAAAATAAGGAAAATAATTGAAAGAAAATCAAATAAAATAAAACAGTAATAAATGTAATCCTAAAATTAAACGAAACTGGAAAAGAAACCTACCTATGAAAAGTTTAAAAACAAGAAAAACACTAAGACGGTAAAAAAAAACGTGTTGAAACCTTCTAGGGCCAAAAAGGAAGGGAAAACAGTGGATTTTGACCTCGAAAACGCACTGAACGGCCTTCGGCGGTTCACCACGTCGTCGGCGTCGGAACGAGCTTTCCGAATTGGGGTCCTGCGTTCCAAACGGACACTCGAGCCGAAAGTTACGGCCAAAATACTACTGCGTGCTAAAAGCGATCCCTTTTATCTCAGAAAATTGTCCTAAATAGAATCCGACAACCGTTACCGACTCCCCGGCAACGGCGCCAAAAACTTGTTCGGTAAAAACTAGTTTTATAATTTATAAACCGAAACACCCCAAGTATAAGGATCGTAGTATAGGATGTTTACGGATCGTCCTAAGGGAGTGGAATGTTTATCGGATTCAAATATAAATCTATATCAATTATGTCACAATTATCTATCTAAACTAAAGCTGAAACTAACTAAAACCTAAACCTAAGAATTAAAACTAAAACAAGAAATAAAAACAAGCTGAAAAATAAGAAAACAGAAAAACGGACGAGCGTTCACTAAAGTGAACGAGCGTCTGAAAACTAAACCTAATGGACGAGCGTTCGCTATTGCGGACGAGCGTCTGATTATGAATCAAGCGAAAAATTGCGAGAAAAACAAGCAGAAACTAGGGTTTATAAAACTAAAACTTAAACTAAACTTAATCTAAACGATTTAATTCAAACAATTGAGGAAAACACGACAAAGGCGACTAGATTCCACCTATCAACCAACAATCCCAACTAGATGGTGATTAAAAAGACATAGTTTTTAGTAGTGATTTATTCACGAATTCAATTAGATTTCTTCAACTAAATTCTAGGGTTTCGTTTATCTTTTCAAACAAACTAAACAAAGAATCGAACTCAATCACAAGATTGTTTCCAAACTTTTACTCAACTAATCATGCATAATCTCTTACAACACACAATTAGACGCATTACTTTGAATAAAATCAAACTCAAATAAACATACTTTCATATATTGATTCAAGCATAAAATAAACATAGATCGTTTCATCAAATCTTAATTCAATAAAACTTAAACAACATAAAAATGTATCCAAAGTAATGAAAAACTATGAATTAAACTCACTAAACATAAGCATCGAACTCCTCTAGTTGGTTTGGTTGTTGATAGGCTTCCTCCGTCGACTCACTTGCAGAGCTTTTAGCCAACAATCATGTTGAAGATGATTGTTGGGTTGGAAAGTTCATCTCTATGGAATTAGGGTTACGCCGCAGCTTTTTGGTGAATTTGCGATCTCAATTATGTGGTATCCATTAGGGTTGAGAGGTCAGCTTTGCTATATATAGAGTTTCAAGTCGGCTAGGGTTAAGGTCGGCAACGGACGCTCGTCTGGTCTTGTGGACGCCCGTCCAGAATGCCTGGATCTCTGAGTAAACGCTCCGTTCATCCTCCGTCCGAACTCTCTAATGTAAAATACAATTCCGGACGCTCGTCCACTTTATCAAACGCCTGTCCGAATGGACGCCGCATTTAACGCTTTCGTCCAAGATGCTGAGGGTCGGATTTCATCATCTTTATCCAATTTCTTCAAGCCAATTCCAACTCTATCTTGAATAATTCGACTTGAGCTTCATTTATCCTCTTTATGCACTCGAAAATCAACACCTACATGATAAATAAACAATGCAAAAATGTAATAAAATCCAAATAATAATAATTCCATTAAATTAACACTTAAAATCATCAATTTTGCATACAACCCTCTTAAAATCATCTTTATTAAATAATTACACTTAAACCCTTAATTCTCATGTAAATTATGCAAATGTGGGGAAAATAATAATGAAATAACCCTTAATAATCATATAAATATGGCCTTAACAACCTGATAATCTGTAGATCAAACCGCTTACAGTAAGTGCAGGTCTACAGCTTTGTAACCACCACTTACAAGGGCCTTGAACGAACAGACCTAATAGTCAACAGGGATTCTGAACAACAAAACAGACCTGAATCAAAAAGACTTCAGTCTGAAATCAAAGGTCAAGACTTAAGGATATTGATCCTTCTTGAGCAGTCAGAAAATAGTCCACAGAAGCCTCACTAGGCAGGATGCCTTGGCACGTCAAACCAAGCAATATTGTGACCCGTAATCTGACTGAAGATGATCAATGTCCAAAATCAGGACTTAAACCCAGAACCAACACAGAATTACCACAGACAAGACTAGTATCAAGAATAGACTACTATCAAGAAATTTCAATAAGCAATCAAAAACAGACCATCAAACATAGAAAATTGAAAAACGATTGAGTTAAAGTGTTACCTGAACACAAGATACCTCGATTCAACCCAAGTGTTACCTAGAGGGCATGTGAAAACCCTTAAGCAATAGGACTCTCATTAAGTTAGCTCATTTAGTTGAATTTGAATTTCAAAATCATATGTGTACATTGATCTAAGTACACTGATTCAACCCAAGTGCTATAACTCAGAGTTGGTTCGGTTTATGTGTTTTTGTTAACGCAATTCATATTATGCCACCCGGGTTGCCACTTAATACCGGTAATAGGGCTCTTTAGGTTGTGAATTTTGTTGAACCATTTTTAAATTGAACCAAAACGAGTTGGACACTAACACTGTGGGGAGCTATTTAAGACTTAAGAGTAATCCTATAGAACCAGTTAAACCGTCCCGGGTTTGACCCAAAACTGAACCAAAACTATTATACATGTAGCACATAGCACATATGGTTTCAGCTTTGAAGTCAAAATTGTTTTGACTTAGAGTTTGATAGTATCGAGCATCAAACCCTGAGGTGGTCAATTCACTGTGTAATTAAACCGATCCCACAACCAGTGAATTTACCCTAAACCCACCATACCTGAGCCAAACCGGCATTGAACTCGGTTTGGGTGTTGACTGAGAAGGGAACAAGCTGGATATGCAACGGATAAGCCTCTGATAAAGAAAGCTTCGAACTTTCGGCTTCAAACGTTTCAGCATTCGATGAATCTGGTCAAATCCGGTGTCTTTGTACATTCTGAACAACCACCGAAGATAAGGGTGGTCAAATCCCTAATCTTCACCTTTTACAACTCGATTCTGACCCTTTAACGGCTCAAATTGACCAAGACCAGGCAGCTTTGAGCCCTTATTCTTATCTGCAAACAGAGAGACGTTAAATGCAATAATAGCATCAAATTGAAACAGAAATCGAGTAGGTTTAGGAACGAATTCACCTTATTTCAGTTACGAGGGCAAGCCATCACGGTTTCGTGACTCGTGTTGCAACTAAAACCCTGAAAACTCTGAACTTTGGTAACTTCCCATGGATAAACACGAATGGCTAGGAAGATAACGATTGGATTTGCAAAAGTTCGGTTAAGGAGGATAAACAGGGGATAGGATCCCCGACGGTACACATGCAACGGTGCAAGAAGCTGTGCACATTTTCAGCCGCATGTTCCCCCTATTTTTCTTATGTGCTTTGTATTTTTTTTATTTTTTTATTTTTTTTTTGGAGAAATTGTATTTTGTTTTTAACGAATCAAATCTTGTAAAACACCGGATACAAATACCGACTTATTGTATAAATGAAACATTGACACTTTAATATGGTCGCGTACGTCATGTCCGACACATTTCCGACACGCGACCGACACGCTCCGACACGTGTCGGATGATTAAAATAATACGGATTATTATTCAAAATTTTAAAATCCGACACGCTTTCGACACTTCCTGACACGGCACAGACACTCTCCGACACTCCTGAACCCAATTTTTTTAAATTTTGTTTTTTTTTTATATTTAGTTAAGTTTTCTTCAATGTAAACGTTAAAATACATGATATCCATTTCTATAATAATTTCATAAATAATACACCGTATTTAATTTATATATTTTTTTTGTAGATAAACAATCATTTTTACAATTTGTAATATTTTGAAGGTCATTCATAATTTCTTTTAGCGCCGTATAATGCTCGAATATCTATTTTAGATATTAATAGAGTACGTATTATCAAAAAGGTTAAACCCTAATTTTGAGGGTCCACACTCCTCCGGTCCCTCAGAATAAGTGGAGATGTTACTCAGGATTCCCAGTAGCTTAGAATCATGGGTTTGCCATAGAGGGTACAATTCGCCCCTTTGCGAGTATCGAACCAATGAACTCTAGTAAGGCGTGCATTATGCACCCAAGTTCCTTACTAATCAAGTTATGTCCAGGGATGAGTTTACGTATTATCTATCTTATTTTGACTAGCTTTTTAGATTTTTACGAATATTTTTTTATAAATTGAATCTTATATATATATATATATATATATATATATATATATATATATATATATATATATATACTAGTCATAAACCCGTGCATAATGCACGGAGAATGAGAAAATAAGTACTAATATTGAAGATGTGAACTCATGATATGTTTAATGAAAACGTTCACTTTCAATAAGCAATTGGTGCTAAATATTTATAAAATCCCATATAGTGCAAGGACAGTAACATATAAAAGTAATTGTTGCACAATATTTTTTTTTGATATTTGTCACATGTCCTCAATCCTACCACCAAAAACCCATGGATAATGCACGGAGCAATATAAGTATATAAATGAAATTGAAAATGAGAACATATAATAAATAATAATGTACAATGCGTGAATGATCATCAATGTCATTGAATGATGAAAACAAAATAACCATATGTTATTGTTTCCGCCCACACACCCCCACACAACATACGGACATACCACCACCACCACCCCCCGAAAAAAAAAGATAAATAGACTTCACTCAAACACGAAGACCTTAAAATCAATTTAAAATTTCATTTTATGAGGACTTTAAAAAAATTTGAAAAAAGAATAATTATTATTAAATACGGTGTATTATTTATGAAATTATTATAGAAATGGATATCTTGTATTTTAACGTTTACATTGAAGAAAACGTAACTAAATATAAAAAAACAAAATTTAAAAAAATTGGGTTCAGGAGTGTCGGAGAGTGTCGGTGCCGTGTTAGGAAGTGTCGAAAGCGTGTCGGATTTTAAAATTTTGAAAAATATTATTTTAATCATCCGACACGTGTCCAACACGTGTCGGAGCGTGTCGGAAATGTGTCGGACACGACGTGCGCGGTCATATTAAAGTGTCGATGTTTCATTTATACAATATATCGGTATTTGTATCTGGTGTTTTATAAGATTTGATTCGTTAAAAACAAAATAGAATTTCTCAAAAAAATAAAATAAAATAAAAAAATAAAAAAATACAAAGCTCATAAGAAAAAAAGGGGGAACATGCGGCTGAAAATATGCACAGCTTCTTGCACCGTTGCATGTGTACCGTCGGGGATCCTATCCCGGATAAACAGAGAGGTCGATTATCTTGGGGTTAGAAGAGACGGCACCGACAACGATCATGGGAGTCGGAAAATTGAGTAGAGAGGATTTAGGGTTTCAGTTGAATGAAAAACGGCAGGGAAATGGAAGAATGAAACGGGTGAATGGATTATAATATGAAGAAGACCGAATTATAGAAATAATAGAAGCATTGGGCCGAGCTAGTAGGAAATTCGGACTGGATAGCAAAGAAAACAAATGTGCAAGCTTTGTATAATCTAATAATCCATTAGCAAATAAATTCTGGATAAGAATAATTATAATAACAACTAATTAACCAAGTAATTGGATAATTAATTAATTAATATAAATTCCATCCAAAATACAAAAACATAAAACTTGTGCCATATGATGTAAACGTTAGAGTTTCATGGCCATTAGTGTGACATACAATTATAATCAACTGAGATAAAAGTCACACACAACATATATTGCTATAGTATTAAATACAGTTCAAGTCACAATATCACATAGAGCACATATATAACATTACATAAAAGCTTTAATCAAAAGCACTATATAAAACATTTAACAAAGAGGGTGTTACTTTTGAAAATTAATCAACACAAAATAATGTAATCATAAAATACTCAACACTTCTTTCACATAGTTTTTTTTTTTCCGTTGATTTTTTTTGTTTAAGTCATCAAAATAAATTGCTTTATCATTATGATCTCCCACACCCTCTGTAAATTTTTCTCAAATCTTTAGGCAGGTCCAACGTCCCTTCGCTTTGGATCACAAATTTGGAGGAGAGAAGTAGCACAACACAATACAACCCGCAGCGACGGAGGTTAGAATGCGAAAGAAGCCGCAATCAAATATTTTTTGAATCATGTTTTCTCCTTCCATCAAATTATTTCCTATTTCTTCCTCTTTATTTCTTCTTCTATTCTTTTCTCACGTTTATTTTTTTCTCCTACAAGAAATTTGTCTATCATCAAACTTCTTTTTAAATCCGGTGTTTTTTTATTTAGGGCTTTTACAACCCTCAATTCCAAATTATATTAAGGGTTTTTACAATCCTCCATTTCAAATTTTCTTAATTAGTGTACGACCCTCCATTCCAAATTTTAATAAGTTTTGTCCCAATCATATGTTGATCATAAAGGTGACTACACATCAATTTTTTTTTATTCAGCTATATTTTTTTAGGGTATCACATCTCTCCAAGGATTACATTCCCTCCAAATATTTCTTCCTCTCTATTACTTCTTCTAGGACTCTTTAAGAAAAACATATTGAGTCATCCATTATAGATTCAAGCAATAGCAGGTTGATGTGAAGCAGTTGTTGCCGATTGATATGGAGAAGTGTGTCGCAGACACTAAGTGAATGAAACAAGATTCATCATTATGAGTCGATCTCCATGTTTATTGCATTACCCATGAGATTGCGGGGGCGTGTTGAGAAAAATTCTAGATACACAAAATCATGGAAAATAAATCATTGTACTCAATCGCATTTATTGTGTATTATTGCGTTTATATTATTGTTGTGTGGTATATAATCACCTCTATTCTACTCAAACAAATCAATGATAATTCAGTTTTATTACTTTCAATATATGGTACAATGATTACATGAAAATTGTATCAAATGATTTATATCACTCTTCTTTTTATCCCCTCTTCTACATATATATGTAATATATTACACATATATTATGTGAAATAAAGTAAAAATTAAAGAATATGATGAATCTAATGTAGGGTATAATCTTACTATTACGGTCGTATTATTCTAAAAAAAAAAATTGTCTTGTGACAATAATATGTTCTTCCATGTTAATTAAAGTGTTAACCTAACATGTGAACAAAATTGATACGTTTACCCTATTTGATCACTCTTGAAGATATCTTATTATGAGACATCTTATTACTCTTACCGTTCATTAAGAGACATCTTATTATGAATTATGTTACTCCAATCAATATTCAATCAATGGAAAAATACTTGTTCAATAAATCTAATAATCACTAATTGGACGAAGTGTTTATAATTTATTGGGTTCTTTGATAAAATTTGACAATGCTTTTAATAATCTTCCATTCCTCCTCATTCCTCAATTCATTACATATTTATACATTACAAGAGGTTGTCCTACTTCTCATGGATACGGACCTTTCGGCCATCACCCGAAAATAATAAAACAATTCTCGTGTCACGAAGACTCTGATAGGGTTCAATGAGAACCATAGAGGGAGGGTTAATGGTTCTTTACAAAACACTTCAACTTAAAACTTCCCTTCAAAACTTTGAGTGCAAAAGTTCAAACTCACTATGTATGAGAATCAAACATGGATCAAATTAGGTCTAGTTTGCAAATGGAATAGATAGAAGAGATTGAACAAGTTCTGGCGAACTTTGTATTAATGTAATGCATGCAATGGTGTGCTCAAACAATGTATTAACTCATATAAACATTTACAACATTCAGATCAAAAACAAGTTTGCAGAAAATTAGAGAACGTACAAGGATTTATACAAGTTCCTTTTCGAGGTATAAAGCACCCCCACTGAGTAGTCAATCTTGTACCAAGTTGTGACACTTGGATTTTGAAATCCCCCTACAACTGGGACTCTTATTACTCATAGTTATACATGTTTACAAAAGATTATAAAGTACAATTACAAGACAAACAAAAACATGTTAGTCAAAAGCTTGGTAGAAAACCTCTTCTTCACTAACTACAAACCCTCCTCAGGTGTACAAGAAGAAAATCAATAAATGATCTCAACTGCTACAATGATCCACACAATTTCAAGCAAACCAACCAACAAGACAACTAATAGAACATAGAAGTTTGTCTGTTACAATGTCTCAAAATCAAAATGTCTTAGCTTTTGTGTTCGAAGCAAAAAAAACTCAACTAGCCGTTTGATTTGAATTTCAACCTCCAATAAATCAGGATTATTGGATGCGTAAATCTTCCTCTCTCTCTTTCCCATTTATTATAAGCATAATTTCAGACAAAATGGAGTTGGGGATCAAGAGATAACCGTCGCAAAGAGGGAAAATTCTATCCTAGGGACTCCCTCCTAAGGAACTGTCTACGTAGCAAATTCTGGACCACACAATTTCCATACACGGGGCACTGTGTATTCCACCTAAGAAAACTGTGAGGTCCAGATCCTGCCACGTAGACAGTTCCCTATTAGGGAGTCCCTATAGTAAAACGACCCCGCAAAGAGATGAAGAAGTTAGGTGAAAAGTGTGATGGGACAAGAAGACTTTGGCTCAACTTTTTACACCTTTTGATCAAGATCAAATCATTGGTTCTCCATGTCATTTGTTAATGACATTATTAAACAAGTAATTAAACATGTTACAGCGTCACAACTTCATCGAATTTCTCAAGATTAAGATTGAAATCCTGCTGAAAGATGAACAGTAAAATCTGCAAAAAAAAGCATTGATAAAATTCTTTGGGAAACTTGAAAAGTAAACAATTTGAAAAAAAATATACTTCAAATTTGAAGTAAACATTTGAAAACTACGCCTGTGTCCGACGCACGAGGCACGCATGACCACTGCACGACACACGAGGCATATTTTTTCAAATTTTTACTTTTCGGGCATAGTTTCTCAAATTTCCCAATTCTTTTATCCAACCTTGATTAGTGTTATGATATGATCATTAACACTTGTACTCCACCTGAAAATAATCATTATAAGTTTGTGCTATGTTAATTATGTGGGGGAGTTTCTCCATATACCTTTATTTACTTCTTGAAAATCCACTTTTATCCGAGTGTGGTTCAGTTTCAGGAGGAAAATCAATCAATTCCAAAACGTGATTTTGCAAAATAGAATCTATCTCACTGTTATTGGGCTTTTAAAATTAAAATCGCCATAGAAATGTCTTCAATTTAATTTCAACCTTGTAAGGAAGAAAATATATGGACCAAATGATAGATGTTGATGGTCTAACCCTCCTACTATGTCTTAAGTCATTCTTTTATTCAAACATGACTGAAACAACGCACAATCGTTCAAGTCCTGAGTACCCCCGGCGGCTTGTCGGCTTATCACAACTATGCTTAATTATGATTCTTAGAAAGTTCCTCTAGAGACTACCGGAGCTGCTTGAGACGTAAAACCGAATCTCAAACTGTTAGTAAGGGTATATTTGTCTGATACAATGAGGGTAAAGCCTAGTTACTTAATTTACATGATCGGACAAATATACCCTTACTAACACAAACCAACATAGTAACGAGCTATAACAAACAGCTTCACAAAACATTTTATGTCTTGCTGATTTCACAAAGAACTCAAAGTAGATTGAATAAGAACATGATGCAAGAGTTTAGGGAAGTTTATCAAAGCCTTAGTTTTGGCAAGAAAAGTGCTAGTTTTCTCTAACTCAGACTATGGACCTTTTAAAGCCAACTATTGCTATTGGATTATGAGCCCCAGTTGAATTGTGTTTGATTAATTTTCCCAAAATAATCTATTATGTGTTTTTATCTTTTTACCCCTGCTACTAACCTGTCATGAAGCACTTAAAGCTTACATCATATGGCACATTTGCTCTTAATATTATTTTGCAGAATTTATTAGATTTTATAATTAATTATTTAATTATTAAATTGATTTATAAGATTAACTTGTTGTTGGCCAAAAAAAAAATTAACTTGTTAATTTTATAAATTAATTAATTAAATTAAATTAAATTAAATTAAATTATATAATTTCGATATACTACTCTGACAGGCCTCCTCTTACACTTGGCATGTCCCTTCTTGTTGCTTGGTCTGGCCCAACTAGCCTAATGTCTCTTTACCCGTACCATGTGCTATGATCCTACTGAGCTTGAATGGGAGATTATTGTGTGGTGTCTGCACACATTGCGGAGACGTCGTGTGGCAGCCCCACACCACACAGTTTTATTCTGTATTTAAACTGTGTGGTTCTGATTGTTTTACCCGTCACTTCACCTTTAAATTCCCTCACCACACAATAACTTCTCAGCTTGAATTGTGTCTATTGGCCTGATCTATATGGTAGCGCTGATCCTATATGTCTGTCATGTGGGTGTTGACAAAAAATAATTGTGGAGTAAATACGGCCACAGACTGTTGTGTCATAACGAATGATATAATTATCATCTACACTGTTGATCGTCATCTTTACACAATCATTTATGGCGCGTTTGTATTGCAGGAATGGAATGGAATGGAATGGAATGGAATGCTTTTTTCATTTCATTCCATCATTTTGGCGTGTTTGGATAATAAGAAATGAAAATCTTTTTCATTCCAATGGAATATAAAATTGAGTCATTTTCATTCCATAAAAAATCGGATGGAATGGATGGAATGGAATGCATTACCACGATCACAACTCGCCACCCCGCCACCACGATCACTCGCCACCCCGCCACCACGATCACCACCCACCACCGTCACCTTCGATCACCTGCCATCCCACAATCACGATCACCACCCAACACCGATCACCCGCCATCACGGCCACCACGATGACCACCCAACGCCGTCACCACTGATCACCCGCCGCCACATTTATCACCACCTACCACAGTCACCACTGATCACCCGCCACCACCGCGTAGAGCTGTTAAACGAACCGAGCGTTCACGAACAAGCCTCGAACTCGGCTCTTTTAAGCTCGTTCGAGCTCGTTCATTTATGCTATCGAGCCGAGCTCGATCAGGTTCTCCTGCTCATTTTCTAACCGAGCGAACACGAGCCTGTTCATGAACGCTCGTTAGTGTTCGTGAACTTATGTAATATATAGTATAAATATAATAAATATAAATCATATATACACACAAAAAAAATTGAGGGAATATATATACATAAATAATTTAACAAATAACAAATATTTTGTGGTTGTTTGATTAAACGAGTATTTTGGGTTGAATAATGGATATATTGGATATAAACAAATCATTCCCCTTAAGAAAGTACTATTGAACGAGCCGATCGAGCTCGAGTTCAAGCCTATTCGCGAGCTCGAGCTCGAACATTTTTTATACTTATCGAGCCGAGCTCGACAGGTTTTTAGGCTCGTTTGTGTTAACGAGCCGAGCCGAGCCTACCCAAATACAAACCAGCTCGAGCTTGAACATCAACTACTCGGCTCGGCTCATTAACAGCACTACACCACGATCACCACCGATCACCCGCCCCCGCCCCCACTGCCGCCGCCGCCACCACCGATCACTCACCGCCACCACGATCACTACTTACCACCGTCACCACCGATCACCCGTCACCACCGCTACCACGATCACCGCCCACCGCCCTCACCTGTCGATGTCACTACCCGCTTCCGCCACCACACACCGTAATCACCTCTCATATCCCGCTGCCGTCACCACCCATCACCCGTCACCTGCCATCTTCCTTAGTATCGGACATTCCATTCTAGCGTGCACCAAACGTAGTAATTGAATCAAGTCCATTCCTTTCCATTTCAACATAGTCATTCCATTCCATCTATCCAAACGTGTCATTAGACTCACATTGGTCTACGGTGCAGATGACAACGTCTTCTTATATAGGAGATTTATCCAAATATATGAAATTTTCGTGATTCATTAAATTTTTAAGAGCACTTGCATCAAATATTTTTAACGAATTATCTATTTTACATCTTCAAATACTATATTTTTTAGTTTATAGAATCTCTATACAAGATAAAATGTATTAGATTCTCTATTCACAAAATATGGATGAATGTGGTTGTAGATATAAAAGAAATTTTACAGAACTCGAATGAATACGGTAAATATAAAGAAAATTTTATAGAATTTATATTTTATATTAAAAAAAATAGAGTATATGTTACGGTGTTACTAAAAGAATCCTTTAAAAAGAACAGATTCAACACCTTTAACACACATCCATGATCCAACAACATTACAAAGGCAAAATGTATTGTCAATCTTTTCTATTTGCCTATAAGAGTTATAAAAACATCACTTTACAATCAGTTACATTTTCGTGACAATGTATAAGATCAAAATTGAATCAACCAACTATCAATGACTGGCATCATGAAGATCCTATTGTGTAGCCAAAAGCAAAATGTTCCATAAGAATATATAACCAACCATTGATTCTTTCCCTACAGACTGCTTGTTCACTAGAGATTGCATACCCGGGGCTCACGCACCAAAACACCATTACATTGTTTGATTAAAAGCAAGGTCGAATCAGCCTCGTTGCAGTAACTTGCCTGGTTGATGTCTGATGACGGTCAAATTATACCCGTAAAAGTCATCAACGTTGACCCTAAATCGAGATTAATAATATATATTTTATAATTAAATCACGTGTTATATGGATTATTTAATGTTATGTGATTTATAAAATATAATTTGGTATTTATCCATTTTTATTATATAATTTGATATTTATCCGTTTCTATTATTTAAAAGAGATAAATTAGTATTTATCCGTTTTATTTAAATATGATTTATTTTGGGATAAATATCTATTTTGCTGATTTGGATAATTATGGAGGATAAATACAAATGGAAGAATTAAATCTCAAGATAAATCAAAGGAAATTCAAGATAGAGATCGGATAAGCACGAAAAGAGGAGTAAGCCAATCCAAGTTGGCGCCAATGGACACACATGAAAGAAGGGGGGGCGCATCTTGATTTTGAGATCGGCCGAGAGTTATCTCTTATTTGTTTTGACATTTTGAAGTATATCTCTTAATTAGCTTGAACCCCTATAAATAAAGGCATGTTATACACGCCATATACTCTCTTTACACGACCATATACACTTTTCTCAATTCATAATAAAATCATCAGTTTTTCTTAGAGCGGTTTTTATGCAAGTTCTGCAATAATGTAAGTTCTTGTATTTATTTGTTCTTAGTTCTTTGTAATTAAGCCCCCAATTATTATTTATCGTTTGAGGTTGTTCGTTCTTCACCGAACGATGTAGATCTAAGGATACGATATGAGGCAGTGGGGATTCCTTGTGTATAAGGATCCACACGCCCAGATCTGTTATCCGGTGACCTATAGATGACTTTGGTATGATCGACAACCGTGTTTTTAGTAGATCTATATAGTTGCTTTATGAATCTCTATTTTATCCGTTACGTATATGGAAACGCTAAGATTTAGTTGTTCGTCGCGTCAATCTAGCCACGTTTTTATGGTGTGATTGTCCACCTAGAATTTCTTATCTTAGTAGGTATGGCTACGGCTACGTTGCTCGTCTGTTTTAATTAGCGTATTATTAGGAAATACCAATATAGTACTCCTAGGTCGGCTCATGAATTGATCTTCGGGGACTTTCAGCGAGATCTAGATCTGTGTTATATTTGGGAATTGCAAGCACCTAGTTATACGTACATCGTAGATTAACATGATACCTAAAAAGTTAGTGTTAATGGGACGGAGACTGATGCGATCGCTTAGGAAGTACGCCTGAACAAAGGAATGTTGCCTAGGTGAGGAATACGGTTAATATCGGCATCCCTAGCTTTGTAAGCGTCAAGTAGTCATATGAGATGGAGGCCGAAAAAGCGAAGTCACGTGATGTAGCATACTGATCTGGATGGCCTACCCGGAGCTAGATCTAGTTTAGGGGATGACTCCCGTAGCCAATATAAAAGAAATACGGATCGGATTTATAGTTGTCGAGTTTAGCTTAGTTATATAGAATCTCTAGATCCAAACGATAACATAATAATTGGGGAGGTTAATTACGTTATGTGTTGTGTCGAGTCGTGTCCTTTACATTTCTTGTCTTTTGTTGGTCATAGACCGCTTTGTGTCCTTGACATGAATGATTAATTGTTTGTATATAAATGATCCACAATTTGGTTCCCTGTGGGATCGACCTTGATTCACTATAGCTATACTACGATGGACCTAGTCCTCTTGCTAGTATTGGTTTTGGTGGTCAAGTATTTTATTATCACTTGATCTACGTCATCAAGTTTTTGGCACCGTTGCCGGGGAACCAACGGTCAATTTTATATATAAATAATTTTTTATTCATGTCGAGTTTTCTGTTTTAGAGTCTGTTTTTATGTTTTTGAGTCCCTCTGGTTGTCTGCTCTGTGTAAAAATTCCAGATTCTAAAAAACTGGTCTCGCTCCCAGCAAGACTACCTCTCACTGCCAGCGAGCCTGGTTCTGTTTTCTAGAACTTCGCGTGTCTGTTTATCTCCGTATGTTTAATCCGTAGGTCTGATAGCAGCATGGGAAACCATGTTAAAATCAGTCTACGGTCCGTTTTGTTTTTGCAGAAACCAGGAAAGCAATAATCTGAGTCAGTAATTTTTCGCGGGCGCTGAGAAAATAACCCAGCAACATGTGGATCAACGAATCTACGATGGGAAAAGTGATGGAAGCAACACCTTTAAAGCACCAAGATGTCTCCGAGAATAAGTATTAAAAGGTTCGAATTATTCGTGGTACAATGTTGAAGGCAAGGTATTACCTTTTCTGCTTATGATTTACTATCTTTTGGTCTTTTGAGCATAAGTTAGCCTATACATGAACCTGAGTATGAATCTTAGCCCGTAGTTGGTTTGTAAGATTAATTTTATTAGTGTGGAAGGTTCTGCCCCAAATCTGCCTCATCTAGAAGGTGTAAAGAAACATGTAGTAGTTGAAGGAAGTAGTGAATAAAGAGTTCCTCGTAGTTCTGTCAAAATCTCATTGTCCTATGCATGAGATTGCTTCTACTTGGCCAGGGGAGCAACAATTTGTGTAGTTTAAGCTTTCGCAATCTAAAGAAGACGTTGAGTTTTGAGAGAGCATAATGAAGCAGCATTATAGAGGATGTGATTAAAATGAGTCCCTAGGACTGAATCTCCTTAGAATTCACTCATTCCTAAAACGAGAGCCGAGGTAAGAGCTTTGTATAAATGGTATGGATAGATGTCGTTTCCTAGGTCTCACAACCAAGGGAAGGGTATTTTAATCCGCAAAAGCGACGAGCCCACCTCTTATAGTGCTCAAAGGGTCAAAGTCTGGCGAACTATGAAGGATGACTGACAAGGATGCTTTTTGGAAAGTCAAGCTGGGGACTTTAAACTCAGAACTACTTCTTTAAAACCCTTAGGATTTCTTTTTAGGATTTTAGGTTGAGTCCAATAAGAGTAACGTGACATGTGTTGAGGTTTTTTATTTTTCCGTGTTCCGATGGCCATTGGGCTAAGGATGTGCAAAACTTTTTTACTCAATATTGGACACGTGAAATAGAGTTTCTAGGGAGAGTCGAGAAATTGCTAAAGAAAAGGAAATTTAGCAATCAACCTTAAGATGAAAGCATTAAGAGAGCTTGAGAATTATTGAAAATGTAACAGAGAATGATTGGTGCGAACAAGAACAATTTTGGTCAACTTCCAAAACTTTTTAGAATGGCGATCCGAGTGAAAATCCAAAGTTGTGTGCAAGTCATTCTGCAACTATCCTTATCCTTTCCTTTGTACCTTTTCACCCTTCAACCTTTCTATTCTCTCACCAATCTGCCTCACAGTTCACATTTCTAACCATTCTTTCATCCCCTCTCTTTCTTTCCATCTATTTCACTCTCCCACCCTACCCAATCCCTTACACAATACCCACCCAAAACACAATTTCTAACCCACCCTTTATCTTTTCTTACCATCCTTATATATCTTTTTCTAAACCCAACACACTCTAAACCTCCATTTTGTTTACAAAATACCTTTGTGTTGCGGAATTTGAATATTGCTAGGTTTTAATGATTATCTTTTAACATTTTGGTTTTCATGATCCTAGCTGGGGTACGTGTAGCTCCGACCCTAGCTAGATTTTAAAAGTTTTCGGTTCGACCAGAATACAACTTATCTTTCTACCGGAAGTTTTAAATTTCACACTTTTACGCCTATCCCGGCATTTCGAGATGATGAGTTATGTTCTACATATCGCACCAATCCGACCTTGTTGATGACTGTGATGACTTTTACGTGATACATTGGGTTATTAGTAATTTCGAGGAGAAGCTACATCTCCCTAAGTTGTTGATATCCAAGCCAAGCGTGAAGAGTCTGCGCTCAGTATCTGATTTACTCTTTAGCCAATAGGTCACATGGAATCTGTTATACCTTACCAAGTGTCTCTTTTACGCTGGATTCAATACCTTATCAATCCGGTAAACCTCATGTTTTCACACATGGGGTAATGCTTTTTGATCTTTGTCTTCTCCACCCGGTTTTTTAATAATATTTAAGCGGTGGAGGTTATAGATGAAGACTACCATCTTTAGTTGCTTGTTTATTTTTCTTTCTATTTAGTATTTTTCTTTTTGCGTCTGAACGAGTAGTTTTAACTCTTTGGTTTTCCTTGTCATTGGTTGTATGGAATAAAGTGGCTTAATTTGTTTTTGGATATTTTATATCTAATTACTGCCACATTATTTTATAACTTCCATTGACTTGTTATTAACGGTTTCATAGAGTTTCTGTTTGGCTTGCTTAAACAGGTTCTCACTTGCTTCTCCACGACGTGCTTGGATTACTATGATGCTCTGCATCTACTTGAGAGCCGTTTCCAGAGCTAAGTCTTTTTCTTAAATTCTCATTTTTATTTGTCATTGGGGACAATGACATGTTTAAGTGGGGTGTAGGAGACTTAGCTATGATATGTTATAATTGAAAATTGAATGAAACGGTGAAAATTTGAAAAAATTGAATAAATGCCATATTATTTATCTCGTACCCTTAGAATTGTGAGTTCCTAGCTAAGAATTGATAGGAAAGGAACCAAGTTGCATGAGTACGTGATCATTTTATACTTATGTGAATGTAAATTTAAGGATATTCATACCGATTGTTGCAAGTAGTTATTTATTATCCGATTACTCAATCTGTGAATCGAGTTTTACCGCGCAAATTATAATAACTGAAGAATTATGTGTACATTGCATAGATGATTGGTTATGTAGACTTAGTGTCGATATTTATCTACTGATGTATTCCTATCTTCTGGTATATTTGTCTGATACAATGAGGGTAAACCCTAGTTATTTAATTTACATGATCGGACAAATATACCCTTACTAACACAAACCAACTTAGTAACGAGCTATAACAAACAGCTTCACAAAACATTTTTTGTCTTGCTAATTTCACAAAGAACTCAAAGTAGATTGAATAAAAACATGATGCAAGAGTTTAGGGAAGTTTATCAAAGCCTTAGTTTTGGCAAGAAAAGTGCTAGTTTTCTCTAACTCAGACTATGGACCTTTTAAAGCCAACTATTGCTATTGGATTATGAGCCCCAGTTGAATTGTGTTTGATTAATTTTACCAAAATAATCTTGTATGTGTTTTTATCTTTTTACACCTGCTACTAACCTGTCATGAAGCACTTAAAGCTTACATCATATGGCACATTTGCTCTTAATATTATTTTGCAGAATTTATTAGATTTTATAATTAATTATTTAATTATTAAATTGATTTATAAGATTAACTTGTTGTTGGCCAAAAAAATTAATTAATTAATTAAATTAAATTAAATTATAATTCCGATATACTACTCTGACAGGCCTCCTCTTACACTTGGCCTGTCCCTTCTTGTTGCTTGGTCTGGCCCAACTAGCCTAATGTCTCTTTACCCGTACCATGTGCTATGATTCTACTGAGCTTGAATGGGAGATTATTGTGTGGTGTCTCCACACATTGCGGAGACACCGTGTGGCAGCCCCCACACCACACAGTTTTATTCTGTATTTAAACTGTATGGTTCTGATCGTTTTACCCGTCACTTCACCTTTAAATTCCCTCACCACACAATAACTTCTCAGCTTGAATTGTGTCTATTGGCCTGATCCATATGGTAGCGCTGATCCTATATGTCTGTCATGTGGCTGTTGTTGACAAAAAATAATTGTGGAGTAAATACGGCCACAGATTGTTGTGTCACAACGAATGACATAATTATCATCTACACTGTTGATCGTCATCTTTACACTATCATTTATGGCGCGTTTGTATTGCAGGAATGGAATGGAATGGAATGCTTTTTTCATTTCATTCCATCATTTTGGCGTGTTTGGATAATAAGAAATGAAAATCTTTTTCATTGCAATGGAATATAAAATTGAGTCATTTTCATTCCATAAAAAATCGGATGGAATGGATGGAATGGAATGCATTACCACGATCACAACTAACCACCGTCCGATCACTCGCCGCCCCGCCACCACGATCACCACCCACCACCGTCACCTTCGATCACCTGCCATCCTACAATCACGATCACCACCCAACACCGATCACCCCCCATCACGGCCACCACGATGACCACCCAACGCCGTCACCACTGATCACCCGCCGCCACATTTATCACCACCTACCACAGTCACCACTGATCACCCGCCACCACCGCGCGTAGAAGTCATTAAACGAACCGAGCGTTCACGAACAAGCCTCGAACTCGGCTCTTTTAAGCTCGTTCGAGCTCGTTCATTTATGCTATCGAGCCGAGCTCGATCAGGTTCTCCTGCTCATTTACTAACCGAGCGAACACGAGCCTGTTCATGAACGCTCGTTAGTGTTCGTGAACTTTTGTAATATATAGTATAAATATAATAAATATAAATCATATATACACACAAAAAAAAAAAATTGAGGGAATATATATACATAAATAATTTAACAAATAACAAATATTTTGTGGTTGTTTGATTAAACGAGTATTTTGGGTTGAATAATGGATATATTGGATATAAACAAATCATTCCCCTAAAGAAAATACTATTGAACGAGCCGATCGAGCTCGAGTTCAAGCCTATTCGCGAGCTCGAGCTCGAACATTTTTTATACTTATCGAGCCGAGCTCGACAGGCTTTTAGGCTCGTTTGTGTTAACGAGCTGAGCCGAGCCTACCCAATTACAAACCAGCTCGAGCTTGAATATCAACTACTCGGCTCGGCTCATTAACAGCACTACACCACGATCACCGCCGATCACCCGCCCCCGCCCCCACCCCCGCTCCCACCGCCGCCACCACCGATCACTCACCGCCACCACGATCACTACTTACCACCGTCACCACCGATCACCCGTCACCACCGCTACCACGATCACCGCCCACCGCCCACCGCCCTCACCTGTCGATGTCACTACCCGCTTCCGCCACCACACACCGTAATCACCTCTCATATCCTGCTGCCGTCACCACCCATCACCCGTCACCTGCCATCTTCCTTAGTATCGGACATTCCATTCTAGCGTGCACCAAACGTAGTAATTGAATCAAGTCCATTCCTTTCCATTTCAACATAGTCATTCCATTCCATTTATCCAAACGTGTCATTAGACTCACATTGGTCTACGGTGCAGATGACAACGTCTTCTTATATAGGAGATTTATCCAAATATATGAAATTTTCGTGATTCATTAAATTTTTAAGAGCACTTGCATCAAATATTTTTAACGAATTATCTATTTTACATCTTCAAATACTATATTTTTTAGTTTATAGAATCTCTATACAAGATGAAATGTATTAGATTCTCTATTCACAGAATATGGATGAATGTGGTTGTAGATATAAAAGAAATTTTACAGAACTCGAATGAATACGGTAAATATAAAGAAAATTTTACAGAATCTATATTTTATATTAAAAAAAATAGAGTATATGTTACGGTGTTACTAAAAGAATCCTTTAAAAAGAACAGATTCAACACCTTTAACACACATCCATGATCCAACAACATTACAAAGGCAAAATGTATTGTCAATCTTTTCTATTTGCCTATAAGAGTTATAAAAACATCACTTTACAATCAGTTACATTTTCGTGACAATGTATAAGATCAAAATTGAATCAACCAACTATCAATGACTGGCATCATGAAGATCCTATTGTGTAGCCAGAAGCAAAATGTTCCATAAGAATATATAACCAACCATTGATTCTTTCCCTACAGACTGCTTGTTCACTAGAGATTGCATACCCGGGGCTCACGCACCAAAACACCATTACATTGTCTGATTAAAAGCAAGGTCGAATCAGCCTCGTTGCAGTAACTTGCCTGGTTGATGTCAAGATGAAACACAGCAGCAGTGAGAGGATACATGAATCTGCAGTCAAGTCAATGGTCAGGTCATTTCCTTGCAAATTTCGGTCCAAGTACACTTAAGCTAATTACAAAAACAGATACACCAATATGAATTAGACCCCTGAAGGTTCAAAGTTCAAATCCTGTCAAATACAGGGGAGAAAAATCACTTTACGTGGTAGTTAATCCACTAAAACGATGGTATATAGTTCACTAAGTGATGATACATGATGTTTATGACCACAACCCCACAGGTAGAGGTGGAGATGCAAAGTGCTATACACCAACACATATATGTATTGAGGCAAATCAAACCTTAATCTTAAGATTGCTCAACCCGATATTCACCTTATATCTATGATGGGTTCACTTTTTGCCCTCATTTGTGGAAAGACTTTTAGCATTCAGCCAGGGGTGTAAAAGGCTCTGCTGAGCGGTTGGCCTTGCTTCTGGATCGAAATTAAAAAGGGAAGAGAGAAAGTCTGCGAATTGGCGAGCATCAGTATCAGAAAATTGGCTAAATTACAATTTTGGTCCTCTAACTAGACACGTTTTTCGATTTTGGTCCTGGTTTTTCTCCGGCGACAATTTTAGTCCTGTAAGTGGTCTTTTTTGCAAAAATAGTCCTGTAAGTTGTCTTTCCGGCGTTCAGGACTATTTTTGCAAAAAAAAGACCACTTACAGGACTAAAATTGTTGCCGGAGAAAAACCAGGACCAAAATCGAAAAACGTGTCTAGCTAGAGGACCAAAATTGTAATTTAGCCTCAGAAAATTTGTACTGTTCTATTAGTAATCGATCCAGTGGTCGGTTTTTAAGCCTTCTAATACTCTTCAGGCCTCCATATCTCACAAAAGTAATCCTTTGATCGTGTCCTCGACAAATGGCGATGCAGCTGATATGGCGTACAAAAAAATTCGAGAGATAAATGGGGATTTAAAAATTCAGGCCTCCATACGAATTGATTCAAGGCTTATTTTTCATCGCCCCACGGTCCGAATTGTAAGGTATTCTCATTCATTTTATTATTATTTATTTTATTTTATTTTTTTTTTTTATTTTTTTTTTTACATTTCATATTTAGATTACTACTTTTTGCATATCATGCATACCATGTTAGTTGCATATCATTCCATATTTCGCATTCTTCCTTCCACTTTTAACATACATTGGGGACAATGTATGATTTAAGTGTGAGGAGCTTTTCATGCGTTTTCATATTAGAATTGCATCTTTAGGACATTTTAGGATTTCATGGCATCAATGTTGACTTTTTACGACACTTTACCAACTTTTTCATTTAATCTTGTGTGAAATAATAATAATCAAATGGTAAACAACCAATGCAAGCACACATTTTTGTTGATACACACTCACCTTATCTCACTTGTTTGTGAACTTTGTAGATAAAATCATTGAGCCCTAACAAAAAGCCACTTAAAAGTGAGGATTTCACATAGCCAAAGAGCGCACTCGCTCATATTTTCCTTTGAGTGGTATCCACACTTTCAATGTCATTCTAGAATTTGCATTGACATGCATTTCGTGACCACATTTTTCTGGTTCAGTGCACTTAAAGTGATTGAGTCACCTAGGATTTAACCCCCTTCTAGACCCACTTTTGTTGGCCTACCCATGTTTTATACCCACTAGTGAGCCTCGTCTAGCCTGACCCCTTCTTTTGATAAAACTCCAGAAATTATACCCATGGCATTTTTTTAAGATATCCCCTCTTTTGTTGACCCTATTGTCAATAATTGTATGAATAGTTGCATGAAATTTTTGAGAAGCATCAAGAATCGAGTATCTGGAGAAGTATGGCTCAAAGTTATGTTATGAAGTGGATTGAAAGATCTAGAGTTTAAAAAAATGAGGAAAAAAAAAGATGAAAGGTTGAAGGAAAAAATATATATAATAATTTGGAATTTCAATGAAGGAGTGTTTTATATATTGAAGAAGGAGTTTGTTTCTGTGCACGTTTTTTGCAAACTTCATTCGAAATTGTTGTTTGCATTACTATTCTCGATGTATGTTGACAGTTGTGACAGAAGTTGGAGCCATATAGTGTGTTTCAATTGGAATCATTCTTGGCGGCTACGTGATTATTGGTGTGGTTATTCATGCATTCTCTTCGAAAATTTAGCCCCTATATTTCCCTTTTCCTTACCGTGATTTAAATCCCTAGCCCCGTTACAACCTTGATAAATACCTCATTATTTGTGCATTGAATTTTGAATTTATAGTGCTGGAGATTTGATTGATATGCAAACTTATGGTAATGCATGGTAGTGTGTTGATTATGAGGGTGTGTGAATTGTCCCTATTCATTGTAATGAGAGTATTACCCGTGAGGACAAGTTGAGACTCTTTTATTTTTCGACTTTAATGTATATGATCGAGTGAGATAAAATGAGTCGTATGAACACTAGTTTGTGAGGATATTGCCTGATTATCATTTGGCTTGCATTATGGAGCATGAGGTTGATGAGACAGTTGGATAGGCATCATTGATGGATTTCTTTTGGTGCTTTGCATTCATATAGTTTTAGATTATGCATATAGGTTTAGGTTCATGCAATTTTCTTTTCTTATTTTAGGGATTGAGAGTGCATTGCTTGAGGACAAGCAATAATTTAAGTGTGGGGGAGTGATGAGTCCGTATTTTGTGTTGTTTTATGTGCTTAACAGACATAACTGGTCCTTTGACAATATGCTTGACTGGTGGAGGGGCTGATTTTCTTCTCCACTCTACACCTTCGTCCCAACAGAAAAATATGAAAACGATGATTTAAGCAGTTTTTTCATCAAATTACTTATCAAATTATAAGTCTATTTTTTAGAAATGGTAAAATTAAAATCTATATGGATGATAGGATGATGGACATCGACGTTTCGAGCAACGAATACAAAGATTATTGGAAACCTCATACACATTCGTTCTACACACTCCAATAACGTCAGATTCTACGGACCCACCGTAAATCGCATTTGTCTTTGGCTGGATTGGAGTGAGGCCTATGCTCATGCTTCGAAACACATTCAAGACAAAAACCGTACAAACCGTAACAAGTTTTTTAATATTGTTATTGTTATTGATTTAATGGTATTATACCTTTTTAACTCATTATAATGCCTCAATCATTAATTTCAGTGTCGATTTTTAATTTAAATGGCTTGGCGGATCTTGACAAGATTAAACATTGTTATTGTTTCATTTACGTTTTGTTGTGGAAACATATGAACAAGACATGATGTTTCATTTTTCTTTTTATCATCGCTTAATGATTGCAGTGTGTCACAATTTTCATTGCTATCTTTTTAATTTATATAAGCTAAACGTCCCGTGCATGTGCACGGGTTATTGGCTAGTAAGTATATATTTTTGAACGTTTCAAATTTCCATTTGATAAATTTTAAGTGGTAGTTTTAAATAAGATAAATTTCTTATGATTCGAATTATTTTACAAGGATGTAGTGGTTTTTGACTAATGTTTGTAATATACTTTGGACATATCTCTTTAGCTATTGCTCCTTCGGGAATAATAATATAGATTTTTGTCGAGAATGACAAAATTATCAAAAAAAAATCGGGATAGAAGAAACTGTAATTTAATAAGGACAAAAGTAACAATTATGAATTAAGAAATATGAAGTAACAAATGTAGAATAGAGTAAATATAAAGTAACAGTTGTGAAACACAAAGTAACATTAACACGTGAAATAACAATTTTAAAATAACAATTGTGATTTTTGTTTTTTATAATCATGAAAATATTACTTTTGTCCTTCCAGACCCATTTATTAATTTTTTTTGTCCTTGTGGCCTCTTCTCCCATAATAATAAGCAGTTTGTAGCACCATTTATATATTTGCAATATTTTCTAGCTTTTATATGCACGACCCAGCAAGTTGTTTCAAATTCTTTATACTTAACATAGAATATTGTAACTATGTATATGTTTTTGAAAAAAGATTCAAATTCCAATATAGTGGAATATGAATGAATTTTAAATAAATTATTCTACCTTTAAGACTTTTTTTTTTTTTTTTTTACAAGGCACATTTTTAACGGATACCCAAAGAATACGCTAATGTATGATAATTATTTCTCAAAAGGAAAATGAATTGTTCCTTACCTCCATGTTTTTCAGACGAGTTTTGATTAGTTTCCCAGCAAAGCTTTTGAAAGTCATGAATGGTCTATCAGTTCCTCGTATCTTTAACTGAAGGTAGTAGTCAGATCGTTCCCTCCAGAATAAGTATGTTAATGAATCGTTAGAAGGTAGTAATGAAAATAAGGTTAAAGGTTGTAAAGGACTGTTTTTGATCTAAAATGAGGAAAAATGACAAGAAAAAAAGATAGTGGTCGAGAAGGACAAAAACGCGCATGTTACTACATGTGTTACTACATGTTGCTACAACCAAATGTAGTAACACATGTAGTAACATGCGCGTTTTTGTCCTTCTCAACCATTATTTTTTTTCTTGTCATTTTTTCCCATTTTGTATCTTTTTTTGTCCTTCTGGCCTCTGACCCCATGAAAATAAAAGATTATTGGTACATGGATAAATTCGTGATAGTGTTCATTGATGACATCTTGATTTATTCAGTGGATGATCAAGTGCATTGTGAGCATCTAAGGATAGTACTTCAGACACTACGGGAGAATCAACTTTAGAGCAAGTTTAGCAAGTGTGAGTTTTGGCTTGACCAAGTCAGCTTCTTAGGCCATGTGATATCAGGAGAAGGAATCAGAGTTGATCCGGCTAAGATAGAGGCTGTGTCCAAGTGGCCTAGACCGACGACAGTTACAGAAATTCGTAGTTTTCTCGGGTTGGCAGGCTACTATAGACGGTTTGTTCAGGATTTTTCCAAGATTGCTTCACCTCTCACCGGACTCACTCGGAAGGACGTTAAATATGAGTGGAGTCCGGAGTGTGAACAAGCATTCCAAACCTTGAAAGAGAGGTTGACTTCAGCTCCGGTGTTGACGCTTCCGGAAGTGTTTGATGATTATGATGTTTACACTGACTCTTCGGGTCAAGGACTCGGGTGTGTGTTGATGCAAAATGGTAAAGTTATCGCATACGCCTCGAGACAGCTGAAGACGCATGAGAAGAGCTACCCGACCCATGATCTCGAACTAGCAGCTGTAGTGTTTGCCTTAAAGATTTGGAGGCATTATCTCTACGGTGTTAAGGCTCGTGTTTTTACGGATCATCACAGCCTCAAGTACTTCTTCACTCAGAAGCAGTTGAATATGAGGCAACGAAGGTGGCTTGAATATGTTAAGGACTATGATCTTGATATACAGTACCATCCAGGTAAAGCAAATGTTGTGGCAGATGCTCTTAGTCGAAGATCAGTCGGTGCTCTTGGCAGTTTTCCAGTGGATGAGGATCGTTTGATGTGTTTGGGAATCTGGGATTTTGGGCAGCAAGCAAAAATAGTTTTCATCGCTCCGTTGATAGCAAGACCTGAATTACAAGACCGGATTCGAGGAAAGCAAGACGAAGACCCAGTCTTAGTTTATTTGAAGAGTGTAGCAAGAACGAAGCCAGCTAGTGGTTATGAGCTAGATCAGCATGGTGATCTTTGGTACACCAACCGCTTGTGTGTGCCGAATGTTGATGATTTGAGACAAGCAGTTATGGATGAGGCACACAAGATAGCATTTGCGGTTCACCCCGGAGCAAATAAGATGTACAAAGAGTTGAAACAGTATTATTGGTGGCCATCGATGAAGCTTGAGATTGCAGAGTTTGTCGCAAGGTGCGATACTTGTCAAAGGGTTAAAGCCGAGCATAGGCGACCGGGAGGTTTGCTTAAACCTTTGGAGATCCCGGAATTGAAGTGGGAAAGGATCACGATGGACTTCGTTAGCGGGTTACCTCATACCAAGAAGGGGTACAATAAGATTTGGGTTATTGTGGATCGATTGACAAAATCCGCTCACTTCCTACCAGTTAAGGAGAACATGTCATTTAAGCAGTTGACAACGATTTACTTGGAAAACATCGTGAAGCTGCATGGTGTTCTAGTTTCGATAGTTTCCGATAGAGACAGCCGTTTTGTGAGTAGGTTTTGAAAGAGCCTACAGACAGCTTTCGACACAAGGTTAGAGATGAGTACGGCGTTTCATCCACAGACGGATGGTCAATCCGAGAGGACCATTCAGACGCTCGAGGACATGTTAAGAGCGTGTGTTCTAGAAGTAGGTGGCTCGTGGGACGACTACCTACCGGTTGCCGAGTTCGCGTACAATAATAGCTACCACGCGAGCATTGGGATGCCACCTTTCGAAGCCTTATACGGGAGGAAGTGTCGAACTCCTCTCTATTGGGACGAGATAGGTGAGAAGCACATTACAGGACCGGAAATGGTGCAGCAAGCTAAAGAAAGAATTGCCTTGGTTCAACGAAACATGAAGAGAGCTCAAGATAGGCAGAATGTTTGGGCAGACGCATGAAGAAGGCCGTTGGACTTTGAAGTTGGTGACCGTGTGTATCTGAAAGCTTCACCAATGAGAGGTGTAAGATGTTTCGGGCAAAAAGGAAAGTTGAGTCCGAGATACGTCGGACCATTTGTGATCTTGGAAAAGATCGGGCCTTTGGCCTATCGTCTAGAGTTACCAGAAGGGATGACGAGAGTTCATAATGTGTTCCATGTATCGATGTTAAAGAAATGTTTTACCAAGACGGATGTGGGAACCGAGGTAGATCCGGAGTTGATCAAGGAAAACTTATCGTATGAGGAAAGACCAGTTCGGATTCTCGAGAGGAAAGTAAAGACGATCAAGAATCGAAAGATCCCGTTGGTTTTGGTTCAGTGGAGTAACCATTCGCCTTCAGAAGCAACATGGGAAGTAGAGGGTGACATGGTTGCAGAGTTTCCAGACTTTCTCAGTTTACCAGGTAATCTTTAGTTTCGAGGACGAAACTTCCTTAAGAGGGGAAGGATGTGATATCCCGTAAATTCACGAAAGGGCATTTATGTCATTTCTTGGGTATTTATCGAGTATCGTATTTATCCCAAACAAATAAGATATTATAAGTGTTATATTACAAGTTTATATCACAATTAGATTAATATAACACACTTGGATTAAAAACTATACATCAAATTTCTTCATCATCTTCAACTTTTGCACTAATGCTTTCATCACCATTTATACACTCCACCTTCACATCATACTTACACCACCTCACACCACCATCATTTCACTTGGTGAAACCTTGCACTATTACACTTCAAACACTTCACCTCCCATACTACACCCACTCAAACACTTACATTATTTCCATAACTCCCATCTTGCACATTAGCATAAAAGCAACACACCTCACTCACTAGCATTTTCTCTACACATTTTCTTTTACCCATAACTCTTGCACCATTTTCTCTCATGTCACAAGAAACACTTCACAAAAGCACTTGCATTTCTCTACAACTTCCACTATCAACTCACCACCAAAATACACCACCGATTCATCTTGCATTTTCTTGGTGATTGAAGAAGATTTTGGTTCATGGTTGTTGAAGTCAAGTTTTGGGTTCCAGAATATATTCTTAATTCAAGATAAATCCTTGATAGATTGTTCAAGCCAAGAGGATCTTCAAGAGGAAAGGTTACCACCATCTTAAGAATCTCTTGCTTTGGGTATGTTTAAGAAAACTCATCCATCCAATTCCTAAGATTTTAGTGTTCTTGGTTATTTAAGTATTTAGATGTTGTAGTAATTCACTAGAATATTATCTTGTTGTAGACATTGAAGAAGAGGCTTAGAGCTTTTGGCTTTCTTTAAACTAAGGACTTGAATTCAAGTTTGGCTTGAAGATTTTGGAGCTTTAACTTGAAGTGCTTTGAGGTAGGAAGATGTTCTCATTGAATCCATCTTGTGTTAATTCTTGTTGTCATGTTGAAATATGTATTATAGACTTTACACCATGTTTTAGACCTTGTAAATCATGTTCTAGGACTTGGTAGAAGAATTTAGAGTCTTTGCATGTGTAGGATGTTTTGCCTTGAATTGGAGCCTTAAATCTTGTTGAAATCTTTAATTCCTGTTTTAGAACTTATATATTATGTTTAGACATGTTTTTGGAATGATTTGGATAAGTTTTGAGTGATGCATGTGTGAGATTTCCCTTAGAAATGACCTTAGAAAAATTGTAAATTTTTGGCTGTTCGGGTGCTCAGGAGTATGCTTGAAGGAGACAAGCACACGCTTGTCCTGAGCAGAGAGTTGAAATTATTTACTGGGAGCTCAAGAGCACGCCTGTGTAAGGCAAGCACACTCCTGGCCTGAGCAGAGAACTCAAGCGCATGCCTGCTAAGCACAAGCGCACTCCTATACCCTGTTTTGTGTGAAAACATATTTTTGACCCCTTTTGAGCATGTTTTAGTGTAGATACCTTTTGTGGATTGTTGTAAAGTTAAATGTGAGTGTTCTAGTGGCTTTGGCTCCGCACCGTTACTTACGGGAGCATTGGAACATGAAACGTTTGGCCTTACGAGGTGTTGTTCCGGAATGACAACACCATACTTGTTATATGACGAAGTTAGGGGTTCGGTTTCTAGTGGATTTGGCTCAGCACCTTATGGAGACCCTCTGCGGGAAGAAACTCGGGATCATTGGAAACCTTATACCTTAGCCTCGTGGATATTGGATTAGAATCCGGTATTTCTGTGACACGTGCTAGGTAGTGTAACATAGAGTTGTCGAAGGTCTAGTAGTCCATAGAAGCCTTTTTATGTGCAATGAACTTAGGTGGTTAGTTTAAACGCTTAAATACGTATTTGAGAGTCTAAAAGATAAAGCATACTAGCCCTTGGTGAGGCACGTTTTATTTTCGCAACCGGGAGTCGGACTCCACTTGATCCGGGATCATGCCATATGAGGGGTTGAATATGTCGTGGTGCATTCTCATCATGCAAAGTGCCCTTGGACTTTTATGCAACACATAACCTTGCCTTGTTGAGTTTTACTAGCCGGGCTAGTAGAGGGAAGTGAGATGTTGAACATACGTGACTCGGTTGTTACATAATTGCTATTGCTATCTCGTGCCATGATTCCATTGAATATTTATGTTGTTGTTGTTGGATTCAAAGCTTCTGCTTCCTACTAAGTACGTATGTACTTACCCCTACTTGTTTGTTCCCACCCCGAGAAGGTGATACAGGTTTCGAGGAGGTTTTCTAGTACTTCGAGGAGTGACCTCGTGATGATCGGGCTGATCCTTTTTGTTGCTACTTTTATCAAAATTCGGCTATGTATTGTAATAACTATCTTGTTCCTTAGTTGTAAAACGTTATAAGGATAAGTGTTGTAACCTTTTGGATTTGTGGATTATCGTTGTACTCTCAAACTTTAAATGTTGTTCGGTTTCGACATTTGGTTTTTCTATTCTGCCCCTAGATTTGTACTAAATCCCGAGTTGTTTAATTTCCGCAATTATACTCTGATGTTGGATTTTTATAAGGCTTACGTATATAATTCGGTATAAATACGAGTTATATACGTGCCGGGCGTTCGTTTCCGGATAAGGACTCGGTGTTCGGAAACGGGGCGTCACAATAAACTTATATATTTTCTAATACTAATAGTGTTAAAATATATGTACCTATTTATTTTTAATTAATTGTGATTTATGTGGAGGAACCAATGTTACAAGTTTCATTTCACATAATAGCACCAACCAATTATTTGTCAGTTACTTAATTTAAGGAGGAGATGAGGGGACATGTATTGTGTGCAAGTGAGGGAACGGAAGAGAGTTACTACAATAAGTCTTAAAAAGGAGAGTTACAGGAAGTCTTAATAAGAAAATAAATATAGTTTTGAGAAACAATAAAAAAGAAGAAAGAAGGAGAACAAGCATTTAGCATTTCAACAGAGATACAAGTGTACTAGAAGGAAAAGAAATTGAACAGAGGAAAGGTCATGCGATCCACTAGAGAAGAAAACAAAAATATTTTAGCCATTATCTTGGGATTTACGGGTATGTAATAATATTGAAATTCTTTGCTTATAATTTTATAAGTTTAGTAATTCCTTTGAAGATATTAATAGAAAATTGATTGTTTTATGTAGGAAGATTTCTCTCGTATCAATTAAGTGCAGGAAATTCATAGATTCAATTGAGGTAAGGAGTGTAGTATCAAGGGTATTTTTTAGCATTTCATGTTTCAATCATTTCATTGTTGAATGATTTGTTTAAACGATCTCTACAATTCTGGAATAATTAAATAAATGACTGAGCATCATTACAAAAAACATAATATATAAGAACATAAAATCTAACACCGCAGTAGAGGTGGCTTTCTAGTAAACATATAAATTTGTATAGTTATAGATAACAACATGTTGGTTCATGTTTTAAGTTGCTTTATGAATATTTTATGTGTTAGAACGAATTATCATTTTATTCTTATGTAACATGAGAATTTGTCAAATGCAAGGTTTTGAATATTGTCAATATATATATACACACACACATAGATTATATTATATATTCAAGATGTATGAATGGTTAATCAACTTTATGAGTTTTGAAAGAATTTTTATGAAAACTGAACCAACGCTATTTCCTAAGAATATGTTTTAGAAATATGGATGAAAATCCTTTCTTTAAGAACTCAAAGTCAATTTCTAGAGCTATCACTAGTATTCTATAAAACAGTGGATTTTCATAAGATAACAGATTTCAAGACAGATATGTATTAACAAGAAGTTTTAAAGTTTTGACAGAAAGCATGGTGTCTTTGTGGTAACATAATTTTTAGAATAAAAGGCACTATAGACAGATAAATACATACAGTAATAATTTAATAATGTTACGGTTCTCCAGACAGACACCCCACTCCCGGGTCAGTAAGGAGAAATCAGATTTCAGATTCAATGCAGCGATTTCTCGAGAATCTCTGGCATCAGGCTTTGCTCCTGGGTTAATAATAAAGAGTATTTTATATGCCGGAGCCGGTCAGGAAATCCGGTCTGCAACCTCAGACAGTTTCTGAGTTCCTTCTAGGAACACATATTAAAACTGTATCATTATTTATAGACTTTCAGTAGAGTATTAGTTACATTATTTTATTCCAGCATAATAATATTTCAATATAGTTATTATTATTTTCAGTTAAGTTTCATGCTTATTTTCAATTAGACATTTCTAGTACAGATAACATGCATTGTTCAATACATATATTTTCAATATACACATCATTATTTTCAAACTAACAATAGTGAACTCTGGACGCTTGCACAGTGGCTTCCTTAGTTCCCTCTTGAAGTTTAGACACTGCTTACATGGCATTCATGCACACTCCTATAGTTGATCATATGTTTTTCAAATAAGATCCAGAGTATCAGAAAGGTGTAGAAACACTGTCTAGCCACTACCCTAGCTAGACTATCAGAGGAGACGTGTGGATTAACATAGAGAGAGTAATGATCCTGATCTTTCACAATAGACTGTTGGTGGGAGTAAGTCACAGTTTTTCGGAAAAAGGGAACAATTATATTATGTCATTTGATATTTTTTAAGTTGATGTAATAATGATGGCGTGGACTCTAAGAACAGTTGAATATCGTGACATGTGATTATTACTATTTCATTTTATTATTATGATTTTTAGTTTCTGATTTTCCAATAGAAGGCTTCGTGATTCGAAATTTCGGTTTCGGATCATGGCCGAACTATTCGGATCCGGGTAATAAGGTAAAATCATGCACGGGTCGTTACAGCAGAGGTCATGAGATGAACCCTGGTTGGAACATTATTTAAAAAATTGTGCAAGTGTTGGGAGAGATTGCCACACTTTTGAATGTATAAAAAAAATATAGTAGCTAGCGTCTTTACTAACACCAATTGGTTTTAGTACAACAATAATCGTTTGATCTTAACACCGCTCTTTCTTGTTTGTAGTGTATTTCTGCAACAATAATTGTACTTTTTGCAATCCATATGAATAACCGATTATCAGAAAATTAAGTAAGTAATTTTTCTAACATTAATCAATGATGCAAAATTGTATTATGTCATTCGTTGCTGCACAACCATTGTGATAGTAGTATTTCCCTATTGCATAAGGGAAATGTTGTTGTCACAACGACTACAGCACAACGAATGACACAACTAACTACATTTTTACATTATATATAATTTTGGGATCAAAATCAATCAATATATCATAAAACATAATCATGATGTAAAAAGTGTTGCGTTGTGATAGTAGCTTTAAGTAGCGCTAAATGAGGCATATATGATACGGTCAAGAGCTTAGACCATTGTCTAAGCTTATTGTAACACCCCTAGACCCCGGACCTGGTAGCGCTAAATGAGTCAAATGATCCGGTCAATTGTTTAGACCGCCATCTAAGCTTGGTCTAAAAGGACTAATCTGATATGACAAGACCTTTATATATATCTCACTCTTATATAGTGGTGTAAAAGGGCTAATCTGAGTTGACAAGACCCTTATATATATATCTCACACTTATATAGGGATTTTATACTATTACTTTACAAATGTGGGACTTTACATTATATATATCTCACACTTATATATGGGGTGAACATTCTATTACTTTACAAAAAATGTGGGACTTTACATTCTTATATAGGGGTGAACATTCTATACATTCTATTACTTTACAAATGTGGGACTTTACATTATCCTTCGGATGAGCATTCTATTACTTTACACATGTCTGATTTTATATTATCCCCTTAAAAGGGATCAAGCCTCGCCAGACTTTGGTCAACGCCCAAATTTCGGGATTGGTAGGGCTAAATGGGTCATAAATAATCCGGTCAACTTCATAGAACGTCGTCATCGTTAGGTGTAAAAGGTCTAACCCGAGTTGATAAGATATATATGCCCCACACTTATATGGGGGTGAGTATTCTATTAGTTTATAGATGTGGAAATTTATAATTAAACTATAATTTGTTTAGACTGTATATTATTATTGTTTTATCAGCGGATCAAGTCCTTTGTTAAGTCCATATAGGTGTGGGTTGTCTGATTTGTTTGACATTATACATTGAAGGAATTAATACTTTTGCCGGCAGGCAAATTAACTCAAGGACAGAGGTCTCAACTTACCTCCGACAATAACCAAGTTTTTGTTTTTATATACCTTTGCTTTCTATCAATTTCAGTTTGCAAAGTCTGTCAATTAATAAAATATGTTCTTCCTACAATTGTGTTTAGCCCGCTCATTCTTGCTTGTAGTGTATTTCTGCAACAATAGATGTACTTTTTGCAATCCATATGATTAACAGATTGTTAGAAAATTAAGCAAGTAAATTTTCTAAAATTACATCAGGATCAATGATGCAAAATTGTATTATGTCATTCGTTGCTGCACAACCATTGTGATAGTAGTATTCCCTATTGCATAAGGGAAATGTTGTTGTCACAACGACTACAACACAACGAATGACACAACTACCTACACCTTTACATTATATATCATTTTGGGATCAAAATCAATCAATATATCATAAAACATAATCATGATGTAAAAGTGTTGCGTTGTGATAGTAGCGCTAAATGAGGAATATATGATACGGTCAAGTGCTTAGACCATTGTCTAAGCTTTCATCAGAATACCCCTAGACCTGGACTGGACACAGTAGCTAAATGAGTCAAATGATCCGGTCAATGTTTGGACCGTCATCTAAGCTTGGTCTAAAAGAGGCTAATCTGAGTTGACAAGGCCTTTATATATATATATATATATATATATATATATATATATATATATATATATATATATATATATATATATATATATATATATATATATATATATATATCATATCTTACTTATATAGGGATTACATACTATTACTTTACAAATGTAGGACTTTACATTATATATATCTCACACTTATATAGGGGTGAACATTCTATTACTTTACAAATGTGGGACTTTACATTCTTATATAGGGGTGAACATTCTATACATTCTATTACTTTACAAATGTGGGACTTTACATTATCCTCCGGATCAGCATTCTATTACTTTACACATGTCTGATTTTATATTATCCCCTTAAAAGGGACTGGCGACCTCGCCAAGACTTGGTCAACGCCTCCCGCCCCGGGATTGGTAGGGCTAAATGGGTCATAAATAATCCGGTCAACTTTATAGAACGTCGTCATCGCTAGGTGTAAAAGGTATAACCCGAGTTGACAAGATATTTATGCCCCACACTTATACTGGGGTGAGTATTCTATTAGTTTATAGATGTGGAACTTTATAATTAAACTATAATTTGTTTAGACTGTCTATTATTATTGTTTTATCAGCGGATCAAGTCCTTTGTTAAGTCCATATAGGTGTGGGTTGTCTGATTTGTTTAACAGTATACATTGAAGGAATTAATACTTTTGCCGGCAGGCAAATTAACTCAAGGATAGAGGTCTCAACTTACCTCCGACAATAACCAAGTTTTTGTTTTTATATACCTTTGCTTTCTATCAATTTCGGTTTGCAAAGTCTGTCAATTAATAAAATATGTTCTTCCTACAGTTGTGTTTAGCCCGCTCATTCTTGCTTGTAGTGTATTTCTGCAAGAATAGATGTACTTTTTGCAATCCATATGATTAATAGATTGTTAGAAAATTAAGCAAGTAAGTTTTCTAACATTACATCAGGATCAATGATGTAAAATTGTGTTATGTCATTCGTCGTGACACAATCATTGTGATAGTAGTATTTCCCTATTCCATAAGGGAAATGTTGTTGTCACAACGTCTACGGCACAACGAATGACACAACTAACTATAATTTTACATTATATATCATTTGGGATCAAAATCAATTAATATATCATAAAACATAATCATGATGTAAAAGTGTTGCATTGTTTTTTTTAACAGCGAAAAGATTTATTTATTAAAAGAGAGTTTCATTCTAGCTAGGTGCCATGGGAAATAGAAAAATCAGGTCATGTCAGACTTTCAACTTGTAAAAAAAGTTGCACTTTTTTACAAAACTCGTTTTTAGGTATTACTCTGATAATATCGTCGTCAGATGGATTTTTACGACAATAATATTAGAGTAATATTGTTGGCGTAACGAGCAAAGTTTTACTCAAATATTATTGGCGTAAAATGTGTTTTGCTCCAATATTATTCGAGTAAACTGTGTTTTACGCCAATATTATTGGAGTAAAAACACTATTTAATGCCAATATTATTGGAGTAAAATGTGTTTAACTCCACTGAATCATTTTCTCCTTTTTAATGGCGTTAAATACTGTGTTATAACAAGATCAAAGAGAATCCAGATGCAAAAAGATGAACACAGGAGCAATTTAACATAAACAATCACACAGAGGAACAGAAACAAGAAGAACACAAGATTTAACGTGGTTTCCAGCGTTGTGCCAACTACTCCACGGACAGAAAAGAGATATTTTATTATGCATTGAATTTCATATAGATTACACACTTTACAATGACCAATACAGTTGGTATTTATAGGCACAGATCTTTAAACCCTAACCGCCAAGAATCTTTGTCGGATTGCCATAAATGCCCCAGATGTTGTATCCCTCCGCTAACCCAACTCAGCTGATCAATTCTGCTGCATCCAAAACCTCACCAGACTCTCAACAGGCTGCTGACACCAAAAGAAACTCAACTGACGTCCCAGATGACTTTCACAGACTTGGATACATGTCTACGGATTTTATCTATGCAAAACAAACAAGTAATAAATTTATAATCCGGTTAACCCCAAGTATAAGGATCGTAGTACTAGTGGTTAATGCCGGGTCGATCTTACGGGGAACTAGACGATGGTGGTTCCTAGTTTTGTCTAACTAAGTTATGTCACGGAAAACTAAACTAAACAAGCGTTAAACAAAACTAAACTGAACATATATGCTGAATATAAACTAGACAGAGGACGAATCCAAAGCTAGGGAGGTTTGGTTGCGAACAAATTACTCTAAAAGTGCAATAGAAAATAAACTAACAAAACAGTTCAAGTCTCAAGGGTTAAATCAAGTTTAATGTGGGCAAACGAGTATTGATCCACCTATCCAACAAACACTAATCTCTCATCCCGATTATAATGCAGTTTCTACCAAGTTGTGGTTCATCTTATCAAAGGTATGAATCCTACTTTCGTAGATGATTCGCCTATTAATTTCTATCTTTCGATTTACGGAAATTAACGCGTCATAACATAAACAAAGATGTAAACTTTAACGTTTTAACCTAGATTTTCAACCTATCAACTTTCGTTTGACATAGATTAAAGACATATTCCTAAATCATGGTGATCCAATGTTTATAAAGACTTTCATCAAATATAAAACATCACACATGCACATCTTTCGATATAAATGCAATTAATCAACATAAGACATGATAAAGGAAACAACTTGATTAAAAACTTACAATATAACCGAAGAATCAAAATTAATGAAAGTTGGATGGCTTCACAATGCTCGTTTGATTGAAGCCTAGCCTCTTAGCATCATTGAATAGCTTGAATTGTTGAAGTAAATTGCATAAACTAAACTAATTTTATCTAGGAATTTAAGAACATAAAACTGGGAAAAAACTGAGTAAAAACGCAGCCTATAGCCGCCCCTAGGGTTTAGGGTTCGAGAATTGTAAAATTGGTATCTCAATGTGTGAAAATAGGCAAGTATTTATAGAGATTTGAGGCGGTTTCACTAAGTCGGCAATCCGGACGCTCGTCCGATTAAGTGGACGCTCGTTCAAGTATTTTGAACTCCAATGTAGACGTTCGTCTGGATAGCGTCCAAACTCTCTGATCTCCTTTTTGCACCTTGGGCGCTGTCGCTTCCTTTACGGGCGCTCGCTCGGTAAGTTCATGATGCCTCAATATTGAATTCTTCCTCTGACGCCCGCTTGATTGTCGACGCCCGCCACTCCCTGGACGGGACTTGGACGCCAGCTTTTAGGCTGGAATAAAACTTGATTAAATCATCTCTATCTCTTTTCCTCGCCCACTCCATTCGATCATTATCTCTTCTTAAATCTTTATAGCTCGAATTTTAACCCTTTTGATCATCATTTGAGCACAATAAACATACCTATAACACATGGAAAACATCGCAAAACTGTAATAAAGTCCAATTAATTATAATTCACGATGAAAACACATAATTTATTCAATATTGCGATTAAGTCCTTAAAAACCTAGTATGCTCAATATTTCCATATAAGGGCCATTTATTATGCAATTAATCCAATTAAGAGGGAAAATACCATAAAATATATCATAATAAAACATAGATTTTCACCCTTAACAACTCCCCCACACTTAGCTTTTGCTCGTCCCGAGCAAAACAAAACGAAAAATTAGGCTCGAGAAAGGAAAACAGGCATCTAAACAAGTATAACATATATTCAATAACTTAGGTGTTCACCATCGTGTAAGTGCATAGCCATAGAAAACTTCCACTAAAACCAAACTTGAATAACTCAAAGCAAAACTAGCTAAAACCCCCTCGTAGAATAGTAATAAATGATACTCATAAGATGTACCCTACAAACGTGACATATCCCAAAAAGGATGATCGAATGAATCTAGGGCCTTTCTGAAATACTCAGAGGATAATCCCTACAGCATATCTATCAGTTTATACTGGGGATAAGATTAACGAAAACTAAGCCTTATTCATTTCATAACATATCTTAAGTTGATTGAATTCATTCACTTTAAACACACATTAGGGTGAGCTTTTGCCCTCATAGCAGAATAGGACATTTCGAGATAATCCCCTACCTTAATCCAATCATAAGGCAGCTTTTCCTAACTGTCGTGAGCTCTTAGTCATCATAGTGGTATAGGACATACGTGGTATACCCTATCGCACTCAAATCATCGACTAGCTTTCGACACACACATAGATTCATTTAAAATTTTCAACTTCTCATTTGACATTAGTTACGTGCTACTTATCACATTCAAACCTCTAGATATTCACAGTATCTCATACTTCGGATCTAAATACAAACTATCATAAATCTCAAGATATATACGTAGCACTAAGCACATGACTTATAAGAAAATCAAAAATTACTAATCCAAAAGGGGGTATAACTTTATAAAAGTAGCTCATCATTAACTATGGCTCGTGAAAAATAGTGTCAGGTGAAGCAACTAACTTACCAAACATATGAAATATCGCATAGATGACTATAAAAACAACGAACTTCAAATTGAATTGCCTACTCGGGACAAAACAAAAACAAAGGTGTCGGAAAATTTTGAAAAATTACGCCATTTCGCATAAAACAACAATCTAACGTGACTATACAACGCGCATACACATAGGCACAAATCGAACTATCCCTCCCCACACTTAAAAATGCAACATGTCCTCATGTTGTGCGTAAAGTAAAAGGATAAGAAACTTAGTCAGATGCGCGTAGAAAATCGAGATGTTGGTCAGGCCGGAGCATGAAAGAAACAACACTCGCAAAAGCGTCGGAAAAAAAACGTCCAAACCGAACTCAACCAAGACTAGATCTGCACTACTCGACAAAACAACAGAATCTCGGGGGAAAACGGGGCACAATAATGTAATAATGTGAAAGGAATGAATGAAAGAGATAGAACAACAAGCGTCAACCAAAAATGATCATAATACCAACGAAATCGCAATCCAAGTACGTTGTCTACGATAGTCAACAGTAGCGAGAAAAATAGAAAGTACAGAAATCATGGAAGCATCAAAAGGAAAGTAGTAATAGTCATCGTACAACCAGATCGAATGCGTATAAAAGGAAGAAATACATCAAGCAGAAAATGCATAAAAATCTCAAGATCACTCGGGCGGAATCGGAGCATCAGATGGAGGAATAACAGCAGAATCACCAGGAGTGGTATCAACATAAGGAGGATCTGAAGTAGGGACAGCAACAAAGGGACGCCGTGCTGTAGGCTCAGCCGCGTAGTAGAAGCGATGAGCGTGGTCTACCGGGGGCTCATCCTCCTCATCTGACTCGGGCTTCTCCTCCATCTTGACCACCTCAGCTATCACCCGCTCTATCTGCTCGGAGAAGACATAATCCATATTACTTGCATTGAATACCCGCCGATCTCTCGGTTGCCGTCCATCAACGATACATTCCAAAACCGACAAAATATTATCTTGGCCATCCCGGATGTCACTCAACATCGCCCTCAAACTATGAGCCATACTATGCCGAGTAATCTCGGAAGAAGATAATCCGAAAGAACTGAGGCTCGAGGCGGTGTCGAAGTGGAACCAGGCTCAGAAACGGGAACAGCCTTCTCCCTACGAATAGGGGGGTAACTCTTGGTCTTGTGGTCCGCTGCATACTCCAAAACTCCCGCATCGAGACATAACTGATGTATCAAATGAGGTACTATTAAACTCCGGGTGTACACCTTCTGGTTCATGGAAATCTCATTGTATAAGGCTTGACCTACATCTACATTCAACCCGAACGTCAAAGCATACAACATCCCAAGATCACTGATATGGAAATGTGTGAGATTATTCTTCGGGATCAGACGACTTTGAATAAAACGGCATTGGACTCTCCAATCCTCGGTCCATGTCGTTGTGACCAACTCCTTTCTCTGGCCATTGGGTCTCATTGTCCAAGCCACATCCGGACAAACCTGTAATCTCAATTCCTCCATCGGGTCACGACCTTCCTCATGCTGCCTCCTTGCAATCTCCTCCTTATAATCTAAACCCTCAAAAGCCGGTAAATTATATTTCTTATTAACGACCTCAGCAGAAAAAGGGACCTTAACACCTCGTACCATAACGTACCCTTTTTCTAAATCCGCTTCAGAAAAGATGGCATAGAACTCACGGACAATAGAATCATTGACAGGAGTAGACGGAATTTTTGTCAAGGCTGACCACTTCCTAGTCTTGAACATCTGAGTGAAAGTAGGATCAACTTGAGACACTTTCACCTCCCTGTCAAAAATAAGACTTCTGGTCGAGTAGTGCTTAGTGTAGGCGTCATAGGCCAAAGGATTGACAAACCGACGAGGCATCGAAAGAGGGGTAATGGTCTTAGACTTTTTCTTAGGAGGTGCTCTCGGTTCAGGCTCGTCATGCACAACATCCTCCTCACCACCCTCAACTCTAGACGGCTTAGCTCTCGACGACTCCTCACCACGAGTACCTCGAGACATCCTACTCAGGGGGACAGCATCATCATCCTCAGTATCAGAATTGGAGGAAGAATCATCCCGTAAATTGGTTCTAGCTTGTTGAGATGTTCTAGGCGGTTGATCTCTAAAGACTATGCCTCTGTTAGGGTCCAATTCGGATGGATCAAACTCAGGACGTTGCCGTTTACCTTTCTCCCGTGCTAAACCTTTACCATAACGCTTCACAATCTCCTTCTTGCGGACCATTGTCAAACGTAAATCTAAACCAAACCATTCACACAAATGGTTACCCGTTTATCGTCCAAATCGGGATTTCAATTCAACAATATCAACCCATCCACCACAACCATCATCACCACATCATCACAACACCAAAACAGGAAGAAAACAGCAACAAAATGAGATAAATTTCAAGAAAATGAGCCGACCCGAAGATCGAACTCACAAAAACGTGAAAGAAATCAAGAAAAGTCGCTACAAACTTACCAAAGATGGTGAGTAGATGAAGATAATGCTTTGTAGACGTCCAAAACAACCAAAATTGACCCCAAAAATCTGATTTTTCTTGAACAAGGTCGGACTATATAGGTGGCCGATTCTCTAAAAATATGGAATGTTGGGGAATTTGGCTTTGAAAATCGATGAGAGGGTGTCAGGGGCGTCCTATAGCACTTGAAATCGCCCAATTTGGTGTTGAATCAAGGGATTTAGGTTGAGAGGAGGGAAAAAGTCGGGTGTTGCGGTTTGAAATTCGAAGGAATGAGGGTTCATGGCATGAGGGGGGTATATATATAGACAGGTGGTGGACGCTCGTCCAACTCGGCGGACGGGCGTCTGTCTGGAAATGTGATGAACCGGACGGGCGTCCAAAATGCCAGACGCTCGTCCTAAGGCTTGATTTGAATACAGGATTGGAGGGAATTATCCGGACGGGCGTCCATATTTTTAGACGAACGTCTGGTCAAGAAGTTGAATACAGGATTGAAAAGCTTGTTTCCAGAACCGGGCGTCCCATAACTTGGACGGGCGTCCAGAAAATCGAGGGCCGGACGGGCGCCCGTAATCACTAGACGGGCGGCCCAAAGAAAAAATGCAAAATTGTCTTTTTCAAAAAAAATTATCATATAAAACAACTAAAAGCGAAACTTTTATTACTGATAATTCAAAATTCAAAAGTACAATACAGAAAATCACGAAAGAACTTGAAAATAAAACAAACACAAATAAAACAGTGGGTTGCCTCCCACCAAGCGCTTCCGTTTTACGTCGGGGCTCGACGAAAGCTAAACTAACTAAGGAAACACTAATCTGCGTAGATCTCGTCCCAATCTACTAAGCGAATGAGACGTCGAAGCATGTCGATAGCCGGAGGGAAGTCGTACTCATCCTGCAAACACCAATCCTCACCACCACCTCAACACCTCTAAAATGCTCACCACAAAGACTAGTGCCAAATCCACAAGATATGATCATTAAGGATCGTGTAAGGACGTCCTATGGCCTCCTGCAACTCCTCAGTCGTGAACTCGCTGCCTCCCGAACACGGTGGAACAATGATAATGTACGTGATGGTCTTAACCTGAGTGCTAATGTCAAAATCTACATGAAGAACTATAATGCCTCCTGGTCCATCATCTACTGTGATCAGCGGGATTCGACTAATGAGTGGGAACTCCTCAGGGCGAACTCCGTAGAGATCCATATCTAGAAAGCAACTATTGACAGATAGAAACATAGAAGCTCAGTAAAACTAACCAAAATAACATACTAAAGCAAAAAGAACTAAGAAAAACTAAAACAAGATTGGATATCTAGGATGCCCCCTAGTGGCGCTTTTGGTTTATGTCGTTAGGTCGACGCCTGGGTCAGGCCATTTGACTTTTCTGCCCGCCATTACCTCGTTTAAGTTCTGATCAGGATTGTGGCTGCAGAAACGACACTTAACGCATGGGATTAAAGCTTTGACAGTTTTCCAAATACGTTGAACCTTTCCCATGGTCGACTTTCTCCTTCGTAGATTTCTCTGCTGACGTTTGAGTTGTTGCTCCCTTGCATATTCCTCCATATCCCAACTACCGGCTAGAACTTCTTGTGATAGACCACTACCGTTATCCTCAGAAAACAGATTGGGTGAAATCTCGTTAGAGTCCTTGACTTCATTAACACCACATCCAAGGATATCGAGAAATTTAACAATCAAAGGCTTGCCTGTAGGTTCTCCAATGTAGTGTTTGCACCTCTGACCATTAACTCGAAACGGCTGATCTTTATAACCGAGTAGTTCTAGAACGCCTCCAGGAATGATTTTGAGAATCGTAAAGGGCCCGGACCATCGTGTCCTCAGCTTTCCAGAAAACAAATGTAATCTGGAATTATAAAGAAGAACTTGTTCCCCTACTTGAAATTCTCTTTTCTTAATTTTTGCGTCATGGAGGAGTTTCATCTTATCCTTGCTTATCCTGGCGCTTTCGTAAGCCTGGAGTCGGAACTCGTCTAACTCATGCAGCTGATGTAGTCGATGTTTTCCACAAGTTTGGGAATCAAAGTTAAGAAACTTCGTCGCCCAATAAGCCCTATGCTCTAACTCAACTGGCAGATGACATGGCTTGCCGTAAACCATCTGATATGGAGATGTACCCATAGGGGTTTTATAAGCGATCCTATACGCCCATAGTGCATCATCCAATTTCAAACTCCAAATCCTTTCTATGACTGCTCACTTTGCCTTTTCCAGATTTGCTTGATGCTTTGGTTGCTTCGCTCAACCTGACCGCTAGTCATCGGATGGTATGGTGTGCCGGTCTTATGACGAACACCATACTTTTCAAGAACTTTCTCTAGAGGTTGGTTGCAGAAATGCGTTCCTTCATCACTGATCAAGGCTCGAGGACATCCAAATCTCACAAAGATGTTCTTCTTCAGAAATTTCATGACCGCTTTATGATCATTGTGAGGAGTGGCCACCGCCTCCACCCATTTCAAACATAATCAACGCAGACTAAGATGTATTTGTTGCCACACGATGATGGGAAAGGTCCCATAAAATCGATGCCCCAAACATCAAAGACTTCGCACTCTAAGATGGGTTTTAAAGGCATGTCGAACGCTTTGTCGAGTTCCGGTTCTTTGACATCTATCGCAAGCTTTTACGAAAGGCTTCAGATCCTTAAAGATTGTGGGCCAATAGAAACCGGATCGGAAGATCTTAGCAACCGTCTTCCAAGGACCAAAGTGACCACCGTGGGTCCACTATGGCATTGCTCGATAATCTCTTGTTGCTCGGGATTCAGAACGCATCTCCTAAGCAAACCATCTTTGCAGATCTTGAATGATAAGGTTCATCCCAAACGAAATATTTCATATCGTAGAAGAACTTCTTCTTCTCTTGATACGACATTTTTCGGGTCAAGGTAACGGGCATGAAGGTAATTCACAATGGACGAATACCATGGAACATCGGAGAGCGCCATCGATCAACATGATGTTTTCTAGAGGAAAGTAAAGATCTATATCTTCGTGATCACCCGCTTCCTCACTTATCATCCTAGAAACATGATCCGCCACTACGCTCTCACCGCTTCTTCTTATCTTTGATTTGAACGTCAAACTCTTGGAGGGTCGGTATCCAACGCATAAGCGCGGTTTAGCTTCCTTTTTGGTCATGAGATAGCGCAAAGCAGCGTGATCACTCCACACAATCACTTGAGCACCCAGCAAGTAACTACGAAACTTATCCATAGCAAAGACTACGGCTAATAATTCCTTTTCGGTGGTCGTGTAGTTAACTTGAGAAGGATTCAGTGTGTGACTGGCATAATAGATAGGCTGGAACTTTCCATTAAGCTTTTGCCATAATACTGCACCAACAGCATAGTTGGATGCATCGCACATAAGCTCAAAGGGTAAGTTCCAGTCAGGTGAAATAAGAATTGGAGCAGAAATCAGACGATTTTTGAGCTCCTCAAACGCTGTGCTTGCAGGCTATCATCGAAATTGAACTCAACGCCTTCCTTGAGCGAGTAGATAGGGGCTTGGCTACTTTGGAAAAATCTTGGATGAATCTCCTATAGAAACCGACATGTCCGAGGAAACCTCTGACTTCGCGTACATTCTTAGGATAACTCATCTTCTCAATGGCTTCTACCTTGGCCCTATCTACTTCTATACCTTTGGCTGACACTTTGTGGCCAAGGACTATGCCTTCATCTACCATGAAATGGCATTTTTCCCAATTAAGCACTAAGTCCTTCTCCACACATCTTGACAACACCTGATCAAGATTATCGAGGCAATCATCGAAGGATTGACCAAAGACCGAGAAATCATCCATAAAAATCTCCATGCACTTTTCAACTAGCCCGTCAAAGATTGCCATCATACACCTTTGGAAGGTGGCCGGGCATTACAGAGACCAAATGGCATCCGCTGTGAGGCGAATGTCCCATAAGGGCAAGTGAAAGTGGTCTTCTCTTGGTCAACAGGATCGATGGGTATCTGGAAGTATCCTGAATATCCATCCAGAAGCGATGAAATCGTGCCCCCCGCAGACGTTCAAGCATCCGGTCTATGAATGGAAGGGGAAAATGATCTTTCAAAGTGACCTCATTGAGTTTTCTATAGTCAATACTGCACTTATAGCCTGTGAACATAACGAGCCTCAATGCTATCTCCTCTCCCTTCTCATTTTTCTCAATCGTAATTCCACCTTTTTTGGGAACTACTTGAGTCGGGGAAACCCATTCACTGTCAGCAATGGCGTAAATGATTCCCATATCTAGAAGTTTAATGATCTCCTTCTTGACTACCTCTTGCATGTGAGGGTTAAGCCTTCTCTGAGGCTGTCTAACTTGTTTTGCACCCTCCTCAGTCTTAATTTTGTGCATACAGATGTCGGGAGATATCCCTCGGATATCTCCCACCTGCCATCCAAAGGCTTTTTCATTTTTGCGCAAGACGTTTAACAATTTAAGCTCTTCTACACGAGATAGCTTGGCAGAGATGATCAAAGGAAGCTTGTCACCTTCTCTTAAAAACACATACTTAAGATGTTTGGGCAACGGCTTCAGTACCAAATCTACGGGAGGATCCTCTACACTTGATTTAAGATCGCCACTCTTCAACTCAACGTCGCTGAGCTTACTTAGTGGTCCTACCGCCAAGGCTTCTTCTCTTAGCTCATCCTCAAATTCAGCTGCTAACTGATCTAGATTGATCACACCATGATTGTTCAGATTATCCATCAATCGCTCATATTCTGCTTCTACAGCCAAGACTTGCGTATCCATGAAGTCATTGAAGTCATCGACGCCTCTCATCGATGAATACCGGTTGGAGATCCGGAAGGTACATTGATAGATTTAGAAACACTATAACTCACCTCCTGGTCACCAACTCGAATGGTCACACCGCCCACCATCACAATCGATGAGGGCTCTAGGCGTAGATAGGAAAGGTCTTCCAAGAATCAAAGGGACATTTTCACTTTTCTCAATATCTAAGACGTGCTACCAACTGGAAAGTAAAAACCTATCTATTTGAACTAATACGCCCTTTAGATTCTGAAGCTTTCTTAGAAGATCTATCGTGACTGCAAATTCATGGTCGTGGGTTCTAGAAGACTTTGTAAACCCAGCTGCTTGCACACAAATAATGGCATCAAGCTGATAGATGCGCCCAGGTCACATAAGGAATTTGGGAAGACTAGACCTCCCATCTGCAATGTGAGCACAAATTTTCCTGGGTCGCTTCTCTTGATTGGTAAGCTTTCATTATTGACCAGAGAACACTCCTTACCAACTGCTTGATCCATTCCTGCTAACTTCTTCTTGGAAGATACAACATCCTTGATGAACTTTGTATACTTAGGCATCTCGACCAAGACCTCGGATAATGGCAGATTTACCTGAGTATTTTTCAGAAGGTTTAGCACCTTCTCGTACTTTTTGTCTTCAACCAATGGAATGTTGCTCTTCCTCGGTGGAAACGGAAGCTTCTTCAGATCACTCTCGGAAAAGACTCTCTTTGAGGATGCGCTGATAGCTTTGTCTTCCAAATCCTTCCACCGAACCGTCTTTTCAGAAGCTTTAGTCGTGGGCTCAAACCACCGACTTTCTTTTCTTTTTCAGGTCCTCAAGGGATCAGCCACTTGAGGATTTCCAACTTGTTCACCTCGGGGAACAACCACCGAGGATTTCCAACCTTCTCACCTATCGTGGATCACCACACTGATTACTTGCTTGCGACCAAGGGGGATGATGGGTGCTTCAACTTCCCTCCCGCCTTATCAATGGCGGAGGGGCTAGTGGTTTCCCTGAAAGCCGTGGGGACCACTCACCGTACCGCTTAAACTCATTGTACCGCCTCCTCTTGTCCATAATGCATTGTTGGTACGAGGTCGGTACATTGGTCGCCGCTTCAAATCGGCCCGAGCAACATGACCGCCTCTTAGGATTTTTCTCGGTAAAATCGCGCGATGCCCAGGGTCTTGATGCTAATCGCCACCACCGCCTCTATCTGTCTTCTTTCAAGGTTCTTATTGGTACTCATCAGGAGCTGAATGTTCATGTTTTGCTCCTCTTTGAATGAGTTCCATTCAGCCTTGAGGTCATTGGAATTCGAGGGCCTTGAGAATTGGAGAAATTTTGATTTTGTGGTCGGGTCAATGATTCGATAATTGGAATTGGAAATGGGGGCCAATTCGATTAAACCTTTGTGTTTGATTGGAAAAATTAGAGTTTTGGTTCGACCCAAAACCAGGGTTTCTATTGAAGTTCGGGTTAGAATTTAAGTTCGAGTTTGGATTCTGATGGAAACTCGGATTCTGGCCGAAGCCCTGATTTTGAGCATTATTCTGGCCAGAGAATTGGTTATTGAACCTAGGATTAGACTGGCCAAAAAAAGCATTCACTTCTGCATTTTGTCCAATCATGGGACGTAAACGAGCAAGGTGTGCCCTGATCATCACATACTTGGCATGTGATTGGATTATACTGTCCATTATTATGAACAGCGTTGACTTGATGAGCAAAGGGGATTGAAATTGACACTGGCTAGACATGTGGCCAGGTTGACAAAGAATTTTTGCAATACGTAACCCGAGAGTTCGTGGAAACGAAAGAGTCCGATTACTCAGACAGGAACAGTTTGGGATGTTGTCACCGAGAGTTAGCCATTTGCTTTTGCAACATGGCAATCGATTCTGCATAGTCACTTCCTCGACCTTGGGAGGAGGAGGAGGTGCTGAATAGCTTGATAGGATGGAGCATAGTTATATTTGGCAATGTCTTGAACAATGCCCATCCTTCGTCCGAGTCTTCTTCAAAACGCCCGCCAGATGAACTATTGACCATGCCCTTAGTGAGCTCGGTCAATCCGCTTAAATAATGTATTGACTTGCCTTTGCATCGGCAAGCCATGGTGGGGACATTTTCGGAGGAGGACTTGAACCTTTTCCAAAGAATCAAAGAAAGACTCATTTTCCTGCCGACGGAACGTGAAGATTTCATTCAAATCATCAATGGGCCGTCTTTGACGGAGGGAAATATTGACTCAAAAATTCTCTTTCAAGTCCGGCCCAGGTCGTAATGGATTCCGAGGGGAGAGAGTGATACCACTCTAGTGCTTCCCCCCGCAAGGAAAATGGGAAAAGTTTGAGCTTGATTGCGTCCTCACTTACACCTTGGATACGGGTAGTACCGCATATGTGTAGAAATGTGTGTAGGTGAGTGTGGGGGTTCTCAGATTGATAGCCGTGAAAAATCGATGCATGCTGCATCATCTGAATAATTCCTGGCTTTAGCTCGAAAGTTGGAGCAGTAATGGCTGGCATAACAATTGCGGGGTTGATGGTGACTGTGCCAGGCATGGCATAGTCGGCCAACGTCCGTCTATCTTCCGCTGCCATTATTACTATTCTTTCGATTTCTCCTGAAAGATAATTGTCAAATTCTTGATCTAGAGCGGTTCCTTCGTCGAACCGAAGTTTCCGCCTATTGGGTCGGACTATGGTCCGCTCGGGGTCAGGGGAGTAGATTAGTGGTCCCTTCTGACTACGAGTTTGCATACACCGAGATCCAAGATCAAGTTGTTGAGCAAGAAAGAAAGAAGGAGAGAAAGAGAACTATAAACTAAGAAACTAACGACTTAAACTAAAGACTTATAATCTAATCTAAGATCAAAACCTAGGGAAAAGAAAAGAAAAGAAGAAGTTGATAAGAAGAAAAGAGGAACGGACGGACGCCCAAAATCATGGACGAAGCGCCGACCAGATTTTTCAGATGGACGGGCGCCCGTAAGTATGAACGCTTCGTCTGCATAAGTCGAATCGATTCAGATTGAGGACGTTTGAGGACGGGCGCCCAAGAAACTAAACGCCGTCCGATCAAGCAAGAATCGGACGGGCGTCGCCTAAAAACGGACGCCGCCCAATCGGCGTAAACGATTAGGAAAGCAGCGTGGTAAATGTAAAACAGAGTATAAATTAAGAGCAAAGATTTTATATTAACTACTAACAAAAACACAATTAAAACGATGCACAATTGAACAAAAACAACTAAACTACTAACCACAAATGTAAATTGAAAATATCTATCCTAAAAACAGAATTGAAAGCAAAATAAAAACTAGAACAAAAACTAGGCAACCGTCCGGTTCCCCGGCAACGGCGCCAAAAACTTGTCTACGGATTTTATCTATGCAAAACAAACAAGTAATAAATTTATAATCCGGTTAACCCCAAGTATAAGGATCGTAGTACTAGTGGTTAATGCCGGGTCGATCTTACGGGGAACTAGACGATGGTGGTTCCTAGTTTTTGTCTAACTAAGTTATGTCACGGAAAACTAAACTAAACAGCGGTTAAACAAAACTAAACTGAACATATATGCTGAATATAAACTAGACAGAGGACGAATCCAAAGCTAGGGAGGTTTGGTTGCGAACAAATTACTCTAAAAGTGCAATAGAAAATAAACTAACAAAACAGTTCAAGTCTCAAGGGTTAAATCAAGTTTAATGTGGGCAAACGAGTATTGATCCACCTATCCAACAAACACTAATCTCTCATCCCGATTATAATGCAGTTTCTACCAAGTTGTGGTTCATCTTATCAAAGGTATGAAATCTACTTTCAGTAGATGATTCGCCTATTAATTTCTATCTTTCGATTTACGGAAATTAACGCGTCATAACATAAACAAAGATGTAAACTTTAACGTTTTAACCTAGATTTTCAACCTATCAACTTTCGTTTGACATAGATTAAAGATCTATTCCTAAATCATGGTGATCCAATGTTTATAAAGACTTTCATCAAATATAAAACATCACACATGCACATCTTTCGATATAAATGCAATTAATCAACATAAGACATGATAAAGGAAACAACTTGATTAAAAACTTACAATATAACCGAAGAATCAAAATTAATGAAAGTTGGATGGCTTCACAATGCTCGTTTGATTGAAGCCTAGCCTCTTAGCATCCTTGAATAGCTTGAATTGTTGAAGTAAATTGCATAAACTAAACTAATTTTATCTAGGAATTTAAGAACATAAAACTGGAAAAATCGAGAGTAAAACGCAGCCTATAGCCGCCCCTAGGGTTTAGGGTTCGAGAATTGTAAAATTGGTATCTCAATGTGTGAAAATAGGCAAGTATTTATAGAGATTTGAGGCGGTTTCACTAAGTCGGCAATCCGGACGCTCGTCCGATTAAGTGGACGCTCGTTCAAGTGTTTTAAACTCCAATGTAGACGTTCGTCTGGATAGCGTCCAAACTCTCTGATCTCCTTTTTGCACCTTGGACGCTCGTCTGCTCCTTCTGGACGTTCGTTCAGTAAGTTCATGATGCCTCGATGATGAATTCTTCCTCTGACGCCCGCTTGGATTGTCGACACCCGGCCACTCTGGGCGGGACTTGGACGCCAGCTTTAGCCGGAATAAAACTTGATTAAATCATCTCTATCTCTTTCCTCGCCCACTCAATTCGATCATTATCTCTTCTTAAATCTTTATAGCTCGAATTTTAACCCTTTTGATCATCATTTGAGCACAATAAACATACCTATAACACATGGAAAACATCGCAAAACTGTAATAAAGTCCAATTAATTATAATTCACGATGAAAACACATAATTTATTCAATATTGCGATTAAGTCCTTAAAAACCTAGTATGCTCAATATTTCCATATAAGGGCCATTTATTATGCAATTAATCCAATTAAGAGGGAAAATACCATAAAATATATCATAATAAAACATAGATTTTCACCCTTAACAATACACTTCTCAGCAGACCATCACTCTGCTGACTACCGGATTAGCTCTATCATATGTAGAGTTTAAGTCAATTTGCTGACAAATCTCCACCTTGATTTGAACTCTCATTCACAGTCAACCAGATTGCATAAACATATGTACTTGTACCAGATGCATGTGTCAATGCCAGATGTGCTGTACCAGATTATTCCATTGAATCCACTCAGCTAACCTGCCCTCAACCGAGCTTCTAGATTTCCAGATTATAAGCTTTGAATATTCAGCAAGTCCAGACACAATTAAAACATGCTCTGTTGAACTAGTTTAGTGAACATATCAGCAGGGTTATCCTTGGTGCTGATCTTCACCACTTTAATCCACTTCTCATTTCTTAGAAAATGATACCTCACATCAATATGCTTGGTTCTTTTATGATGAACCTGATCCTTAGCTAAACAAGTTGCACTCAAACTGTCACAATAAATCTCTACTTGATCCTGATGTAGCCCAGATCACTGACTAGTCCTCTCAACCAGATACCCTCCTTGGTTGCTTCAATAAAAGCCATATATTCTGCCTCAGTAATTGATAAAGCCATTGTTGCCTGAAGAGTTTCTTTCCAGCTGACAACTGAATTCCCTAATGTGAAAACATAACCAGTCATTGATTTCCTGCAGTCCACATCCTGCATAATAAGCATCATAGTACCATGTGATCAAACCTTGAGCATCACCTCCATAAACGAGACCAACATCAGTTGTACCCCTAAGGTACTCGGACACTCTTTTTACAGCTTTCCAGTGTTCCTTTCCAGGTTGAGCCATGAACCTGCTGACAACACTCAATGCCTGAGCCAAATCAGGCCTAGTGCACACCATGGCATACATCAGACTACCAACTGCAATAGCATAGGGAAATTTTGACAAATGAACATTAGATCCCATGGGAGTATCTATTGGTTTTCAAGTAGATATGCCAAATTTGGTCAATATATTCTGTATATAACCATGCTGAGACATAAAACAACTTCTTCTGACTCTTATCTCTCCAGATCACCATCCTCAAAATTATTTGGAAGCACCCAAATCTTTCATTTCAAACTCAGCATTGAGAAGGTTCTTCAGATTTTGAACATCAGACTTTTTTTCAGCTGCTATCAACATATCATCCACATACAGGACAAGATAGATATATGATCCATCTTTCAGCTGACTGTGATACACACAATAGTCATATGGACATCTGTTATAACCCAGTTGGATCATATAACTGTCAAACCTTTAATACCACTGTCTAGGAGCCTGCTTCAGTCCATACAAGGTCCTCTTTAACTTGCATAAAAAATCTTCCTTGCCAGGAACTTAAAATCCCTCTAGATGAGTTATATATATCGCCTTATCTACTTCACCATGTAGAAAAACCATCTTCACATCTAACTGCTCAAATTCAAGATCCTGTTGTGCTACCATTTCTAGTAACACTCTGATTGAAGTGTGTCTGACCACTGGTGAGAATATCTCATCAAAGTCTACCCTTTCTTTCTGACTGAACCCTCTTGCAACCAAACGTGCCTTATACTTGACCCCTTCTGCCTCAGTCATTCTTTCCTTCTTTTTGAAGATCCACTTGCAAGTAACAAATCTCCTATCAGCTGAATGTTTAACTAGATCCCAAGTCTGATTCTTCAATAATGACTCCATTTCATCTCCCATGGCAGCAAGCCATTGAGATGCTTCAGAAGATGTCACTACTTCCCTATAAGTAGAGGGCTACAACTTGAAGTGCATATCCAACCATATCATCAAAATCATACCTCTTGGGAGGTACCCCAACATTTGATATTCTAGCCCTGCTGACGGCTATACTCTGCTGACCAATGTTCCCTGTTTGATGCTCACGATCATTGTTCAAAGAACCGCTTGATCGGACTCGGTTCAAGAACCAGATCGATGAGTGCTGACTTGGATTAGCTGATTGTTGCATCTCAGCTGACTCCACTTGAAGCTCCACCAGTTTCTCAGCCCTCTCAGATTCAGCATTGGTTTCAGATTCAACAGACCTCCCCACTGATGAGTGATAACGCTCTAAATGGTACCAATAATTATACCCTTATTCACCATAAATTCTGCTCAAGAGAGGATAGATAGGCTCATTATTTGAATATATGTTAAATGCTATGTGAGTGTTTCCAGGATCATAATTCTGGGTCTATGTTATTTTCCCAAGGTTTTGGTACTGTTTTGTCTCGTTTTGTGTGTTTTATAGGATGTCCCGAATCTGTAGCATTGGAGAATGGGTCTGGACCGAAATAAGTGTATTGGGCCAAGTGATTATAGTCCAAGAAGAAGTCTGCTGAAGAAAAAAGAGAAAAGTTGGCCCGGTTTACCGAGGGCTAGGGCCGGTAAACCGAGGACTTGTTGGACACGAAACTGATTCTGCCGTATTATCTAGGTTGGTTAGGGTTTTAGAGAGTCATAAGTCGGTCATTGTATCTATATAAGGCCGCATATACGAATTATTACATAGTTCATTATCAATTCTTCAATTCTATTATACAATTTTGATCAAATAAAGTTATTCAAGCCTTGAAAGAGTTATTTCCGGTTTTCTCTCTTCTTCCACCATCTTTAGCTTGAGTAGATCGAGTTAGATCTCCATTGTTGAAGGTATGAAGCTTTGAACTTTCCTTTTTATCTTCAATATGGTAGATATGTTCGTATTTATGTGTTTTAGTTAATCTGCATGTTTAAAGACCCCATAATTTACTTATAATAATCGTAATTGAGTAATGTAGATCCAGGGATAGGAAAAGCTGACCCCGGTAAACCGGCGGTCTGTACCGGTTTACCGAGGCAATATTTCGAAAACCTAAAACTGAGATTCACTACAGCTACGTTGATCGACAGGCTTAATTAACAGTAGGTTAGATCTAGCCAATCTGCTTATTGTAATCATAAACTGGCATGAAGTATGAATAGTGAAGTGCTAAGTTTGGACATAGTCTAGAATGGACCTTAGGAACGTGCTGATTAATGTCGACAACTGTCTAGGTGGGTTAGCGGTATGAGTTAGCGCTCGATAACGGCAATTCTAGTTCTTTATGTGTATGGGCTATTACGGACCAATTAAGGAGGGTAGCTTGTGTATAGATTGTCTACTACCATTGTCGGAGTAGATATGAGTAGGAGTTGCACCCGTAGCTGATAATAATAATTAAAACGAAAGCTCGTGATTGATTTAAGGAAATTATATGGGTAAGTAAACGTAACGATTAACTAAACCAAGTTAGTAGATCGGTGAGAAGAGGGAGAGAAATACCATGTTTGTTTTATATGTTGCTTCTTAATTAGGTTAGAATCGTTTATAATTAAAGTTGCACCGTCTCTGTGGAATCGACCTTGACTCGTATTTACTATACTACGATGTACCTAGTATTCTTGCTAGTAATATCGACGTTAGTGACTTACACACGATCAAGATTTTTTGGCGCCGTTGCCAGGGACGATTGCCAATTTTAAATATAAACGTTTTAATTCTGATTAAGAAGTCGTTTTTACTTTATTTTATTTTATTTTGAGTCTTGAGTCGTTTTGTATCAAACCTGCACATGTTACACTGCCAGAATAAGAAATTTTAGGGCCGGTTTACCGAGGCTAACCCCCGGGCTACCGAGGCTTGAAAGATCAAATTCTGAACAGTCTTAGTTATTCTGTGTTATTCCCTGTTGATTTTAGTTAGTATGTCCGCAACAGTTGGGATCATACCCAACTGAAGCGGAAGTTGCTGACCTTTTCTTTTTTTTATTTTGTCTTTTTGCAGGAAGATCAGAACACTTCAGAGATTCGATCAAACCGGAGTTCAAAAAGAGCAAACAAGTCAAGCATATGCCTATAACGATATTGAACATCACACCAATTTCCATGTACCCTGGATCTGAAACAGGTGAGTTCCCTTTTGAGTTAATTGAAATATCGTCTTCGGATTATGATTCTGATGATCCGAAAGAGGATCCTAACACGATGTTCTCTGAGCCTGAGGATTACCCAGACTCAGACACTATGGTGAAGCTAGGAGACCCTGGCACGTTCCGACTCCCAATTTATGTTAATGGTAAATCAGTAGGATTAGGTCTCTGCGACTCTAGCTTGAGTTGCAACATTCTAACTTTCCCTCTGTCAAAAGATTAAGCTTCCAGTCGTTATGAATCAAACCAGGACCATGACCTTCATTGATAGAACTAGAGATATGTCTGCCGGTCTGCTTAGGAAGTGCATGAATAAGGCAAGAGGGTTCACTTTTTCAATCGATTTCACAGTCATAGACGTACCAGAGGACCCAAGTGCCCCAGTTTTGTTATGAAGACCATTCTTAGTGACAAGTAGAGCAGTCATGGATTTTGATAATGGGGAGATTACCTTAAGATTGAATAATGATGTTGTATCATTTAACATTTTAGAACCCTTAGAGAATAAGCCGGAAAGTTGTAAGATGACGTATGCTTCAAGAAAGGTGGAAATTATGGAGATAGAGGGGCATAAATATAGAGAGGTTGTCATAAAAACCATTGAGCAGAAATTCATGAGACTAATGCTGAGAGAGAGAGAGAGAGAAGAGAAGGACCACGACAAGATGTTCACGGAAGCTAGTCCTTCCATGTTCCGTAGTGAACAAGTTAAGCTTAAAGTGTACAATATGGAATCCTTGGGTCTAAAGTCTAAATCTCAACACAGAGGCAGACCTAGTACGAAAGCTAAGAGAGAGAGGCGTGCTAGGAAGAGAGCTCAAAAAGGTTCTACAAAGGTACAAACCACTGGAGCAAAATTTTGGCGAGTTAAAGCTCCAAACCCTGAATGATTGAAGATCTGAAGAAAGTCGAGCAGGCGACGATAAACTCAGAACTATTTCTTTAAACTCTTAGGTAGATTAGGAATGAATAAAAGTAATCAGATGAAGGGACGAGCTTTTTCTCATCCTACCGCACCCTTAGGCTTGAAACCGATGGTTGTGGAAAGGTTTTTTTTTACTCGTTGCGGATTCTAGTGAAGTAGGTTAGGTTTTGAGTAGGAAATAGCAACAGAAAGAGTAAAAGGCTAGTGAATTTGAGGACAAATTGAGCAGGTAGGTTGAGTAATGAGTGCAGAAAAGGCAGACAGAGAAATCTGGGAAAAAGTACCCCCGGTAAACCTAGGGCTACCTCCGGTTTACCAAGGTTGGATTTTTAGTTTTCTGAACGTCAGTTTAAAAAGCTGAATTTATAGAGACACGTGGAGGACATACGTTGCATCAGCCACCACCACTCCACCTCAATCCCATCAATCACCCCCTCAAATCCCTCACCCTAATTACTCCTCCACCCACTATCCCACTAAATCCTTCCACCTTCACTCATATCATCTATTTAAACCATCCATTCACCACCATTATCATCATTCCATCTACTATCTTCTCCTCAATTCACAACAATTCTTCCATTTCTTCTTCCTTCATAAGAATCGGCCACCATCACCACCACTATTATCACCAAACCTCTACCAAAATCAAACCTTTCTTCCATTTTTACCAACCAAAACACCCATTTTCTTTACCTTTGTTGTTGTCTAGTGTTGCTATGCTAGTGAGGTGCTGCAGTTCTTCATATTTTATCATCAGAGGCACAGTCCCAGAAGGAAATCCAGAAAAATCAGGCCGGTAAACCAAGCCCTACCGGCGATATACCGAGGGAACGTTTTCAGAAAAAACCTTCAGCATCAGTTCCTGTTATCATCCAGGATGGGTCCAAAGCGTAGCCGATCATCTGTTCGTCCCAGTGGATATCAGAGTGTCTATGGAGATGCCAATCCTTTGATAGATATGGTTGAGCAATTCCATTCTTTAGAGATCTACGAGTCGTTCTGAGGGCATTGGAACGCAAGGCCTGTTGCTCGAGAACGAAGGGTAGAATTGGACGACAGCGGATTGATCTTGCCCCGAGCCTTACAAGAGAAAGATATTTTGGACATGGCCGATTCACCGACTCAGTTCAATGCCACGGTGGTAAGGGAATTTTATGCTTATGTTTCGCATAACCCCGGGGCCACATATTCTATGATCTACGGTATTAAGGTTGACATTTCAATTGAGCGGATCAATGCTTATTTTGGGGTTAGACATCTACCGGTGGGCCCAGATGAGTACACATCCTCGAGCAACAATGAAGATTTAGAGAGGATGGAGATGATAGCTTAGTTTTTTGGGGTGCGATGGAAGCGCAATCCTGCTGGAGCCCCCACCATCTTCCTAGAGAACGAATTATCCTGGGACCGGAAGATGGTCAATAGATTTGTTTATGCCCACCTTCTCCCGACCAAGCACACGGTCTCTGTCACCACCAAGAAGGCGGAGTTGATGTTCTATATGGAGCAGGGATCTCCAGTCAACATCTGCCTTCTAATGCATAGCCGTATTCACGAGCTTGCCGCCATACGGGCCGATGTTTGATATGTTTGTTTTGGAGGACGAGGTCAAGATTCTCGTTAGTGATGATTGGGAAGATCCTGAGCCAAATATCAGTTCACAGTCGGTTTAGAAAGCACCTAGACGGGTCGGTCAGTGAGCTGAGAGGGAGCGTACTCCGGTCCACGGAGCACCCCGGACTCAGAGAACTATGCTAGAGGAGCACTCGCGAGAGATTGCGAGTTTGCATCGCAAAATGGATAGGATTATAGACTTCTTTGGCATACCTTCTTCGACCCCACCACCTAAGACTGCCCCACATCACCGAGCCTCTTCTTCAGCCGCTGCTGCCTCCAGTTCTGGTCCACCTCCCGGTTTTGAGCCTAGAGATGACTGGGAGGGTTATTTTAATGAAGACTAGTTTTTATTTATTTTTATTATTTTTTTCCATTTTTATTTTCATATTACTTTTCCTATCTAGTTGATGTAGCGGAATTTTATAATATAATCATTTTGACGGCTTAATTTGTTTTAGAGTTAAATATTTTCTCTTTTACTGCTGCATTTTTATTATCCAGTTTCTTGTCACCGTTATTCTTCTTGGTTTGTTTGAGTTACTAGCGCAGATTCTTCACGGATTACTTGCATGAGCCCGGCAATTTATACGACGATCCACTTCTTCGTTGGTTCCACCCTTAACCGAAGCTAAGTTCCTTTTCATTTTTCATTTTTCATCTTACACACTGGGGATAATGTTTCGATTAAGTGGGGGGTAAGGGACATCACTTAGCTTCTTAGCACTATATTCCATGAATTGCGTGATTATCTTGATACTCTTTGATGCACGATTCACCACTTAGAATTTGATTCATTTCGACAGAATTTCGAAAAAATTATGATATCTTTGATCTTTTCGAGTTAATTGACTTCATCTTTGTTATACTTTGTACAAGTAAAAGTAAATGCCCACTTCTGAAGTAGTGGCGTATTAAGCGCATATTCTGTTATGAGCCACCATTTTAAGCACTTATAACTCACTTCCCTTGGTGTGTAGTCGATAGCATATTTCTTTGACTAGAGTTGACCCTGGCTTCATCCCGAATTATGTTTCACCAATGCTTATAAAGGCAGAGGAATTTAGGATTCGGTAGTTTATCAAGAGTGGGGCCGTGAGGATAGTTAAATCAATGAGAGTTCACCCACCAAGAAAGAGAAGTGCATTGAAATATATACATTTATAATCTATTTGGCAATATTTTAGTCGATGGAGCGAAAGACGCACGACTTTTGCATAGACCGATAAATGTGAGCCTAAGAGTAATATATACTCGGTTCTCGATCCGCCTTGACAGCTCAATTAATTGATAAATAACAAGTTCGAGACTGGTTAGTTCGACTATGGGTTGACGTAATGTGAGATTGTCTGCATTACTAAGCGGTTGTGGAAGTTATTGAACACACACATTGGCTCATGACGTGAATAGTGTTTAATGCGTTACTGATGGATATGAGTGGCATGATCTTGATCTTGACTTAGTGAGGCATATTTGTTTTTAATTAACTTATATACTAATCAAAGTGTTGTTTTCTTTTCGCCTTTTTAGCTAGGGATGATCAAAACCTAAGTGGGGGGTAGTTGATAACGCTCTAAATGGTACCAATAATTATACCCTTATTCACCCCGAATTCTGCTCAAGAGAGGATAGATAGGCTCATTATTATGAGGAATATATGTTAAATGCTATGTGAGTGTTTCCAGGATCGTAATTCTGCATCTATGTTATTTTCCCAAGGTTTTGGTATTGTTTTGTCTCGTTTTACGTGTTCTATAGGATGTACCGAATCTGGAGCATTGGAAAATGGGTCTGGACCGAAAGAAGTGTATTGGGCCAAGTGACTATAGTCCAAGAAGAAGTCTGCTGACAAAAAAAGAGAAAAGTTGGCATGGTTTACCGAGGGCTAGGGCCGGTAAACCGAGGACTTGTTGGACACGAAACTGATTCTGCCGCATTATCTAGGTCGGTTAGGGTTTTAGAGAGTCATAAGTCAGTCATTGTATCTATATAAGGCCTCATATATGAATTATTACATAGTTCATTATCAATTCTTCAATTCTATTATACAATTTTGATTAAATAAAGTGATTCAAGCTTTGAATGTGTTATTTCCGGTTTTCTCTCTTCTTCCATCATCTCTAGCTTGAGTAGATCGAGCTAGATGTCCATTGTTGAAGGTATGAATCTTTGAACGTTCCTTTTTGTCTTCAATATGGTAGATCTGTTTTTATTTATGTGTTTTAGATAATCTGCATGTTTAAAGACCCCATAATTTACTTAGAATAACTGTAATTGAGCAATGCAGATCCAGGGATAGGAAAAGCTGACCCCGGTAAACCGGCGGTCTGTATCGGTTTACCGAGGCAATTATTTTGAAAACCTAAAACTGGGATTCACTACAGCTACGTTGATCGACATGTTTATTTAACAGTAGGTTAGATCTGGCCAATCTGCTTATTGTAATCGTAAACTGGCATTAAATACGAATAGTGAAGAGCTATGTTTGGACATAGTCTAGAATGGACCCTAGGAACGTGCCGATCAATGTCGATAGCTGTCTAGGAGGGTTAGCGGTATGAGTTAGCACTCGATATCGGCAATTCTAGTTCTTTATGCGTATGGGCTATTACGGACCAATTAAGGAGAGCAGCTTGCGTATAGATTGTCTACTACCATTGTAAGAGTAGATAGAAGTAGGAGTTGCACCCGTAGCTGATAATGATAATTAAAACGAAAGCTCGTGATTGATTTAAGGAAATTATGTAGGGAAGTAAACGTAACGATTAACTAAACCAAGTTAGTAGATCGGTGAGAAGAGGCAGAGAAATACCATGTTTGTTTTATGTTATTGTTGGTCAATGACCGCCTATATATTGCTTGTTAATTTGGTTAGAATCGTTTATAATTAAAGTTGCATAATCTCTGTGGGATCGACCTTGACTCGCATTTACTATACTACGATGTACCTAGTATTCTTGCTTGTAATATCGACGTTAGTGACTTACACGCGATCAATGAGTTAATCATAGACTTTTCATCAAAGACCACATTTCTGCTGAGTATGACTCTTGACTCTGCTGAGTATTGATGACGGTCAAATTATACCTGTAAAAGTCATCAACGTTGTCCTTAAATAGAGCTTAATAATATATATTTTATATTAAATCATATGTTTATAATGATTATTTAGTGTTGTGTGATTTATAAGATATAATTTGGTATTTATCTATTTTTATTATTTAAATATGATTTACTGTGCGATAAATATTGATTTTATAGATTACGATGAATCGGAGGATATCTACCAACGGAGGAAGTAAATCTCAAGATAAATCAAGGCAGAATCGGATTGCATTAAAGATAAATACCAAGCAAAGACGAAAAGTGAAGTAAGGAACAAGAAAAGCCAAGTGAGCCAATCGAGCGAGAGGACTCATTGGCAATGAGTCATCACTTTGGGGGTAGATCGATGAAATCTGGGAGATTGACTTGGAGTTATCTCTACGCGTTTTAGGGTTTTAAAACATATCTTTAAGTCAGCCTATGTCTCAATATAAAGGAGCGGCCACGAATTTTATTGGACACACCTTAGAAAAATACAATTCTACAACATTGGTTCTATTTTCAATACAAGTTTTCTTTATTTTATGTTCTTTCATTACGGAGTCGTTAGAATTGCCGGTTAGAGATCGTATCGAGGAGTGGGAATCACGCTCGTCTTTGAGGGTAACGTCTACTCAATTATGCAATCTTTATTAGTAGATCTATATTATTTCATGATGGAGTAGTCGTTTTGTGTATTGATTTCATGATGTAGTTAATTAATGAACCCATGTTTATGTAGATCTGAGACGTAAAAGACGTTTCATGAGAAAATCTGGATCAGATCTGAGCTCACTGGCAGCGAGCCTATGTCTCACTGGTAGCGAGATCTGTGATGTTCTTGATTTGTCTATAAACGGCTTCGACTACGTTTGGTTCTCTGCTTTGTAATTAAAACGAGTAATTAAACCTGATCAACTTAATTATTTGTCATCATAATTTAACATAGGACTCAAAAAGTGATTGTTACTTAGGACAGAGATTGAATCGGTGTCTAAGAAGTACGCCTAACCATAGGAATGTTGCTTAGATGAGGTTACGGTTTATACCGGCATCCCTAGCTTTGTAATTGTGTCAGAAGTTATATGAGATGGAGGCCTACGAAGCGAAGTCACGTAAAGGAGACACGATGATCTAGATGGCCTATCCGGAGCTAGATCTATTTTAGGGGATGACTCCCATAGTCAGAATAATTAACCTTAAAGTTTTATTTTGTCTCGTCGTCAATCTGCATAGCATGGGGGAGTAATTACTACTAGCGTTATCAATACCATTTGTTAATTATTTATAAAATCTATAAAAATAAGTGTCTTAGTACCATTGTGTCTTTTGTTTGGTTTGTGTTTCTATTGTGTCAATTTTAATTCTACGTTATTGTTGGTCGTAAACCGCCTTTAATTTGCTTTTAGTTTAATAAGTTATATTTCGTTTAAGCCGAGTCTCTGTGGGATCGACCTCGACTCTATCTAACTATACTACGATTGAACCTAGTTCTCTTGCTAGTGTGTTATTTAGGTATCGAGTATTTTTATTACTTGACCCGACATCAAGTATGACTCTGGACTCTGCTGATGACCAAATTCTATAACCCTTAACTCCATCACCATACCCCACAAACACTCCCTTCTTGGCCTTTGGTACCAACTTCCCTTCATTCACATGATAGTAAGCTGTGCTTCCAAAAACCCTTAAAACTGAGTAGTCAGCAGGCTTGCCTGACCACATCTCAAATGGTGTCTTCAGATTGATCACTGTGTGAGGACTTCTATTGATTAAGTAGCATGTTGTGGTTAAAGCCTCTACCCAAAATATCCTTGATAAACCAGCATTAGAGAGCATACATCTTGCCCTCTCCAGAAGAGTTTAGTTCATCCTTTCAGCTACACCATTCTGCTGAGGTGTATTCATGACTATATTATGTCTTGCAATACCCTCATCCTTACATAATGTATCAAACACTGACCAGTAGTATTCCAGACCATTATCTATTCTAAGCCTTTTGATTTTCTTTCCTGTCTGATTTTCCACTAGAGCCTTCCACTGCTTGAAACTATTGAATGCCTCACTCTTGTGTTTCATCATCACCACTCAAGCCATTCTTTAATAGTCATCTATGAATGACACAAAATATCTGTGACCACCCAATGATGCCTTTGTACTGTGTATTCCTGCTGAGAACTTGCTTCTATATAGCTTCCCAAACACACAGTGCTCACAAAAATCTAGTGTCTTGACCTTATATCCATCAAGAAAACCTGCTGAAGAATGGACTTGCATTCATCTTTCACCCAAGTGACCAAGTCACATATGCCACAACAGAGTCTGTTGTGACTGATGAACTGCTGAGGATGCCACAACAGAGCCAGATACAGTAGATCCTTGAAATATGTACAAGGTTCTCTTCTTGATACCTTTGAGGACCACAACTGAATCTTTGTAGACATTCAACTCTCCACTTTCTCCCTTGAAATTGAACCATTTGATGTCCAGTAGACTAAGAGATACCAAATTCTTGGTCATCTGTGGAACATGTCTAAAATATTTCAGTGTGCAGAATCTACCATCCTCAGTCCTCAACTTGACTGCGCCAATTCCCACTATCTTGTAGACCTTGCTGTTTGGCATAGAAATATGAACACCATCTATCTGCTCATAAGTCGAAAACCACTCAATGTGTGCATAAATATGATAGGAAGCCCCGAATCTAGGATCCAAACATCAGCAAGGTGTGCTAAATCCCCAACAACTAGAACCAGATCCTCATCAGAATGCTCAGCAGCCACAGCTGCTGTGCCATAATTGCTCTCCTGCTGCCTTTTCTTCTTTGGACAATTGGACTTCCAATGCCACTGCAGACATCTGTGACTCTAGGACCTTTGGACTTCTTGGATTTCTTATTCCCAGACTGCTATCCATATCCTTTCCCACTACTGCTGACTACTAGTCCAGCGGCTTGACTGTTTGTTCCTGCTGCCTTGTGTCTCAGCTCCCTAGCCTGCAAAGCTGCCCTCACATCCTTTAAAGCCACTGTATCCTTCCCCACTATGAAGGTGTGCACAAAGTTTTCATTTGACCTTGGTAATGACACCAACGGAATTAGGGCTGCACCTTCATCTTCAATTTTAACATCAATATTCTTGAGATCAAGTAATATTGTGTTCAGCTGATCAAGATGTTCCCTCAGCTGATCAAGATGTTCGGATTGCCATAAATGCCCCAGATGTTGTGTCCCTCTACTGATCCAACTCAGCTGATCATTGCACAGATGTAGAACTCTGCTGCATCCAAAACCTCAGCAGACTCTCAGCAAGCTGCTGACACCAGAAGACGCTCAGCAGACTTCCCAACTGACTTTCACAGACTTGGATATACTTCTCAGCAGACCATCATTCGGCTGACTACCGGATGTAGAGTTTAAGTTACTTTGCTGACATACTGTTTTTACTCCAATAATATTGGAGTAAAACACATTTTACTCCAATAATATTAGAGTAAAACACATTTTATGCCAATAATATTGGAGTAAAACGTTGCTCGTTACGCCATGCAATAATATTACTCTGATATTATTTTCGTAAAAATCCATCTTACGATGATATTATCAGAGTAATACCTAAAAATGAGTTTTATAAAAAGTGACACTTTTTTTACAAGTGAAAGGTGTGACATGACCTGATTTTCCAATTTCCTACCAAAACAATTAGCAACACACAACTACAAAAGAGGATTATTTCTTCATGTCGTCCATTCGAAACTAATATTTGTATTCTGCATATGATCCAAGTGAAACTACCACTTTGAATATCTGCAAATACCTCTTCGACCGTCGAAACCTTATGATTGAAGACAATATTGTTTCTGGTGTACCATATGTTGCACAAACTTATTTTTTTGATTGCATCCCATAGCCAAAATTTCTCCTTAAGCCGAACCGACGGTGGGCCAAATTTTTTAAAAGATATCCAATCCGTTGGTACTAAGGAGTTGAAAGAAATCCAAATGAGGATCTTTCTCCATAAAGCCGATGAAAACGAACACTGAAAGAATATGTGAGAGTTGTTTTTCTCCTCCTCTTCGTAAAAAGGACACATCAAACTGTTGAGATGAGTATTTCTTTTTGCAATGTTTATTTTGGTTGGTAGACGATCATGTGTGGCCCTCCAGTTCATGATATTGATTTTTGACGGTACCAAAGCATTCCACCTCCAAGAAAAAGTAGACACGTCCATGTTGCTTGCATTAAGGATGATGTTTTTTAAATTTTGCAACTGAGAGCACACACTATTGGAAGAAAGTCTCCAAAAAAGCTTCTCCAATTCCACTCACATGTCCACTCCCCCTCGATACACCTCCTACTCTCATTCACCCAACATTCTATCTCATTTTCTAGCCTAAAAAGATAAGGAAAACACAACTCAAGAGGTTTCTCCGCCACCCACAAGTCTCTCAAAAACCTAATTCTATCCCCATTCCCCACCTTCCAACCAATAGAAGAGAGAAAATTAACCCCCTTAGATTCAATAGATTCCCAATTTTCTTACTATACTACCCCATACCTTTCCTTTTCTGATATGCTCAACTCCCTCACTAACACCCCCGTCTCTCCCATACAACTCCCGAATAATGTTATTCCAAAGAACCCATTCTTCTGTCATTAACTGCCACCACCACTTCCCAAGCAACTCCATATTTTGATTCCCAAGCGCACCCACCCTAGGCCCCCCAAAGATTTCTTTTTGGTTATAGTGCTCCAAGAGATCCAAGAAATATGTCTCTCATCCCTTCCCCCAACCCAGAAAAAACTTGCTCTCAACTACTTAGACCATCATGATAGTAGCTTTAAGTCGTCCATTACTTTAACGCCCCTAGAACCCGGGCCTGGTAGCGCTAAATGAGGCATATATGATCCGGTCAATTGCTTAGACCATCGTCTAATCTTACTGTAACGCCCCCATACCGTGGGCCTTGTAGCGCTAAATGAGTCATAAATGATCTGGTCAACTGTTTAGACCGTCGTCTAAGCTTGGTCTAAAAGGGCTAATATGAGTTGACGAAACATTTATATCTCACACTTATATAGGGCTGAACATTCTATTAATTTACAAATGTAGGACTTTACATTATCCTCCTGGGTGAGCATTCTATTACTTTACACATGTGTGACTATACATTATCCCCCTTAAAAGGGACTAGCATCCTCGCCAGGACTTGGCCAAAGCCTCCAGGCCCCGGGCCTGGAAGGGCTAAATGGGAAATAAATGATCCGATCAACTTCATAGAACACCTTCATCGCTTGGTCTAAAGGGCTAACCCGAGTTGACAAGATCTTTATGCCCCACACTTATACGGGGGTGAGTATTCTCTTACTTTATAGACGTGAGACTTTATAATTAAACTATAATTTGTTCAGACAGTCTATTATTATTGTTCTTTTTTTGGGATCAAGTCCTTTATTAAGTCCATATAGGTGTGAGTTGTCTGATTTGTTTGACAATATACTTTGTAGGAATTAATACTTTTGCCGGCAGGCAAATCAACTCAAGGACAGAGGTCTCAACTTACCTCCGACAATAATTAAGTTTTTGTTTTTATATACCTTTGCTTTCTATCAATTTCGTTTTGTAAAGTCTGTCAATTAATAAAATATGTTCTTCCTACAGTTGTGTTTAGCCCGCTCATTCTTGCTTGTAGTGTATTTTTGCAACAATAGATGTACTTTCTGCAATCCATATGAATAACAGATTGTTAGAAAATTAAGCAAGTAATTTTTACAACATTACATCAGGATCAATGATGCAAAATTGTGTCATGTCATTCGTCCCTATTGCATAAGGGAAATGTTGTTGGCACAACGAATGACACAACTCACTATACTTTTACACCATATATCATTTTGGGATCAAAAGCAATCAATATTGTTAAGTTTTGTGACTTGATCTCTAAAATGGGTGAAACTAATCTAAAAGCTGAAACTGAGTTTTGTGAAGTGAAACTGAGTTTTGGGGAAAGCTGAGGAAACTAAGTTTTGTGGAAATTGAGTTTTGGTGGAAACTGAGTTTTGCTGAGTTCTACATCTGAGTTTGTTGATTACAAGTGAGTTTCAAGAAAAGTGAGTTTTCTGGGAAAGTCAGTTTGGAGCTGAGTTTAAATGCAGTGGATAACAAATTGTGGCTGGGGGTCCACATCTAGGGTATTTATGTCAATTTCGACAAAGATCTTTGGCGGTTAGGGTTTGGGATTTGTGCCTATAAATACCGAGGTTGCAATCAATGCAAAGTGTGTTTTTCAAAGTGTTATTCACACACTTGTGAAAACCTTGTAATTATGTGCATAATAAAATATCTCATTTTCTGTCCGTGGAGTTGTCGGCACAACGCCGGAAACCACGTTAAATCACCGTGTTCTCTTTGTTTTCTGTGTTTTATCAATTTCCGACATTTGTTTCTGTTATATTGCATTTGGTTTATCTTTCTTCAAGTGAAAATTTCTCATCCGTGTTTCAACAAACCGGTATCAGAGACAGGTTAGGTTAAAGATTCAGGGAGATTTGCAGGTTGAACGGAGTTGATCTTCACCAAGACCGGTGACCGGTGCTAGGATTTTGTGATCAAAGGTCTGTTCCTTAGCAAGAAGGATGTCAGCAGTTAACGTAAAGATTGATAAATTTACAGGGAGGAACAATTTCAGTCTGTGGCAAATCAAGATGCGGGCCTTGTTAAAACAACAAGGATTGTGAACTCCTTTATCCGGTAAAGGAGATGCCAGTGGCCAATAAATAAAGTGATCGTTTGGAAAAAAAAAGGAGATGCCAGTGCAGCGGATTACGCCAGTCTGGAGGAGAAAGCACATTTCACCATCATGTTGTGCTTATCTGATGATGTTATCATAGAAGTTGCTGAGAAAGACACCGCTGCTAAGTTATGGTCAAAGATTGAAACATTGTATATGACTAAGTCATTGACCAACAAGTTGCTGCTAAAGTCGAGGCAGTTTAGTCTAAGGATGCATGAGGGGACTCAGCTGAGAGATCATCTTGATCAGTTGAACACAATATTACTTGATCTCAGGAATATTGATGTGAAGATTGAGGATGAAGATGCAGCTCTGATTTTGTTGGTATCTCTACCCGCTTCTTATGAGAACTTTGTGCAATCCTTCATAGTTGGGAAGGATACAGTTGCATTGGAAGATATAAGGTCAGCGTTACATGCCAGGGAGCTGAGACAAAAGGTAGCTGGGGTAGATAGTCAGGCTGTTGGACTAGTAGTCAGCAGTAGTGGTGGAAAAGGGCATGGGCAGCTGTTTGGGAAGAAGAAGAAATCCAAGAAGACAGGGTCCAAAGGCCCTAAATCCACAGATGTTTGCAATTACTATAAGGAGCAGGGACATTGGGAGTCCAACTGTCCAAAGAAAAAAACATCGGGAGAATGATTTGGGAGCAATTCTTTGTGCTTGGTGAGTTTGATCAGAGGAGGACATGGTTCTAGTAGCTGGAGAATCAGCACATCATGCTGATGTGTGGATTCTGGACTATGGAGCATCTTATCATATTTGTCCACACAGAAAGTGGTTCTCAAGTTATCAACAGATATATGGTGGTCATATAGCTATGCAAACAAAGAAGGTCCGCAAGATAGTTGGGATTGGCTCGGCCTCGATTAAGGATGAGGATGGTAAATTATGTATGTTGAGTGAAGTTAGACATGTTCTCGAGATGACCAAGAACTTAGTATCTCTCGATCTTTTAGATGACAAGGGATTCGATTTTAAGGGTGAAGGTGGAAAAGCGAGTGTCTACAAAAACTCGATTTCGCTTCTCGTGGAGTCAAAAAGGAACCTTGTATTTTTTTCAAGGATCGGTTGTGTCTGGTCTCATTGTTGTAGCATCTCTTTGAAGTTCATCGATCCTGATTGACAAAGCAGGGCACATGAGACTGGGTCACATGGGTGAAAGGGGGATGCAGATTCTTTCTCAGAAAGATCTTCTTGAGGGATGTAAGGTCAGGAATCTTGACTTTTGTGAACATTGTGTGTTTGGGAAGCTTCATAGGGGCAAGTTCTCAAAAGGGATACACAACACAAAGTCATCAGTTGATTACATTCATTCTGATTGTTGGGGGCCATCAAAGGTGGAGTCATTGGGTGGTCACAGATATTTTGTGTCATATAGATGACTATTCAAGAAAGACTTGGGTGGTGATGATGAAACACAAAAGTGAGGCATTCAAGAGCTTCATTCAATGGAAGGCTCTTGTTGAAAATCAGTTGGGGAAGAAGATCAAGAGGCTTCGTATAGATAATGGTCCGAATTCTCACTGGAATGAGTTTGATGAGTTGTGCGAGAAATGAGGGTATTGCCGACACATCATACGATCAGAATACTCCTCAAAGAAATGGTGTAGCTGAAAGAATGAATCAAACTCTTCTGGAGAGAGCAAGATGCATGCTCTCTCATGCTGGTTTGTCAAGAAGATTTTGGGCAGAAGCTGTAAGCACAACTTGTTACTTAATCAACAGAAGTCCTCATACAGGGATCAGTTTCAAGACACCAGTTGAAATGTGGTCAGGAAAGCCTGCTGATTACTCAGTTCAAAGGGTATTTGGAAGCACAGTTTACTATCATCTCAGTGAAGGGAAACTGGAACCAAGAGCCAAGAAAGGAGTGTTTGTGGGGTATGGTGATGGAGTTAAAGGTTATAGAATTTGGTCATCAGCAGAAAACAGAGTTATTCTCAGCAGAGATACAATTTTTGATGAAAATTCTATGCTCAGTTCATCAGTGAGGAGGATTGCTGAAACTGAAACCAGTGCTGAAATTGAGAAAACTGACAATAAGGTGGAGCCTCAGGTGGAGTCAGCTGAGATGCAACACTCAGCTAAACAAAGTCAGTTTTCATCGATCTCGTTATCGAACCGTAATCGAATCAAGCCGATTAGTGAACAGGGTCAATCGAGCGTCAAACTGATATTGGTCAGCAAAGTATAGCGGTCAGCAGAGCTAGAAGATCCAATGTTGGGATACCTCCCAGAAGGTATGGGTTTGAAGATTTGGCTGGATATGCACTTCAAGTTGTAGAAGAGGTGAATGGTTTTGAACCTTCTACTTACAGGGAAGCAGTGACATGTTCTGAGTCATCTCAGTGGCTTGCTGCCATGGGAGATGAAATGGAGTCATTACTGAAGAATCAGACTTGGGATCTTGTTAAACATCCAGCTGATGGGAGAGTTGTTACATGCAAATGGATATTCAAGAAAAAAGAAGGAATGACTGAGGCAGAAGGAGTCAAGTATAAGGCACGTTTGGTTGCTAGAGGGTTCAGTCAAAAAGAAAGGGTGGACTTTGATGAGATATTCTCACCAGTAGTCAGACATACTTCAATCAAAGTGTTACTAGCAATGGTGGCACAACAAGATCTTGAACTTGAGCAGTTAGATGTGATGACAGCTTTTCTACATGGTGAGGTAGACAAAGAGATATACATGACTCAGCCAGAGGGATTTCAAGTTCCTGGTAAAGAAGCATTTGTTTGTAAGCTGAAAAAGTCCTTATATGGATTGAAGCAGGCTCCTAGACAGTGGTATAAAAGGTTTGACAGTTACATGGTCCAGTTTGGTTATAGCAGAAGTCCTTATGATTGTTTTGTCTACAATAGTCAGCTGGAAGATGGATCATACATCTATCTTGTTTTGTATGTGGATGATATGCTGATAACTGCAAGAGAGAAGTCAGATATTCAGAATCTGAAAGACATTCTTAGTGCTGAATTTGAAATGAAAGATTTGGGTGCAGCCAAGAAAATCTTGGGGATGGAGATCTGGAGAGATAGAAGTCATAAAAAACTGTTTTTATCCCAGCAGGGCTATATACAGAAGATTTTGGCCAAGTATGGTATGTCTGCTGCAAAGCCAATAGATACTCTTATGGCGTCAAATGTTCATTTGTCAGTTTATGCTTCACAGACAGCTGAGGAGAAGGAATATATGTCCAAAGTTCCCTATGCTAGTGCAGTTGGCAGTCTGATGTATGCCATGGTGTGCACTAGGTCTGATCTGGCTCAGGCAGTCAGTGTTGTCAGCAGGTTTATGGCTCAACCTGGAAAGGAACACTGGAAAGCTGTGAAAATAATGTTCAGGTACCTTAGGGGTACAGCTGATGTTGGTCTCATTTATGGAGGTGATACTCAGAGTTTGGTCACGGGATACTGTGATGTTGATTATGCAGGTGATGTGGACAGTAGAAAATCCATGACTGGTTATGTTTTCACATTGGGGAATTCAGTTGTCAGCTGGAAAGCAACTTTGCAAGCCACAATAGCTTTATCAACAACTGAGGCAGAGTATATGGCTCTTACTGAAGTAGCCAAGGAAGCAATCTGGTTGAAGGGTCTAGTCAGTGATTTGGGGCTGCATCAAGATCATGCTGAGATTTATTGTGACAGTTTGAGTGCAGTTTGTCTAGCTAAGGATCAGGTTCATCATGAGAGAACCAAGCATATTGACGTGAGATATCATTTTCTGAGAAATGAGAAGAGGGATGTAGTAAAGAAGATCATCACCAAGGAAAATCCTGCTGATGTGTTTACTAAACCAGTTCAACAAAGCAAGTTTCAGTTGTGTCGGGACTTGCTTAACATTAAAAGCTTATAATCTGTTTTCTGGAAACTCAGTTGAGGGCAGGTCAACTGAGTGGATTCTGTGGAGAAGTCTGGTACAAGTACATCCTGGCATTCCTAAAAAGTATGTTATCCAAACGCATTTCAAGTAATTGTAGTAAAACTCGACCTGTTGACCCTTTTGCTTTTCCAGCAATACGAACATATTTAAGTAATTGCCGTTCTGTAAGGCCATAATGAAAACGCAACTTTTGCTTTTCTTCTAGACGAATACGATATTGAGATTTTTTCCCCGAGCGCGATTGGTTTCTAAGGTTGGTACAAGTCAATCTGAATTATGCAATCTGGTGACGTTGAATGAGAGTTCAAGTCAAGGTGGAGATTTGTTAAGTTTTGTGACTTGATCTCTAAAATGGGTGGAACTAATCTGAAAGCTGAAACTGATTTTTATGAAGTGAAACCGAGTTTTGGGAAAATTTGAGGAAACTGAGTTTTGTGGAAACTGAGTTTTGGTGGAAACTAAGTTTTGCTGAGTTCTACATCTGAGTTTGTTGATTACAAGTGAGTTTCAAGAAAAGTGAGTTTTCTAGGAAAGTCAGTTTGGAGCTGAGTTTCGTCTGGTGGATAACAGCTGTAGCTGGGGTCCACATCTGGGGTATTTATGTCAATTCCGACAAAGATCTTTGGCGGATAGGGTTTGGGATTTGTGCCTATAAATACCGAGGTTGCAATCAATGCAAAGTGTGTCTTTCAAAGTGTTATTAACACACTTAGAAAAACATTGTAATTTTATGCATAGTAAAATATCTCATTTTCTGTCCATGGAGTAGTCGGCACAACGCCGGAAACCACGTTAAATCACCGTGTTCTCTTTGTTTTCTGTGTTTTATCAATTTCCGCCATTTTTTACTGTTAGATTGCATCTGGTTTATCTATCTACAAGAGCAAATTTCTCATCTGTGTTTCAACAAATATATTATAAAACATAATCGATTATGTACAAATTTTCCGTTGTTATAGTAGCTTTAAGTTTTCCATTACCGAAACGCCCCCAGACTCCGGGTCTGGTGGCACTAAATGAGTCATAAATGATCCGGTTAACTGCTTAGACCATCGCCTAAGTTTACTGTAACGCCCCATGAACCCAGGTTAAGTAGCGCTAAATGAGTTATAAATGATCAGGTCTACTGTTTAGACCGTCGTCTAAGCTTGGTTTAAAAGGACTAATCCGAGTTGACAAAATATTTATATCACACTTATATAGGTGTGAGAATTCTATTACTCTGGGGACATTACATTTTTCCCCATTATAAGGGACTAGCGTCCTAGCCAGGACTTGGTCAACGCCTCCAGGCCCCGGGTCTGGTAGGGCTAAATGAGTCATAAATGATCTGGTCAACTGCTTATACTGTCGTCCTCGTTTGGTCTAAAAGGGATAACCCGAGTTGACAAGATATTTATTTCTCACACTTATACTGGGTGAGCATTCTATTATTTTATAGATTTGAGACTTTATATTTACACTATAATTTGTTTAGACAGTCCTTTATTATAGGGGTGTACACGGATATGGATAATCCGAAAACCGAACCCAATTTTAGTAATTCGGTTCGGTTCGGTTAATGATCACCTACTGTTCGGTTTCGGTTCACATTGTTAAGAAACCGAAAATTTCGGTTCGGTTACAGTTAGTGATATAAATTAACCGTAACCGTATAAAAAACCGAACCGTTATCCGAACTATTATCCGAACCGTTATAACCGAACCAATATCCGAACCAATGTAACCGAACTGTTTTAATTACATTGTAACTGAACATAAAAATTATTAATTGTGTCTTTTTTAAATTATTATTATATTCATTTTTTATGAATTTTATCTATCATACATACATATGGTATAAATACTGCAAGTACGAATGACACATATTCCCAAAAAAAATCTTACTAGAATGCAACATGCTGGGAGTAGTGATCGTTTTAAGGAGCATGTATTTCATATTGTGTGATTTGGAGAAAATTGTATTTTAAATAAAATTATATAATTTGAAGTTCTTTTGGTATAGAACAAATTGTCTAACTTAATTATTTCCACTTTAATTATTTAAAACGAGTTGTGTTATTTAAAGTCCATTATCTATGGCCTAAAGTAGTGTGGATTATGTGGCTTGCTTTAAGGGTTTTTTTAATGTAGTTTTTAGATTAAATTAACATTTTTAATAGTTTAATTACGGTTTTCGGTTAACCGACCAATTTGAACCGTTCATTTTGGTTATTTTGTTAACCGAATCAAATCGAACCAAAAAATTCGGTTTTTAGTAGTTCAATCTTGGTTTTTAGGTTAACCGATTAATTCGAACCATTTATTTTAGTTTTTCGGCTAACCGACCGAATTGAAGTGAAAATTTCGGTTCGGTTCGGTTACTTTTTAGAAACGGTTCGGTTTCGGTTTCGGTATTTTTGTAAACGTAAATTTCTGTTCGATTACGGCTATTAAACGTATCGAACTGAACCGAACCGTATACACCCCTACTTTATTATTATTATTATTATTATTATTATTATTATTATTATTATTATTATTATTATTATTATTATTATTATATGGGGCAAATGTCCAAAAGGACACATATTAGACTTAATTAGGCAAATAGTACACTTAAGAATCTTATTTAGTTATAAGGACACATAATTAGTACATTGACCAAACTACCCTAATTTTGTTTTGCTTTTGTTTTTTTAATGTTTTTTCTTCTTTTTTTTTCCTATTTTTTCTGGGTGTGGTTTTTTTTTTTTTTAATGGCGTCTTTTTTTCTAGGAGTTTTTTTTTCCTCGGTGATTACCTCGATGCATTGACCACCGCGATGCTGAGACGCCTCGATGAAGTGATACCACAATGCATTGACCACCCCAGATCCATTGACCACCTCGATGCAGTGGCCACCTCCGATGCAGAGACACCGCGATGCAGTGACCACCCCAGATGCAGAGACACCGCGATGCACACACCCTCGATGTAGAGACATCGCGATTTATAACATTTTGACGATGCAGAGACATCGCGATGAAGTGACACCGCGATGAAGTGACACCGCTTGCAGAGACACCGCGATGAAGTGACACCGCGATGCAGATACATCGCGATGAAGTGATACCACGATGAAGTGACACTGCGATGCAGTGACCACCCCCGATGCAGAGATACCCCTGATGCAGAGACACCGCGATGCAGAAACACCGTGATGAAGAGACACCGCGATGCAGAGACACCGTGATGTCTCTTTAGCGTTCAGAAAAGCGTTAAAAAAATCACGTCCAGAAAAAAAAAAAAAACACGGCCAGGGAAAAAAAACGCGGTCAAGAAAAAGAAACTCAGCCAGAAAGAAAAAAATATATATATTCACATACAGAAAAATAAAATAATAATTTTAAAAAAAAAAAACATTTTTAGCTCTAGGAAAAAGAAAGGAAAAAAAAATGATAGTTTTGTCTACTTACTCATTTTGTGTCCTTATAAACAAATAAGATTCTTTAGTGTCCTAAATCTCTATTAAGTACTCAAACTAGTCCTTATATATAAACAAATATCCATAATTTGGGGCTATTATATGCGATACATACATAATTTGGGGCTATTATATGTAGAGACATCGCGATTTATAACATTTGACGATGCAGAGACATCGCGATGAAGTGACACCGCGATGCAGATACACCGCGATGAAGTGACACCGCATTGCAGAGACACCGCATTACAGAGACACCGCGATGAAGTGACACCGCGATGAAGTGAGACCACGATGAAGTGACACCGCGATGCAGTGACCACCCCCGATGCAGAGACACCCCTGATGCAGAGACACCGCGATGCAGAAACACCATGATGAAGAGACACCGCGATGCAGAGACACCGTGATGTCTCTTTAGCGTTCAAAAAAATCACGTCCAGAAAAAAAAAAACACGGTCAGGGAAAAAAAACGCGGTCAGGAAAAAGAAACTCAGCCAGAAAGAAAAAAAAAATTTATTCACATACTGAAAAATAAAATAAAATTTAAAAAAAAAAATTAGCTCTAGGAAAAAGAAAGGAAAAAAAATGATAGTTTTGTCTACTTACTCATTTTGTGTCCTTATAAACAAATAAAATTATTTAGTGTCCTAAATCTCTATTAAATACTCAAACTAGTCCTTATATATAAACAAATATCCATAATTTGGGGCTATTATATGCGATACATACCGTAAACATATAAAAATTAGTCTCTGACATGAAATAACGTTCCACCACTTTTTAATTACTGGTCAACATGTTGCACAGGCTCTGCAGGCTTCAATCCTGTGTGTTAAGCTAGCATGATTATGCTGTTGAGCCGGTAGAATTAAAGCACTGCACATTTATGCGGTTCATATTCAAGCTCAATTAATATGCATATAACTACCATTTCTTGTAGCATTTATAACATAGATGTTACATTATTCGATTATGTCATATTCTATATCTAATCTAATAATATGTAAGTTGTACAAAATTACATATCAACGTAAAGGATCAGGATTGCCGTTATTGAGGTGACTAACATTTTGAGCAATCAAATCATATTGCTTAATAATTTGTGAGTGATTAAATTCTGGTTCCAAGATAAAATATGACAGTAAAGTTATAAAATGTAATTTTTTTTCACTATTGATAATTGATTGAACCTAATATATACTTAATACGAGTATCATCGTGATCATCATGTAGATACAAAAATGTGTTAGTGTAAATTTTTGTAATTATTTTGTTGTGAAATTAATTAACATTTGTGGAATTGGTCTGGCAAAGCTACTTTCTTTACGTACGTTCTCAAATGAGCAGAAAGTAAAATTGAGTTATGTGGTCTCTAATTTTGAAAAAGATGGAATTTTACTAGTAGTAACAAATATATATAAGACAAAAACATAGCTTTTGAGGCGGATTCATCAAAGAACTGTAAGCTAGTATTTAAAGATCCATGAACTAGCTAGTTATCCAATATAAATCACAACCACCTGCAAAAACATATGAGTTTGTAAGAAAACATTTTTTGAGAGATCGAGCTGCAGAAAGAAAGAGAAAGAAAAATGGCAAACACCGCCTTGGTCGTCTATGTCCTGTTTACAGTAATATTGGTTGTCGGCTTATTCCCTGATAAGGTGAAAAGTGATCTAGACATCAGACCAGTACAACAAGATTGCGATACATCGGAGAATGACACCGATGCTTATTGTTAGACCTTAGCCCAGGGCCGGCCCTATAGCTAAGTTTGTGGCTGAATGTGATACGTGTCAGAAAGTCAAGGCTGAGCATAGGAAACCAAGAGGTATACTTAAACCTTTGGACATCCCCGAGTGGAAATGGAATAATCCTCATTATAGAAAAATCCCGAAATTTCGGGATCGGGATTTTTCGGGACGGGTAGGGATTTTCGGGAAATTTGCCACCCCTACCTGGTAAGGCTAAATGGGTCATAACTGATCCGGTCAACCTAATAGAACGCTGTCCTAAAAGAGCTAACTTGTGTTGACAAGATCTTTATGTCTCATATTTATATAAGGATGAGTATTCTATTACTTTATAGATGTGTGACATTATAATTAAACTATAATTTGTTTGGACAGTCTATAATATTGTTTTTTTAGGGTATCAAGTCCTTTATTAAGTCCATATAGGTGTGGGTTGTCTGATTTGTTTGACAGTATACTTTGAAGGAATTAATACTTTTGCCGGCAGGCAAATTAACTCATAGACAGAGGTCTCAACTTGCCTCCGACAATAATTAAGTTTTTGTTTTTATATACCTTTGCTTTCTATCAATTTTTTTTTAATTTAAAAAAACTTGTAATTTTATTAATGAGAAGAAAAATACAAGTTTTTGCCAGCCCTGGCCACCTCACTCCGAGAAGTTCATCAATGTATCCACCTAGTCTCCTTAAACCCCTAGTCCAGAAAACCCAGGGTGGGGAAAACTGGGTGCTAGGGGAAGAGTGCTAGCCTAGATACATTGGCAACAAACCAACCCAAAAAACAGAGACAGACTATAGAGCATCACAACCTATACAAAAAAGACTAGGCTCCCCTAATCTGAAAAAACCAAACAGAAGAAAAACAAATAGCTAAACTATGATAAAAAAGTCTTCAAAGCAGCTGTTGGATTCTGGAAAAGACAGGCCGGCCACACTCTTTTAGGCCTACACCAACCTGAAGCAGGACCAAAACAAAACACACAGTACAGGGGGCAGGAAGCAGAAAGAGCTGAAAATAAAAGACAAGAGTGTTGTACAACCTGTTTGCACTCTTCATAAAATGAAAAGTGCTTCCCAGATGTAGTGCCACTCTCATAAAATCCTGTTCTCTAGCATCTTTCAACAGAGCCTCCAGAGAGCTGCATATGGCAAAAGAAACAGCATGTAGAAGATGATAACAACAAGAGATTCAAAAAGCCAAAAGAGGACTTAGACACAACCTGTTTGCACTTCCCATAAATGAGAAGTGCTTCAAGGTTTGAGAAGTGAGCTTAGCCATGAAGTCTGACTCTTGGCAATTGCATATTGTCTCTTAAAATCAAAAGACCCAAGTTGGCATCCAAATAAGTGCAATTCAACATTTTGGCAGTTTGAGTTGTACTTCCCTTTTTGGCCAAATAATCAGCCACTTCATTGCCTTCCCTGTAAGTATAAGTCAATTGAATCTGATATTGCTGAACAGTGTGTTGTAGGTCAAAGATGTCTTGCATATACTTCCAGGGTATTTGATTATTTTGCTGCATCATAATGTACAAAACCAAGGAGTCAGTTTCCACAATCAGGTTGGTAATCTGCTGTTGTAAGCACAGTTTTATGCCAGTTTTCATTGCCATAATTTCAGCTTCCATGTTGGTGCAAGAATTGTAAGCTTCCCAGCCTGCCATCAGCACTTTTCCTTTCTCATTTCTAAGCACAAAGCCACCACCAGCTGGTCCAGGGTTTCCTAAAGCTAAGCCGTCACAGTTAAGTTTGCAGAAGCCAGCTTTTGGGAAATTCCATACTATATGCATAACTTTCTTCTTCTTGACAGTGTTACTGAGAGTAAGCCCCAAGTTGCTAAGAACAGAATCCTCTGCATTGATAATAGAGGGTTTCAGAATTCTACCTGCAAAGAGACAATTTTGGAGCACAGCAGAAATAGTGTGCTGAACATTATGATTTTCTTCCCCATATATCAAGCTGCATCTTTGCTTCCAAACTTCCCAAAGAATAAAGTAGAAGACCACTGGGAGCATTTTGCTTTCTATCAATTTCGGTCTGTAAATTCTGTCAATTAATAATATATGTTCTTCCTGCAGTTGTGTTTAGCCTGCTCATTCTTGTTTGTAGTGTATTTCTACAACAATAGATGTACTTTTTGCCATCCATATGAATAACAGATTGTTAGAAAATTAAGCAAGTAATTTTACTAACATTACATCAGGATCAATGATGAAAAAATTTTCATTCGTCCCTATTGCAAAAGGGAAATATTGTTGTTACAACGACTACGGCACAACGAATGACACAACTTACTATACTTTTACACCATATATTATTTTGGGTTCAAAATCAATTAATATATTATATAACATAATCGATCAAGGATGCAACTAGCACTTGGCTTGGGTGGGCGCAGCCCACCGGGTTTTTAATATCGGTATACCAAAAATCTTATATAAATCAGTCAAACACACTTTGTTGTTTTAATCCAGCCCACCCGACCATATAAATATAATCCATTAGTCCACCCGATCATCAATTCCTAGTTCCGTCCCAGTAATCGATTATGTAAAAGCGTTTCGTTGTGATAGTAGCTTTAAGTTGTCAATTATTGTAACGCCCTAGACTCCGGGTCTGGTAACGTTAAATGAGTCATAAATGATCCGTTTAACTGCTTAGACCATCGCATGAGCTTACTGTAACGCCCCCAGACCTTAGGTCTGATAGCGCTAAATGAGTCATAAACGATCCGGTCAACTGTTTAGACCGTCGTCTATCTAAGCTTGCTCTAAAGGGGCTAATCCGAGTTGAAAAAACCTTTATATCTCACACTTATATAGGTGTGAGAATTCTATTACTCTGGAGACTTTACATTATCCCCCATTATAAGGGACTGACGTCATAAATGCCTCCATGCCCCGGGTCTGGTAGGGTTAAATGAATCATAAATGATACGGCGATCAACTGCTTAGGACCGTCGTTCTCGTTTGGTCTAAAAGGGATAACCCGAGTTGACAAGATTTTTATATCTCACACTTATACGTGGGTGAGCATTCTCTTATTTTATAGATGTGAGACTTTATATTTACACTATAATTTGGTACGACAGTCCTTTATTATAGGGGTGTACTGTGTACACGGATATGGATAATCCGAAACCGAATCGAATTGTAGTAATTAAATTCGGTTCGGTTCGGTTCGGTTCGGTTCAGTTCGGTTAATTATCACCTACGGTTCGGTTTATTATTATTTTTTTTTATATTAGGGGATCAAGTCCTTTTTTAAGTCATATAGGTGGCTTGTGGGTTGTCTGATTTGTTTGCCAGTATACTTTGAAGGAATTGATACTTTTGCCGGGGGAGGGGGGCAAATTAAATCAAGTAAAGTGTTCAACTCTATAAATTCAAATCAAATTTATACCTCTGAATATATATACACATTGGCCAAAAGAAATTAAAAGGATATTAAATGGCAACACTCGTCTGCTTTCTTGTTATTTTAATGTTCTCAGGTTTGGAGCTACCGGTCGAACCTTGTTAAAGTATCCCACATTGGGAACTTGTCATTGTGTAACCCACCATATTAAGAGATGGACTTCCCTCACCTCACAACCTAGGTTTTGGGGATGAGGCACCCTCCTCTTATATGGGTTTGGGGCCTACATTTCTACATGGTATCGGAGCCACCCTTTATTGTGCAGGTGTTGGGCATCTTTGTTGGCTTTGAGAGTGCCAGGCCCACACTTGAGGGGGCGTGTTAAAGTATCCCACATTGGGAACTTGTCATTGTGTAACCCACCATATTAAGAGATGGACTTCCCTCACCTCACAACCTAGGTTTTGGGGATGAGGCCCCCTCCTCTTATATGGGTTTGGGGCCTAGATTTCTACAAACCTCATGCATGAGGTTCGACTTTTCAGAATTCAAATGCTCGCATTCGAATATTTGGAAAGTCGAACCTCAAGATTAACGCTTGATGATGTTGGCCACACTGGTGGATCCTGAAATTTGTTCCAGCCAGTATCACCGGAGTCAAAAACTACATTTTTTTAAACCATGAAATGAAATTTTTTTAACAACAAAATTACATCATTCTAATACTAAAAAATTCACCGGATCTCAGTGGGGTCATGTGACCCCACCCTTAAACATGTGGATCCGCCATCATTGTTGGGTGCTGTCGCGAAATATATTAAGCCCCGTAAGCTAGCTATATTAATTATTGATTTTGAATATTTTCTTTTTTATTTCCATGAAAATTTTGGAGTTGGAGCAGAAGCGGCGGATCAAGGACCATATGGGGGGACGACAACGCCCCTGATAGAAGAAAAAGAGCTGCTAAAAAAGTTTATCGGGTTCACATCCGTCAAGGCAATTGGAGAAGACAAAGAACAAGGTCCATCATTTGGTGAATGTCCTGATGGTGGTTGTGGTGAAGATGGTGACTGTGATTTACCTTGCTTATGTGGTCCGAATTTCAAGTGCTATGATCCTCTTATGCTTGAACATGATGTGTCTGAAGAGCCTGTTGTGTCTGACGAGCTTAATGAAATTACTGAAGGTGGGGATCCTGTTGATCACGAATAATAATATAATCCCTCCGTTCCGATTTATCTGATGTAGTTGTTAAAATCACGTATGTTAAGGGTGTGAGTTAATGCATCATTTTTAAAGGGAGGGAGTATATTGTTCGACTAATCAATGCAGGCATGGTTCGAACAACTTCAATAAATTGTTGCGTTTTGACCTTATGAACTGTGATCATACTACACTATTCCCTACTTATGGGGAATAGTGAAGCATGATCACTATTATTAAAGTTGTTCAAACCATTTTCTCATGTGTTTTGTGGTTTTTGTTTTTCCTTTTCTCTTTTGTTTCCCTACTTGTGTCTTCCTTCGGAGATTTCTCCAGATATATGTAATTTTGATTTTCTTGAATCAATAATTTAAAGAAGTTAAACTAAACATGTCCTTTCCTTTTTTTTTTTTTTACGCGTCTTGTGGTGAGAGGTTTTATGGTGTTGAGATTATTCTATATACACAAAATTAAGGAAAATAAATTATTGAAATCAATCGCATTTATTGTGTATTATTACGTTTATATTATGGTTGCGTGGTATACAATCATCTCTATTCTACTCAAACAAATCAATGGAAATTCAGTTTTATTACTCTCAATATCGAATCAGAGCGATTTGACTAACGTCTTTCAGATCCAGGTCAATCGTAAATAAATTCATTTGGGTGGGGGTTCGTTACTGTAATCTACATGAGCCCTCACCCCCACAACCGTCTTCTTGTTGGATCAATAATACGCAGACACACTCTAGAGGGGGAGTGACTAAAGTGTGTGGAACTTCTAAACTCTTTTCGAAAACAACACAAGTACTAGTAATTAAGTGCGGAAGCTCACTTAATTAACTATTCGCTTGTGTTATAAAAACCTACTTGATCAAAATAATTAATTTTGTGTGATCAAAAACAGGTTCTAGCTTGATGCAATAGATCAACTCAGATTATTAAAAAGAAGACTCAATCAACACATACAGCAACTAGATAATTTGATAAAGACAAGTTGCAGACAGAAAATAATTTAGACTAATTACGAACAGGTTGAACAAAAAGGATTAAGCATATATACTTGAATTAATAAATCAGATGCAGGTTGGTATAAAACAAGTAGATATTTATACCGACGTATTAAAGACAATGTCACTAAACTCCAAGAGCAGCTTACCAAACAAAAAAAAGATTGATTTGCTTAAGGACAAAGCTGATGATTATAAACTGGTTAACAAAACCAGCTTATGAAGCAAAGTGTATACTATGATCAACAGCAAGGGCAATATTCAAAACTATTGTTACTCAAGCAAACAAAAGATTTAAAACACAAGGGGTGTTCCAATTATGATCAACAACAACACCAAGGTGTATGATGTTGTTCAAAATTAGAACCAGCAGTTTATGGGGGATCAGTCAAGACAACAGAATCAATGAAGACCTGATAATCTGTAGATCAAACCGCTTACAGTAAGTGCAGGTCTACAGCTTTGTAACCACCACTTACAAGGGCCTTGAACGAACAGACCTAACAGTCAACACGGATTCTGAACAACAAAACAGACCTGAATCAAAAAGACATCAGTCTGAAATCAAAGGTCAAGACTTAAGGATATTGATCCTTCTTGAGCAGTCAGAAAATAGTCCACAGAAGCCTCGCTAGGCAGGATGCCTTGGCACGTCAAACCAAGCAATCTTGTGACCCTTAATCTGACTGAAGATGATCAATGTCCAAAATCAGGACTTAAACCCAAAACCAACACAGAACTACCACAGACAAGACTAGTATCAAGAATAGACTACTATCAAGCAATTTCAATAAGCAATCAAAAACAGACCATCAAACATAGAAAATTGAAAAACGATTGAGTTAAAGTGTTACCTAGACACAGTACACTGATTCAACCCAAGTGTTACCTAGAGGGCATGTGAAAACCCTTAAGCAATAGGACTCTCATTAAGTTAGCTCATTTAGTTGAATTTGAATTTCAAAATCATATGTGTACATTGATCCAAGTACACTGATTCAACCCAAGTGCTATAACTCAGAGTTGGTTCGGTTTATGTGTTTTTGTTAACGCAATTCATATTATGCCACCCGGGTTGCCACTTAATGCCGGTAATAGGGCTCTTTAGGCTGTGAATTTTGTTGAACCATTTTTAAATTGAACCAAAACGAGTTGGACACTAACACTATGGGGAGCTATTTAAGACTTAAGAGTAATCCCATAGAACCAGTTAAACCGTCCCGGGTTTGACCCAAAACTGAACCAAAACTATTATACAGGTAGCACATAGCACATATGGTTTCAGCTTTGAAGTCAAAATTGTTTTGACTCAGAGTTTGACAGTATCGAGCATCAAACCCTGAGGTGGTCAATTCACTGTGTAATTATACCGATCCTACAACCAGTGAATTTACCCTAAACCCACCATACCTGAGCCAAACAGGCATTGAACTCGGTTTGGGTGTTGACTGAGAAGGGAACAAGCTGGATATGCAACGAATAAGCCTCTGATAAAGAAAGCTTCGAACTTTTGGCTTCAAACGTTTTAGCATTCGATGAATCTGGTCAAATCCGGTGTCTTTGTACATTCTGAACAACCACCGAAGATAAGGGTGGTCAAATCCCTAATCTTCACCTTTTACAGCTCGATTCTGACCCTTTAACGGCTCAAATTGACCAAGACCAGGCAGCTTTGAGCCCTTATTCTTATCTGCAAACAGAGAGACGTTAAATGCAATAATAGCATCAAATCGAAACAGAAATCGAGTAGGGTTAGGAACAAATTCACCGTATTTCAGTTACGAGGGCAAGCCATCACGGTTTCGATGACTCGTGTTGCAATTAGAACCCTGAAAACTCTGAACATTGGTAACTTCCTATGGATAAACACGAATGGCTAGGAAGATAACGATTGGATTTGCAAAAGTTCGGTTAAGGAGGATAAACAGGGGATAGGATCCCCGACGGTACACATGCAACGGTGCAAGAAGCTGTGCACATTTTCAGCCGCATGTTCCCCCTATTTTTCTTTTGTGCTTTGTATTTTTTTATTTTTTTTTTTTTTTGGAGAAATTGTATTTTGTTTTAACGAATCAAATCTTGTAAAACACCGGATACAAATACCGACTTATTGTATAAATGAAACATCGACACTTTAATATGGTCGCGTATGTCATGTCCGACACATTTCCGACACGCGACCGACATGCTCCGACACGTGTCGGATGATTAAAATAATACAGAGTATTATTCAAAATTTTAAAATCCGACACGCTTTCGACACTTCCTGACACGGCACAGACACTCTCCGACACTCCTGAACCCAATTTTTTTAAATTTTGTTTTTTTTTTTTATATTTAGTTAAGTTTTCTTCAATGTAAACGTTAAAATACATGATATCCATTTCTATAATAATTTCATAAATAATACACCGTATTTAATTTATATATTTTTTTTGTAGATAAACAATCATTTTTACAATTTGTAATATTTTGAAGGTCATTCATAATTTCTTTTAGCGCCGTATAAAGCTCGAATATCTGTTTTAGATATTAATAAAGTTTACGTATTATCAAAAAGGTTAAACCCTAACCTTGAGGGTCCCCACTCCTCCGGTCCCTCAGAATGAGTGGAGATGTTACTCAGGATCCCCAGTAGCTTAGAATCATGGGTTTGCCATAGAGGGTACAATTCGCCCCTTTGCGAGAATCGAACCAATGAACTCTAGTAAGGGCGTGCATTATGCACCCAAGTTCCTTACCAATTGGGTTATGTCCAGGGGACAGAGTTTACGTATTATCTATCTTATTTTGACTAGCTTTTTAGATTTTTACGAATATTTTTTTTATAAATTGAATCATATATATATATATATATATATATATATATATATATATATATATATATATATATATATATATATGTATAATTATTAGTAAACCGACATGTGTCAAAGCGTGTCATGTCAAAAAAATTCGGACACTGCGTATAACACTCAAATTGAAGCATGTAACAGTATATATATAAATCGTTGTTTAGTTTTGATTTATGAAGCATCAAGACTTCAATTTGAGTGTCATACGTAGTGTCCGAATATAAAAAAAAAAAACAAAATTTAAAAAAATTGGGTTCAGGAGTGTCGGAGAGTGTCGGTGCCGTGTTAGGAAGTGTTGAAAGCATGTCGGATTTTAAAATTTTGAATAATATTATTTTAATCATCCGACACGTGTCCAACACGTGTCGGAAATGTGTCGGACACGACGTACGCGACCATATTAAAGTGTCGATGTCTCATTTATACAATACATCGGTATTTGTACCCGGTGTTTTATAAGATTTGATTCGTTAAAAACAAAATAGAATTTCTCAAAAAATAAAAATAAAAAAATAAAAATAAAAAAATACAAAGCTCATAAGAAAAAATGGGAAATTATGGATAATGACACAATCTGGAATATTATTAAGCAACAGGACAACTACATATTTTTTATAGGGAGAAGGACAACTGCATAATTTTTATAGCGAGAAGGACAAACAATGAATCCGAAAATCGGTGAATCTCCTAGTGAATCCCAAATCGGTGAATTTAATGATGAATTTTGACAGTGAATCCCGAAAATCAGTGAATCCCGACAATGAATTTTGAAAATTAGTGAATTTCGACAGTGAATTTCGGCAGTGAATTTAAACAGTGAATTTCGAACACAAGTGAATTTCGATAGTGGATAAATAGTTTTGTCCTTTATGCAAAAGTTTCAAAAGACTGTCCTTCTACTCAATTGATGAAATATTTTTGTCCTTCTCCCTCATTCCCCCAAGAAAAAAAGGGGGAACATGCGGCTGACTGAAAATATGCACAGCTTCTTGCACCGTTGCATGTGTACCGTCGGGGATCCTATCCCGGATAAACAGAGAGGTCGATTATCTTGGGGTTAGAAGAGACGGCACTGACAACGATCATGGGAATCGGGAAATGGAAGAATGAAACGGGTAAATGGATAAGAAGACCGAATTATAGAAATAATAGAAGCATTTGGCCGAGCTAGTAGGAAATTCGGACTGGATAGCAAAGAAAACAAATGTGCAGGCTTTGTATAATCTAATAATCCATTAGCAAATAAATTCTGGATAAGAATAATTATAATAACAACTAATTGGAGTTTAAGACCGATAATGGTTTAAGACCGACTAATTGGAGTTTAAGACCGATAATGGTGTTTGGCTTTTATGGAGTTAGAATTCTGTTTGTTTTGTGGTCGGAAGTTTATTGTTTAAAGGCATTTGTTCCTGTAGCATTGGGGATTTGAGTGCTTTGTTGGGGTTGCGTGTGTTTGACCGGTGTTGTAATTTTCAGCGTCTTGCTGTTTTTTTATAATAAATCTTATCATTGCTGTTCAAAAAAAAAAAAAAATTAATAACAACTAATTAACCAAGTAATTGGATAATTAATTAATTAATATAAATTCCATCCAAAATACAAAAACATAAAACTTGTGCCATATGATGTAAACGTTAGAGTTTCATGGCCATTAGTGTGATATACAATTATAATCAACTGAGATAAAAGTCACACACAACATATATTGTTATAGTATTAAATACAGTTCAAGTCACAATATCACATAGAGCACATATATAACATTACATAAAAGCTTTAATCAAAAGCACTATAAAAAACATTTAACAAAGAGGGTGTTACTTTTGAAAATTAATCAACACAAAATAATGTAATCACAAAATACTCAACACTTCTTTCACATAGTTTTTTTTTTTTTTTTTTCCGTTGATTTTTTTTTTGTTTTAGTCATCATAATAAATTGCTTTATCATTATGATCTCCCACACCCTCTGTAAATTTTTCCCAAATCTTTAAGCAGGTCCAACGTCCCTTCGCTTTGGATCACAAATTCGGAGGACAGAAGTAGCACAACACAATACAACCCGCAGCGACGGAGGTTAGAATGTGAAAGAAGCTGCAATCAAATATTTTTTGAATCGTGTTTTCTCCTTCCATCAAATTATTTCCTATTTCTTCCTCTTTATTTCTTCTTCTATTCTTTTCTCCCGTTTATTTTTTTCTCCTACAAGAAATTTGTCTATCGTCAAACTTCTTTTTAAATCTGGTGTTTTTTTATTTAGGGCTTTTACAACCCTCAATTCCAAAATTTATTAAGGGTTTTTACAATCCTCCATTTCAAATTTTTTTAATTAGTGTACGACCCTACATTCCAAATTTTAATAAGTTTTGTCCCAATCATATGTTGATCATAAAGGCGACTACACATCAATTTTTTTTATTCAGCTATATTTTTTTAGGGTATCACATCTCTCCAAGGATTACATTCCCTCCAAATATTTCTTACTCACTATTACTTCTTCTAGGACTCTTTAAGAAAAGCATATTGAGTCATCCATTATAGATTCAAGCAATAGCAGGTTGATGTGAAACAGTTGTTGCCGATTGATATGGAGAAGTGTGTCGCAGGCACCAAGTGAATGAAACAAGATTCATCATTATGAGTCAATCTCCATGTTTATTGTATTACCCATGAGATTGCGGGGGCGTGTTGAGAAAAATTCTAGATACACAAAATCATGAAAAATAAATCATTGTACTCAATCGCATTTATTGTGTATTATTGCGTTTATATTACTATTGTTGTGTGGTATATAATCACATCTATTCTACTCAAACAAATCAATGATAATTCAGTTTTATTACTTTCAATATATGGTACAATGATTACATGAAAATTGTATCAAATGATTTATATCACTCATCTTTTTATACCCTCTTCTACATATATATGTAATATATTACACATATATTATGTGAAATAAAGTAAATATTAAAGGATATGATGAATCTAATGTAGGGTATAATCTTACTATTACGGTCATATTCTAAAAAAATTTGTCTTGTGACAATAATATGTTCTTCCATGTTAATTAAAGTGTCAACCTAACATGCGAACAAAATTGATACGTTTACCCTATTTGGTGTACATAAAAAATACATTGTTGATCACTCTTGAAGATACTCGACAAACCCTAGAAGATAACTAAGCATTATTAGCTTAATGTATTACCCCTTACGTGTTCTTGTTCATTAAGAGACATCTTATTATGAATTATGTTACTCCAATCAGTATTCAATCAATGGAAAAATACTTGTTCAATAAATCTAATAATCACTAATTGGACGAAGTGTTTATAATTTATTGGGTTCTTTGATAAAATTTGACAATGCTTATAATAATCTTCCATTCCACCTCATTCCTCAATTCATTACATATTTATACATTACAAGAGGTTGTCCTACTTCTCATATAATTTCTTAATTGCCCTTAAATACAATATAGCCGAATTAAAATAATTAATAATAAGAATATTCCGCAATACCCCCTCAAGTGTGTGTAATTTGTCCCAACAAATGCACAATTTTTTATTCAATTGTTCCAACCAGGGTTCGTTCTCATGACCTCTACCATTTAAGATCAAACGCGATCTCATGACCTCTACCATTTAAGATCAAACGCTTACCGTTCTACTAAAACCTATTTGTGTTAGTAAAGACGCTACTATATTTCTTTATACATTCAAGAGTATGGGAATCTCTCCCAACACCTCCCTAAAGTGTGGGCAATCTATCAAAACGCTTGTACTTTTTTAAAAAATATATATATTGTTCCAACCAGGGTTCGATCTCATGACTTCTGCTTCCGATACCATGATAAAATTTAACAATGTTTAGAATAATCTTCCATTCCTCCTCATTCCTCAATTCATCACATATTTATATATCACAAGAGGTTGCCCTACTTTTTGTATAATTCCCTAATTGCCCTTAAATACAATATAGCCGAATTAAAATAATTAATAATAAGAATATTCCGCAATATTCTTTTAATTAAAAAATATGCTCCATATAATTTTATGTATCTTTTATATAAACGTAACATTTTTTTAACAAGTGGGTTGTTAATTGTCAGCTTATTTTTTAGGGTTTATTACTTAAAAGTATAGTTTTTTATACTTATTAGCCCAATAAGGACATAAAGGAAACTGTTGGATTTATAAGGACACATTTTATGTAACATTCCTAAATTACCCTTTTCAGCCCCATCATTGTTCCACTTTTCCCTCTTTCTTCTAATCTTTTTCTTCGGCGACTCTCCCACCTCTACCACCACCATTGCTCTCACTCCCACTCCTCCATTCAAGCTCGCTTCCTTCTTCTCCGATTCTCTCTAATTCCGATCCCAGTTCTTATTAGCTTTTGCTCTCTGTACATCAATGCGTTTAGGTGATGCATTTGGATCTGATTTGCTGTTAGATTTACCGGGAACGGCACTGCCCGGAGAAGAATGAGTTGTTGAAATGCAGGATATCCGCTCCGTTCGAATTGTCAACCCGTCGAAAGACGATTTGTAAATTACTGGCTATATACTCCCTCTTCACCTTGGTCTGCTAGAAGTTCAAGATCAGCATCATATGCTGCTGTAGTGAATGGGTCTGCTAATACGCCTTCTGGGTCCTCAAGTTCCTCACTTTCTTTTCCCTTTTTTGGGAATAACACTAGTGATTTGAGTGATGAGTTTGCTAATAATATTCAAGTCCAAGACCAACTTCCTTTTGGATGAGCCTTTGGATCCAATTGTTAGCCCAAGTAGGAGGAGTGACTCGTGGGTTTTCCATTTGAGAATTTTGAGGACAACTCAAGAGCAAATCACCACCAAAGCAGCTTCATAGGAGGAGTTTCTCACCAATGATGCTTTTCTAGGTGGTGGTGAGGATGGTGGTGGGGTTGGTGGAAATTGTGGGTTTGGTTGGAGGCCATGCTTGTATTTTGCAAGGGGTTTTTGCAAGAATGGGAACACCTGCAAGTTCTTGCATAGTGGTGGTGGAGGGGTTGGTGTTGGAGATTCTTCACCGATGGTGGTGCCGGTGGTCCTTTGGTGGGGTCCCCGGCAAGATTGATGCCTTTGATGAGTCGCTTAAATTGAAGGCCTTACAACAAAGAGAGTTTAGCTCAACAAATAATGGCTTGAGAGCACCTCCTTCTCTTGCCTATAGCAAGTGTGCTACCTTCTTGAATGAGAATCAAAGGTAATTTTCCTCAAAAAAAATTGATTCTGCTTTCTTTTAGGCCCTAGTAAAGATTTCCTTAAATTCTTGCCTAAATCTCGCTTCATTTTGACTTTTTGTTTCCTGTTATGGTGTGGTGCCATTGATTTTGTTCTTTTGCCTGCATTAAGTTTTGTAATTTTCTCCATTTCCTTTTTCTTTTAGGTATTGGGTTAATTTTTGCTGCTTTTGAAATACTTCTAATAATTATTTACTGCTAAAGGTAATATAGAAGAATTGTCTTGTATAATTGTGTGTTTTCTAGTGCATGTTCTAGCTAGTGTTCGAATTTTAACGCCAGTGGTTATTTATCTGTAGTGGGTTAATTTAATAGCAATTTCAAGTTATTCACTGCATACATTAGACAATTAATGAAGTGACATTGATGTCACTGCAGATGTCACTGCATACATTAGACAATTAATGAAGTGACATTGATGTCACTACATAAATCGATACAATAAGACGTCACTGAATAAATCGATACAATAAGCCGTGTCTCTGCATCGTGGTGTCTCTGTATCACGGTGTCTCTGCAATGTCACTTCATCGCGGTGTCTCTGCATCGGGGGTGTCTCTGCATCGGGGTTGGTCACTGCATCGCGGTGTCACTTCATCGCGGTGTCTCTGCATCGCGGTGTCTCTGCATTGCGGTGTCACTTCATCGCGGTGTCTCTGCATCGTGGTGTCTCTGCAATGCGGTGTCACTTCATCGCGGTGTCTTTGCATCGAGTTGCCACTTCATCGCGGTGTCTCTGCATTGCGGTGTCATTCATCGTGGTGTCTCGTGATTGCGCGGTGTCTCGCGTGATCGCCAAATGTTATAACATCGCGATGGCTCTGCAATGCGGCATCTCTGCATTGCGGTGTCACTTCATCGTGGTGTCTATGCAATGTGGTGTCACTTCATCACGGTGTCTCTGCATCGCGGTGTCTCTTATTCGCGATGTCTCTGCATCGTCAAATGTTATAACATCGTGATGTCTCTGCATCGGGGGTGGCCATTGCATCGCGGTGTCTCAGATCTGGGTTGGTCATCGCGACGTGGTGTCTCGCATCGAGGTGGTCATCAGACGAGGTGATCAATGGATCTGGCGTGGTCAATGCATCGTGGTGTCACTTCATTGAGGCGTCTCGCATCGCGGGTGGTCACTACGTTCTCTGTATCACTTCATCGAGGTGTCTTTGCAACGCGTGTCTCTTGCATCGAGGGTGGTCACTGCATCGCGGTGTCACTTCATTGCGGTGTCTCTGCATCACGGTGTCGCTTCATCGCCGTGTCTCTACATCGCGGTGTCACTTCATCGCGGTGTCTCTGTATCGCGATGGTCATCGCATCGGACGTCGCGGTGGTCAATGCATCAAGATGATCATTGTATCGAGGTGGTCAATGCATCGGCGTGGTCAATGCGTCGCGGTGGTCATTGAATCGCGGTGGTCAATGTATCGGGGTGGTCATTGTATCGCGATGGTCAATACATCGGTTCAAAAAAAAAAAAAAAAAACTGAACGCCTGAGACAATGGTCAATACATCGGTTCAAAAAAAAAAAAAAAAAAAAAAAAAAAAAAAAAAAAAACAACAACAACAACAACTGAACGCCTTGCCTTAGAAAAAAAAATAATAAAAAAACAAAAAAAAAAACCTGTACGCTGAAAAGAGAAAAATAAAAAAAATAAAAAAAAAATAAACATTGAACAGCGCCTCCTCCCCTTTATTTTATTTTATTTTTTTTCTTCATTAAGGGTATTTGAGTCTATCTATCTAATTTGTGTCCTTATAAGTCCAACAGATTCCTTTTTGTCCTTATAAGTCCAATAAGTCCGTTTTGTGTACTTTTGGGTCTTTGGCCCTATTTTTTATCGTTCTATAGCCCCAATGACACCATACATATAAATGTAACGACTCGACCCCGAAAATCTGAGTACAATCATGGATATGGACCTTTCGGCCATCATCCGAAAATAATAAAACAATTCTCGTGTCACGAAGACTCTGATAGGGTTCAATGAGAACCATAGAGGGAGGGTTAATGGTTCTTTACAAAACACTTCAACTTAAAACTTCCCTTCAAAACTTTGAGTGCAAAAGTTCAAACTCACTATGTATGAGAATCAAACATGGATCAAATTAGGTCTAGTTTGCAAATGGAATGGATAGAAGAGATTGAACAAGTTCTGGCGAACTTTGTATTAATGTAATGCTTGCAATGGTGTGCTCAAACAATGTATTAACTCATATAAACATTTACAACATTCAGATCAAAAACAAGTTTGCAGAAAATTAGAGAACGTACAAGGATTTATACAAGTTCCTTTTCGAGGTATAAAGCACCCCCACTGAGTAGTCAATCTTGTACCAAGTTGTGACACTTGGATTTTGAAATCCCCCTACAACTGGGACTCTTATTACTCATAGTTATACATGTTTACAAAAGATTATAAAGTACAATTACAAGACAAACAAAAACATGTTAGTCAAAAGCTTGGTAGAAAACCTCTTCTTCACTAACTACAAACCCTCCTCAGGTGTACAAGAAGAAAATCAATAAATGATCTCAACTGCTACAATGATCCACACAATTTCAAGCAAACCAACCAACAAGACAGCTAATAGAACATAGAAGTTTGTCTGTTACAATGTCTCAAAATCAAAATCGAGTTCTAGGATGAACAAGATATGACAATGTCTTAGCTTTTATGTTCGAAGCAAAAAAAACTCAACTAGCCGTTTGATTTGAATTTCAACCTCCAATAAATCAGGATTATTGGATGCGTAAATCTTCCTCTCTCTCTTTCCCATTTATTATAAGCATAATTTCAGACAAAATGGAGTTGGGGATCAAGAGATAACCGTCGCAAAGAGGGAAAATTCTATCCTAGGGACTCCCTACTAAGGAACTGTCTACGTAGCAGAATCTGGACCACACAATTTCCACACACGGGGCACTGTGTATTCCACCTAAGAAAACTGTGTGGTCCAGATCCTGCCACGTAGCGCTTCCTCCTACTAGAGTCCCATAGTAGAACGACCCATAAAGAGATGAAGAAGTTAGGTGAAAAGTGTGATGGGACAAGAAGACTTTGGCTCAACTTTTTACACCTTTTGATCAAGATCAAATCATTGGTTCTCCATGTCATTTGCTAATGACATTATTAAACAAGTAATTAAACATGTTACAGCGTCACAACTTCATCGAATTTCTCAAGATTAAGATTGAAATCCTGCTGAAAGATGAACAGTAAAATCTGCAAAAAAGCATTGATAAAATTCTTTGGGAAACTTGAAAAGTAAACAATTTGAAAAAAAAATATACTTCAAAAGTAAACATTTGAAAACTACGCCTGTGTCCGACGCACGAGGCACGCATGACCACTGCACGACACACGAGGCATGTTTTTTCAAATTTTTACTTTTCGGGCATAGTTTCTCAAATTTCCCAATTCTTTTATCCAACCTTGATTAGTGTTATGATATGATCATTAACACTTGTACGTACTCCACCTGAAAATAATCATTATAAGTTTGTGCTATGTTAATTATGTGGGGGAGTTTCTCCATATACCTTTATTTACTTCTTGAAAATCCACTTTTATCCGAGTGTGGTTCAGTTCCAGGAGGAGAATCAATCAATTCCAAAACGTGATTTTGCAAAATAGAATCTATCTCACTGTTATTGGGCTTTTAAAATTAAAATCGCCATAGAAATGTCTTCAATTTAATTTCAACCTTGTAAAAGGAAGAAAATATATGGACCAAATGATCGATGTTGATGGTCTAACCCTCCTACTATATTCTTTTATTCAAACATGACTGAAACAACGCACAATCGTTCAAGTCCTGAGTAACCCCGGCGGCTTGTCGGCTTATCACAACTATGCTTAATTATGATTCTTAGAAAGTTCCTCTAGAGACTACCGGAGCTACTTGAGACGTAAAACCGAATCTCAAACTGTTAGTAAGGGTATATTTGTCTGATACAATGAGGATAAACCCTAGTTACTTAATTTACATGATCGGACAAATATACCCTTACTAACACAAACCAACTTAGTAACGAGCTATAACAAACAGCTTCACAAAACATTTTATGTCTTGCTGATTTCACAAAGAACTCAAAGTAGATTGAATAAAAACATGATGCAAGAGTTTAGGGAAGTTTATCAAAGCCGTAGTTCTGGCAAGAAAAGTGCTAGTTTTCTCTAACTCGGACTATGGACCTTTTAAAGCCAACTATTGCTATTGGATTATGAGCCCCAGTTGAATTGTGTTTGATTAATTTTATCAAAATAATCTTGTATGTGTTTTTATCTTTTTACCCCTGCTACTAACCTGTCATGAAGCACTTAAAACTTACATCATATGGCACATTTGCTCTTAATATTATTTTGCAGAATTTATTAGATTTTATAATTAATTATTTTATTATTAAATTGATTTATAAGATTAACTTGTTGTTGGCCAAAAAAAAAGATTAACTTGTTAATTTTATAAATTAATTAATTAAATTATATAATTCCGATATACTACTCTGACAGGCCTCCTCTTACACTTGGCCTGTCCCTTCTTGTTGCTTAAAGAAAATCAGAATACCCAACGAAAGACTCAAACTTTAGTTTTTATTGAATTGATTCAATTTGTAACGCCCCGTTCCCAGATACCGAGCCCTTATCCGGAAATACGACGTTCGGCACGTATATAAATAAAAATTAATTCATTTATATATGTAAGCCTACAATCAATACCATCAAAGTGCGCGGAAATTAATGCTCGGGTAATAAATATCCATAAAGATACTAGAATAGAAAAAGGTACTAAAAGTCGAAAGTGTATCGATCAATACAACTGAAGTCCCTCGAAAGTCCAAACGAAATACTATGAAATAAGAAATAGAGATGAACACACGTCATCCCAAAGTACTATGAACAAAGTATATAAAATCGTGCATCATCTCAAATGTAAACAAAAGTGCAAAGAATGAAATATCATGTTCGAGATCCTCCTCGGGAACATACTCCTCGTAATACTCAAATCTTGTTCGCTTTCTCACCCCAAGCACATACAAATGTAAATGCACAAGGGGTAAGTATATAATACTCAAAAAGAAGAAGAGAATGCGTTTAAACTTAGAATATATATAAGATTTATTATCAAGTTTCTATTAAAAGGCAAGATGTACTCGATTCTACGCATAAAGGTTACATCTCCCAATATGCCTAAATCTGTAGCTACTTAGCTTATCTTTGTTACAACATGCTATCAAGGTGGAACGTGACATATTGAAATCTTCAGGATACAATAACCCCGAACGTATTGAAATCTTCAGATACAATAACCGAATCCGATAGTATGAACATACGGCGATGCCTATAGGCTGCGCAGCCGATAGGACACTCACTTTGACTGTCTGCTCACACATCACGCTATAGATCTTCGTGATCTACCCAAGACCACATGGTGTTTAATCTTTTATCTAGCAAGTTGTGTTATATTAGGTGATTAACTGACCATCCTAGATCATTTAGATAACAATCCCTCATCGAAAGCCAAAATAAACAAGCTGGAAGACCAGCTCCAGGTGGACGCTCGTCTGAAGGACCAGACGCTCGTCTAAAGGCCCTGGACGCTCGTCCAAAAATAGTGGGCGCTTTGTCGGACATCCTTTTCAATCTCAGATCAAAATTTTGCATCTCGTGACGCCCGTCCGAGGTATCCAGACGCTCGTCCAAGTTTGGACGCCCGTCCAGAAAACCGGACGCCCGTCCGACCTGGCGATTTTCCAGAAACTGATTTTTTTGCACATCATCGTATTCATCCGTTTTTCAAACAAAAACCCAATCTTTCTCACCCAAATTCCACCTAATTGATCTACTATCCATACAAAAACATCAACCATCAATTAGGCATCAATTCTACGCAGTTTAGATCATCAAAACGACAGAAAAACAGCACAACCAATACACATTCAAAGACTGAAAACGCAGGGGTTTCTCCTAACCTTTCTGCCTAACAACTCAGAACTAGCTGCTGATCCTGGTACCGATGCGAAGCTCTCGTCACGAGGATTCCAACGGTATGCTACGATCTGAAAACGGAATAGAAACGAGGGAGATATCAAGGATCTAAATTCGACGGTTTCAAGCCAAAACGAATTTAACCTTCAAACTCGTCCGAAATACGTAAACCATAACTCCAGAACGGCTAACCTCCACAGGACGAAATTGGGATCCAAACGACCCTTGCGTTCCGTAGAATGTTTTTCCCTTGGGGAGTCTGTACAGAAAAGCGACGAATTAGCTTCAATTTTGAATCTTCTCCCACTTTTTCTTTCCCAAAGTCACAATTTGCTTCTCACGATGAACCGTCCCCCCTCTTTTTCTAAAACTGATACTTGATGGGAAAAATAATGGGGATTAACTCCTATTAATCCCTTAACCCCTTTTTTATTTTATTGTTATTTTTTTTAAAACCAAGAAATAATAAATATAATATTCCGACTCTTCGTTAAAAGACGAAAATGCCCTTTTCGAAAGATCGGAATATTACATTCATCCCCCCTTAAGAGGAGTTTCGCCCTCGAAACTTGAACGTACCTGGTAAATCCAAAAATTCCTGGAATTCGTTGATCATATCACCCTCAACTTCCCAAGTTGCTTCCTCATGTGTATGATTGCTCCACTGAACAAGAACCAACTGAACCATCTTCCTCTTAATCATCTTTATTTTCCTGTTCAAAATCTTAATCGGCTTTTCATCATAAGCGAGGTTGTCCTGAAGTATCTTTGGATCCACTGTAGACTCAACCTCTGTCTTTGTCAAACACTTCTTCAACATCGAAACATGGAAGACGTTGTGAACTCTGGACATAGACTCTGGCAACTGAAGTCTATAGGCTAAAGGTCCAATCCTCTCCAGAATTACAAACGGTCCAACATACCTCAGGCTCAACTTTCCTTTCTGACCAAAACGCTTTACTCCTCTCATTGGTGATGCCTTCAAGTAAACACGATCACCAACTTCAAACTCAAGCGGTCTTCGTCTGACATCTGCCCAACTTTTCTGCCTGTCTTAAGCTATCTGCAGATTCTTCTTCACTAACTGAACCCTCTCTCTGGCTTGCTCAACTAACTCTGGCCCAGTAAGCTGCATCTTCTACCATACAAAGCTTCAAACGGTGGCATGCCTATGCTCGCATGATAACTGTTGTTGTAAGCAAACTCTGCAACTGGTAGATAATCTACCCAAGATCCGCCTACCTCCAAGACACATGCTCTAAGCATATCCTCGAGTGTCTGGATAGTCCTCTCAGACTGACCATCTGTCTGAGGATGAAACGCTGTACTCAAATCCAACCGGGTACCAAAAGCCTCCTGTAAGCTCTGCCAAAACCGACTGACGAACCTCGAATCCCGATCCGAAACAATGGAGACTGGGACTCCATGAAGCTTCACTATACTGTCCATATATAGTTCCGTCATCTTTGCCAAGGGCATATTCATCTTGAAAGGCAAGAAATGAGCCGACTTGGTTAATCTATCAACGATTACCCAAATAGAATCATGTCCACCCTTCGACTTAGGCAACCCCGAAATAAAGTCCATAGTGATCTTTTCCCATTTCCACTCTGGGATATCCAATGACTTAAGCATCCCGCCTGGCTTCCTATGCTCAGCTTTCACTCTCTCTGACATGCACATCACACTCGAAAACAAACTTAGCAATCTCTAGCTTCATTGAGGGCCACCAAAATCTTTCTTTCAAATCCCTGTACATCTTGGTAGAACCTGGATGCACTGCAAAAGCAATCTTGTGTGCCTCTTCCATAACTCTTTGTCTCAAATCTCCAATATTAGGCACACAGAGAAGATCCTGATACCACAGATTTCCACTCTGATCCAACACATAGCCAACTGTAGGCTTCTCTCTTGCAACCCTCTTCAAATCAACCAAAACTGCATCTTCATCTTGCTTTGCTCTGATCTCATCCATCAACTCTGATCTAGCCAACAACGGTGCTGCAAATTGACGGTCCTCAATCTGATCAAATCTGCTAAACTGCAAATCATCAACCCCTGCTGTGATAGCCTTAATACTGGGCTCTAAAACCACTGGTTTCCTGCTCAAGGCATCTGCTACTACATTTGCCTTTCCCGGGTGGTACTGAATGTCCAAGTCATAGTCCTTCACGAACTCTAGCCATCTCCGCTGCCTCATATTCAAATTCTCCTGAGTGAAGAAATGCCTTAAACTTTTGTGGTCGGTGAAGATTCTAGCCTTGACCCCATACAGATAGTGCCTCCAAATCTTCAATGCGAAAACCACTGCTGCCAACTCTAAGTCATGTGTAGGATAGTTCTTCTCATGTACTTTCAATTGCCTGGATGCATAGGCAATGACCTTTCCTCCCTGCATCAACACACAACCTAGACCCTGCCCTGAAGCGTCGGTGTAGACATCATAATCATCGAACACCTCGGGTACTGCCAATACCGGTGTTGTAGTCAACCTGTCCTTTAACAACTCAAATGCTAACTCACACTCGGGTGTCCAATCAAACTTGGTGTTCTTCTGTGTAAGTCTGGTGAGTGGAGTGGCTATCCTTGCGAAATTCTTCACAAACTTTCTGTAGTAACCAGCCAAACCCAGAAAGCTCCTGACCTCTGAAACTGTAGTCGGTGTAGGCCAACTCTTAACTGCCTCGATCTTGGCCGGATCAACCTGAATGCCATCACCTAAAATGACATGACCCAAAAAGCTCACTTGGTCCAACCAAAAGTCACATTTGGAAAATTTTGCATACAATCGCTCCTTCTTCAACGTTTCCAAAACAATCCGTAGATGCTCTTTATGCTCTGCCTTATCCCTAGAGAATACCAAAATATCGTCAATGAAGACAATCACAAACTTATCTAGGTAAGGCATGAAGACCCGCTGCATCAAATCCATAAATGCAGATGGAGCATTAGTGAGTCCAAAAGGCATGACAAGGAACTCGTAATGTCCATATCTAGTACTGAAAGTTGTCTTCGGAATATCCGCCACCTTAACTTTTAACTGATGGTAGCCTGACCGCAAATCAATCTTTGAAAACACTTTCTGACCCTGCAACTGGTTGAACAGATCATCTATCCTCGGTAGTGGATACTTATTCTTGATAGTCAGATTGTTCAAGGCCCTGTAATCAATACACATCCGCATGCTGCCGTCCTTTTTCTTCACAAACAAAACTGGTGCTCCCCAAGGTGAAGTACTGGGTTGAATGATGTTCCTTTCCAACATCTCCTTGAGTTGAGCCTTCAACTCCTTCAATTCAGCCGGTGCCATCTCAGTATGGTGCCTTGGCAATCGTGCCGCCCGACTAATCAGATCTCAAACTCAATGACCCTGCCTGCATGTTTCGGCAACTCATCCGGAAATACCTCGGGATAATCTCTCGACTACTCTAGTATCTTCCAACTTAGGTTTCACTTGTTCCACATCCACTGCGTACAACAAGTAGCCCTCACATCCTTTCTCGACATGCCCCGATGGCCTTGATCTGCGAAATGATAGGATGTCTCTTCTTGCCTGGCATGTAAACGTTCCTCGATAAGTCTTATCTCGCTTTCCCGGGACTCAAACTAACTCTCTTGGCCTCGCAATCCAAGTGAACATAATCCTTGGATAGCCGCCTATCCCAAGAATCACATCAAAGTCCGAGAAATCCATAACCGTGAGGTCACTCTTACACCGATAAGGTCCAACTCGAACATCCACTTGTGGTATCATCTTAACCACCTTATTTACCTTGCCTAGGGTGTAACAATCTCCATAGTATCTCTCAAAGGCTCCATAGGTAAATCTAGTTTCTTAGCAATCCTAGAGGACACAAAGGTGGTTGAAGCTCTGTATCAAATAAGGCCCCGACTACTAGATTGCCTACTCTTATCATACCTATCATGCATTTGTCCAGGTTAACTAAAGTTACAACATGTTCCAAGCATGCTATAAATAACTCAAAAGAACAAAACAAACACAAAAGGTACCTGAGATCACATCATCCTCTGGCTCAACCTCTCTGGCATCAACGGCAAACATCTGCACCTGCTTACTCGGACCTGCTCTACTAGGCTGACTCGCTGAGCAGCACCGCTGCCTTGCGTGGACAATTCCTGAAGAAATGACCCTGCTCGCCACAAAAGAAACAACCTGAGGTAGCCGGTGGTCTAGCTGCCGGTGGAGCGCCAACTGGTGGCCTGACTGCTGGCGGGGCACCAACCGGTGGTCTAATCGCCGATCGTAAGGGACACCTCTCGAATCTAACTGCTGCGGAGCCTCTCGCCACCCTTCGCTCGACTTGTTTCAAAGTTTCTTTTATTACCAACCACCACTGTAGCTCTCTTCCTGAAAGTCTCGACTTCCAAGGCTTTATTTAGTAGCTCTGCCATATTCTTTGCTGTAAAGCCTAGCATGCCCGACTGAATCCCATATGCCAAACCGTCCTTGTAACGGGCCATATTTCGTTCTTCCACTTGCATCAACTCCGGATAAAACCTTCCTAACTCATTGAACCGATTTGTGTACTGGGACACTGTCATGTGATTACCTTGTTCAAGTTTCAGAAATTGGCTAGCCTTTTCCGCTTGTACCGTTGCCGGAAAGTACTCGTTGTAGAACATGGCTTTGAAAGCCGCCCAATCTGTGACTTTACCGTTGCTACTCTGAACTGCATCTATCTAAGACTCGGCTGAACCTAAAAGAAAACCGACCGCTAACTGGGCCATTTCTGTCTCAGGGACACCTATATTCCTACACGATTTCTCAAAACTTCTGATCCATTCCTCAACCTTTGCATGTTCCACATTCCCATAAAAATCTTGCATACGGTTTCTTCTCAGCCAAGTGTGCCAATCTACTGGTGGTGCTGACTCAACAACCGGCCTAACTGGTGGGTAAACCGGAGGGTAACCATAGGGTATCTCTGCTGCTTCTTCTTTGAACCGTGGCCTGAAAGGTGATAGACCGGGGGATAACCAAGGGGGTACTGCGCGTCTTTTGCTAATAGTAATACTGAGCTCGATGCTCACCGGTAAGGAGGATAATCTAGGTACTGCTGAGGATACTGCGGAGGGTACTGTGGCTGCTGAAAACCATACTGAGGGATAGCCTGCTGTGGTGCCTGTGTCACCGGTGGTGGATAGACAACCGTCCTCTGCTGAAACTGCCCCGACCTGGGCTGATACGAAGAAGGCCAAAGTGACGCCGCATGGTTAACCACAGGTGGAGGAGGTGGTGGTGGAGCCTGATGCTGAACCTGCTCCGGCTCAGGTGACGGTGTAGTTGTGCGAGGCGGCGGTGACAAACTGCGACGACCCTTAGAGGTTTCACCCCTCTCAGATGTCTGATTACCAAGAGCCAAAGTCCTCGATCTTGTGTTTCTACTCATCCTGACAACCAAGAGAACCAGAGTGTTACTAAGGATCTAAAGATAAGATTGAGTTAAACTCAAAGAATAGAAGCCTAAGGAACACGATCTCTCGATACCAAATCAGAACGCCCGTTCCCGATACGAGCCCTTATCCGAAATACGACGTTAAACGCACGTATATAAATAAAAATTAATTCATTTATATATGTAAGCCTACAATCAATACCATCAAAGTGCGCGGAAATTAATGCTCGGGTAATAAATATCCATAAAGATACTAGAATAGAAAAAGGTACTAAAAGTCGAAAGTGTATCGAATCAATACAACTGAAGTCCCTCGAAAGTCCAAACGAAATACTATGAAATAAGAAATAGAGATGAACACACGTCATCCCAAAGTACTATGAACAAAGTATATAAAACTGTGCATCATCTCAAATGTAAACAAAAGTGCAAAGAATGAAATATCATGTTCAGAGATCCTCCTCGGGAACATACTCCTCGTAATACTCGAAATCCTGTTACTTTCTCACCCCAAAGCACATACAATGAAATGCATAAGGGGTAAGTATATAATACTCAGCAAGGAAGAGAAGTACGTTTCAGCTTAGAATATATGTAAGATTTATTATCAAGTTTCTATTAAAAGGCAAGACAGACTCGATTCTACGCATAAAGGTTACATCTCCCAATATGCCTAAACTGTAGCTACTTAGCTTATCTTTGTTACAACATGCTATCAAGGTGGAACGTGACATATTGAAATCTTCAGGATACAATAACCCCGGAACGTATTGAAATCTTCAAGATACAATAACCGGTTCCGATAGTATGAACATACGGCGATGCCTATAGGCCTGCAGGCCGATAGGACACTCACTTTGACTGTCTGTTCACACATCACGCTATAGATCTTCAGGATCTACCCAAGACCACATGGTGTTTAATCTTTTATCTAGCAAGTTGTGTTATATTAGGTGATTAACTGACCATCCTAGTTCATTTAGATAACAATCCCTCATCGAAAGCCAAAATAAACAAGCTGGAAGACCAGCTCCAGGTGGACGCTCGTCTGAAGGAGCAGACGCTCGTCTAAAGGCCCTGGACGCTCATCCAAAAATAGTGGACGCCCGTCCAGACATCCCTTTTCAATTCTGTATCAAAATTTGCATCTCAGGCGCCCGTCCGAGGTATCCAGACGCTTCGTCCAAGTTTGGGCGCCCGTCCGAAAACCGACGCCCGTCCGACTGGCGATTTTCGAGCGGGTTTTTTGCACATCATCGTATTCATCCGTTTTTCAAACAAAAACCCAATCTTTCTCACCCAAATTCCACCTAATTGATCTACTATCCATACAAAAACATCAACCATCAATTAGGCATCAATTCTACGCAGTTTAGATCATCAAAACGACAGAAAAACAGCACAACCAATACACATTCAAAGACTGAAAACGCAGGGGTTTCTCCTGACCTTTCTGCCTAAAAACTCAGAACTAGCTGCTGATCTTGGTACCGATGCGAAGCTCTCGTCACGAGGATTCCAACGGTATGCTATGATCTGAAAACGGAATAGAAACGAGGGAGATATCAAGGATCTAAATTCGACGGTTTCAAGCCAAAACGAATTTAACCTTCAAACTCTTCCGAAACACGTAAACCATAACTCCAGAACGACTAACCTCCACAGGACGAAATTGGTATCCAAACGACCCTTGTGTTCCGTAGAATGTTTTTCCCTTGAGGAGTCTGTACAGAAAAGCGACGGATTAGCTTCAATTTTGAATCTTCTCCCAGCCCTTTTCTTTCCCAAAGCTGCGCTGTTTCTCTGATGAACCGTCCCCCCTCTTTTTCTAAAACTGATACTTGATGGGAAAAATAATGGGGATTAACTCCTATTAATCCCTTAACCCCTTTTTTATTTTATTGTTTTTTCTTTTTTAAAACCAGGAAATAATAAATATAATATTCCGACTCTTCGTTAAAAGACGGAAATGCCCTTTTCGAAAGATCGGGATATTACACAATTATTACAGTATTTCCTCCTTTATATAGGAGAGAAAAGAGATAAAAACTAAATTCGAAATAAATGAAAAAATAATAATAATATCTCATATAATCCTAACCTAAATTTAAATCAAACTATCAAACTTTATTTTAAACTAAACTCATATTTAATAGCAACTCTATTTATCTCTTTGACATTTATCTTTTATCTTTGATTTATATCTTCTAATACCCTCCCTCAAACGAGGCCGAGTTTGGAGGTCGAGTTTGTCTTGTCATGATTTGGAGGGCATCTCCACTCCGGTTGTTCTTCCGAAAACCATAGTCGTGTTGTGATGTTTTGGAGGTTATCTCCACTTCGGTTTTTCTTCCGAAATCCATAGTTGTGTTGTTTTTGGAGGGCATCTCCACTCCGGTTTTTCTTCCGAAGTCCATAGTTGTGTTGTTTTGGAGGGCATCTCCACTCCGGCGCACGTCTTTTTCGGCTCTTCCGAAGTCTATTGGTAATGATATTGTGGAGGGCATCTCCACTCACGGCACACATATGTCCGGCTCTTTCGAGAGTCCTTGTTTTTTGTGTTGATTCTGGTGGAATGATTTGATATCGGCCTCCAATTTCAACAACTGCAGTAGATCTGTATTTTTTTTGTCACCTGAAAAATAAAATATAAAATGGATGCCAGAAGAAATAATAGATGCTATATATAAGAGTGTTCATGGACGCTGGAATACTTTGATGCAAATTATGAACTCATTGAAATTTTCATATAACTCAATGAAATCAGATATTGACGAAAAAGGTGAAATAGAAATATGAGAAGGGGATACGCAACAAAATGATACGATAAGAATTTTTTTTTTTATATATATATTTTTTTTACAAGGCTTGGAAATTGGCGGAGAAAAATAAGATTGTTTTGCTAATGGTTGCAGTAGGATGTTTGGTATAGATGTCAAGCATCCGAAAAGGGCAAAATTAGGATTTTAGTCCTCTAACTTGGCCTATTTTGGATTTTAGTCCTACTCCTGCTCCGGTGAGGAAAATAGTCCTCTAAGTTGGCTTTTTTTTTTGGATTTTAGTCCTATCCGCCGGAAATAGCCGATTGGGCATCGGAATCTTTAAAAAACGCTTACGTGGCATCCTAGTTAGAGGACTATTTTTAAAGATTCCGGTGCCCAATCAGCTATTTCCGGCGGATAGGACTAAAATCCAAAAAAAAAGCCAACTTAGAGGACGATTTTCCTCATCGGAGCAGGAACAGGACTAAAATCCAAAATAGGCCAAGTTAGAGGACTAAAATCCTAATTTTGCCTCCGAAAAGTGTCAGATTGACTTTTTGGAACATAAAGTCATACCCTTTCTTTTCATTTGCTATTCTGCTGTTTTGATATAAGATGAATGATGATGGTAAATGACATAAGAATTAGAAGTTGCGAGTTAGTGATGATGGAGAAAAAAAATTGGAGCTGGCATGGAGGTAAGGGAACCCGATGCAGGCTTGAAGTGTGTGAAAATGAAGAAACAATTATTTAAGAGCAGAAGAGGATCGGGCGAGGGTTTATGTTAAGGTACACGAACCCCCGCCCCAGTCTCTGATACCATAAAGAAAATCAGAATACCCAACGAAAGACTCAAACTTTAGTTTTTATTGAATTGATTCAATTAGTACAGTATTTCCTCCTTTATATAGGAGAGAAAAGAGATAAAAACTAAATTCGAAATAAATGAAAAAATAATAATAATATCTCATATAATCCTAACCTAAATTTAAATCAAACTATCAAACTTTATTTTAAACTAAACTCATATTTAATAGCAACTCTATTTGTCTCTTTGACATTTATCTTTTATCTTTGATTTATATCTTCTAATATTAGAACAAATAATTCTAATGAGATAATAATAATATCAAATGTGAGATAAAATAGAGTTTGAAATAAATCACATATAGTAATTATCTTATTATTAGGATGAGATAATTGTTTTTTATTTATTTCAAATTCAGTTGTTAGATCATTTATCTCCTTATTTATTTTAAATTCACTTGTTAGATCATTTATCTCCTATATAAAGGAGAACATTGTATCATTTTTATTCATTCAATAAAATACCAGAGTTTGTGTCTTCTGTATTGCATATTCTGTTTTTCTTTATGGTATCAGAGCCAAGGGCGAGGGTTCGTGTGCCTTAACATTGGCTAACCCTCGCCCGTTCCTCTTCCACTTTTTTTTTTTTCCACCATCACCAAACATTCGATCTCATATATATGGTCTACTGCATATGTTGATCTCATACTGCATATGGTGCATTTCTTTCCTGCATATAGTTGTCGTCCAAAAAAAAAAAAAAAAAGGAGACCACGATCCATGTTCTTCTTCATAACATCGGCTATTTTCATACCAAAAAAAAGTCATCGCATTCTGTTTGCATTTGTTAAATATCATTTTTTTTTCAATAATAAATCCCACCAATTGTTTTGTTTCTTTTTCCTTTTTTTATCCAATCGTGTCTCGTTTTTTCCCTTATTGCAAAAAAAAAAAAAAAAAAAAAAAAACACTTCTCTATCCCTTTTCCATTGATATTATCATGATCACATCATCTACCGAAAAAACCCAAAATCGAGAAACCCAAAAATCAAGAAAAAATACAAGTCATCTGAGAAGTTTCGACAAACTTAAGACGACAAAGAATCTCAAGCCTGAACGCCAAGAGCCAGGAGCCAGAGCTAACGGTTGTGAGCCAAAGAGTCAAAAGCTGAGTCATCTTCTCCGTAGATAGACAAACATTGCCTCCAACCACGGCAATGTTTGCGGGAGGGTATTAGAACAGATAATTCTAATGAGATAATAATAATATCAAATGTGAGATAAAATAGAGTTTGAAATAAATCACATATAGTAATTATCTTATTATTAGGATGAGATAATTGTTTTTTATTTATTTTAAATTCAGTTGTTAGATCATTTATCTCCTTATTTATTTTAAATTCAGTTGTTAGATCATTTATCTCCTATATAAAGGAGAACATTGTATCATTTTTATTCATTCAATAAAATACCAGAGTTTGTGTCTTCTGTATTGCATATTCTGTTTTTCTTTAGGTCTGGCCCAACTAACCTAATGTCTCTTTACCCGTACCCTGTGCTATGATCCTACTGTGCTTGAATGGGAGATTATTGTGTGTTGTCTCCACATAGTGCGGAGACACCGTGTGGCAGCCCCCACACCACACAGTTTTATTCTGTATTTAAACTGTGTGTGTAACATCCCGACTTTTCAGAAAAGGGGTATAAAAGTCCTTTTACGATTTTATGTGTGTCTCGATAATTTTAATGGGTTATGCTTTTATTAAATGAATAGAGTCAATAAAATTGTTAAAGGGTATTTACGGTATTTTAAATGTGTAACTTTTATTGAGGGCAAAACGGAAATTTAACCACCCCTATAAATACCTCTTATAACCTAAAACTCTTCTCATTTTTCACTTCTCCAAATTTTCCTGCGGCTGAGTGAAAAAAGAAAAAGAAGGAAAAAAAAAACTAGGGTAAAAAGAAAGAGAAAACAATTGATACTTTTGGGCGTATCTCCGCGACCGTTAATCCGTTTTGAAATCCGAAAGTACCGCTGGAACCGTGAGAGGACGAGGATCGTTTTGACACCAGAATTTGGGTCTGATTGTCAGGTATGTTGGAGTCGAATTTTCTGCTGTGAATTCATGAAAAGGATCATGAATTCATGTTCTAGGGCTTTGTTTCGTAATTCTTTGTTTAGAGGTTTTGATCATCAATTAATGTATGTTAATTGGGATCTTTTAGATCATGTTTGAGGCTTGTTTAAATGCTGCTGAGTTTGGTTTGGTTTTGGCCCCAATCGTGGTTTCAATCAAGCCTTGTAGAGCTTCTTGGTGTAATTCGTAGAATCTGTGTTTTGGGGCTGCTGTGTTTGAAGGTGGCAAGGAATCATTTTTAACAGGTGAGATGCTCTTCCTAATGTTTAATTAAGGTTTTATGATGTTAAGGTTGAGCGTTTGTGTTGAATTCTTGGTTAGAAATCATGATATAGGTTATAGTTAAAGTGTTGGATGTTTTGGTATGTAAATGTTATGTTTTCTGCAATGTTTCTGTGTTAAATGATGTTAAACTTGGTTGGGTTTGAGTAGAAAACGGTAGAAATCTGACAAACGGTTTTCTTACGTGCGATCGGGGGCCTATCCGTACGGATGATGCAATTATCCGTACGGATAATTCTCAGTATTCGGACTGAGAGTAGAGAGGAGAGATATCCGTACGGACAGCAAGTCTGTCCATCCGGATAGGGCACCGTCCGTCCGGATAAGGTGCCTGACAAAGTGTGACCTCTTTTATGTGCGTTAGAGGGCTTCCAAACGTGCGTTTAGGTTTCCAAACGTCGTTTAGGGTGTTTAAACGGGCGTTTAATCGGTTTATCATGTTTTTAATTGTTTTAAACTCTTGTTAATAATATATGAGCACTTTATAAACCTTACAAAGCCATGAATAAGCTTCTGATGCGTTTGGTTCTGCACCGAATGTATTCTTGAAGGGAATTGAAGTTCGGGACCGTCGGAAGAGTAGGAGTGGCCTTGTGCTTTGATGAATTAGTATTCATCAATGTCTGTGTAATTGCTAGGTCTTGTCCGTGTCTAGAGGTCCAAGAAAGAGAGTTGAGTTGTGAGGGAGCCTACTTGAAAACACTTAGGTGGCTAGATAACAATTTAATAAACTACATATTTGACTAGTAAAAAGATTAAACATCATGAGAGCTTGGACAGGCACAGTACAACATCGGCAATGTGAGGTTTGGCCAGATAAAGTGGTGTTGATCATTGCCGGATTCTAGACAAAGCCGATTAAAGTAGTGATCATCCCGCCGGACAAACTCACGAACAAGATAGCCATTCACCGGATAGCACTTTTGTAGCTAGCCTGACCAAAGTGAAATGATTGTCTCGGGTCCGCTAGAGATTTATCTCTATAGGGTTGCAACTTTTGTCTTAGTGCATATCTCACTAAGTGTAGTGCCCTCGCAAACATGCTGTAACAAAGATAAGCTAAGTTATAAACGTTTAGTCACGACATGTTGATGGACATGAAGTGAACCCTAGAATTGAGTCGGTCTCATAAAGATAACCTAATATTATTTAATGAACCTTTCGTTGTAAGGCTTATTTATACATTAGCTTCTTCATCTTGCTAAGTACTTGTACTTACCTCAATTGCATATGTTGTTTTGTGTGCTTTTGGGGTGAGAAGACGAACAGGTTGTCCTTGAGCTCGTTGAGGAGTTCGATGATGTTTTGATGACGTTGGTGCTGATGATGCTTTCTTTTACTTTCTTTTAAAGGTTGTACTATAGTATGTTGTAGATTCTTAATTAGCATGTTGTAATTTTATTCCAAGTTTATAAGACAAGAGTTGTATCTTCTTTTTTTTTAACATCGTACGTTGTAAGCTTTATCTCGTTGTTGTAAGCTTTTCCTTTCTACCCCTAGTCGGTTTGTATTCTATTCTAGTAGCATTTATGATTTTACCCGAGCCTTTTGGGCTTCCGTTGCTTTAATTATGATACGACGACGTAGAGGCTGGCGTATAATATTGGATTTATTTAATGTTATACACGCCGAACGTTCTCTTCCGGGTAAGGGCTCGGTATCTGGGAGCAGGGCGTTACAGTGTGGTTCTGATCGTTTCACCCGTCATTTTATCCTTAAATTCCCTCACCACACAATAACTTCTCAGCTTGAATTGTGTCTATTGGCCTGATCCATATGGTAGCGCTGATCCTATATGTCTGTCATGTGGCTGTTGTTGACAAAAAATAATTGTGGAGTAAATACGGCTACAGACTGTTGTGTCACAACGAATGACATAATTATCATCTACACCGTCGATCGTCATCTTTACACAATCATTTATGGCGCGTTTGTATTGCAGTAATGGAATGGAATGGAATGGAATGTTTTTTTTCATTTCATTCCATCATTTTGGCGTGTTTGGATAACAAGAAATGAAAATCTTTTTCATTCCAATTGAATATAAAATTGAGTCATTTTCATTCCATAAAAAATCGGATGGAATGGAATGCATTACCACGATCACAACTAACCACCGTCCGATCACTCGCCGCCCCGCCACCACGATCACCACCCACCACCGTCACCTCCGATCACCTGCCATCCCACAATCACGATCACCACCCAACACCGATCACCCGCCATGACGGCCACCACGATGACCACCCAACGCCGTCACCACTGATCACCCGCCGCCACCATTAGCACCACCTACCACAGTCACCACTGATCACCCGCCACCACCGCGTAGAGCTGTTAAACGAACCGAGCGTTCACGAGCAAGCCTCAAACTCGGCTCTTTTAAGCTCGTTCGAGTTCATTTATGCTATCGAGCCGAGCTCGATCAGGTTCTCCTGCTCATTTATTAAACGAGCGAACACGAGCCTGTTCATGAACGCTCATTAGTGTTCGTGAACTTATGTATATATAGTATAAATATAATAAATGTAAATCATATATACACAAAAAAATAAAATTGAGGGAATATATATACATAAATAATTTAACAAATAACAAATATTTTGTGGTTGTTTGATTAAACGAGTATTTTGGGTTGAATAATGGATATATTGGATATAAACAAATCATTCCCCTTAAGAAAATACTATTGAACTAGCCGATCGAGCTCGAGTTCAAGCCTGTTCGCGAGCTCGAGCACGAACATTTTTTATACTTATCGAGCCGAGCTCGACAGGCTTTTAGGCTCGTTTGTATTAACGAGCCGAGCCGAGCCTACCCAATTACAAACCAGCTCGAGCTTGAACATCAGCTACTCGGCTCATTAACAGCACGATCACCACCGATCACCCACCCCTGCCCCCACCGCCGCCACCACCGATCACTCACCGCCACCACGATCACTACTTACCACCGTCACCACCGATCACCCGTCACCACCGCTACCACGATCACCGCCCACCGCCGTCACCTGTTGATGTCACTACCCGCATCCGCCACCACACACCGTAATCACCTCTCATATCCCGCTGCCGTCACCACCCATCACCCGTCACCTGCCATCTTCCTTAGTATCGGACATTCCATTCTAGCGTGCACAAAACGTAGTAATGGAATCAAGTCCATTCCATTCCATTTCAACATAGTCATTCCATTCCAATATAATCATTCCATTTCATCTATCCAAACGTGTCATTAGACTCACATTGGTCTACGGTGAGATGACAACGTCTTCTTATATAGGAGATTTATCCAAATATATGAAATTTTCGTGATTCATAAAATTTTTAAGAGCACTTGCATCAAATATTTTTAACGATTTATCTATTTTACATCTTCAAATACTATATTTTTAGTTTATAGAATTTCTATAGAAGATGAAATGTATTAGATTCTCTATTCACAAAATATGGATGAATGTATTACCCTTCTTAATAAATAGTAAATGTCCAATACCCTTTATACAAATTTTCCCAAAGAAATTTTACAGAACTCGAATAAATACGGTAAATATAAAGAAAATTTTACAGAATCTATATTTTATATTAAAAAAAAAAATAGAGTATATGTTGCGGTGTTTCTAAAGAATCAGTTAAAATGAACATATTCAACACCTTTAACACAAATCCATTATCCAACAACATTACAAAGGCAAAATGCATTGTCCATCTTTTCTATTTGGTTATTTGCCTATAAGAGTTATAAAAACATCACTTTACAATCAGTTACATTTTCGTGACAATGTATAAGATCAAAATTGAGTCAACCATCTATCAATGACTGGCATCATGACCCTTGAAGGTTCCAGGTTCAAATCCTGTCAAATACAGTGGAAAAATTCACTTCACGTGGTAGTTAATCCACTAAAACGATATGTATTGAGGCAACAAAAATGATGGAGGACCATCCAAGGAGCTTACAAAAGATCCTTTGAAGATAAGAGATGGACCAGTGACCAGATTCCAAGCCAAAAGGATGAAAGAAGCATTAAGTGCGCTTGTTGTTGAGTTGCATGACAAGGCATCAATGGTAGAAGAAGATCCACTGAAAGAGCCACTATTGGTGAATATAATCCAAGCTCGAGAGGGTCAAAATGATGATTAGGCTATGCTAGAGCAGCTGGAGTGAACAGAACACAAGTTTCAAGCACAATGGGCTATAATATGGGTTTGGCACCACTTAGCCTACTTTTACTAGTTCTTGGGCTTGTAATTTGTATTTTATTATTTCTTATCATATTATAATAGTCCAATAAGGCCCTCTACACTTTGAATTTCGTGCATGAGGTGTCCATTAGGGTTTAGGGTTTTATCAAATCTTCATGTTATTTTTGGTAGATAATCAATCAATCTGATTGGGGGATTATTTACTAATTTGTGATTTGAAGATCTTTTTTTATTTTTGGAATTACCTTTTTCTTTATTTCATCTAGACTTAGGAGTTGTCTAGGTTCATTTTTATTTTATATTTTCTTATTTTGTTTTCATTTTCTAGAAAATAAAATGCCAACATCCTTAGCCTATAAAAGGAGGGGCACACCATATGTATTTGACACCTTGAATTATAATCATATTGAGAGTTTTCTCTTAGAGTTTTTACAACTTTTGTTAAGTGCATTTTAAGTTTGTGAGCATAGCTTAAAGTGTTTCATTGTAGTCTTTGGTTTAAGGATCATTAGAAGGGTCTTGGCTTCTTCATAGCCATTGGTTCTTCTAGTCTCATCCTTGAGTTAAACTACTTTTGCTCAAGTCTTTTCCTTCATCTAATTCTATTTTCCTTTTTATTTCGGGATATTCATTGTATTACTTAGGGTTCTTAACAATTTCATTGTTAGGGGTCCGAGGTATACATCAGTTGGTATCAGAGAAGTGGTTCAATCCATTTGTTTTGGTGTTGCTGATTTGACACCCGTTTTTATTTCAATTCGTTTTATGCTCATAAAACCTCAAACAAATCTGAATTTTTTATCACAAATAAATCACCAATAGATCTACATTTTCTCTTTTTATTGTATCTCAAAATTCGAATCAGATCATACTGAAAACTGCATTGCAACACAGAATACTCTGTTCTGAAATTCTGCAGCAGTAGATCTTCTTTTGAATTTCGTTTGAGTGGGTTATCAAATTCAAAATTCATTGAAAATTGGTGGAGTGATAGGAAATTCCATGTTCTACAACTTTCGTCTTTTGAGTTTTTCCATATTCGTTATAGTTTGATGACAATCGGCAAAATAAGTCACTGCTACAACTCTGGAAAATTTTGACAGATTGAGTTAGTTGACAAGAAACGATTTTTTGTTCAACCTATAAAAGTCCAAAAAATCTGAATTTTGGGTATCATCTACATAACTCATTATTCTACAAATTTCCTTTTCCTGTTGAAATTCATTTTTGTTTGGGCTGCACGTGCCAATAAGTGCAGGGCTGAATTTACGGTAAAATCGTGAAGTTGTCACTTTGAACTCCGATTGAAGTGCTAATCGTTTAGGCAATCGATTAAAAGGTGATAATCTGATCTAATCCAAGTTCTTGAGTTTTTTTGAGTCACAAAAAAAAAACACAAAAAAAAAACAAAAAAAAAAAAAAAAAAAAAAAAAAAAAAACAAAAGCAAAAAAAAAAAAAAGGTCATATAAAGGGCCAAATACTCAAAGGTGCCCCAAGTCTGTTACATCTTTGGTCCCTTCCACATCTCTTCCATTATTTTGTCTTTTCTTCTCACTTTTGAATCCATCCTAGCCTTCTCTTCTTGTGATTTGAGGACTAAAGATACAGTGATTCACAGAGCATTGCAAACATATTATTGTGCACTTTTTAATCGTTTAATACTCTAATTGAGAAGAGCGGTAAAAGGAAATTGTGTGGTGAGTCTATAAGAGGGGAGAGAAAAGCCAGAGTGAATTTTCAATCACCCCACAAAGAGCGTAAGTGAGGTTTTATTTTCCCTGTTTATATTTTGTTTGCCAAAAAAAAAAAAAAAAAAAAAAAAAAAAAATCAAGAAAAAAAAAAGAGGCCGGACACCGAAAAGTGCCTTATAATTTTATTTATTTTTACTCTTTCTAAAAGAATGTCAAGTGAGAACGGTCAGAAAGTTGAGGCTTCCTCAACTAAGGGAGTAGATTCTAAGTTGTCACTTGAATCAATCACAACAAGTTAATCAACTAATGGAAGAAATGACCGATATGAAAAACTTGTTGAGGGAATCGAGAGGACAAACTAATGGTCGGAGAGTCGCTAATGCATCGATCACAAACAATGCAAGAAGACGCATTAATTTTGAAATCGAACATGATAATGAACATGAAGTTGATCGGACCTTGATCCTGATGATATGCCGCATTTAATATGATGAGTTTACGCTTAATCAGGTGCAGAGGCCAAGAAGGAATAATCATCAAGATGGTATTCGAAACATCAAGATGAAGATTCCTCCTTTCAAGGAGACTAGTAATCCGGAGGAGTATTTAGAATGGGAAAAAAGAGTCGAGTTTGTATTTGATTGTAATAAATATAGCGAGACTCAAAAAGTAAAGTTGGCGGCATTAGAATTTTCTGATTATGCAATGTTCTGGTGGGATCAAATAGTGACAACCAGAAGGAGAATGGGCGATGTTCCAGTTGAGACGTGGAGTGAGATGAAAAAAATAATGAAAAAAAGATTTGTACCTAACCATTATCATCGTGAACGTCTTCAAAAATTGCAGGTACTCCGCCAAGGATCCATGACAGTCGATGATTACTATAAGGAAATGGAGGTTTCCATGATCCGTGCCAATGTTGAGGAGGATGAGGAAGCCACAATGGCCAGATTCCTTAGTGGGTTGAATAGTGAGATAGCCAACACTGTTGACTTACATCCCTATTCTGATCTACAAGGAATGGTGCATATGGCTATTAAAGTTGAAAGTCAACTCAAGAAGAAGAATTCCTTATCCAAAGGGAATTCCTCTCACTTTCAGCCTTATGCCAAGTCGAAGGGGTTGCCCCCTAAGACTCTTACTAATGCACCCAAAGGTCAAGAAAAGTCCAAGGAATTGGAAAAGGGTAAGGAACGAAATTTTAATGCTAATCCTTCTACATCTCGTGATATTGTGTGTTTCAGGTGCAAAGGAAGAGGACATTATTCCAACAATTGTCCAAACCAAAGATGTGATGATTATACGGGGAGATGGCACCTATGAATCGACAAGTGAGGAGGAGCAAGAGCATGAAAGTGGTAAGGAAGAGGATCAAGACATTACTAATCCAATTGAGGACAACGGGAACTACTTGTGGTAAGGCGGGCCTTAAGTGTCCAACCAAAGGTAGTGGGTCAAGAGGACCAAAGAGAAAACATCTTTCACACAAGATGTATGGTTAAAGGTAAAATTTGCATGATTATTATTGATAGTGAAAGTTGTGCAAATGTGGTAAGTCAAGAAATGGTAGATAAACTTGGTTTAGAGACTATCAAGCATCCAAACCCGTATAAGCTGCAATGGCTTAATGAGTGTGGGGAGCTTAGAGTTACTAAACAAGTTCTTTTATCTTTTTCTATTCGCAATTATGAGGATCAAATTGTGTGTGATGTGATTCCTATGCATGCTACACATATTTTACTTGGTAGACCCTGGCAATTTGATAAGAAAGCAATTCATGATGGTTTTTGAATCAATACTCTTTTAAGCATAATAATAGAAAAATTGTCTTGACTTCTTTAAATCCAGAGCAAATCCATGAAAGTCAAGTAAAAATGGCTAAATCTAGAAAAGAACATGAATTGAATCTAAAAGAAAAAGCCGTGGTGAGTAGTGTGCAAACTGAGAGTGTTGCGTCTGAGCTTAAGGAAAAGAAGGAAGCATCGAAAGCACTTAAAAATAAACCTAACTTCTTTGCTAAAACAACTCACGTGCATAAGGCAATTCAGGAAAAGCGTCAAGTGTTTGTCATAATATTTAAAGAATGCTTGTTAAGTACGGGTGATATATCCCCATCTATGCCTGGTATGTTTGTTGAGTTGTTGCAGGAATATCAAGACGTGTTTCCAGACGAGGAACCATATGGATTACCACCCTTACGTGGTATTGAACATCAGATTGACTTTGTTCCCGGGGCGTCATTGCCCAATAGACCTGCCTATAGAGCAAGTCCAGAGGAAACAAAGGAAATACAGAGGCGGTAAGTGAACTATTGGAAAGGGGTAAGGTGAGGAAAGCACTAGTCCTTGTGCCGCCTCTGTCATTTTAGTTCCCAAGAAAACCTGAGAATGGCGTATGTGTGCAGTTGTAGAGCAATTAATAAAATCACAATCAAGTATAGATATCCCATTCCTCGGTTGGATGATATGTTGGACGAGTTACATGGTGCTATACTTTTTACTAAAATAGATCTAAAAAGTGGATACCATCAAATAAGAATAAAGAGGAGACAAATGGAAAATCGCTTTCAAGACCAAGTTTGGTCTATATGAATGGCTAGTTATGCCATTTGGACTCACTAAACCGAGTACTTTTATGCGCTTAATGAACCATGTTTTGCGTGAGTATATTGGTAAATTTGTGGTAGTCTATTTTGATGATATTTTGATCTATAGCAAGAGTCAAGATGAGCATTTGCATCATGTACGTGTTGTTTTGGACACACTTAGAAAGGAGTCTTTGTATGCTAATTTTAAAAAGTGTTCATTTTGCATGGATAAAGTGGTATTTCTTGGGTTCATTGTTGGAGCCAACGGTATTGAGGTTGACCCCGAAAAGGTCAAGGCCATTAAAGAGTGGCCCACGCCTAAAACTGTTACTGAAGTGAGGAGTTTTCATGGCCTAGCTAGTTTCTATAGGCGTTTTGTGAAAGATTTCAGCACTATTGCATCTCCTTTAAATGAGTTGGTTAAAAAGGAAGTTTCTTTTCATTGGGGAGTAAAACAACAACAAGCTTTTGAACTCTTAAAAGAGAGGTTAACTAGTGCGCCTGTCTTAGCATTACCTAATTTTGATTGTGCATTTAAAATTGAATGTGATGCTTCTGGGATTGGGATTGGGGCTGTTCTTATTCAAAATAATCGTCCCATTGCCTATTTTAGTGAGAAGTTAAAGGCTGCACAATTAAATTACTCCACTTATGATAAAGAGATGTATGCGTTGGTAAGAGCATTGAAAACTTGGCAGCATTACCTATGGCCCAAAGAATTTGTGATTCACACGGATCACGAATCCTTAAAGTACCTTAAGGGTCAAGGGAAGTTAAATAAGAGGCATATGAAGTGGGTAGAATTTATTGAAACATTTCCTTATGTTATCCGGTATAAATGTGGTAAAGAAAATAAAGTAGCTGATGCATTATCTCGAAGGTATACATTAATCAGTACTTTAGATTCTAAACTGCTTGGGTTTGAAATGATTAAGGAATTGTATCATAATGATGTTGACTTTTCTTCTATACATGTTGCATGTGAGCAATCTGGTTTTAAAGATTTTTATAGGCATGATGGTTATCTTTTTCGTGGTAAACAAATTTGCATACCTAAATGTTCTATAAGAGAGTTGTTGGTAAGTGAAGCTCACGGGGGAGGTTTAATGGGTCATTTTGGGATGAATAAAACGTTAGAAGTCCTAAAAGAACATTTTTATTGGCCTAATATGCGTGTGGATGTTAATAGAATTTGTGATCATTGCATTACATGTAAACATGCTAAATCCAAAACCCAGCCTCATGGTTTGTATCAACCACTCCCAATTCCTAATGAACCTTGGACAGATATCTCTATGGATTTTGTTCTTGGTTTACCAAGGTCTAAAAGTGGTAAGGATTCGGTCTTTGTAGTAGTGGACAGATTTTCGAAGATGGCACACTTTATTGCTTGCACTAAAACAAATGATGCGACATATATTGCTAATTTATTCTTTAAAGAAGTTGTGCGTTTACATGGAGTTCCACGTACTATCAGAGTGATCGTGATGTGAAATTTTGAGTCACTTTTGGAAAGTTTTATGGAGTAAGTTAGGTACTAAATTACTATTTTCTACTACTTGCCACCCCCAAACTGATGGTCAAACTGAAGTGGTTAATAGGACTTTAGGACAATTACTTCGTTCAATAATACATAAGAACCTTAAAAATTGGGAAAATTGTCTTCCTTTTGTTGAGTTTGCGTATAATAGAGTCCCGCATACTGCGACTAAATTTTCACCATTTGAAGTAGTGTATGGCTTTAATCCATTGAGCCCTCTTGATTTAATCCCCATACCTTGTGAAGAAAAAGCAAGCTTGGATGGGAAAAACAAAGCTGAGTCTATTAAAGCATTGCATGAAAAAGTTAAAGCTAATATTGAGAAACGGACTCAGTTTACTCCAAAACAAAGACAACAAGGGAAGGAAAGAGGTTTTATTTGAACCCGGTGATTGGGTTTGGTTACATCTTCAAAGGATAGGTTTCTATTAAACGGAGATCCAAGTTGCAACCTGGAGGAGATGGACCATTTCAAGTTGTGCCAAAAGTGAATAATAATGCCTACAAGTCGGATCTACCTCGTGAATACAATGTAAGTGCTACTTTTAATGTTTCGGACTTAACCCCATTTGATGCGGAGATTTGAGGACAAATCCTTTTCAAGAGGGAGGGATGATGGAGGACCATCCAAGGAGCTTACAAAAGATCCTTTGAAGATAAGAGATGGACCAGTGACCAGATTCCAAGCCAAAAGGATGAAAGAAGCATTAAGTGCGCTTTTGTTGAGTTGCATGACAAGGCATCAATGGTAGAAGAAGATCCACTGAAAGAGCCACTATTGGTGAATATAATCCAAGCTCGAGAGGGTCAAAATGATGATTAGGCTATGCTAGAGCAAATGGAGTGAATGTAACACAAGTTTCAAGCACAATGGGCTATAATATGGGTTTGGCACCACTTAGCCTACTTTTACTAGTTCTTGGGCTTGTAATTTGTATTTTATTATTTCTTATCATATTATAATAGTCCAATAAGGCCCTCTACACTTTGAATTTCGTGCATGAGGTGTCCATTAGGGTTTAGGTTCAATCAAATCTTCATCTTATTTTTGGTAGATAATCAATCAACTGATTGGGGGATTATTTACTAATTTGTGATTTGAAGATCTTTTTTATTTTTGGAATTACCTTTTCTTTATTTCATCTAGACTTAGGAGTTGTCTAGGTTCATTTTTATTTTATATTTTCTTATTTTGTTTTCATTTTCTAGAAAATAAAATGCCAACATCCTTAGCCTATAAAAGGAGGGGCACACCATATGTATTTGACACCTTGAATTATAATCATATTGAGAGTTTTCTCTTAGAGTTTTTACAACTTTTGTTAAGTGCATTTTAAGTTTGTGAGCATAGCTTAAAGTGTTTCATTGTAGTCTTTGGTTTAAGGATCATTAGAAGGGTCTTGGCTTCTTCATAGCCATTGGTTCTTCTAGTCTCATCCTTGAGTTAAACTACTTTTGCTCAAGTCTTTTCCTTCATCTAATTCTATTTTCCTTTTTATTTCGGGATATTCATTGTATTACTTAGGGTTCTTAACAATTTCATTGTTAGGGGTCCGAGGTATATGATGAGAGAAAAATTCACCCACTAAAATATTGGTCCCCGGCAACGGCGCCAATTTTTTTTTGATGAGCGAAAAATTCACCCACTAAAAATACATTTATAAAGACTCGCAACTGTGGGTAAACTAACTCTCTAACTGGCAGAGTACCAGGTCGATTGCTAAGATAGCTACAGGAGTACGAGGTCGTCCCAAGAGAAATGTGGTTGTGAGTACCAAAGCGAACGTGGTTCTTAGTCTAGGCGATCAAAGTTTTAGGTGGAGTTTTTATACTAATGCGAAAAATAAATTTTAACTAACGAGATTAACTAGGTGATTAAAAAGCATAGCCGAGCCATGATCCAACAGTTATCTCCCCACAGAAAAACTTGATAAGGAGTGTGTTTTATCTCGATTCGGTTCATATGATATTCACGGGAGTCAACTCTTTATTCTTGCGTTAAGATCTCGAATAACTCTCACTTAACCCCACATTAGGCTTATTAACCCTCCCTTTAGAGAGATAACTTACCTAACATGGTTGACCAAAATAAAATACATTAAAAACCTAACAAAAGCATAGTCCTAACATGTCACTTAGGTTGTCAATCTAACGATTAAGGCTATGTTTTAATGACTTTAATACTGCTTTACATCTCATAGCAATGAACAAGGTTGTCAATCTCATTCAAAACTATGAAAATGATCAAAACAAGTTTTAGAACATGATTTTATCATAAGAACGTTTAATTAAGCACACACAACTCCCATCTCGTTTCCCAAGGGTTAATTTCACCCGTTTTCACATAATTCGGCTATGTTGAGTTTAACTACTCATATTAACGAAAATAACAACGAAAATAACAAAACGAAAGAAAACAAAACGAAAAAGATAACTACAGCTATATAGATATACGTATAGATGTATATATAGATATATATAGATATATATATATATATATAGTATACGTATATATATATATATTTTTATACTAATTGCATAAAATGAAATAAACATAAAAGAAAGAACGGAATTGAAATTATATTAAAACGATAATTAGTCGGATTATTACACCGACATTATAACGACATATATATCTAATTTAGGCCCCCCAAAACATAAATTAAAAGAAAGGAAAAGATGAAGGAGGATGGGGAAGAAGAGGGGCAGCCGTTCTCTGTTCTGATCCTCTGTATATATAGGAAAATATCAAGGCCGGATCGATCCGGGTAGGAGCCGGATCGATCCGGTCTCAATGATTACATCTGTTCCTTCTAGAAGCTTATATATTGTAATAAAACTTCTAAAATTCATATCTTGAGTTGTAGACCTCCAAAAATTATGATTCAAACGTAAAAATTAAGCTCTCGGAAAATTCTTCAACTTTCATGAAGGACACTTCTTAAGAAAACGTCGTTTTGATGGGCCATTCCCATTACGTGTCGTTTGCGACATTTTCCTTAATACAAATCAATTAGCCACTTGACCACCATTTGAGTTGTAGAAGTCCGATTGACTTGATTCAAAATCCATTGGAAAGCTTTCTTGAAGATATACAACTTTCATGAAGGATTCTTTTTCAGAAAACGCCGCTTTGATGAGCCATTCGTATGTCGTATGTCGCTTTCGGGATTTTTATTATTACGAATCGATTAGCCACTTGGTCATAACTCGAGTTGTAGACCTCCAATTAACATGATTCAAAATGCATTGGAAAGCTCTATCAAAGATCTACAACTTTCATTAAGGCCACCTCTTCAGAAAATGCCGTTTTAATGGGCCATTGGTTCGTCGAAGATATAAATCGTTAGTGACACTACTAAACCACCGATCCATTTGACCTTTTAAGCTTGTGGCACAGTCTTATATCCCTAAAAACACCTCTTTTAGGCCTCAAAACGTGTCGTTACTCGGGATTTTGGTTAACCTAAAATTCGCAATAAACCACCAAAATACCAAACGTAACATCCGACACACACGGTTACTAAACCGGTACAAAAACTATAAAACACGCTAAAAATACGATATTTTATATAATAACTACTACTAACATATTTAGATGAAACATAGGAATTAATGACTCGAATCGATATAAAAATACTCAAAATGATATCGAAAACGGGTTGAAAAGTTATAAAAATAACGGTGAATTTTTCCGTTATCACAACCCCCCACTTAGCTTTTGGTCGTCCCTCGAACAAAATAAGCGATAAAATAAAATGAATGAGGAAAAATTCACGAAGATAAGATATGAATGACAATCGATGATGCAACCATTCGAATCATAACCACACGTTAACCGCAATATAAATGTATAACAGAGTGAGTGTGTGACAAGCCTTTTCAATTTCCACTATCCTCTCTTGAATAAATCAAGAAAACGCACAAATATCCATTCGAGATACCCTAATGACTTTTCTAGGTATAAAGCGATATGAGCCCCACACAAAGTCCTCTCGTGTACTTATTAGGATAATCCCTAAAGCATATCATTTAGTTTATACTGGGGATAGTCAGAAGATAACTAAGTTTTCAACCAACTTTTTCTTTTCTTTTCTATTTTTTTTTTCTTTTTTCTTTTCATAGAATACTAACATATCCGAACTCATTGCCAAAATCGACTATCTTGCAAGCGTCACGAGGTGAGATCGAATACATTAATACCTATCTAACTCTTTTTTTTTTCACATGTATAGTATATGCCCTCATTCCTAGCAATAGGATGTTTCGTGATAACACCCTAGCTAGACTACAATCATCAGGCAATCGGGAGCTTTTAAACCTCATAGTGATATAGGACGTTTCGTGATAACGCCCTACCGCACTCAAATCATTGGTAGCTACAACCGACATATAGATAGCTCACTTATTTTGATATTCTTTCTATCACATTCAAACCTTCAGATATTCACAGTACACGTTCAGAAATTAGGTACTAAGTTACTACTATCTCTAGGATAAACCACTAGGATACTGAATGGATACAGTTTAAAATTTTTCGCTTCAATATCAAAGGCTTACGTGAAGGAATTCATGTTACACAAATAAATTTGGGGTTAAAATGCACTTACAGTTCAAATTAGTTATACATATCAAATTGATCATTACATCTTTAAATCCATGAAATATATACCTTATACAAATTATTTTAATCAACTCATTAATGCTCGAAAAATCAACAACTAAGGGTTTAAACACTTACTGCCATTTCTATACCAACCATACTCTATCCCCCACTTACGATTTTGCATTATTCTCAGAGTGTAAATGAGATAGAGAGGAAGACTTAGCTTATAAACCAGGCAGAAAGGTGCTATCGAATCCCGTAACATCCATGAGAAAGCACGTCCCGAATCCCTGTACCAAAACAACCAAAACAAAACCAACACAGGACATGGTCCTCGTGCCAAAATATTGAACAGGGATATGGGAATAATGAGATAATGGCCCTGTCACGTCAGAAAATTCGATAGGCAATATAATAGCTTTAGATGGAAAAATAACCATACTGGTAAAGCACGAAACATCTAAGCATATACGTATCATATGAGCATATATCATAGTCAAGTCAGCTATTCCTAGATTCATTTTTTATTGCACACAATTTTATTAAGGCGGGAATACTCACCACTATACTACGACGACCAGAAATTTGAAACAGACTAGATCATAAAAATGAAATGTGTGAAAGAGTATTGAGTCTTTTATACCCAGATCCTCAAGGATTCAATAACCTAAGTCCAAGAAATGATACATTTGAATTTTTATCTTTTTCTCCATCGGGATTTTCGGATAACCACCTAATCATTCCCTCTTAATGAAATTCAAACATTCATCCTGAGACTTGGTTGTGCTTTGTGTTCATCTTTCATACAGATTCTACATTTCATTCAGACTAGTCAAATCCAATTTATTATTATTATTATTATCGGGCTGCCTCCCGTAGCGCTTTTGTTTAACGTCGTTAAGCTCGGCGGGGTGACTCTATCTGAGACTCAATTAACCAAAATCCAAACTTAAGAAGATCAACGACTTAAGAAAAGTGATCAAAGCGAGAACCATCGAAATTAAATTGTCTAGAAACGCACTCGCTTGGTTCTCGATGCTATCTCCTCCCACCGTCCGAACCTTCTTTTTTATCACTGTCGAACCATCTTCTTTGAAAATCACCATAAAGCTCATCCATTGGGGAGTATACAAAGCCGACCGCAGAAAAATTCATCCTCACAGAGTGGACGAATGTAGTAATCCGGGACCAACATATCTACTATTACCAACTCTCCCAGTGGCTTTACTAAAGATGGCCAATCAATCTCCCGCTCCTCTAGCTCTGTATCTGGCTCTGCAATCTTAGCATAGCAAACTGAATCCTCAACTTTATTCTCAACCTGAACTTCTTCGGTGATAACATCATCATCCTTAACCACCTCACATGTCTCAACCTTTTCACATACCTCACTAATTCAATCAATTCCCCACCTTGTCTTGAAGATTTCTTATGGCGGAGTCAAGATTTACCTTGAACTCCTGCATGTCCAACGATCGCTCTTCCAAGATCTGGTTCAATCGTTCTAATTGCTCTATTTGACTGTCCGGTGAATTCTTCTTGTGGCATGGGGAAAACGATCGTATTGACTTTGATATATTGGAGGTGAGTAGCGCTTTTCTTGCCATTCCGCACACTTTATCGTGGTCGAATCAGTTGAAGCTATCAACACATTGAGCATGAACACCGTAATCCCGATAAGCACCAGGGTTAGGACAACCCTCGTAATATGGTGGCTCATTACTCGAATAACCAAAATTCTGATCCTGATATGCATTAGAGCACTTATAATCCCATGAACCTTGGTTATTTTGCTGTTGATATTGAGGCTCAGACACGAACTGTTGTTGATAAGGTTGGTAGGGGTATTGTTGTTCAGGTGAGTAATATTGATTGAAAAATCCATCCATTTAAGCTCAAACTGCAAGATTTCAGAAAACAACACGAAAACAATAAAAAAAAAAAAATTTCGTTTTTATTTTTTTATTTTTTTATATTATTTTTATGGTAGCCAAAGGCCCTAACCCTCAGTTCTAGCCAGACTTACAAGATATCAACCTAATATAACAACCCCGTAAAGAGATTGGGTTGAGTACCAAAGTCGTATTCAAACCGAGTTCAGGACAATATCACTTCAGCATCCCAAGACTCTTATCGGAAGTAAAAAAAAAATAAAAACCTAGGCCCAAGCCTTCGGTTCACTTACAAGATATCACAACAATATCACACATTTCCCCGGCAACGGCGCCAAATTTTTTGATGAGAGAAAAATTCACCCACTAAAATATTGGTCCCCGGCAACGGCGCCAATTTTTTTGATGAGCGAAAAATTCACCCACTAAAAATACATTTATAAAGACTCGCAACTGTGGGTAAACTAACTCTCTAACTGGCAGAGTACCAGGTCGATTGCTAAGATAGCTACAGGAGTACGAGGTCGTCCCAAGAGAAATGTGGTTGTGAGTACCAAAGCGAACGTGGTTCTTAGTCTAGGCGATCAAAGTTTTAGGTGGAGTTTTTATACTAATGCGAAAAATAAATTTTAACTAACGAGATTAACTAGGTGATTAAAAAGCATAGCCGAGCCATGATCCAACAGTTTATCTCCCACAGAAAAACTTGATAAGGAGTGTGTTTTATCGATTCGAGTTCATATGATATTCACGGAGTCAACTCTTTATTCTTGCGTTAAGATCTGAACAGCTCTCACTTAACCCCCACATTAGGCTTATTAACCCTCCCTTTAGAGAGATAACTTACCTAACATGGTTGACCAAAATAAAATACCGCTGAAAAACCTCACAAAAGCATAGTCCTAACATGTCACTTAGGTTGTCAATCTAACGATTAAGGCTATGTTTTAATGACTTTAATACTGCTTTCTACATCTCATAGCAATGAACAAGGTTGTCAATCTCATTCAAAACTATGAAAATGATCAAAACAAGTTTTAGAACATGATTTTATCATAAGAACGCTTAATTAAGCACACACAACTCCCATCTCGCTTCCCGAGGTTAATTTCACCCGCTTTCACATAATTCGGCTATGTTGAGTTTAACTACTCATATTAACTTGAAAATAACAACGAAAATAACAAAACGAAAAGAAAACAAAACGAAAAAGATAACTACAAAAATATATAGATATATTGTATAGATGTATATATATATATATATATATATATATATATATATATATATATATATATATAGTATACGTATATATATATATATATTTTTATACTAATTGCATAAAATGAAATAAACATAAAAGAAAGAACGGAATTGAAATTATATTAAAACGATAATTAGTCGGATTATTACACCGACATTATAACGACATATATATCTAATTTAGGCCCCCAAAACATAAATTAAAAGAAAGGAAAAGATGAAGGAGGATGGGGAAGAAGAGGGCAGCCGTTCTCTGCTCGATCCTCTGTATATATAGGAAAATATCAAGGCCGGATCGATCCGGGTAGGAGCCGGATCGATCCGGTCTCAATGATTACATCTGCTCCTTCTGTGAAGCTTATATATTGTAATAAAACTTCTAAAATTCATATCTTGAGTTGTAGACCTCCAAAAATTATGATTCAAACGTAAAAATTAAGCTCTCGGAAAATTCTTCAACTTTCATGAAGGACACTTCTTAAGAAAACGTCGTTTTGATGGGCCATTCCCATTACGTGTCGTTTGCGACATTTTCCTTAATACAAATCAATTAGCCACTTGACCACCATTTGAGTTGTAGAAGTCCGATTGACTTGATTCAAAATCCATTGGAAAGCTTTCTTGAAGATATACAACTTTCATGAAGGATTCTTTTTCAGAAAACGCCGTTTTGATGAGCCATTCGTATGTCGTGTCGTTTTCGGGATTTTTATTATTACGAATCGATTAGCCACTTGGTCATAACTCGAGTTGTAGACCTCCAATTAACATGATTCAAAATGCATTGGAAAGCTCTATCAAAGATCTACAACTTTCATTAAGGCCACCTCTTCAGAAAATGCCGTTTTAATGGGCCATTGGTTCGTCGAAGATATAAATCGTTAGTGACACTACGAACCACTGATCCATTTGACCTTTTAAGCTTGTGGCACAGTCTTATATCCCTAAAAACACCTCTTTTAGGCCTCAAAACGTGTCGTTACTCGGGATTTTGGTTAACCTAAAATTCTGCAATAAACCACCAAAATACCAAACGTAAATCCGACACGACACACCGGTTACTAAACCGGTACAAAAACTATAAAAACACGCTAAAAATACGATATTTTATATAATAACTACTACTAACATATTTAGATGAAACATAGGAATTAATGACTCGAACTGATATAAAAATACTCGAAATGATATCAGAAACGGGTTGAAAAGTTATAAAAATAACGGTGAATTTTTCCGTTATCACAACCCCCCACTTAGCTTTTGGTCGTCCTCGAACAAAATAAGCGATAAAATAAAATGAATGAGGAAAAATTCCTGAAGATAAGATATGAATGACAATCAGATGATGCAACCATTCGAATCATAACCACACGTTAACCGCAATATAAATGTATAACAGAGTGAGTGTGTGACAAGCCTTTTCAATTTCCACTATCCTCTCTTGAATAAATCAAGAAAACGCACAAATATCCATTCAGACAGTCCTAATGACTTTTCTAGGTATAGGCAGTAACAGTTCCACACAAAGTCCTCCCGTGTACTTATTAGGATAATCCCTAAAGCATATCATTTAGTTTATACTGGGGATAGTCAGAAGATAACTAAGTTTTCAACCAACTTTTTCTTTTCTTTTCTATTTTTTTTTCTTTTTTTCTTTTCATAGAATACTAACATATCCGAACTCATTGCCAAAATCGACTATCTTGCAAGCGTCACGAGGTGAGATCGAATACATTAATACCTATCTAACTCTTTTTTTTTTTCTTTCACATGTATAGTATATGCCCTCATTCCTAGCAATAGGATGTTTCGTGATAACACCCTAGCTAGACTACAATCATCAGGCAATCGGGAGCTTTTAAACCTCATAGTGATATAGGACGTTTCGTGATAACGCCTACCGCACTCAAATCATTGGTAGCTACAACCGACATATAGATAGCTCACTTATTTTGATATTCTTTCTATCACATTCAAACCTTCGATATTCACGAGACACGCTCGTAAATTAGGTACTAAGTTACTACTATCTCTAGGATAAACCACTAGGATACTTGAATGGATACAGATTTAAAATTTTTCGCTTCAATATCAAAGGCTTACGTGAAGGAATTCATGTTACACAAATAAATTTGGGGTTAAAATGCACTTACAGTTCAAATTAGTTATACATATCAAATTGATCATTACATCTTTAAATCCATGAAATATATACCTTATACAAATTATTTTAATCAACTCATTAATGCTCGAAAAATCAACAACTAAGGGTTTAAACACTTACGCCATTTCTATACCAACCATACTCTATCCCCCACTTACGATTTTGCATTATTCTCAGAGTGTAAATGAGATAGAGAGGAAGACTTAGCTTATAAACCAGCGAAAGGTGCTATCGAATCCCGTAACATCCATGAGAAAGCACGTCCCGAATCCCCGTACTAAAACAACCAAAACAAAACCAACACAGACATGGTCCTCGTGCCAAAATATTGAACAGGATATGGGAATAATGAGATAATGGCCCTGTCACGTAAAAATTCGATAGGCAATATAATAGCTTTAGATGGAAAAATAACCATACTGGTAAAGCACGAAACATCTAAGCATTTACGTATCATATGAGCATATATCATAGTCAAGTCAGCTATTCCTAGATTCATTTTTTATTGCACACAATTTTATTAAGGCGGGAATACTCACCACTATACTACGACGACCAGAAATTTGAAACAGACTAGATCATAAAAATGAAATGTGTGAAAGAGTATTGAGTCTTTTATACCCAGATCCTCAAGGATTCAATAACCTAAGTCCAAGAAATGATACATTTGAATTTTTATCTTTTTCTCCATCGGGATTTTCGGATAACCACCTAATCATTCCTCTTAATGAAATTCAAACATTCATCCCGAGACTTGGTTGTGCTTTGTGTTCATCTTTCATACTGATTCTACATTTCATTCGGACTAGTCAAATCCAATTTATTATTATTATTATTATCGGTCTGCCTCCCGGTAGCGCTTTTGTTTAACGTCGTTAATTTCGACAGGTGACTCTATCTGCACTCAATTAACCAAAATCCGAACTTAAGAAGATCAACGACTTAAGAAAAGTGATCAAAGCGAGAACCATCGAAATTAAATTGTCTAGAAACGTACCTCGCTTGGTTCTCGATGCTATCTCCTCCCACCGTCGAACCTTCTTTTATCACCTGTCGAACCATCTTCTTTTGAAAATCACCATAAAGCTCATCCATTGGGAGTATACAAAGCGGACCGCAAAAATTCATCCTCACAGAGTGGACGAATGTAGTAATCCGGGACCAACATATCTACTATTACCAACTCTCCCGGTGGCTTTACTAAAGATGGCCAATCAATCTCCCGCTCCTCTAGCTCAGATCTCCGCTCAAAATCTTAGCATAGCAAATCGAATCCTCAACTTTATTCTCAACTCCGAACTTCTTCAAAGGTGATAACATCATCATCCTTAACCACCTCACATGTCTCAACCTTTTCACATACCTCACTAATTCAATCAATTCCCCACCTTGTCTTGAAGATTTCTTATGGCGGAGTCGAGATTTACCTTGAACTCCTGCATGTCCAACGATCGCTTCTTCCAAGATCTGGTTCAATCGTTCTAATTGCTCTATTTGACTGTCGGTGAATTCTTCTTGTGGCATGGGGAAAACGATCGTATTGACTTTGATATATTGGAGGTGAGTAGCGCTTTTCTTGCCATTCCGCACACTTATCGGTGGTGAATCAGTTGAAGCTATCAACACATTGAGCATGAACACCGTAATCCCGATAAGCACCAGGGTTAGGACAACCCTCGTAATATGGTGGCTCATTACTCGAATAACCAAAATTCTGATCCTGATATGCATTAGAGCACTTATAATCCCATGAACCTTGGTTATTTTGCTGTTGATATTGAGGCTCAGACACGAACTGTTGTTGATAAGGTTGGTAGGGGTATTGTTGTTCAGGTGAGTAATATTGATTGAAAAATCCATCCATTTAAGCTCAAACTGCAAGATTTCAGAAAACAACACGAAAACAATAAAAAAAAATTTTTTTTTCGTTTTTATTTTTTTATATTATTTTTATGGTAGCCAAAGGCCCTAAGCCTCAGTTCTAGCCAGACTTACAAGATATCAACCTAATATAACAACCCCGTAAAGAGATTGGGTTGAGTACCAAAGTCGTATTCAAACCGAGTTCAGGACAATATCACTTCAGCATCCCAAGACTCTTATCGGAAGTAAAAAAAAAATAAAAACCTAGGCCCAAGCCTTCAGTTCACTTACAAGATATCACAACAATATAACACATTTCCCCGGCAACGGCGCCAAATTTTTTGATGAGAGAAAAATTCACCCACTAAAATATTGGTCCCCGGCAACGGCGCCAATTTTTTTGATGAGCGAAAAATTCACCCACTAAAAATACATTTATAAAGACTCAAGAATCAGGTAAACTAACTCTCTAACCGGCAGAGTACTGTGTCGATTGCTAAGATAGCTACAGAGTACGAGGTCGCCCCAAGAGAAATGTGGTTGTGAGTACCAAAGCGAACGTGGTTCTTAGTCTAAAGCGATCAAAGTTTTAGGTGGAGTTTTTATACTAATGCGAAAAATAAATTTTAACTAACGAGATTAACTAGGTGATTAAAAAGCATAGCCGAGCCATGATCCAACAGTTATCTCCCCACAGAAAAACTTGATAAGGAGTGTGTTTTATCCGATTCGGTTCATATGATATTCACGGGAGTCAACTCTTTATTCTTGCGTTAAGATCTCGAACAGCTCTCTTAACCCCACATTAGGCTTATTAACCCTCCTTTAGAGAGATAACTTACCTAACATGGTTGACCAAAATAAAATACATTGAAAAAACTCACAAAAACATAGTCCTAACATGTCACTTAGGTTGTCAATCTAACGATTAAGGCTATGTTTTAATGACTTTAATACTGCTTCTACATCTCATAGCAATGAACAAGGTTGTCAATCTCATTCAAAACTATGAAAATGATCAAAACAAGTTTTAGAACATGATTTTATCATAAGAACGCTTTAATTAAGCACACACAACTCCCATCTCGCTTCCCAAGGGTTAATTTCACCCGCTTTCACATAATTCGGCTATGTTGAGTTTAACTACTCATATTAACTAAAAATAACAAATCGAAAATAACAAAACGAAAGAAAACAAAACGAAAAAGATAACTACAAATTATATAGATATACGTATATAGATGTATATATAGATATATATAGATATATATATATATATATATAGTATAATGATATATATATATATATTTTTATACTAATTGCATAAAATGAAATAAACATAAAAGAAAGAACGGAATTGAAATTATATTAAAAGCGATAATTAGTCGGATTATTACAATCGACATTATAACGACATATATATCTAATTTAGGCCCCCAAAACATAAATTAAAAGAAAGGAAAAGATGAAGGAGGATGGGGAAGAAGAGGGGCAGCCGTTCTGCTGCTACGATCCTCTCAGATATATAGGAAAATATCAAGGCCGGATCGATCCGGGTAGGAGCCGGATCGATCCGGTCTCAATGATTACATATGTTCCTTCTAGAAGCTTATATATTGTAATAAAACTTCTAAAATTCATATCTTGAGTTGTAGACCTCCAAAAATTATGATTCAAACGTAAAAATTAAGCTCTCGGAAAATTCTTCAACTTTCATGAAGGACACTTCTTAAGAAAACGTCGTTTTGATGGGCCATTCCCATTACGTGTCGTTTGCGACATTTTCCTTAATACAAATCAATTAGCCACTTGACCACCATTTGAGTTGTAGAAGTCCGATTGACTTGATTCAAAATCCATTGGAAAGCTTTCTTGAAGATATACAACTTTCATGAAGGATTCTTTTTCAGAAAACGCCGCTTTGATGAGCCATTCGTATGTCGTGTATCGCTTTGGGGATTTTTATTATTACGAATCGATTAGCCACTTGGTCATAACTCGAGTTGTAGACCTCCAATTAACATGATTCAAAATGCATTGGAAAGCTCTATCAAAGATCTACAACTTTCATTAAGGCCACCTCTTCAGAAAATGCCGTTTTAATGGGCCATTGGTTCGTCGAAGATATAAATCGTTAGTGACACTACTGACCACCGATCCATTCGACCTTTTAAGCTCACGGCACGATCTTATATCCCTAAAAACACCTCTTTTAGGCCTCAAAACGTGTCGTTACTCGGGATTTTGGTTAACCTAAAATTCTCGCAATAAACCACCAAAATACCAAACGTAAATCCGACATTTACACACGGTTACTAAACCGGTACAAAACTATAAAAACACGCTAAAAATACGATATTTTATATAATAACTACTACTAACATATTTAGATGAAACATAGGAATTAATGACTCGAACTGATATAAAAATACTCGAAATGATATCAGAAACGGGTTGAAAAATTATAAAAATAACGGTGAATTTTTCCGTTATCAGTATACATCAACAAACCTTAATCTTGAGATTGCTCAACCCGATATTCACCTTATATCTATGATGGGTTCACTTTTTGCCCTCATTTGTGGATAGGTTTTTAGCATTCAGCCAGGGGTGTAAAAGGCTCTGCTGAGCGGTAGGCCTTGCTTCTGGATCGAAATTAAAAAGGGGAGAGAGAAAGTCTGCGAATTGATTTCTATAACCAGGGAAATTATTAAAAGGTACCTTTTGGAGATTCGATCGAAGGTTCCGGTCGCCTTCTTCAAATTTCTGTTATTCGTTGATCAACTTCCGGATGGAGAATAGGGAATGTTGAAAAAATTTGTTGATCACAAGTTCGAGTCTGTGTTGATGCGGTGAATTTGGGAAGAATTGGAGGGTGAATTTGGGAAGCTCGCGGTAGTTAATCAAAGGGGCCAGAATTTGGGGGAATTGTGATTAAGAGTATTAGGGATTTTGGGATAATATATGAAGGAAATTCGATGGGGGTATTTCTGTCAAAGCAAGGTTTTATAAGGTTTCCCCCTTTTTTCATTTTCTCTAATATATGCGTGATGATCAAAGCTTATTGTTGCAAACCACAACGCTCATAAACTCAAATGTGTCATTCCCCCAATTAAATATTCTAAAACTAAACCTATTTTTAAGACAACTTAACTTCTTACGTCAAATAATTGAAAACGTGTCATTTTTGGTTAAAACCAGATATTTATATTAATTACATAAAACTATACAACTGTTCGGTAACGAATAAAATCAAAAACTATACAAGAAACATAAAAATAAACTGGAAACTTATTTGTGCCACGCTAGATGAAGTTCACGCGTTTTCCATATAGCTTGGGACATAAAACTGCCTTCGGGGGTACTCTATGTCGATCTTCATTATGAAATTGTTGCGCCAGTACCCTAAATGTAAAATCTCACATCGGTAAAGTAAAGTCCTGCTCACCCCTATATAAGTGTGAGACATAAAGGTCTTGTCAACTTGGGTTAGCCCTTTTAGTTCAAGCGAGGACGATGGTCTAAGCAGTTGACCGGACCATTTATGACTCATTTAACGCTACCAGGCCTGGGTTTGGGGGCGTTACATAATGGTATTTAGAGCCGACTACCATACGGAACTAAGTGCCACACCGTAAGAGGCAATGGGGCCACCTCTGTAATCCTATGGTAGGACGAATCGGGACAAGTCCACTAGACAAATCTTGGCCGCCTCGGCGAGGACGCCACCCCTTATAAGGGGTAGAATGTAAAATCTCATATCGGTAAAGTAAAGTCCTCGCTACCCCCATATAAGTGTGAGACACAAAGGTCTTGTCAACTCGGTTAGCCCTTTTGTACCAGCGAGGCGATGGTCTGGCGCAGCTTGACCGGACCATTTATGTCTAATTTAACGCTACCAGCCCGGGGTGCAGGGCGTTATAATGGTATTCGAGCCGATCACATGCGGAACTAAGTGCCACACCGTAAGAGGCAAGTGGGGCCACCTCTAGAATCCTATGGTAGAGACGAACTGGGAAAAGTCCACTAAGACAAATCTTGGCCGTCCTGGCGAGGACGCTAGTCCCTTATGGGGGGAGAATGTAAAAGATCACATCGGTAAAGTAAAGTCCTGCTCACCCCCAAATAAGTGTGAGACATAAAGGTCTTGTCAACTCGGGTTAGCCCTTTTAGACCAAGTGAGGACGATGGTGTAAGCAGTTGACCGACCATTTATGACTTATTTAACGCTACCAGGCCTTTTGTATGTGACCGACCTCTAAGCACTAACTGCACTTTTGTATGTGATCTAGCCCTCGTTTATCACTTTATTGGCATGTTTTGGGTAGATTTAGACCTGTTTGAGTGTAATATCGAGAGTTATATGCACGGGGAGTTAAACTGTCACATCGATAGTAAACTCCGCCTTTTTAGCGATATTTACCTCTTTTCCGAGCACTTTTGTCTTGCAGAATTACGCACGGTGTTTGTTTGTCAATGTTATTGCAGGACCTAGTGACTCGAGGACCCGAAAGGCGACATTTTGGAATGAGAGACATGATCAGAGCATGAATGTAGCATAAAAGTGAAGAAAAGTCAAGTTTGGAGCAGAATCAAGGCAAACTGGCGTTTGCCCAAACCCAAACTGGCGTTTGAATCAAGCTTAGGCCAGACGGACGTTTGCCCATATCAAACGGGCGTCCACAGGGTGATACTTCATTCAGAAAGTTGGGTTTTCAGCTGGACGAGCGTCCCAATAACCCCAAACGGTCGTTTGGATGGGCTCAGCCCGAATCAAGAAAGCTCATATAGATCAGACGAGCGTTCAAGGTAGTCCAGATGTTCGTTTGTGGAAGAACAAGCTCTAATATCATCAAGATTATCAGCCGGACGAGCGTCCACCTTGGAGCAAACGGGCGTTTGGCGCCGACAGCAGTATTTCACCATGCCTGCTCGTTAATCTTTATTTTGACCTATTTTGGAGACATTTTCTAGTCAAGTTGTCTTCATGAACGTTGTAGGTAATTGAACGAGATTTCCAACGCATCTTGAATCGTTCAAATCGGAGCTCTACACAGAAATTTATCACTGATTCACTGAAGACAGGTTAAATGGGCCGAGTTGGTCGGCCCAACTAGGTCAAAGTCGCGATTTTTGCCTATTTAAGAGCGGCTAAACCTAAGAGAACGAATATTCTGACTTTTATTGGCCTAGACGAAGTTCGTGGCTGGCTTAGGTGCTCAACCCAGCCGCTTCGGCGGTTGTTATGACAGGGTGACATCTAAATAGACGGATTAGAGCTCTGGACTAGACTCCATATTTCAATTTCTTAGTTTAGATTTTTAAAATAGAGTAGAATACGATATTCGATTGATAGCTTGGCGGAGTTCGTGCCTGGGATCATTGTATGGATTAAAGGTTGATATCTTTTGCTGATTTGGGATTCAAAAGTTTTGATCTGCAATATTTTGATCTTCATTATTGTGAGTTTCCTGATTTCGATTTGTTTTCTCTCAATATTGTTTTGATTGTGTAGATCATTAGTTTGATGAAATTTACTCTGGATAAAAGTCTTGATTCACATCCTTGTGTATGTCGTGAAATAATAAAAGCTTCGATCTTTTGTCTTGTTCATATACTCTTTGCCCTCTGATTTTAACACAAGTTTTATATTCGACTCAATCTCCTCGTGGGATCGACCTCGGACTGTGAACGCACTACCTACGATCAACCCGGTTCACTGCCGGTTAGAAAGTGATTTTTGCCTAAGGTTTCGAGTTTTATAAATTGTATTTGATCGAGCCGGATTGCGAAATCTCTACTTATCACCAGGCCCGGGGTCTCGGGGCGTTACATATTCAGAGCCGACTGTCATGCGGAACTAAGTGCCACACCATAAGAGGCAGTGAGGGCCACCTCTAGAATCTTATGGTAGAGACGAACTGGGAAAAGTCCACTAAGACAAATCTTGGCCGTCCTGGCGAGGACGCTAGTCCCTTATAAGGGGGGAGAATGTAAAATCTCACATCGGTAAAGTAAAGTCCTGCTCACCCCCAAACAAGTGTGAGACATAAAGGTCTTGTCAACTCGGGTTAGCCCTTTTAGACCAAGTGAGGACGATGGTGTAAGCAGTTGACCGACCATTTATGACTTATTTAACGCCACCAGGCCAGGGTCTGGGGGCATTACACTAAACCCTAAAACTTGTCATTTTGACTTTCTAGGATCCTATGGTAGTTAAACAAAATTCGGTAGTTAATTTATACGTTTTTAAATGCATATAGGGATAGATGTACTAATTAAGTCTGATTTGTTTGCCAGCATACTTTGAAGGAATACTTTTTGTTGGTAGGCAAGTCAAACAAAGTAATTAGAGATGTTAATTAGGTAACCTAGTGGTTCGAAGTCATGAGTTTGCAATTGTATTGAAGAAATGAAAAAAGTCCTTTGATGAGGTTCGAATCTCCAACTTTATTCTTATGCTTATGTTCTCAGGTTTGGAGGAGCTACCCATCAACCTTACACATGAGGTTCTAACTTTCCAGAAATCAAATGTCCACATTTGAATATTTGGAAAGTCGAACCTGGTGTGACCAAAGAACTAAAAGAAGTCCCCCTTTACGAGGTCCAAACCTCCACATTCCAGCTTAAGGTCCAGTTTCCATTTTAAAGCATCCAAAATCTTTACCACTAGGTCATGTCCTGGGGACACGCCTGCTTTATTCTCATGCTTATGTTCTCAGGTTTGGAGGAGCTACCCGTTGAACCTTACCCATGAGGTTCTAATTTTCAGAGATCGAATATCCACATTTGAATATTTGGAAAGTCGAACCTGGTGTGATGTCGCCAAATAAGTCCGTAAGCTATTAAATAATGATTTTTGAATATTTTCTTCTTTATTTCCATGAAAATTGCAGTTGTATTGTAGCGTAACCAAACCCCGGGTTCCGTGAAGGCAATTGAAGAAGAAGGAGGTCCGTCATTTGGTGAATGTCCAGGGGGTGGTTGTAATGAAGATGGTGACTATGATTCACTTTGCTCATGTGGTTGGAATCTCCAGTGCTATGATCCTAATGTGCTTGAATTGTGCTTGATCCATATATATAGTAGTGCCTATCCACATGTTGAAGGGTGGGGTCATTGAGATTCGAGGAATTTTTTTAGCATTAAAACGATGTATTTTTGTTGTTAAAAATGTCATTTTGTGGTTAAAAATGTAGATTTAGACTCCGGTGACCCCACTGGAACAAATTTGTATACAAAAAATGCAGTTTTAGGCTCCGGTGACACAACTGTAACAAATTTCTAGATCCACCACTAGTGCTGATCCTATATGTCTGTCATGTTGGCTGTTGTTGATCAAGAATAATTGTAGAGTAATGATACGGCCACAGACTGTTGTGCCACAACGAGTGACACAATTATCATCTACACCGTTGATCATCATCTTTACACGATCATTTTGACTCACATTGGTCTACGATACAGATGACACCGTCTTCTTAGGAGATTTATCCAAATATATGAAATTTTCGTGATTCATTAAATCTCTAAGAGCACTTGCATCGAATATTTTTAACGAATTATCTATTTTACATCTTTAAATACTTATTTTTTTTAGTTTATAGAATTTTTATACAAGATGAAATGTATCAGATTCTTTATTTTTACAAACGGAGCAATTGTATACAGTACTTTCTCAAAAGTTTTCGTTTAAATACATTTCTACAAAGTTCTTTGTTAAAATAGTATTTTCATCATTAAGCCATATTCTAATACCTATAATACCCCTCATCACCCCTAAATGAAAAACCTTAATCCCTAAATTAACAACCTTAATCCTTAATTGAGAACCCTAACCTATAAATTAAGAACCCTAACCCTAAATTGAGAACCCTAACCCCTAATTGAGAACCATAATCCCTAAATTAAGAGCCCTAACCCTTAATTGAAGAACCCTAAACCCCAAATTAAGAACCCTAACACCTAATTGAAAAACCCCTAATTTAGCTTTCAGTTTATATGATATGCAAATCACGCGCCTCCACCCAACCTCCACCCTAAACCGCTGTTTCAGTTTATATAATATGGGGAGAAGGGGCCAGAAGGACAAAATAATCTTAAATGGGTCCAGAAGGACGTTACTACATTTTATGTGATTAAAAAGGATAAATTCATAATAAATGGACAAAAATACCCTTTTACACATTAAACACGTAGTAACGCTAGATAAAGTGTATTAACAGCCAAGAAAACAAGTAGTAACAGTCAAGAAACAAGTAGTAACAGCACATAAAATGTCGTAACATCCAATGAAAAAGTAGTAATAGTAAAAAAAAACAAGTAGTAACGGCCTTTAAAATGTAATAACGGCCAATAAACAAGTAGTAACAGCCCATAAAATAGATAAAGTTACATAAACAAATATAGTAACGTTAAAAAAATTAATAGTAACAACCTTAAACCCTAAAATTTTTCAAAAAAAAAAGTCCACAGGAACATGAGCTTCTTCTTCAACCTGTGACGAACGAGATTGGGCATACGCCTCCCAGAATCATCATTTAATGATGCAAATCTTTGTCTTTAAATTTTGAATCAACGCCAGCACTCAATAATCGGAGAATATGCTCCGATTCAGTGGACACTCGAATCGAAAGAGAAAGAACGAAGGAAATATGGCTTTCAAAGCAGCCACCCGGAGGCCAAAATCCAGCGACAATGCAGCGCAGTTGGAAATACAGCAAACCTCCTTCTCCAAATCCTCTTCTTACCTTCTTCTTCTCCATATTCGCAGCATCAACAACAAAAAAAAAAATTAGAAAGAAAACTCAGCCGGTGAAAATCAGGCAGCCGGCCATCAATTATCGCCGCCGTCACCCCTCCTTCTCCTCCCCAAATCCTAATCCCCAAATCGTTCAATCTGGTGCGCCGCTGCTACCACATCACCAGTCAGCCGGCGATGAAATCAACGCCTCTCTCTTAGCCGGCAGACAACCCCAAAATTTTCAGGCGTCGCTGTCAAAAAAGCGATCATCATTCTGAAAACGAAATCAGGCACAAAATAAGAACCAGACATAGGTTAAAGGGCATTTTGGGAAGTTTGTATAGGTTTTGTCCTGATTAAATTTTAGTTTCCTTGAATCCTGATATTTTTATTAATGTGTCCTTCTTGGCAAAAACCTATAATATGCAAGTCCTATGCAAAGTAGCAGGGAAAAAGAAAAAAAGAAAAAGAAAAAAAAGAGTGAGAACGAAGAAGACGAGAATCATGCAAACGGAAAAGACAAGAATGAAGTAGACAGAAAAAAAGATGTCGCAGAACGGCAGAAGTATCGCTGGTTGGTTTTTTTTTTTTTTTTTTTTTTTTTTGGAAGAAGGAAGTGTCTGTTTTTTATATTATTTTGAAGTGTTGGAATTAAAGGAAATGAAATATAGATTTATAAACCAAGTAGCTTGCCTCAGGTGGTAAGTGACTTGAGAATGCCTGGAGAGGTCACCGATTCGATTCTCCTCTGAGGCGCCATGTTAAGAGCTCTTGGCAAGGCCTTACCCCTAAATAAGAGTCAGACTCTGCAGGCACAACCCGAACCGAACTCCGGATTACCATGTTAAGAGCTCTTGGCAAGGCCTGACCCCTAAATAAGAGTCAGACTCTGCAGGCACGACCCGAACCGAACTCCGGATTAGTCGGATCAGTGAATTGTGAAAAGTACTAAACAGACAATTTTCCCCAAACGTGAAATATGGATGAATGTGGTAGTAGATATAATTTTTTTTTAAAGAATCCGGATGAATGCAGTAAATATAAAGTACATTTTACAGTATTTGTATTTTACATTAAAAAAAATAGAGTATATGTTACGGTGTTTTTAAAAGAATCAGTTACAAACAGATTCAACACCTTTAACACACATCCAACAACATTACAAAGGCAAAATGCATTGTCAATCTTTTCTATTATAAAAACATCAATTTACAATCGGTAACATTTTTTTGACAATTTATAAGATCAAAATTGAGTCAACCATTCATCAATGACTGGCATCATGAAGATCCTATTGTGTAGCCAAAAGCAAAATGTTCCATAAGAATATATAACCAACCATTCTTTCTTTCCCTACAGACTGCTTGTTCACTAGAGATTGCATACCCGGGGCTCACGCACCAAAACACCATTACATTGTCTGATTAAAAGCAAGGTCGAATCAGCCTTGTTGCAGTAAGTTGCCTGGTTGATGTCAAAATGAAACACAACAGCAGTGAGAGGATACATGAATCTGCAATATATTGTGTCTCTGTGCAGCAGTCAAGTCAATGGTCAGGTCATTTCCTTGCAAATTTCGGTCCAAGTACACTTAAGCTAATTACAGAAACAGATGAATCAGACCTAGAAGGTTCAAGGTTCAAGGTTCAAATCCTGTCAAATACAGGGGGAAAAAATCACTTTACGTGGTAGTTAATCCACTAAAACGATGGTATATAGCTCACTAAGTGATGATACATGATGTTTATGGCCACAACCAGAATTAACACAGGTAGAGATCAAACCTTAATCTTGAGATTGCTCAACCCGATATTCACCTTATCTACGATAGGTTCACTTTCTGCCCTCATTTGTGGAAAGATTTTTAGCATTCAGCCAGGGGTGTAAAAGGCTCTGTTGAGCGGTTGGCCTCGCTTCTGGATCGAAATTAAAAAGGGGAGATAGAAAGTCTGCGAATTGGCGAGCATCAACATCAGAAAATTTGTACTGTTCTATTAGTAATCGATCCAGTGGCCGGTTTTTAAGCCTTCTAATTCTCTTCAGGCCTCCATATCTGTCTAAATAATCCTTTGATCGTGTCCCGCCAGTGGCAATCTGCTTCAATGGCAGTACAAAAATTCAGGAGATAAATGGGTATTTAAAAAATTCAGGCCTCCATATGAATTGATTCACTCACCTTTCGAGGCATTTTGCCAAAGAGCTCCATCATTGAAGCAAGGTGATCCTGCATTCAACATATTTATCTTCATTGACATGATACATACAGCTAAATGCTTACCCTCTTCCCAGCTATTCAATGTTCTATAAAAAAAAAAAAAAAAAATAGAGTTAAATGCACACCTCGTCCTCACTGAAACCTTGTCCATCACTTGGTGTAAACAGCATTTCACCAGTAGCTAGCTCGAAAGCAGTACAGGCAAATGACCACATATCAGCCGGATACGAATAGCCAGATCGAAGTATAATTTCAGGAGCCCTGTATTGTCTCGTTTGTATTTCCTCTGCAAACTGCTTATCGGCCCAACATGCACTACCGAAATCCACGACCTTGCATCTCACATCAATATTCTCATCTAGGCATCTATCCGGTTTTGGATCTGCTAGTGCCACACCCATTGAATCCCGTTTGCTTGATATTCTAGCCACTGCTCTCCTTGCCTTTTGTTTTAACTTCTTCTCAACAATACTCATTGTTGCTCCACCATTTAAGTTTCCTTCAGGCCTTACAAGGATCGGTGTCATACCTGACTTAATCGGATCTTTGGATGGATTTATAGTGGAACATAGAAGTATATTTTCGGGTTTTAAGTCGGTATGTATAAGTCCAAGCTCTCTGTGGAGATAATCAAGGGCAGTCAAAATACACTTGCATATCTCCCTAACTTTATTAAACCCGAGGCCTTTATAACGATTATATTTGATAAGCCGCAGTATGGTATCACCCAAAAACTCTAGAACCATGCACAAATGCTGTCCATTTGGTCCAGCATGCTTAAATTGGTCCACTAACCGTACAACACATTTGCTATTTGAGGGATCACCGTTAGCAATAGCAGAAAGAATCTCTATTTCATGAAGAGCAGCTTGAGCGAATTGAGGAGCGCTCTTTTGGATCTTCAACGCAACATATTTCTGAAATAAGGGAAAAACAGATAATCATCAAAATACAGACCTTTACAAAAGTATGTAAATCTTAAAATGTTTATAACTTGCAACCACGAGACTCCAAAGTAACAGTACTAAAACAGTCTGAATCCAGTATCTAATCAGTCTTTAAAACTGTCATGCTCCCGAAATCTAATTGTGGGCAAATGTTAACTCAGTCTGCTTACCTTAAACTTGGTGACTAACAAGATGCTTACTTATTTCTTTGCCCCAATGTACTAGATCCAAAATACGAATACTACTTCAATCTATTTATGAATAAAAACACAAGAAAAACCCAATACTATGATTCATAAACATACTTTACCTCTGCTGATATATAAGCTCATTCAAACCAGAAATCACAAAACAAAAGTTAAGATTAGATTAAATATACTTTGCATTTACAGAAAATGTGTTAAAGATATAAACATCGACAAACTGCCAGCAAAACAAGAACTTTTTTTTCATTTGTTAGCAATATTTAGCCAAAAACAGAACCATAGCCTGACACACACAGCTCACCTAAATTTCCATTCTTAGTAATTAAATGGAATTAATCACCAAATCCAAAATGAAGCTTTAAATGGAACAGTTCATAACTAGAAAACTGGCACTCATGTTAAACTTTTTCATAATCCAAAAAAAAAAAATTAAATATTAAGTCACCCAGAAAAAAACCATCAGATGACAAAACACTCTGGAATAAGATATTTGACCAAATAAATAGCTGAATAAAGCCGATCCAGATTTGGGAAGAAGAAAAAAAAAACAAATAATTTACACTCCAATTTCCCAAACTCAATCGACTGCAATAATTATTTAACAACTATTGATCTCCAATTCAAATGAATGATTCACTGAGCTAAGAAAAAAAAAAGCGTACCGATGATCGAGTATCATAAGCGAGCCAGACGGTGGAGAATTCCCCCCAACCGAGTTTACGCTGAGCGATATACCGACCACCGTTAAAGGAATCACCGACACGCACCGCATGATACCCGCCTTTTCGATAAGAATCGAATCCTTCATCTTCCTCCTCCGACGCCGACGAGGAGGAGCACGACATGATGATAATGTTATTAAGCTTAATCGATCTATTCTCTTCTTCTTGTTCTTGTTCGATGAATCGATGATGATGATAAAGTGGAGATTTGAAGATTGAAATAGTAATAGAGAAGAAATGAAAAGAAAGGAAGCTTAATGGTGTGGTGATGCTATTTTGCGTGTTTCTTTCTCTGTGGCATTCGATATTAGGCTGGCTCCACTTTTCGCTCCCTGCTTTATCATTTTTTTAATGTTGTGAGTGGTTGTTATGTCGACAATGTAGATGATCCAACCTCCTTTTCTTTTCACCTTTTTTTTTTTTTTTTTTTTTTTTTTCTCAACAATGACGTTCATTTATTTATTTATTTTTGTTTTCGAATTGTATCTACATACAATTGTCTGAGACTAATAATTTGAGATACTGTCGGATACAAAGATGAGATCTCTCCCAACAAGATTTATTAGCAAAAATAGAAAACCTATTAAGTTTACAGAGGAATATCAAGAGCATAAACTAAAAACTACATCAAATATAGGTTTCGCACACGTCGCTCAGCTTTTGAGATCATGACCCGTATTGGGGATGCTCTATTTGTTGACCATGAAAGATTTGATTCCTCCAGTGCCATGCGCTATATGTCATATCTGTGAAAGTATAGGGCCAATCAGGTAACCCTATCGTATTACGCACATGTTGATCAATCCAGGTTGTGACATTATCATGTCCAAAGAACTCACCAGTACCTTCTTGGCATAAGGTTCTTCCATGTATTATGAATGGTCTTTCACTCCCGAAGAGCACAAATCTGGGATTAAGTTTTCTGCTTGCAGTTGGGGCATGTAGCAGAACTGCTCACATGTCTTATGCACAGTATACTTAGGGTGCGTAAGGACTCATGAGAGGCTTCCATAGTAGGAAATTAAGCATGCCTAGTCCTTTCATTTTCCAGATGTTTGACCACAATTGGTCAGTACCTGGGTTTCCCAGATTAGTTAGCATGGCATAGGCTTCTCAGATTGCATATTGTCGTTCATTTTTCCCTTTCCAGATGATTATGTCATTGTTGTCTCCAAAATGCTCTTGAAGGGCCTTAGCTGCCCAGTAGATGCCTTTCCGTATTAGAGAATCAATTGGTTTTGTTTTTTCAAATGGTTTTTCCATAATCAACATTTTGACCCAGAGAGTTTGATCATCAGTAAGAAGTTGCCAGACTAGTTTGCTCATAATAGAGTGATTCATTGCCCGGAGTTTTATGAAGCCTAGTCCTCCAGATTCTTTGGGTTGGTAGAGTTTATGCCAAGAAATATAGTGCATTTTCTTTTCCCTTAGTTCTTCTCCCCAAAAGAATTTTCTACACAATTTCTCCATCTCTAGTAAGTTTCCCATAGGGATCTTTGTCGTCTGCATCAGGTAATAAGGGTGGGTGGACATGGACGTTTTAATGAGAATCATCCTACCTGCCTTAGATAAGCACTTGGTTTTCAGTAGCAAGTTTCTTTTTCATCTTGTCAAGAGTATAGTCATACTTTCTTTTGGTAGCTCTGAAATGTAGCATAGGCACACCCAGATGCTGTCCAAAATCTTCAACAACCTAAATTTTCTGACTCTAACCAATAATCATCTTCATTTTCTATAAGGCCTTCTTTGAGATGTGGAATCTGGATTTTTGGAGGCTAAGTTTCTGGCCAAAGAATCCACAGAAGATGTCAAGAACATTTCTCATAATTTATGCCCGGTGCACAATAGCTTCCCAAAGAGAATAAGATCGTCAACAAAGAACATATATGTCAGCTGTGGGAAATTTCTACCAATTTTAATAGGTTTCCATTGGCCATTTTGGACAGCTTGGTCAATGTATTGGCTGAGCACTTTCATGCCGAGGACAAATAAGTAGGGTGCCAGGGGGTCCCTATTGAAATAGTGTCCTAAACCTAATCGGGTTGGACCGGATCCGACCGGGTCGGATCATTTCTACTATTTCTTTATGTTTATACATATATGAAATGGCTTTTCTGTTGTCATATATATGTTCTTTTAAAGAACCAATTATGAATTGTTATATGATAACGTCCTTGGTATTAAACTGTGATAGAGAAACCATGATAGGCGATTATGGTTGATGAGATCTCTAATCACTTTAATAAGTTTGATACTTAAATGTCTCTAGGCTGATGTACTATTAAACAGGGCATTGATAGTATAAACAGACTAGCACGTATTAGATGTCTTATGTCTTTAAGGGCATGGATAGATCTCGTCTATCAAAGTGTAGAGACACACTTGGATCAGATGTGGACGTGTATTAGAGAATGCGCATTAGAGAATGCGGTAAGTGTCACACTATTTGACGGTTGTGTAATTATCCTTAGGACCGGAGTCTACATGGCATCACGGTGTGGATTGTCATGCTTTGACACTATTGAGGTTTCCCCTAGCCACGGGGCGATCATGCGATAGTGATTGGGTGTGATACTGAAGCATGCGGAGTATACATGTTTTGTCATCTGGAAATCGCGTACCCTATCAGTAGGGGTGAATATCCGAAAGGGCCTTCTTATAAGGAATGTCTTACTCTCGTGAATCTTTGCAAAGTGGAAGTAAATGAGTTACTTCGAGAGAGCTTGATATCCAGATTATAAGATACGGTCGTTAATGTTTGACACTCGACGTACGACCGTATGGATATTATTAAAGCGATAGGATTGTAAGTTACACGGTAACTGTTTCACATGAAAGGTAGTAGTCATTGCATTTGACTCTTCCGATGATTGGGGGTCACGGTGTGTTGCTAGACGCTATCCCGTGATCGTTAGCCATGAAGGGCATTTTCATAATTTGCACTTTGTGTCTACGGCCAACATATTCGGAAGCCTATTGGGTCACACACATAAGAACATCAAGTCGGATTAAAATGAGGTTATAGATGATAATCGAATAAGGAAAGTTTATCTCGAGATTATAAAGGTTATAGTGGTAAATTAATATGGTGATATTTATTTATTGTGAATAAATATAATACAAGATATTAATCATGATGATTAATTAAATATGTATATTGATACATATAAATTTCAAAATTATGTATATATGTGGTATACAGGTATTTTTGCAGATTAATTAATCATAGTATATATTAATTAAAGAATATTCCGGAAGCCAATATTTGGCTATATGGGGCTCCACATTGTTGTGTATAAGATACACTTGGATTGTGCAATTTAATTAATAAGATTACCATATATTAATATTAGATATTAATGACTATAGATTTGCACACATGTGTAAATTGATTTATGGTAATAAGATAAATATAGTCAATATAAGATATTGACAATATCTTGGAAATATTTAATATGGATATTAAATTAAATGAGATAAATCAATCAATTATATTTTCCTTATTTTATTGGGAAAATGTTTTCTTCTCCTCCACTCTAGTTGGGGCGCCCCACTCACAATAAATAAGAGGTGGGTGTCAAGCTCTTTTGTACATCACAATTCCAAGAGCTAATAGTTCTTGTGTAAAATAGAGAGCATTCTATAGAGAGTTGGAGAGAGGGGGAAAATGCCAGTCTAGCAACCGGAGTTTTCCAATAGCAATCCATGATGGGATTCCGTGGGGTGTTCATGTGGACTAGTGGTAGAGGCCGAACACTTGGGCGGCTCTCTATGCACTACTACTCCTTAGACAGTCTCAAGCGTCGATCTTTTAGATCAACCTAGGTAACCACCGTCTACTACTTATTTGTTTATTGCTTAAACGAAGTCAATATTGGGTAAAAGGAAATCAAAATTTTGAATTCCGCTGCGTTCCCGCGTAGATTTTTTAACAGTCCCCTTGTCTGAGTCCTCTTTATAGGGTAATAGGGGGCAATCTATTGCCATTCCAAAGGATGGATAGGCTGAGAAATTCTCAAAGTAAACATAACGAGGCTACTGAGAATTTGTTCCAAGAATGTGCAGCTCACCTTATCGTGGGATTTTCCAGGTCAATCTTGACCATCATATCACATTTACTGCTTTTTAATTTTTGAAGTGGTGGAGTACTTCATGTACAAGTGCCACTGCCTATGAAGGCAGACTGGGTTTGGTTGACAAGTTTTCCAATGATAGATTGTAGTCTATTAGCAATGACTTTGGATATGATTTCCACATACGTTGGTCATGGCTATAGGTCTGAACTGAGAAGCAAATTCTAGGGGGGTTGCACTTGGGAATTTCGGAGACTAGGTTTGATTTAGTATGTTTTCATAGGTGCCTTATTCAAAAGCTTTGAAAACAATATGAAGCACAGAGGGACTTACAATGGGCTAGCAATGTTTGTAGAAGATAGCTGGTATTCCATAGGGGCCAGGGTCTTTGTAGCTGCCCATTTGAAATACAACATCCTCAACTTCTTTCTCACAGACTTGTCGGTTGAGGATTTGACTATTTGTAGCATTGAGGACTGCTAATTGGATTTCTTCACTAGGCCAGGAAAATGTATCCTCTGCTTTGAGCAGATTTAGGTAGAAAGAGAGTTGTTCAATGTTCCCGTAGTCAAATCTCCAGATTCCTTAATCATCATTTAAGTAAGAAATTTTTCTCTTCTATCAGATGGTGATCATATGATAGAAGTGAGTGTTTATTTACCCCTCTGACAACCACTTTAGTTGGGATCTCTGATGCCAATATGTTTCCTCTTGGTCTAGGATCTTTTCAAGATCTAAGTTCAAGTTAGCATGAATGTTGAAGAGGTATTGAGAGGGGCATGTTCCAGACTTCTTTCAATTCCTTCAATCCTTGCCAGGAATCCAAATTTTTTTGTGTCAACTGTGATTGTCACAACGTTTGCAGCAACACCCTTACAGTAACTCAAAGTAACTGTTACAGTATAAGTGCTGAAGGGAATGTTGAGTACAAGTCTGCTATGGAACTCAGCAGACTACATGAAAGCTCAGCAACCTACTGAGTTGAGTAGTATAGAAAACATTTATTTGGTCAAATTCTGTTGTAACCATTTGTAACTAAGTTATAACTGATTCATGAGGTGTATTAAGCTATAAATACCCCATGATCAGTAGCATTGCAACTTAACTTGTTGATTTTTCTTTCAATAATAATCATTCCGCATTTTCTTTACGTTTTGTTATCTTTCTACAAACTTCAACATGGTATCAAGAGCAGAAACTTGAGAGTTTCCAATGCTTCTGTGTTTTCTCTGAATCTTGATGAATCTTGAAATAGTTCTTCGTCTTTTTTGTGTTTCCCAGTTTCTTGAGAGTAAATTGTGATATTTTTCTGTGTTTTTTTATCGTTTCTTCATTGTTTTTTCCATTCTGTAATTGTTCATCGATAAATTCTGGAGTTCTTGATAGCCATGGCAGCTAAAAGACAAGAATTGATCCCCTCCGGTCCATTCTATGCCCATTCTAATGCGAATCTGTCTTTGGTGATTGTTCAGCCATTGATGAATGACAACAATTATAATCCATGGAAGATGTCCCTGGAGATGGTTTTGATCATCAAGAACAAAATTGGCTTCGTAGATGGCACAATCAAAAAGATAGAGATAGTTTCAGCAGATTTCCATGCATGAAGACAGTGTGATACAATGGTGAGATCTTGGATTTTGAATTCTGTTGAGCACCATTACGCAAAGTTTGATGTATTTTAAGAGTGCACATTCATTCTGGAAAAATCTTGATGCTAGATTTTACAATGCAGATGCATTAAGGCTTTTAGATCTTTTTAAAGAAATGCATCTGCTGAAACAAGGCATAGATTTTGTCAATTGGTATTTCACAAAATGAATGGTTTTTTGGGAATAAATAAAGACCACCGGGCATATTCCAGTATGTTCTTTTGATCCTCAATGTCACTGCAATGTAATTAATACTCTGATGGATCATATGGAGGCTGAACATTTCATGAATTCCCTTAAAGGTTTGAGTGATGAGTTTGAGCCTATGGTTTCCTAGGAAATGTTGATGGTGCCAATTCCAGAGATCCATGATGCCTTTGCAATGGCATTAAGTTTGAGAGACATAATATTTATGTGGCTAACAAGGCCAAGAAACAAGATTATATGGTTCTCTAGTCTAAGAGGAATGGACATGGGCAACATCTAGCAGTCAGCAAACCAAGATCTGTACTTGCTGCAAACACTAGACTTAGGAATCCCAAGAAGGTACAATGCAGTATTTGTGAGACAGAATCTACATGTGGCTAATAAGGCCAAGAAACAAGATTCTATGGTTCTCTTGTCTAAGAAGAATGGACATAGGCAACATCTAGCAGTCTGCAGACAAAGATCTGTACCATCTAAACACTAGACCTAGGAATCCTAAGAAGGTACAATGCAATTTTTGTTGACTACTCCATGGCTATCCTCCTGGTTTCAAAACAAAAATGGCTGATTCGGTATAAGAGGAACATGCAGCAGAAGAAGATCAGGCCAAGAATAGATAGCTTGCTGAACCAGGGTCTCCCAATCTTACTACACATCCACTTGATGAGTTGATGGCTCTGGTGAGTTCTGATCCTCTTAAACATGCAGAATTTGCTGTTGGACAGCATGCTGAGACTACTACTCATTTCTTATCTGCTACAGGGACAAGTGATCTAAATTTAGTAAGATCTATACAATGGATCTTGGACTCTAGTGCCATAGATCATATTGTAGATTCATTAGATCTGTTAAGTAATCCCAAACCTTTATCTGGTTATAAAAATGAGATTACCTAATGGGAATAATGTGCATGTCACACATGTAGGACAAGTGAGGGTAAACTCTCAACTAGTATTACATGATGTATTTTGTATTCTTGGCTATAAGTATAATATTTTGTCTTGGCCTTCTTTGATTATTCATTCAAAAGATGCAGCTGTTTTTTCTGCTAACAAGTATGTTTTGCAAGACAAGAACAAGAAAGTGATTGGTTCAGCTGAGCTACACATAGGGCTATATGTTTTAGTCTTTTAGACCAACTAGTTCAAATCTCTACTGTTACTGCTGTAGAAAATAACACTTTATCTAATAGACTAGATGATGCCCTTTTGTGGCACTATAGACTAAGACATCTACCAGATAAAAGACTACAAGTTATCAGTTCTCAGTCTACTGATGTCAAATTTTGTGAACATGATCTTTGTTATGTCTACCCTATGACAAAATTAAAGAAATTAAAATCATTTTCCCTTAAGTACTACTAATGTTAATGACATTTTTTTATCTTGTTAATATAGATATTTGGGGTCCTTTAAGGCACCACACTGTGAATGGTCAACAATATTTTCCTACTATTGTTGATGATTTCTCTAGATGTACTTGGGGTTTCTCATAAGACATAAATCTGAAGCTTCTGAGGTTGTTAAATCTTTTGTTAAATTACTCAATTTCATAAAATTATCAAAGTGATTAGATCTGACAATGGAATTGAGTTTCAGCTTACAGATTTCTACACTCAACAGGGGATAATACATTAGACATTCTGTGTTAGCACACCTGAGAAAAATGGTATTGTTGAAAGGAAACATCATCATCTGCTGAATGTTGCCATGGGCTATTATTTCAGAGTAACCTACACATTGAGTATTTGGGTTTTTGTATTTTTCATGCTGTAAATTGTATTACTGTCACACCTACACCACTGCTGAAGGAAATCATTCCTCATGAAGTGCTTTATGGCACTAAACCAGATTATTCTGTGTTTAAAGTTTTTGGTTGCTTAATTTTTTCTTGTACACTTCAGCAATACATGACCAAATTTGATTCCAGGTGTAGAACTTGTGTTTACCTTGGAAACTCAAACACTTACAAGGGAGTTATTCTCTTAGATATCACCAATAAATATATCTTTGTTGCCAGAGATACTCAATTCTATGAGACTTACTTTTCTTTATTTCAATAGGTTTTAGGTAAGGCTAGATATCTCATTGATATGCCAATGGCCCAATACCATTACCAGTTGTTGACAATTTTGATGATATGCTGCATAAGTCAGCAAACCGGCAGAAATAGGGTCAGATGGCTGAAGTTTCTAGTGATGAACATGCACCTATCAGCCAAGCATCTGCACCTGCTCAACTGAGAAGATCCACAAGTACAAGGAAAGAACCAAATTTCTACCAAGAAGGTGCTCATGTTGTTCAGCAGACACCACATTTTCCGAGTGAGGTAATGAATTTGAAGAAACTTTCAGCAGAGTATGCCAGATTCATTAATTCTATTGATGATATTAAAGAACCAAAGACCTACAATCAAGCAATCAAATATGATGAATGGAAAGAAGCCATGCAAAAAGAGATTAAGGCTCTATAGAACACTCATACATGTGACATAGTTGATCTGCCATAAGAAACGAAGCCTATTGAGTGCAAATGGGTACATAAAATCAAGTACGATCTTGATGGTTCTGTAGATAGATACAAAGCTAGATTGGTGGAAAAATGATACACTCAAACATATGGCATTGACTGCCAGGAGACCTTTTCACCTGTTGTCAAAATTACCACAGTCAGGGCCATACTAGAAGCAGCAACGTCTAATAATTGTCATCTCCACTGGATGGATGTTAATACATCCTTTCTACATGATGATTTACATGAAGAAGTATATATGCATTTGCCCACATGTTTTGCAACAGACAAACACAATCAAATTTGCTTATTAAAAAAATCTTTGTATGGCTTGAAACAAGCCAGTAGACAGTGGAACTGTAAGTTGACTGAATCTTTGGATGCACAGGGGTTTGTTCAGTTAAAACATGATAATAGTTTGTTCACAAAAGAGTCGGGACAATATTTTATTGCCTTTTAGTTTATGTAGAATACATCATAGTAGAAAGTCTCGATGACCAATTGATTCAGCAAGTCAAAGATGCCTTGCATCAGCAATTTACCATAAAAGACCTAGGAAAATTTGGGTATCGAGGCTGCCAGAACCCATGCAGGCATTTCTATTTCTCAAATGAAATACACATTAAACCTTCTAGATGAATATGAGTTTCCGGGAGCTAAACCTGCCAAGACACCTATGGAGTCCAAACAGACTTTGCAACATGGAGATTCACCACTATTGGGAGATAATACTGCATATAGATCCCTGGTGGGTAAGCTGATTTATCTTACCTTCACCAGACCAGACATAGCTTTTGCAGTTAGGCAGTTGAGTCAATTCTTATATACTCCTACTGAAAAAAATATGAAAGCAACATACAGATTGCTAAGGTATTTGAAGGCCAATCCAAGGCATATTTTCCAGGCCCAAAAATGATTTTGTTTTGAAAGGCTATACTGACAGTGATTGGGCTAGATGTCTAGAAACAAGAAGGCCAGTATCAGGCTACATGATGTTTTCAGGGAATGCTCCTATCTCTTGAAAAGCCAAGAAACAGACAAATATAGCAAGGAGTTCTTCAGAAGTTGAATACAAGGCTATGACAAATGAAGTTTGTGAACTTGAATGGTTGATGTACATCCTACAAGATTTGAAGGTTCATGTTCAGATGTCTGTTATATTATTCCGTGACAATGCAAGTGCTTTGCACATTGCTCGTAATCCTGTATTTCATGAAAGAACAAAACATGTCAAAAGTTACAAGTGGTTCAAAAATTAAGTAGGAGAGAGAAAAATATATATATATATATATATATATATATATATATATATATATATATATATATATATATATATATATTATGATATTGTAGCCCTTTTCCCAATTTTGCATCCACACGTATGTTCTGTTGTTGTTGTGTTTTTATTTTATTTTATTTATTAAGGTTAAGTTTGTAAATCTATTAATGTTTTGTCATTATCAACAATGAAAAGTAAGAGCTGTCATATTTGTCTAATTAAGTTGATTTTGTGTTCTTTTGGCCCATTGCTTCAATATAATAACAAAAAAAACTCAACACCCACCCCGATTTTCTTTTTTGCAAAAGAAAAACGATTACAACCCCCATTATCAATGAAATACACATTTACACTCATCTTTCAATACACACGTTAATACTACCTTCCATTTCACAATAACTGAGGCAAATTGTAAAAAATACGTAAATTAAAAAGTAATTAATTATTTTGAATTTAAATAGATAAAGACTTGAATACCTTTATAAAAATGGCAAATAATGCTAGTGCTTCTTGATTGGTATACTACTTACTTTGTTATTCTAAAACGGAGGGAGTATTGATTAAAGACTATGGATTAACATATGTCACACTATTATGAATGTTCATTAAAGTTGTAGCGGAAGATGTTGACATTTATAGGGCTTCTTGAATGGTATAAATTCATAAGTATCGTGCGAAGAGAAACATGTATAATGTGATTATTTTTCTTGGATTTTATATTATTCTCGTTTGTCATAAATTTTATATTGTTCATGGACCAAATTCTAGTTGGTGGTGCATAACTAATAAAAATAAATAAAATTTTTGGTGGTCCCCTGTTTCTACAAAAAAAACTACTACCTTTGTCCCATAAAAATGCTCATTTTTTAAAAATGAATTGTCCTATAAAAAGTGTCTATTTAGAAATCCAATACATCATTTAATTCACTTTTTCCAAACACACCCCTATCATCACATTTAATGTTTACATATTCATTTCATATTCCGAAATAGCATTTATTATATGATAGGAATATATATGTCCATCACTACTTAAAATACAACACATTAATTCTTTTTTAATCTATGTGCACCACAAAAAATGGACATTTTTTATGGGACGGATGTAGTACCATTTAAAAAAATTAATTGGCTAAAAGTGATGAGTTGATAGTCTAAAAGTTGATCCAAGACCAACATAAAATTAATGCTCATTTGTATACACGAGGCGGGGCCTACTTGGAGAGTATGCATGTATGAGGAATATATATTTCCTATACATTATTAATACATATATTCCTAAATTATTGATCATGTTGAATTAGAAAGATATTACAAGGAATATATATTTCCTCTATGTAACACCCCGTCCCGAAAACCCGAGTATTTTCAAAATACGGGCCGTTCGGTCATGCTCCGAGACGATGTTTCGAAACACAAAGCCGCTTCTACTAAAACATTCTCTTAAAATTAATAGCGGAAGCTAAACAACACAATTCGGGTCTAAAAACATCATTTACTATTTCCCAAAATCCAGCTATTACATCATTGATATATGACACCAAATTCAAACTATTTACAAGATTCTAATCACAAGTACTACAACATACACTTCATTATAATATCATCAAATATACTACCTCGACAAAATAAAAACTGCAAATAAGCTAATCACTCTCATTGATGCTTAGCAACACATCCAATACCATCCTCATTTGTCGGACCGTGTGCTTTATCTGGAAAACATAATAATGTAAAGGGGTGAGCGCAATTGCTCCGTAAAGAAAAATGCATCAAAAAGGAACTAAAGCGATCACCACTGGGCAGACATGCCATAGTTCATTTTTGAGTTAAAAACAATGTCTTACAAACTTTAAAACACGTCTGCTGCATGTTTGTTCGAGTTACTTATGGGGTATTTCAGTCATTTACTGGGTTGATGTTTAGTCGGTTAGGTTGGATTCCCAAGGCTATAAATACCGTCTGTATTAATTGTAACTTGATGTAACTTTCTGGTGATAATAAAATATCATCGTTTGTCCGTGAAGTAGTCGGCACATTGCCGGAACTAAATTTTAAAGAGTTTGTTTAATAAAAGAACTAAATTTTATGTTTGAGTTATGTCTGATAATCTTTTATTTGAACTTATACGAATCGAATATTCTTATCCGGAAATAATTGAACCGAGAAACATTTTATCACTACCTTAGCGTTTGACTAAGCATCAAATATTGTTAACCGATTCTATATTTTATAGTTTCAATCACTGCATTTTCGAATTTACAGAATTACTATATAGGATGAAATGAAACAGATTATCTAGATATAAAATAAATTTTACAGATTCTCTGGATGAATACGGTAGACGTAAAAATGAATCTGTATTTTACTAAAAAAATAAAGTATTTACTCAATGCTTTTTTAAACCTTTAAGTTGAAACATTTAAAATATAGTTTTAATTTCACAGATCTTTTTGTCCTTTTCAATAAATCTCCTTAAAAAATTAGAGAATTAGGTATAAGGACACATTTAAAATATTTTTAAGTAACATAACAACTGCCTAATATTTTTTAGGGGGAATGAGGGAAAATGACCAACAATTTATCAATTAGGGAGAAGGACAACTTTTTGAAACTTTTGCATAAAAGACAAAAACAATTTTTTTTAAATCTAACGCCTTTTTTTCAGAAAAAAAAATATCAACACACTTTCTTTATCATCCATCTTTTTTAAATCTTCATATCTCTCATTCTGGAACTCCAAATTTGAAAATTCTTTCACTAAATTTTTTATTTTTTCTTGCTCTTTATTTTCATATCACATTCAACATATTCCAACGTGATTTCAAAAATCCGCTGTCGAAATTCACTATTGTTCAAAATTCACTGTCGATATTCACTAATTTTTGATTCACTGAGGATATTCACTAAGAAAATTTCGAATGTGAATCTTACGAAAAATGATGTAATTATATCAAACTAAGTCTCAAAATGAAGAACATCAAAAAATAAAAAATTCATTGAAATTTTTATCGCGTTTGGATATATATATATATCGAAAGATATGAGCGTGAGTTCCGGATACCGGGGTTTTATGCAAAAAAAAAAGATTTGAATGTTTCAAAATTGGGGAGGAAAGAGAAAAAAAAGAAAAAAAAATAAAAGTTCCGAGAAACAAGTTCAAGGCGCACGGATTTTTCTAATTTTTTTTTTTGTATTTCAGGCTATAAAAAATATAAAAGTTATTATTCTTCATTTTAAAAATATGTGGTTGTCCTGTTACTCAAAAATATTTCCAAAAGTTGTCATTATCCTTAATTCTCCTTATTTTTTATAGGGAAAAAGACAACTTTTATAATTTCTATAGCGTAAAGGATAAAACAAAAAAAAAAAGTAAAAATAAAAAACTCGCATTGCTGTCTGGACTCTGGACGTACTTGCTTCAATTTTTCTCTCTTTCCTCCATGTTTTCAAACAATCATATCTATTGATCTAGATCTCCAAACTCGATAAAAATTTCACTGAATTTTTCATTTTTTTCGTGCTCTTCTTGAGACTTGGTTCGATATCATTACATCATTTTTCGTGAGATTCACTATCGAAATTCACTCAGTGAATCTCCCAAGTGAATCCTGAAAAGTAGTGTATTTCGACAGTGAATTTCAAACAATATTGAATTTCGACAGCGGATTTTCGAAAATCATGTCGAATATGGTGAATGTGGTCTCAAAATAAACTAAGAGCATGAAAAAATGAAAAATTTGGTGAAAGAAGTTTTAAATTTGGAGTTCAATATTGAGAGATACTACCTCCATCCCAAAATATTAATCTGTTTAGGTTTTTAAATTTGTTCCAGAATATAAATCTATTTAAAATAACAATGTAGCATTTATACATTTTTCTTCTTTTACCCATCCACTTTTCATTACCGTGCATTAAAAAAATGTCATTTTAGTATCTTTCATCAAAATTAAAGACACATAACCTATTTAACCAATTTTCTTAATTTGTGTGAAAACCTAAACAGATTTACATTTTAGGACGGAGGTAGTATGAGTGTTTAGAAAATATGAATGGTTGAGAAAGTGTGTTGGTTTTTTTTAAATTTTAAGAAGAGGCATCCAATTTATAAAAAATAAATAAATAAATAGTTTTGTTATTTATGTAAAAGTTTTAAAAATTTTGTTATTCTCATTATTGTCATTCTTCCTATATCATCTTAAAAAAAAAGGAAAATGATACATACACAATGCAATAGTGCTAGTGCTCTACTTCGGTTGCATCGTCTTAAAAAAAGAAGAAAGAAAAAATTTATTGGTGACAACTGACAAGTGAGTATATTCATGCACACAAGCATCTTAAAAAAAAAAAAAAAAAAAAAAAAATATTGCTGCTTGGTGACAAGTGAGAGTATAAATTTGGTGACTAGAGTATATTCATGCACACAAAGCAACTCTTTGAATTCCTCACTAATTCTCACTGTACCTCTTCAATTCTTCTTCCTCTCGCTCCCTTTCACAGATTCTCATGGCGGCTTCTTCATCAACTAAATCCAAAACTCTCAAAGCTCTTGTTATCTTCCAAAACCAGATTCTTAAAGGTCTGTATTCATTCTCAACTTGAAGCCTCTTTTTTTTTTTTTTTTTTTTTTTTTTTTTTTTTTTTTTTTTTTTTTCAATCTGTGCTTACATTGAATAAAAATTTCATCTGGGCTCCAACAAATTCTGCTTTTCGCTTCCTTTTTTTTTTTTTTTTTTGTTTTTGGAGTCATTTCCCTTTCTCTATTGGCTTATACAACTGAATTGAGAACTTCAAGTGGGAAATTAAATCCCATTGGAATTCCAGATTTTTTTTTTAATTTTATTTATTTGCATGTCTGTCAGGCCGCTAAAGCCGCACCCTTTTATCTCTCGTGTCATCGTGTGTATCAACTGAAATTCAAAATAAAATAGTAAATCCTACGTAATTAATTTGGTTCGTGAATCAAAATGCTATGAATTTGTCTAGATTATATGTTTGTTTTTATTGTTTTTTTTAATGTATGATCTCTTGTATCTGATTCAGTTTTTTTTTTTTTTTTTTGGAATTAATGTTATGGCAGAATTGGTGAGGTCAGTTCATGTGTACCAAGATGAGGAAGGGGCTGAACTGATAGAAGAAAGGGAATTTGAATTTCACAAGAAAATCAACTACAAAGAGATCAATCTGGATCCCAAAGAGGAAAACTATATTTTTGCTCGCGGCGATATGTTTGATGTGAAGCATTACTCTGTGGGACTCTCAAATGTGGTGTGGTCATGCATTTTTGTGTTTGATAGGGATGCCAATATTAATTTTGATCTGAAAGACATTCCCAAAATATTAGTAACTACCAGGTATATTTATCACTTTTTGCTGCATTTTTTCATTTCTCTCCTGTTATTCTAGTCCTCTTTATCTCGCTTGAAATCGATTATGAGTTTAAAAATTTATTGTGGTTGAAACCGATTAGTAAATTATTTATTTTTTTCCTTTTTTTTTGTGTGTGCTGTTCATGTTGTTTTCGGAGGGGAAAGAATGGCTTGGGTATATTCATCCTTTAGGGGAAATTCAAGTAATACATGAGCGGTATCGCCCATATTTCGAAAAAAAATCAGATTAACCCATTTTTCTTCATCTTCTATCTCATTTCTTCTTCTTCTTCATTTTCATCTTCTTCCTCATTTCTTCTTTGATTTTCATCGTTTTTCTTTCAATTATTACCATTATGAATTGAAAGAAAAACCATGGAAATCAAAGAAGATCTGAGGAAGAAGATGAAAATGGAAGAAAGAGAAGAGAGAAGAAGAAGAAATGAGGTAGAAGAGAAAAATGGTTTATATTTTTTTATATTTAAATTTGAGCGGTATCGTCCAAGCTGGAGCGGTACATTCAAGGATTGGGGCGGTACCTTCAAACAGATATGCGGTACCTTCGACGGGTGACGAGCCGTACCTTCCAACCATGAGTGGTATACCTAGGATAAAACACACGCTGATCACATGTTAATCCCATGCTGATTACATCAAATTAAATCCCATAAAATACTGAATCATTCTAGAGGAATAATTTCATTCAACACTCCCCCTCGAGCTTGATTGTAAATGTTAATGCAACCAAGGTTGGATATAAGATCTTGAAAGGTCTTCGTTGTGACTCGTTTGGTGATAATATCTGCCACTTGATCCTTCGTAGAGACATTAGGCATGGTTTAAACTAAGGATTTGATCTTCCACATATAATGTCTGTCTATATCTATGTGTTTGGACTTATATATATCATGTTGAACAAAATTCTTAGCCATGCTCAGAGCAGATGAATTGTCGTAGTATATCATGATATGTGTTGACATTGATACATTCAAGTCAACTAGCACTTTACTTAGCCGTAGGCCCTCACAAATTTCCAGAGCCAGTGCTCTCAATTCTTCTTCAGCACTACTTCTTGAGACAATATACTGATTTTTGCTCTTCCAAGTTACCAAATTGCCGCATTGGTAGGTGAATTAGCTTGTTGTAAACCTCATGTCTTCCTTAGTTCTTGCCCAATTTGTATATGTAAACACGTCGATGTCGATACTCTGTCCTCTTTTAAAGAACAATCCATGTCTAGGTGCCTTTTTTAGGTATCTCAGAATCCTTGGGGCTGCCTTGAGGTGTCCTTAAGTGGGTTGATGAATGAATTGGGTAACTAGGCTCACTGCAAAACAAATGTCAGGTCTTGCGTGAGAGAAAAATTAATTTTCCCATCAATCCTTGATATCTCCCTCTATCCGTGGGTCTATCCTTCTTAAGTGTCATAATATTCAATCTAGGCTCAACAAACGTTGTTGTTGGTTTAAACCCTAGCATTCCTACCTCTTTGATGAGGCCCATAATGTATTTATTTTGTGGAATAGAGATTCCATCCTTGGTTCTAGCACTTCCATACCAAGGAAGTATCTTAAAGGTCCTAGGTCCTTGACCTCGAACAGTTGAGCTAGTTTTCTTTTTAAATTATTTATTTCAGTTGTATCATCTCGAATAACAATTATATCATCCTTATATACAATAATTTTAACCCTTTTCCCAAGGTTTGTTTCTTTGACAAATAAAGTATGGTCACTATAACATTGTCTAGATCCGGTCTCTTTAATGACCTTAATGAATCTATGGAACCAAGCCTCGGTGATTGCTTAAGGACATACATGGCCTTTCTAAGTTTACAGACTTTCTCTTTGTTTTCCCCATTTTCAAAAACCAGGAGGAATTCTCATATACACTTTTCTTGAAGGTCACTATTTAGAAACACATTTTTAATGTCAAGTTGATGTAACGCCCAATATAGGTTGACCTCCAGGGAAAACAAGACTCTAATGGTGTTTAATTTTGCAAATGGTGCAGAAGTCTCCATATAGTCAATTCCATAGGATTGTGTAGATCCCTTGGCTACTAGTTTGCCTTATGTTTGTTTATAGTGCCGTATGTATTATATTTAATGGTACAAACCTATTTACACCCAACCGGAAGTTTAGCTTGGGGTAGATTTTGAGTTCCCAAGTTTGTTATGCTTTCATTTCCTCATTGATATGGTTTAAGGAATATCGTTTTTATCAAGTGAACTAATGAAGTGTAATGCCCCCAGACCCTGGGCCTGGAAGTGCTAAATGAGTCATAAATGGTCCAATCAACTGTTTAAATCGTCGTCCTTGCTTGGTCTAAAAGGGATAACCCAAGTTGATAAGACCTTTATGTCTCACACGTATATGAGGGTGAGCATTCTACTACTTTACCGATGTGGGACTTTACTTTCTCCCCCTTTATAAGGGACTGGTGTCCTCACCAGGACGGCCAATACTGTTCTTGGATCGTCCCTACCAGAGGTAACTAGAGGCCATCCTTACACCATTTTCTTGTACGGTGCAACGCATACTTCCATCTGATAGTCAGCTCTAAATATCATTCGGTAACGCCCCCAGACCCCGGGTCTGGTAGCGCTAAATGAGTTATAAAATTTCCTGTCAACTGCTTAGACTGTCGTTCTCGTTTTGTCTAAAAGAGTTTACCCGAGTTGACAAGACATTTATATCTCACACTTATATAGGGGTGAGCAGGACATTGCTTACCGATGTTGGACTTTACATGAAGGCTTGATATTTTTGAGACAACCGTTTATACAACACAAAATTGTAATTAAGGTGTTTGGTACATTCCCTTACTCCATTTCTAATGGCTATGGGCCTATTATCTATAGGCTATGGACTTTTTAAGTGTGTTTGTTCAGGACTTTGGGAACCATCATGGTCAAGGTCTTATGGTTCACCTAAAATTCCTTCAATTGTTCTAGTTCTTTCCTTATCATGAACTCTTCTAGTGTATACTTTTGTGCTAGGAGTTCGGGTTTTACTATAATCAGATTGACGCCCAATTTTATTTTCCCGGTTTTGAAACTGGGAAAGAGAGACCTAATGTCTATAATATTCCAATTGTCTCTTTGATTCTTATATTCACCCCCTTAATTGAATAATGGTAATAAGCTTGCTCTTTTATTAAATGTAACATCCAGAGAAAAATACATTTTCTTATTGACTGGACAATAATATTTATAACCTTTTTTGTTGACAGAGTAGCCAATAAACACACATTTTATAGCCTTAATGTCTAGCTTACTTCTTCTTTGAGAATGATTATGCACATAGGCTGGGCATCCAAGGGTTCTGAATGGTAATTTTAGAAATGTGTCAAGAAAATCTTGCGGGCATTCTATTCATTAGATAAGCAGCCGTGGCTAATGCTTGAGGACGTTCATAGCGAACATGAGAGACCTAGTTATCTCAAAAAGATGCCTATTTTCCTCTCTGCGACTCCATTTTGTTGTTGTGTATCTACAGATACAAGACGTATGATGTAGGATGCCTTTTTTTTGTAATAAATTCTTTTAGAATATTTTCCAAATGTTCAGTGGCATTATCTGACCTCATAGTTTGAATATTTGCACCAAATTTTTTTGGGTTAAATATTTACACCAAATTGTAATGGCGACTTAAACTATGTTGTCGAAGTCTGGAGTGAAAGCTATGGTCTAATGTTCGTTTGGGCAGCAGTAGAGTTGATCACCGCTAAAGTCATGTTCATGGTTAACAAAGCAGAGAGGTATGTATCTTAACGGTAGCAGAGTGGAGTCTCGCCGTCCACATCAGACTTGAGGAACACATCTACATGGTTTTTGTATTTGGTGAAGTTACTTCTGGGGTATTTCAGTCATTTACTGGGTTCACTGATTAGTCGGTTAGAGTTTGATTCTTAAGGCTATAAATACCATATGTAATTGCATGTAACTGGTAACTTTCTCGTGATAATAAAATAAGCATCTTTTGTCCGTGGAGTAGTTGGCACATTGCCGGAAACCACGTTAAATCTGTGTTCTTCTTGTTTCTGTGTTTGTTTACTTGTTAATTATTTATTTTTACTCACAATCACCATTACTTCTTGATCGATCCATAATAACAAACTGGTATAAGAGCATCCATGTTCATCAAAAAATCTGTTTATCTGTTAAAGCAAGGTAGATTGGCACCAAGGTCATATCGACGCTAGGATTTGTGATCTATGCAAGATTTTCTAGTGAGAAAGATCTCGGCTTTAAACGTCAAGATTGACAAGTTTACAGGACAAAACAGTTTTAGTCTGTGGCATATCAAGATGCGTTCTTTGTTGAAACAACAAGGATTATGGTGTCCTTTGTCAAAATCAACAAAAGGAAGTACTGTTGAGAGAGCCAGTCTGGAGGAGAAAGCACATTCAACAATTATGTTGTGCTTGTCAGATGATATTATCACAGAGGTTGCTGAAGAGGACACACCAGCGAAGTTGTGGTCCAAGCATGAGAGCTTGTACATGACAAAGTCTCTCACCAATAAGCTGTTATTAACGCAACGTCTGTTCAGTTTAGGGATGCATGAGAGCACTCAACTGAGGAATCATCTACATCAGCTGAACACAATATTGCTTGATCTAAGGAATATTGATGTAAAGATTGAAGATGAGAATGCAGCATTGATCCTACTTGTTTCATTGCCTGCATCATATGAGAACTTTGTGCAGTCTTTATTTTTGGAAAGGACTCAGTGTCATTGGAGGATGTGAGATTATCACTTCATGCTCGAGAGCTATGCTATAAGGCATTTAGTTCCGGTACAGACAATTAGTCTGCCGGGTTGGTGGCCAGTGGAGTCAGTAAGGGATCAGGGAATTCTGGAAAAAAGAAATCCAAGAAGAATTTCAAGGGACCCTAGGCTAAGGATGTCTGTAATTACTTCAAGGAGCAGGGGCATTGGAAAAATGAATGTCCAAAAAGGAAAAAGCAAGCAGGGGGACTCATCGTGTCTGCAGCTTGTTTTGGCGTAACAAGATACCAACTCAAAAAAGATCCGCCTTGGCGCTTTAGAGTCGACATGGCACAGAGATGTGTGGATTCTAGACAATGGGGCATCTTATCATATGTGTCCTAATAGGGAGTGGTTTTCAACTTATCAGCAGGTGGATGTAGGCCATATTGCTATAGCCAACAACAAGGTCTGCAAAATAGTTAGGATTTGATCAATCCAGCTGAGGACACATGATGGTAAATTCTGCACACTGAAAGAGGTTAGGCATGTTTAAGAAATGACCAAGAATTTGATATCACTTAGTCTTTTAGACAGCAAATGATTCAAGTTCAGGGGTGAAGGTGGAGTGGTGAATGTCTATAAAGATTCAGCCGTGATTCTGAAGGTTATCAGGTATGGGACATTGTACATACTACAAGGGTCCACTGTATCAGGTTTTGCTGCTGTAGTATCATCAAAAGTTCACCAGTCATAGCTGACTAATTGTGGCATATAAGATTGGGTCATATGGGTGAAAGAGGGATGCAAATTCTGTCTAAATCTGATTTACATGGGGGATATAAGGTCAAGGAGTTGGAATTTTGTGAACACTGTGTGTTTGGGAAGCTACATAGAAGCAAATTCCTAAAAGCAATTCACATCACAAAAAAGACACTTGATTATGTTCATTCTGATTGTTGGAGACCTTCAAGGGTGGAGTCATGGGGCAGCCACATGTATTTTTGTGTCTTTTATAGATAATTTTTCAAGTATGGTTTGGGTAATTATGATGAAGCACAAGATTGAAGCGTTCAAGCACTTCAAGCAGTGGAAGGCACTAGTTGAGAATCAGACAGGGAAAAAGATCAAGAGACGTAGAACTGACAATGGACTGGAATTCTGTTGGTCTAAGTTTGATGAATTCTACAAGAATGAAGGCAATGCTAGACATCATACTGTAAGAGGCACTCCACAACAAAATTATGTTGCAGAAAGGATGAATCAAACTCTTCTGGAGAGGGTAAAGTGCTTGCTTTCTAATTCTGGTCTGGCAAGAAGATTTTGGTCAGAGGCTATTAGCATAGCATGCTCTACTTAATCGATAGGGGGGCTCACACTTTGATCAAGCTCAAAACATTACTTGAGGTGTGGTCATGAAAGTCAGCAGACTACTCTGGTCTAAAGGTTTTTGGAAGCACATTCTACTATCATGTCAGTGAAGGTAAACTAGAACCTAAGGCCAAGAATGGAGTGTTTGTTGGATATGGAGATGGAGTTAAGGGGTATAGAATATGGTCATCAGCTGAAAAGAGGTTTATACTCAATAGAAGAGTAGTCTTTCATGAAAACTCTATGCTTAACTCATACGTGAGAGCCACATTTGAATCTGAAATTGGATCTGAAACTGAGAATGTTGACAAATAGGTGGAGCTTCAAGTGGAATCTACTGAAATAAAGGAATCAACAGAGGATGGTCAACACTTAGAAGATCTAAAACATGACCCAAACCAGTCTGCTAGACAAGAGTCAGTTGACTCTCAAATAGCTCATGTTGGTCAACAGGGTATAGCACTCAGCAGGGCAAGAAGGAGCAATATTAGACCCCCCAGAATGTATGAGTTTGAGGAGGATATCATTGAATATGCATTTCAGGTAGCTAAAAAAGTGGATGGTTTTGAACCAAACACTTACAAGGAAGCTGTGACATGTTTAGAGGCATCTCAATGGCTTGCTGCCATGAGAGAAGAAATGAAGTCACTTCAGAATAATGAGACTTGTGATCTAGTCAAACAACCATATGATAGAAGGGTGGTCAGCTGCAAATGGATTTTTCAAGAAAAAGGAAGGAATGACATCTACTGAGGGCATCAGATATAAGGCACGTTTGGTTGCAAGAGGGTTTAGTCAGAAAGAGGGGGTAGACTATGAAGAGATATTTTCTTCAGTGGTCAGACATACTTCCATCAGGATGCTGTTAACAATAGTGACACATCAGAATCTTGAGCTTGAGCAATTAGACGTGAAAATGCTTTTCTATATAGAGATGTAGATAAGGATATACACACACACACATATATATATATATATATATATATATATATATATATATATATATATATATATATATATATATATATATATATATATATATATATGACTCAAATGAGAGGGGTTTCTAAGTTCCTGGCAAGGAAGGGTTTGTAAGTTGAATAAGTCCTTATATGGACTTAAGCAGGCCCCAAGACAGTTGCATTAAAATTTGACAGTTATATAATTCAACTGGGCTATATCAGGAGTCCATATAATTGTTGTGTTTATCTTAACAAGTTGAAGGATGGTTCATCTATCTATCTGGTTCTGTATGTGGATGATATGCTGATAGTTGCTGTGAACAAGTCTGATATTCAAGATCTGAAGAATTTGCTCAAGGTTGAATTTGAGATGAAGGATTTGGGGCATGCAAAGAAAATTTTAGGATGGAGATTTATAGAGATAGAAAGCAAGGGAAGTTGTTTTTGTCTCAGCAGGGGTATATTAAAAATGTATTATCCAAGTTTGGCATGTCAGGATCCAAACATATAGATACTTTAATGGCACCAAATCTATATATGTCTGCTGTGTTTGCTCCACAGTCAGCTGAAGAGAAAGAATACATGTCAAGAGTTCCATATGCTAGTGCAGTGGACAGTTTAATGTATGCCATGGTCTGTACTAGGCCTGATTTGGCTTTGGCAGTCAGTGTTTTCAGTAGGTTTATGGCTCAACCTGGAAAGGAACACTGGAAAACAGTGAAGAGTATATTTAGGTACCTTAGGGGTACATCTGATATTGGACTCATTTATGGAGGTGATACTCAATGTTTTGTCACAGACTTCTGTGATTCTGATTATGCTGCTGATGTGGACAGTAGGAGATCTATGATTGGGCATGTGTTTATTTTGGGTGGTTTTGTGGTAAGTTGTAAGGCAACTCTACAGGGTACAGTGGCATTATCTACTACTGAAGTATAATACATGGCACTGACAGAAGCAGCAAAGGAGGCAATCTGGTTAAAGGGACTAGGCAATGATCTGATTCTACATCAAGATCAAGCCAGAGTGTATTGTGACAGTCTAAGTGCAGTATGTTTGGCCAAGGATCAGGTTCATCATGAGAGAACCAAACACATTGATGTTAGATACCATTTTCTGAGAAATGAGAGAAGGGTTAAAGTGGAGAAGATCAGCACTGATGTAAATCCTACTGATATGTTCACTAAATCAGTTCCAAGGGGCAAGTTTCAGTTGTGTCTGGACGTGCTATATCCAAAGCTGTTAATTTGAATATGGGAATAATCAACTGAATGTGGGGGTCTGCTGAGATATTCAAATCTAAAGACAAAGAGAAATCTGGCACTTGGTTGTGCATCTGGTCAGTTTGCATGAAGTTGAAGTCAAGGTGGAGATTTGTAATGGTGACTTAAACTATGCTGCTGAAGTCTTGAGTGAAAGCTATGGTCTGGTGTTCGTTTGAGGTAGCAGCAGAGCTGATCAACCTGCTAGTTAACAGTAGAGTGAAGTATGCTGGTTAACGATGGAATGGAGTCTGCTGGTCCACAACAGACTTGAGGAACACATCTGCATAGTTTTCGTATTTGGTGAAGTTACTTCTAGGGTATTTCAGTCATTTACTGGGTTGACTGATTAGTCGGTTAGGGTTTGATTCCCAAGGCTATAAATACCATCTGTAATTGCATGTAACTTGTAACTTTCTCGTGATAATAAAATAAGCCTCTTTTGTCCGTGGAGTAGTCGGCACATTGCCGGAAACCACGTTAAATCTATGTTTCTTGTTTCTGTGTGTGCTTACTTGTTAATTGTTTATCTTTATTTACAATCACCATCACTTCTTGATCGATTCGTAATAACACAAATTGATTTTCATTTTTTCTTTTATTTTTTTTAAGATATGTTTCCTACATCGGATTTGTGTTTCATGAGGTAAACCCACGTAATTCTACTGTGGTCATCAATAAATGTCGCAAACCATCGTGTTCATGTGATGTTTGTAACTCTAGTTGGTCCCCATATGTGAGTATGAATTAAGTTAAATGGGGCCGTTGATTTGTATGCCCTTATGGGAAATACACTTCTTGTGCGTTTAGGAAGTTCATATGTTTCGCATTTGATGGATCCAGGATTGATCTTTCCAAATAAGACTGGAAATAATTTCTTCAAATATTCAAAATTGGGATGACCTAAATGTTTATGCCATAGGAATATTTCATTCTTTCTTGATTGAAAATATAACATTTATTTGACTTTGAAACATACAACTTATTTGAAGCATAAAAAACTTTATTCATCCCATATTCACTAACATGACATTTATTCAATTAAAAAACATAATAATTATTTTTCGCATGACTCTTAAGGGCCATGTTGGTCACATCGATCAACTTTGAGAATGAACAATCCATATATATTCTATGCACTGCCCATCTTCTCCTTCGACCTTATTTCCGAAATTCACAATATTTTCGTGATAAAACGCCCGTATAATTGCAGTCTTTTGTTAACTTTCCTACCGACGATAGGTTACAATCAAGTTTGGGTAGATGTAGTACATTATATAAAGTTAGTTTTGGAGTTAAAACAACTTTACCTATCCCAACGATTCTAGAGTATGAACCATCAGCTATCTTGGTGAATCGTGGCTCATGGGTAGGCTAAATTACAATTTTAGTCCTCTAACTAGCCTGTTTTTCGATTTTGGTCCTATTTTTTCTCCGGCGACAATTTTAGTCCTGTAAGTGGTCTATTTTTTGCAAAAATAGTCTGAATGCCGGAAAGACCACTTACAGGACTAAAATTGGTATTTTCCGCGACAATTTTAGTCCTGTACAATTTTAGTCCTGTAAGTGGTCTTTCCGGCGTTCAGACTATTTTTGCAAAAAAAAAACACTTACAGGACTAAAATTGTCGCCGGAGAAAAAATAGGACCAAAATCGAAAAACAGGCTAGTTAGAGGACTAAAATTGTAATTTAGCCCTCATGGGTAGGCCGTAGGCTTATATGTACTAAAACACTTACTATTACTAGTCATGTGGTCTGACGCCCCCGAATCCACAATCTAGGGATGCAAATTTCCATCTGACCACTGAGGTTTTGCCATAATTGCCATCGGGCGGCCGTATGAATTTCAAGGCCCGAGGCAAGTTTGGATGACGGGCCCTCTCGATTTAACGTATAAAGTTTTTTTTTTTTTTTTTTTATGGAGAAATGATCATAAAGACAGTAACAAGAAATTTCATTATGAATTCATAGTCACAACATATGTAATATTCATCAAATATTTTTCACAACGCTTTTTTCTACCACATGTAGAAGCAAAACACTTAAATACATTAGAATATTTGACTTTTTCAATCATATTTTTCACGATATGAGATAAGGCAACGTTTGATTTGTAGTATTTATTGAATAATGTAGCTTGTGAGATATTAATAATTGAAGTAATGTATTTTTATGGATTAATGGTATAGTTAATACTACTTTCTTTTAACCTCTGATTTACATGAATTACACCTACGCATTTAAATTCGAAGACTTTGAGTATTATCTTTTTTAATTTTATTTTAGAAATTGAATTGTATAAAGGGGGAATGAGGGAGAAGGACATAAATATTTCATCAATGAGTAGAAGGACAATATTTTGAAACTTTTGCATAAAGGACAAAACTATTTATTCACTGTCGAAATTCACTTGTGTTCGAAATTCACTGTTTAAATTCACTGCCGAAATTCACTAATTTTCAAAATTCATTGTCGAAATTCACTAATTTTCGGGATTCACTGTCGAAATTCACTGGTTTCGGGATTTACTGGGGAGATTCACTGATTTTCGGGATTCACTGTTTTTCCTTCTCGCTATAAAAATTATGCAGTTGTCCTTCTCCCTATAAAAAATATGTAGCCCGTCCTGTTACTTAAAAATTTTTAGATTGTGTCCTTATCCATAATTTTCCATTGTATAAATAAGGGTCTCAATTTATATTTTTTGTAAGAGGTAAAAAAAGTTTGGGGCCCAAAGTACAACATCTTTTTTTGGGGGCCCGAGTCCATGGTCTGACTTGCCTTATGGCAAGGCCGCCTCTAATTGCCATTGAATCGTGGCTTGGTTGTGCATCAGATTTCTTGGCAAGTAGACGTAATAGAGCACTTACTTGATTTTTCCTTAGGGCCACTTCTAGTTCCCCAATGTTTGCCATCTTCCCATAGCTTTCCTTAATGTTTCATAGCTTAGTGGCCTCAAATTTTCACCTTCATTGGTCCCACATTTTGATGGTATCCAGTTATCTGGTTTTCCATGAATTTTCCAATAAACTTCCATTGTGTGCTTTGTTTTCTTACAATACGAGCACAATGGCTTTTCACATTTATTGTTGTTGAATTTTGCCTTATTGTAGCAGTGAAGGTTGAGTTTTCTTGTGCTGTTGGTTTATGGTCCCCGTCGTCAATTTTCTCCTGCTCTTGTTGTACTTCTGAGAACATCGACTTAAGAGGGGGCAGAGGTTTGGTGCCAAGGATTTGTCCTCTAAGACCATCCAAGTTGTGGTTAAGAAACCTGAAAATTCATTTTTTTTCCAGTGATTTCTTTGTGTTTCTAAGTATCATCCTTACAATTCCATTCAAACTCTCCAAGCACATCAATTTGTTGCCAAGAACGAGACAACTGATTGGTGTACTTTGTGACATTCATGTCGCCTTTCGCCTCGACCTTATAATGCTCAGAGGTATTATCCATAAGATAATACATCTGCGCCCCTAATGTCTGCAACAGTCTCATATAGTAAAAAATCTTCATTGATTTCTAGGTTCATTGAACCGATCAGCCATGACATCACAAGATTGCTTTCAGCATTCCTTCCAGGTTTGGAATTTCAGCTCATCATCCTTTGCTGGAAGTGTAATTCCCATTAAATGTTCATTTTTTTTCCACGGTCTGTGATGAATATATTTGATGGCTTGATATGGTCACTGGTATATTTTCTAAGCCACCTGATCCGGCTCTGGTCATGTTATCCAGAGTGGAAAACTGGAATAATATCAGTTGCAGATGAAGATGCATCAGAAGCCATCCATAGCGTATCGATGTATAGACATAGGGGGGCTAAGCCTACTAGGACACAAATATTACACTAAAAAATCAATGTAGTCTAGTTTGATCCATAATATATTCTTAATCTAGCCCACCCGATGAATTCAATATAGTCCATTAGCGCACCTCAATTTAAAATCTAGGCTCTGCCCTTGAAGCCTTGATTTCTTATGACAACATTAACTCGAATGAAAGGATCTTATGATTTTTTCTTCTGGTATTCATCTGAACAAAAGAAGCAACATAAAGGATTTTTTTGGTTGTTGGATTAAATCAGTGTTCTGATACCATATGGAAATCAGAGAAAATCATTTCTTATTAAACCAAGGTGATGTACACGAATTTATAGGCTACAATATGTTTAGGAGCTATAAAAGTAAAGTTCTAATTAACGGAAAGACAACAGGGAAAACTGTGACTTAACACGCCTCCTCGGTTTCAACACCCAGAATGGTAAGTCTATATTACAAATTTACCATTCGGGAAAAAACACATGCTAATCACACGCGTTATTTGGTATTACAGTTAGTCCTAGATCTTGAATTCTTTAGCTTTCATTCCTAACGTTGTATTAGTTCTTAAATGAAGTTAGTGTACTCAACTGGTGTATTGATCTGCTAAATATTCTATTTTGGCATTTACGTTGTTGTTATGATGTAACAACACATCAAGTTTGTGTTTGGTATCATTTTCATTAGAGTTTAGTTTAGTGTTTGCTATCATACTCTGACTAATCGATGGGTTCAATACTTTTCTCGATATTTATTAACATGCAGAAATCCAAAGTTGGCTAAAATACCATCATTAGCAAATGACTTGGCTATTGTTTTCAACCACAATAAGAAGAACAATAATGTGGTACAACTGCAACCTGCCCCTCGCTCGCGAAGGACACCTCGTGTGGAGATGTTCGACCTTAATTCCCCTCCGGCGTCTGATCGTAATTCCTCTCAGACGTTTGATTTTAATTCCCCCCAGATGCTTGATCTTAATTTGCCTCCCCCAGGTGAACCAAATAATGAAGAAAGCAACTAAAGCACATCATGTTAAATCTTTATTTTAGAATACTCAACGTAGCCGCACTTATCCTTACTTTATTTGGGAATGCTAACAAGGAAGTAACTAGATGGCTTCTTTTTTAGCGTTAAACCTGTTGGAAACTTTCTTGAGTCGGAGAAGGGATTTTTGTGTTTTCTACTATATTAATCGGAATATTTATGCTAGATTGTTTCCATAATGCTCATAATAGACATCTTCTTAAAGTTGTAAGACATTCATTCTCTTTAATTGTTCTTCAGTTACGACTATGCTTTCTTTGTCTGAAGAATTTGTAGTTTGAGCTATGGAAATATAATGTACGCATAGTTGGCTATCCTTCCCTTCCCTAGTAATAGGGGAGATGCTCTCACACATCGTATTTCCTTTTTCCCGTATGGTTTCTGAAGGCTTTAACTTATTTCTCTTAGTCCTGAATCAAACTACTATGCGGGACATATTACATTCAAGCCGTCATATTTGAAACCAAGTGCCACCAAATTGGCCACATAGAAAGATAAAATCACTGGCCTGATAGTTGTATTCAAAACTTCTAGGTCTTTTGTCCTTATGGGCATTCGTTCCTATACATTGATTTTGGTTCACTCCACGTGTAATTTACGTAACAATCCTCAAACCTGTAACACCTTTTCTTATTTCTTCGTTTCCCTTTTCCTAGCATATCTATTTGCTTTAGCATTGTCTTTGTATGTTCTAATATTTTTTTGTGAATTGGCATAGATACACATTTTAGAAGATGTTAAATGATATTAATCGGAAACATTGTTTAGTGTCATATTAGGACAATATCTCACACCAAATCAATTTGAGGTTTGTTAGCATATGAATCATAAAGTTTCAAATCATCAATCATTATGGAGAGATCAAAGAGTTGTTTTTTTTTTTTGCTTAACGGCTTGATGATAAAGGGAATACTCACCCTGAAAGTATTTTCCACAGTTCCCCCTCTGAGCCTTCTGAAGTTGTTAGAACCTCATCCGGAACTTAGCTATTCGTATTTTATAGCTTATTTACCGATCCCTTAGCCATTCGTATTTTATAGCTCGTATTACCGATCCATTAGCCTATATTTGTGGTCTACATTTCCTTGACACCTCACAAGTTGAGCATCTCTAAGAAATTAAATGCATGTTAGGTCAGTTAAATCTAGGTAGTGGACCGTTGAATCTAACACAGGGCGCTAGATTGTGGTATCAGTGTCTAGTTAGCCATAATTGGAGATTGCACCGTAATATATCAAGAACACTAATGGTTGGTTGGTAAAAAGCATTCACTTCCGGAAACTACTTATGGAGAAAAAGTAATCGGTTGGATAACCTCGGCTATTCCTTACATTATCATTTCCTTATTTCTTTTTAGATTGATAACGCCGGTGGTTGTACCAAATTGTTTTTTTCAACGGTTGTTGACCTAAACAAAGAAAAGTGACTTTGGTATATACTCACTCGATTCTTCATGGGATATGACTTTGCTCGCCCACCTATTGTACAATTGATTGAGTATATTGCCGGTAATTTTGGACTCATTTAAAGGCCATCACTTGACAATAATCACAACTATTACGGCTTTTGTTGATTGGTTTTTTTCCTTTTCAGGCGTATTTGTTTGTTTCCACCCTTTCTTTTGTACGCTCATGCGGTCCGTGTTTTGTAATTAAGTTTTCCTTCCAAAAGGCAAATTGTATTGTTCTCTCACATTTATTTGTTCTTTGTCAACTTTTGTAAAATTTCATGCACTATCAGAAATTTCTAAAACACGTGTGTTTATCAATTTAACATACTTTCCAAGGCTTGTTAGAAAACGTATATCGGATCGAGTTAATTTGGTATTTGTTAGTATAAGAGTCACAAAATTTATGATATTTAAATGCTAAGTATATATCCACCGCAAGAAAAAGAAGTTTTAGTGGCATGAAGAAGCCTCTAAATGTAACATATGGAGGCGTTTAGGTCGAGTAGCGGCGTTTTTAAGTGCCTTTTATATTGATGTCGCCATAGCCAAATCTCCCAATCGTGATGTTTTAGAAACGTCTTGATGTTCTAAATAAGACTATTTCAAACGCCCTAACAGGTGCATAATCAGAACCTTTGTAAACGAACTAACAGGTGCGAAATGGATACATTAAAAGGCGACTCGAAAATTGTTATATGTGTATCATAGAATTGCAAAGCCTTTACGGCTTGAAAATCCTCAAAAATAAACGGCTTTTCTTGGTTCAAATTTCCCTTCCTGTAATATTTGTTTGTTTCATCCTTTTCCTTTTTGTAGTTAATCATTCATGTGTACTAGTTGATGTCATTATGATATGTATCAGTTGGACATAATTTCATTGGCTTGCTAAGACATGTATCTCGCCCCGAACTAATTTAACGTTCGTTACCACATGAATCAAATAGTCAAATGTTAAGTAGAGTTTTCAGGTTTTTTATTTTATTTTTTTGGTTTTAAGGGTTGTTAATCCTCAAAACTAAAACGCTTTACTTGGTTTTTCTTTTCCCCCATTGGGTCATATTTGTTTGTTTTTCCCTTTGTTATAAATTTTCGTCGTATGTCTTGTAGTAATTAATTGTTTTGGCTTTTGCGTTTGTCAAAACTGGTAATAGTATTGAAATGAACAACACTTGGAGATATTCTAATTGACTATTCTGATTAAGCTTTTTTCGGTAATAGTATGTATGTACAACGAAAAAATCCCCTTCTCAATCTATAGAAAGCTTCCAATAGCATAATGAGAGGTTTATCGCAGAAAAACCATCTAGCTAGTCTCCTATCAACCTTCTCATATAAAACAAGGATAAGGTATAGTTATCGAGTCGTCTGAAATAAGGATATATACATTCAACCGGCTTCCTTCATTTCCCGGTTCATTTGAGGCGGGGGGAATTAAGATCAAACAAATGCACCCGAGGAGTACTTTGCAAGCGATGGACATGGTCATTTTACACGTGCAGTTGTGCTGCATTATTGCAGCATTACATTTTTTTGATGAGTACCTGTGCTGCACTTTTAATTTTCCCCGGTTATTATATATAGTCCTCTTTAATTTATCGAGCTTGAAATCAATTATGAGTTTATAAATTTACCTTGGTTGAACTCTATTAGTAATATTTATTTTGCTGTTCATGTTGTTTTCAAAGGGGAAAGGCTTGGGTATCTTTTAATTTAGTGTTTACTGTGGCTTATCTGTGGGCTTAATATTATTCCCCATATTTCTTAACATGCAGAAATCGAAAGTTGGCTGCGATCCCGTCATTAGCAAATGACCTGGATTATGTTTTCATCCACAATCACAAACAGTTTCAGCCCGCACGAAATGATTTCCTTCGTCGCTCTCCTTGTGTGCAGAAGAATGATAATGATTGCCCTCCCCTAAGTGAATCAGAAAATGATCAAGAAATCAACTAAAGTGAATGCATATATCAGGTTAAATCTTTATTTGGACGATAGATCGACTCATGAACAGCCGTACATTGTACTTGCTTAATTATACGAGAAAGTTAACAGATTACTAAATGAAATTTCTACGATAAACGTGTTATCAAGCGGTTGGAAAATTTTCTGTAGTCTGAGTAGGGATTTTGCTTTTTTATTACTGTTTTCTAAAAAATCTGAATCAAAAAATTTAACGCCTCAGTTGTTCGTTTCCCTTTTCCAACCATATTAGTTTGCTTCAGTGTTGTCTTTGTGGGCTAAATTGTAAATTTTGTCCTGTAACTGGAGACGTTTTGCAATTTTAGTCCTGATTTTTCTCCGGTCACAATTTTGGTCCTTTAAGTGGTTTATTTTTGCAAAAAATGATCTTGAACGCTGGAAATTGTTGGACAATTTTAGGCATCTGAGCTACTACCACATACATTACTTATGGTACAACATATTATACTTAAAGACACATGGACAATTTTTCGGACAATTTTTTAAAATCGGGACATTATATTTCCGTTGCTTTTCAATTTATTTTATGTTTAGATATTTATTTATGGAGGTTAATTTTGTCTTTAACCGTCTTAAATGTTTAGGTATTTAAGGGGCTTTAACCCAAAAATGTACGCAGCTTTTGGATATTTTTCAAATTAAATTGAAGAGCTGAGAGTACCAGCTTGGTTTTGCTTATAAATTCATTAGCCTTTTACATCAGTATTTGTTACACATGATGATATATTTATTGAATGTTGGAGGTTCTTAATTTTTTATTGTTCTTTTTTATGTATAAAATATATTGTATAATGCATGTGACTTGATATATGCTTATTTTTTCTCAAATTTGTTGATTAAGGTGGTTTCGACAAGGAAGAAAAGGTAGCTAGATCATCTAGTAATTTAATGAACCATTCTGACATACCGAATCATGCAATGTTATGTGAAAATTGTAATATATACATTTGATGAAATGTAATATAATTTGATGTTTCACTGTTATTGTTATACCCATTGTATCACATACAAATAAAATAAAGAAGCAGAATGATAAAGAACACTTTTATTTATTTATCTAAACTAGAACAATTATAGCAAAGGAAAGAAATGAAATAACAAAAGGTGAGGTGAACTCTGCCCTTAAGACAAATTTGTTCCGGCATGTATCCACGGTTTAAGCAATTGACTCCCAGGATTACTCTGTTTACATGTTCAAGAGAGAGACGCTTAAACTCCAAAACAACAACGAACTTCTAAAGTGCTTTCAAAACTCTTCGACTATTTTATGCGAGTATGATTTGTGTTATAGTTCGTTTTCTATTTCCATTGCAGTAGATGATCCTTTTATAGGAGGGACAACCTTGTGTGTATTGAAGAAGGCATCAATTGAATGAGCTCTCCACTAAAAGAATTAACTCCATCAGTTGAAACTCCACTAATAACTCTGCATTGAACTTCGGCAATAGTGCAAGGCCAAGCCCAAGCCCAAGCCCAAGCCCACGATCAACGGTCACGGACACGGGCGGGCGGCGCGTGCGTGTGGCAATTTTAGCAGAACATCGTCTAACTAAAACCATTCTGAACTTTCTTCCTTGCCTTGGATCTTATACCCTTTAACAAACTCCTCCCACTTATGTATTGAGAAAAGCTTAGCACAATTCCAATGTGGGATAATGGAATTTAAACTCTTCAACTTCCAACACTTCAACTTTAACTAACCAACATTAAGCATTAATTTCTCATTTACCCATTATCCGAATTGAATGATACAAATACATATATTCATCTACGTCACACGTAGATTTCAAAGTCATCATAAACTCTTGATAAACTAAACAATAATCTAATCGAAACCGGCTCTCAAAGTGGTTGTAAAAAATGATTAAAAATTCATTATAAAATTATTATAAAATCATTATAAAATGATTTAAATATCATTTTCCTTTTTCCTCTATTTTTCTCCAACAGTTACATCATGTCACAGTTAGTTGTTGTTTTAGACTGATCGTAACAGTATCATTAACTATAATCAGAGTAATTAATATTTTTGGTCCCATTTTGTCAAGGACTTGCTTTTGTTTATGAGAAGAATTAAAATTAATACATTTATTTTAACGCTTCATTTATTAATTTAATTAATTACTCACTTAGTGACTATGAATTTTTTTTTGGAAGAAATGAAGAACATAACATGACAAGAATTTGTTGCATCTTTACGAAAAATAAGTATAAAAAAGAACAATAAAAAATTAAGAATCTCTCATATTAATTACTTAAAATAAACATCAATAATTGTATCACGACATGTAACAAATACTATATATATTTATAAAAAAATAAAACTGTCTGAATCAGTACGTTGTCTATAATATTTTTATACTGATGGTGTCTTTAAGTATAATATGTTGTGCCTTAAGTAACATATGTAGTAGTGGCTTGAATTGCCAAGTGTGTATATTTTTAATCTTAGGTTGGAGGTTCAAATCTCATTAGGAGCAATACTTTATATTTGCAAAAAATTGTTGCTGACGTGGAAATTATGCTGACGTTTTCGGATGGCATGGATATTTCGAATGATGTGGCATTTTTTTGGCTGGAAAAGTTGTCTAGTCAGCATTTTCCGGCGTTCATGACCATTTTTGAAAAAAAAACCCACTTAAAGGGCCAAAATTGTGACCGGAGAAAAACCATGACCAAAATTGCAAAACGTGTTCAGTTACAGTGACTAAATTTTCAATTTAGCCTGTCTTTGTGAGCTCTAATTAATATTTGTTACCATATGAATCACAATGTTTCTGATAATCAAATATCATCATACGTAACCGGCCTGAGGCCACGGGGAAGCCCAAAGGTCTTTCCTCCATCGCAATTGCGGCTTGAGGCCATGGGGAAGCCGTTGGGGTCGATTTTAGAAACTGAAAATTTCATCGTTAATGATTATTAACTCACTACAAGTATGCTCATACTTCATTATTTCCAATTTTATTTCTTTAATTTAATTAAACTTAGGAATAACATATTTTAATGATCGGTTTCGGTTCGAACCTGGGTCAAGGCTAAAACTGACTCGGGATATTATAATATACTACAAATACGAGTGTAATGAATTAATGTGTAGTGAAATTGAGCGAATTATACTGACACCACATAAACTGCTTCGGTCATATTAATTTTTAGGCTTTATTGTTAAAAAGGATAAAATAAGAGTGAAAATGTGTAAAAATCTGATGGAATTTTTATTGGGTGAAAAGGACTTCGGTCATCGCATTTTGATTAATTTTTTTTTTTCTTCTTTTTTACGACATTACAAGATAGTTATTAGCACCTTACATGTTAAATGTTCACTACCGCTAAAAGTGGTAGAAACGTCCGACACTTGTTATGTACATGAAACACCCTTAAGGCTAAAGTTACCCACCAACGTCTTCTATGAATGTCGTTTCTATGAGATAGAAAACGTCAATATCAACGATGTTCATTTCCGTAGAAAAATAAGCCTATCAAATTGTAGTTTCTTGGTGTCATATAAATTGTGGTGCCAAAATATTTTCGTAATGCTTATAGAATTCCGCTTAAGTTATTATATATGTTGATCAAAAGCATATAAATGTGGTTTAATTGAAGCGCCTAGCAAAGGAACCACACTTGATATACTCTGATATCACGCTTCGATTTAGATTTCATTACTTTTTTTAAGGGTAGATTTGATTTCAAGAAATGTGTTAAAACACAAACGAGAAACTTGCAGTTTAAGAAAGATAAAACAGAAGCAATCCAAACATAAAGTATGGAGGAAATTGATAAAACACAGAACAAAGAGATCACATTGATTTAACGTGGTTTCCGGCGTTGTGCCGACTACTCCACAGACAGAAAATGAGATATTTTATTATGCACAAAGTTACAAGGTATTTCACACACTTGTGAAATTAACACACATTGCATTGATTACAACATTGGTATTTATAGGCAAAATTCTCAAACCCTAACCGCCAAAGATCTTTGTCGGGATTGTCATAAATACCCTAGATATGGACCCCAGCTCCAGCTTTTATCCACCAGACGAAATTCTGCTTCAAACTGACTTTTGCACACTTGTAATCAACTGCCCAGATTTTTTAACTCAATTATACTCAGCAAAACCCAACATACCAAACTGATTGCTTACTTCAGAAGAAACTCAGTTGCACTTCATCAAACTGACTTTCACAAAACAGAATATATTTACTGAATTGACCATCATTCTCATTCTTAGTTTCACATATTAGTTCCACCAGTTTATTCATCAGTTTAGAGATCCAGTCACCAAAACTGACAACTTGAACTCTCATTCACAGTTAATCAGATTGCATAACCAGATGTACTTGTACCAAATGCATTCGTCAATGCCAAGATGTACAGTACCAAACTTCTCCTCAGAATCCGCTTAGTAGATCTGCCCTCAACCGAGTGTCCAGATTTCAGTTTACAAGCTTTGAATAGTCAGCAAGTCCAGACACAACTGAAACTTGCTCTGCTAAACTGGTTTAGTTAACATATCATCAGGATTCTCCTTGGTGCTGATCTTCTTCACTACAACCCTCTTCTCATTTCTCAGAAAATGATAGCTCACATCAATATGCTTGGTTCTCTCATGATGAACTTGATCCTTAGCAAGACGAATTGCACTCAAATTGTCACAAAAAATCTTAGCTTGATCCTAATGTAGTCCCAAATCACTGACTATTCCCTTCAACCAGATACGCTCATTGGCTGCTTCAGTAAGAGCCATTTATTTAGCTTCAGTAGTTGATAAAGCCACTATTTCCAGAAAAGTTGCTTTCCAGCTGACAATTGAATTCCCCAATGTGAAAACATAACCAGTCATTGATTTTCTACTATCCACATCACCTGCATAATCAGCATCACAGTATCCTGTGATCAGTTCTTGAGTATCACCTCCAAAAATGAGACCAACGTCGGTTGTACCCCTAAGGTGCCTGAACATTCTCTCTAACAGCTTTTCAGTGTTCCTTACCAGGTTGTGCCATAAACCTGCTGACAACACTGACTGTCTGAGCCAGATCAGGCCCAGTGCACACCATGGCATACATCATTCTGCCAACTGCACTAGCATAGGTAAATCTTGACATGTACTCCTTCTCCTCTGCTGATTGTGAAGCTAAAATTGACAAATAAACATTTGATTCCATAGGAGTATCTATTGGCTTAGCAGCTGACATGCCAAACTTTGATAAAATCTACTGTATATAGCCCTGCTGAGATAAAAATCAGTTTCTTTTGACTTCTATCTCTCCAGATCTCCATCCCTAAGATTTTCTTGGCTGCACCCAAATCTTTCATTTCAAGCTCAGCATTGAGAAGGTCTTTCAGATTCTGAACATCAGACTTCTTCCTTGTAGCTATCAGCATGTCATCCACATATAACACAAGATAGATATATGATCCATCTTTCAACTGACTGTTGTAAACACAGCAATCATAAGGACTTCTGATGTAACCCAACTGGCTCATATAACTGTCAAACCTTTTATACCACTACCTAGGAGCCTGCTTCAGTCCATACAAGGACTTCTTCAACTTACACACAAGATCTTCCTTACCAGGAACTTGAAATCCCTCTGGCTGAGTCATGTATATCTCTTTATCTACCACACCATATAGAAAAGATGTCTTCACATCTATGTGCTCAAGTTCTAAGTCCTGTTGTGTCACCATTGCTAGTAACACTCTGAATGAAGTATGTCTGGACCACTGGTGAAAATATATCATCAAAGTCCACCCTTTCTTTCTGACTGAACCCTCTTCCAACCAAACGTGCTTTATACTTAACTCATTTTGCCTCAGTTTTCCCTTCCTTCTTTTTGAAGATCCATTTGCAAGTAACAACTCTCCTATCAGCTGGAAGTTTAACTAGATCCCAAGTCTAATTTTTTAGTAGTGACTCCATTTCATCTCCCATGTCAGCAAGCCATTGAGATGCTTCAGAACATGTCACTACTTCCCTGTAAGTAGAAGGTTCAAAACCATCCACTTCTTCTACAACTTGAAGTGCATATCCAACCATATCATCAAACCCATACCTCTTGGGAGGTACTCCAATATTGGATCTTTTAGCTCTGCTGACAGCTATACTCTGTTGACCCATGTTCTCAGTTTGACGCTCAACTGTCATTTGCTCACCGTGGCCGGCTTGATTCGATTCGTTCAAGAACGAGATCGATGAAAAGCGGACTTGGATCAGTTGGTTATTGCATCTCAACTGACTCCACCTGAAGCTCCACCTTACTTTTAGTTTTCTCAGTTTCTGAACTGGTTTCAGTTTCTGTTGTCCCACTCTTTTATGAACTGAGCATAGAATTTTCATCAAAAACTGTATCTCTACTGAGAATAACTCTATTTTCTATTGAAGACCAAATTATATAACCCTTAACTCCATCATCATACCTCACAAACACTCATTTCTTGGCTCTTGGTTCCAGGTTCCCTTCACTGACAAGATAGTAAACTGTGTGCTTTCAAATACACTTAGAACTGATTAATCAGCAGGCTTGCCAGCCCACATCTCAATTGGTGCTTTGAGATTAATCCCTATATGAGGACTCTTGTTGATTAAGTAGCAAGTTGTGCTTACAGACTCTACCCAAAATCTCATTGACAAACCAGCATGAGAGAGCATGCATCTTGCTCTCTCCAGAAGAGTTTGATTCATTCTTTTATCTACACCATTCTGCTGAGGAATATTCCTGACTGTATGATGTATGGAAATACCCTCATTTCTGCACAACTCATCAAACTCGTTCCAGTAGAATTCTAGACCATTATCTGTACAAAGCCTCTTGATTTTCTTCCCCAATTGATTTTCACCTAGAGCCTTCCATTGCATGAATCTCTTGAATGCCTCACTTTTGTGTTTCATCATCACCACCCAAGTCATCCTTGAATATTCATCAATAAAGGACAAAAAATATCTGTGACTACCCAATGACTTTGTTGAAATAATGTCCTAAACCCAATCGGGTTGGACCGGATCCGACCGGGTTGGATCATTTCTACTATATCTTTATGATTGTACATATATTAAATGGCTTTGCGTTGTCATATATATGTTCTTTTAAAGAACCAATTATGAATTGTTATATGATAACGTCCTTAGTATTAAACTATGATAGAGAAACCATGATAGGTGATTATGGTTGATGAGATCTCTAATCACTTTAATAAGTTAATTTGATACTTAAATGTCTTTAGGCTGATGAACTATTAAACAAGGCATTGGTATTATGAACAGTCTAGCACATATTAGATGTCTTATGTCTTTAAAGGCAGGGATAGATCTTGTCTATCGAAGTGTGGAGACACTTGGACTGTACGTGGACGTGTATTACGAATCGCGTGACGTTAGGCCCGACCCACTTACATTAAGTGTCGCACTATGTGGTGGTTGTGTAATTATCCTTAAGACCGGAGTCTTCATGGTATCACGGTGTGGATTGGCATGCTTTGACACTATTGAGATTTCCCCAATCCACGGGGCGATCATGCGGTAGTGATTGGGTATGATATTGAAGCATGCGGAGTATACATTTTTGGTGGTCCGGGAATCACGTATCCTATGATTGAGATTGAATATCCGAAATGGCCTTCTTATAAAAAATGTCTAGCTCTCGAGAATATTTGCAAAGTGAGAGTAAATATGTTATTCTGAGAGAGCATGATTTCCAGATTATAAGATACGATTGTTAATGTATTGACACTTGAGATACGATCGTATGGATATTATTACAGTGATAGGATTGTAAGTTACACGGTAACCATTTCACATGAAAGGAAGTAGTCATTGCATTTGACTCTTCCGATTATTGGGGGTCACGGTGTGTTGCTAGACGCTATTCCGTGATCGTTAGGTATGAAGGGCATTTTCATAATTTTCACTTCGTGCCTACGGCCAACATATTCGGAAGCATATCGGGTCACACACATATGAACATCTAGCCTGATTAAAATGTGGTTATAGTTGATAACCAAATAAGGAAAGAATTTATCTCATACTATAAATGTTATAATGGTAAATTAATATGGTGGTATTTATTTATTATGAATAAATATAATACAAGATATTAATTATGTTGATTAATTAAATATACATATATTAGATATGTATGTCGAAATTATTGTGAATATTGATACGCATGGATTTTACAAATTAATTAATCATAGTATTATATTAATTAAATGATATTCCGGATGCCAAATCTTTGCCTAAAGGTGGCACCATTTCAAAGTATATTGGATATATTTGAGTTGTGCAATTTAATTAATAAGATTACCATAATATTAATATTGGATATTAATTAATTTTGAAAAAAATAGATTTATGGTAATAAGATAGATATAGTCAATATAAGATATTGAAAATATATTGGAAATATTTAATATAGGGTATTAAATTAAATGAGATAAATCAATCAAATATATTTTCCTTATTTTATAGGAAAAAATTTTTTCTTTCTCCTCAATCTACTAGGAAGCTTCTCCCAATCAGATTGGGACTAGAGATGGGCGCAAGTTACTCCTATAAATAGGAGGTCTTGGCTAGCTCTTTTACACATCACAATTCCAAGAGCTAATAGTTCTTGTGAAAAATAGAGAGCTTCCTAGAGAGAGATTTATGAGGGAGAAAAATTCGGTCTAGCAGCCGAGTTTTTCTGTAGCAATCCATGATGGAATTCCGGCGAGGTGTTCGTATGGATCACCGGTAGAGGCCGAACGCTTGGGCGGCTTCGTGCAGAGACTACAACCGTAGAAAAAGCGTCAATCCAATTGTATCAACCAAGGTATTGTTTTGTCTACTTCTTTTATGCTTGTTGCTTAAACGAAGTTGATCTTGGGTAAAAGGAAATCAAATTTTTGAATTCCGCTGCATTCCCGCATTGATTTCCTAACAGACTCCACCTTTGATGGCCCCAACAATCAGAATGAATGTAATCATGTGATGACTTTGTGTTGTGTACCCCTTTTGAGAACTTGCTCCTATGAAGCTTCCCAAACACACAATGCTCACAAAAGTCCAGATGCTTAACCTTACACTCCCAAAAATCTTTCTGAGAAAGAACCTGCATCCACTTTTCACCCATGTGACCAAGTCTCATGTGCCACGCTTTTATGTAAGTCAGGATCGATGAATCTCACCGATGCCACAAAGAAAAAACCAAAGAACAACTGACCCTTGTAGTATATACATAGTCCATTTCTTGACTCATTTGAGAACCAAAACTGAGTTTTTATAGACACTCAGCACTCCACCTTCACCCTTAAAACTGAATCCCTTGCTGTCTAAAGAATCGAGTGATACCAAGTTCTTGGTCATTTGTGGAACATGTCTAACTTCACTCAGTTTATAGAATCTTCCATCCTCTAGTCCTCAACTAAACCGAACCAATCCCAACTACTTTGCAGACCTTGTTGTTTTCCATAGATACATGACCACCATCTATCTGCTGATAACATGAGAACCACTCTCTGCGAGGGCAAATATGAAAGGATGCCCCAGAGTCCAGAATTCACACATCGGTTTGATGTGCTGACTCTCCTGCCACTAGAACCATATCCTTATCTGAGTCATGCTCAGCTGCCACAGTAGTTGTGCCAGAACTATTCTCTTGCTGTTTCTTCCTCTTTGGACAGTTGGATTTCCAATGTCCCTGCTCCTTACAATAATTACAAACATCTGTGGATTTAGGGATTTTGGACCTTGTCTTCTTAGAATTTTTCTTCCTAGACTAGTCATGCTCTTTTCCAAAGAAATCAGTCTGCATTGGAAATAAAATTTATGCTCCTATTGACTACTAGTCCAAAGCAAAAGATGTCTGATTATTTGCCCCAAACTATTTGTACCTTATGACTAATCGACAAGCATTTGTAATATTTCTAGGTCATGAACTCAAGTGAACAAGAAACGAGTTAGCGGAAACTGAAATCGATTAAAGCATAGCACACCAACATAAAACCGAGGACACCAGGACTCAGTTGGATTTTCTAGAAGATCAAGAAGCATGAAGATTGAAGAACCGAAGTCACGAGACTCGGAAGATTGAAGAACTAAGGGTTCAAACTTACATCCAAGTCGAAACTATGAAGCAATTCAGATCTTTCCTAACTATGAATTATAATCGATGACAAAATCACAATGTTCTCGATATTCTCGTCGGGAACTAATGAAACCAACATTACAAAGGCAAAATCAAAAAATATAGCGAAGATTCAAGCGGGATCTTCATATTCTACCTCAATCTTAACATCAATATTCCAATTTCAAAGAATTCGAGATCAAGTTTCTTCAATATTGTGTTCAACACAATCAAGATGATCTCTCAAGTAAGCCCCAATCAACCTGCATCCTCAAGTGTTTAGATAGTGAAGCTAAGTAGGGATTATAGCCTCTCTCAAAGAATTTCTAGTGGAATTCTCCTCCATCACGAGGAAGAGAGGGCGTATAGGATTACACCACACCTGAACCTCTATAATTCTTGTTTATTTACTTTATGCATTCATTTACTTTATTGCGGCAACTTGTTGGTCAATGACTTAGTCATATATCATGCTTTGAAGCTTTAGCCATAACTTGTTTTAAATCCAGTAGCAAGTTTATTCCCCCCTCTTCTCAAAACTATGAAGGACTGTTCTCGTATGAAGTCGATAACATCATCGACATAGAACAACATGATCGGTTGATGTGATTTATCCTCCGTGCTTTGAAGCATTAGCCATAACTCGGCGATCGAATAACATCGCTCAGACAAGAACAACATGATGGTTGATGTGATTTCGTGTAAGTCACTAACGTCGATATTACTAGCAAGAATACTAGGTACATCGCAGTATAGTAAATGCGAGTCAAGTTCGATCCCACAGAGACAATGCAACTTATAAGTACAAATGATTCTAACCTGATTAAGAAGCAACATAGAGGCGGTCATTTGCCAACAATAACATAAAAGAAAACAAACATGGTATTCTCTCCCTCTCCTCACCGATCTACTAACTTGGATTAGTTAATCGTTATGTTTACTTCCCCATATAATTTCCTTAGATTAATCGTAAGCTTTTAATGATTATTATCATATTTATCAGCTACGGGTGCAACTCCTAACCCTATCTACTTTGACAATGGCAGCAGACAATCTATACACAAGCTACCCTCCTTAATTGGTCCGTAATAGCCCATACGCATAAAGAACTAGAATTGTCGATATTGAGCGCTAACTCATACCGCTAACCCGCCTAGACAGCTGTCGACATTGACCAGCAAGACAATGTCCATTCAAGACAATGTCCTAATTAACACTTCACTTGTGGTCCTTCATGCTAATTTATGAATTACGAATATTAGATTGGCCAGACCTACTACTCGTTTTAATTATTCCTGCCGATCAACGTAGCTGTAGTGAATCTCAGTTTAGGTTTTCTAAAACATGCCTCGGTAAACCGGTATAGACCGCCGGTTTACTGGGGGCGGTTTTTCCTAATTTGTGGATCTACATTGCTCATTATGATTAAATTAAGTAAATTATGGGGTTGTTAAACATGCAGATTAACTAAAACACATAAATACGAACAGATCTACCATATTGAAGACAATAAAGGAACGTTCAAAGCTTCATGCCTTCAACAATGGAGATCTAGCTCGATCTACTCAAGCTAGAGATGATGGAAGAAGGAGGAAACCAAAAACAACTCTCCAAAGCTCAAGAAAACTTTATTGCATAATAATATTTGTAATGTAATATATAAAATTGAAGATTGTATTATGCATATGAATTATCCAGTGTATGCGGCTTTATATAGATATAATAGCCGACTTAAGACTCTCTAAAACCCTAACCGACCTAGATAATACGGCAGAATCAATTTCGTGTTCCACAAGACGCCGGTTTACCGGGCCTACTTTTCTTCTTTTTCTTCTGCAGACTTCTTCTTGAACTTCAACCACTTGGCTCAATGTACTTCTTTTGGTCCAGATCCGTTCTCCAATGCTCCAGTTTCAGTACATCCTATAAAACACGCAAAACGAGAAAAAACAGTACCAAAACATCGGGATAATAGTATAGATGCAGAATTACGATTCTGGAAACACTCATAGCATTTAACATATATTTTAATAACGAGCCTATCCATCCTCTCTTGAGCAGAATTCGGGGTGAATATATGTATAATTATTGGTACCATTTAGAGCGTTATCACTGGCATTCCCTTTATCAGATAAAGGAGTCCACAATTCTTGTTGCTTTAACAAGGCCCGCATCTTGATTTTCCACAAACTAAAACCGTTCCTCCCTATAAATTTATCAATCTTTACGTTCATTGCTGACATCCTTCTAATTAAAGAACAAACCTTTGGTCACAAAATCCTAGCACCGGTCACTGGTCTTGGTGAAGATCAACTCTATTCAACCTGCAGCTTCTCTAAATCTTGAACCTGACGCTCTGATACCAGTTTGTTAAAACACAGACGAGAACTTGAAGTTTAAGAAAGATAAAACAGAAGCAATTCAAACATAAAGTATGGCGGAAATTGATAAAACACGAAAACAAAGAGAACACAGTGATTTAACTTGGTTTCCGGCGTTATGCCGACTACTCCACAGACGAAAAAGAGATATGTTATCATGCACAAAGATACAAGGTATTTCACACACTTGTGAAATTAACACACATTTCATTGATTAGGACATTGGTATTTATATGCACAATTCCCAAACCCTAACCGCTAATGATCTTTGTCGGGATTGTCATAATACCCAGATGTGGACCTTAGCTTCAGCTATTATCCACCAGATGATACTCAGCTTCAAACTAACTTTTCAGACTTGTAATCAACTGCCCAGATGTAGAACTCAGTTATACTCAGCAAAACCCAACAGACCAAACTAAATGCTAACTTCAGCAGAAACTCAGTTGCACTTCATCAAACTGTCTTTCATAGAACTGACCATCATTCTCAGTCTCATTACATATTAGTTCCACCGGTTTATTCATCAGTTTAGAGATCAAGTCACCAAAACTGACAAAATGAAATACTACGTACCTTCGTCCCAAAATACTAATTCATTTAGGTCTTCGTCTTGTTCTATAATATAAGTCCTTTTAGAATATCAGTGAAATATTTATTACATTTTTTCCTATTGCCATTCATTTATTATACATTACCTCCGTCCCAAAATGTAAATCCATTTTAGATTTTTTTCATACACAGATTAAGAAAGTTGGTTAAGTTTGTTATATGTCATTAATTTTGATTAAAAATTCTAAAATGACATTTGATTGTTATTAATGCAAAGTATTGAAAAGTGGATGAATATATAATAAATGATGGGTAAAAAGAGAAAAATGTAATAAATATTTCATTGGTTTTCTAAATTGACTTATATTACGGGACAAAAATAAAAAACTAAATGGATTACATTTTGGGACGGAGGTAGTATATATTCACCACTTTTGAATACTTTACAACTACTGTATTAATGACAATCAAATGTTATTTTAGATTTTTTTATTAAAATTAACAACACATAATCAATTTAACCAAATTTTTCTAAAAAAAATTGAAAAGTCAAAATTAACTTACATTTTGAAACGGAAATGTAAACGGAGGTATATATATATATACATTTATTGTAGTGACTTAACTTATAGAGTTGCTGACGTCAATTTGTTATAGTAGCAGACGAATTCCACCGAAATTTGACACTGCACTTTCTCAATTTCTTCATGCAAACTCATCTCTTTCAATCCTCCGATTCTCTCACCTTAATTAGTCGTCGTCGTCTTCTTCTTCTTCTCATTCTCTTTCACAGATTCCCAATTGCTTCAATGGCGGCTTCATCAAGTGATTCCAAAACTCTAATAGCTCTTGTTGTCCTCCGGAACACCCTTTTTGAAGGTCTGCAGTCTGTACTAATTAATTCTTTAACTTTGCAATTTATTTTTTTAGTTACTAAATTTTTCTAATTTTATCCTCAGTTTGTGATTTTGTTCTTGCTACATTGCAAAAATGTTTCATCTGGGCTCCTTAATTCTGGTTTACTGTATTTAATTTCATATGGAAATGAATTGAGAACCAGAATTTGTAGCTATAGTTCATTGAATTTCGTAGCTATTGAATTTCCATGGAATTTGGGATTTTATTGTGTTTTAATTATTTGCATATCCAGGAGGCCGCTAAATCCACACCCTTTAATTTAATTTATGTCTCACCTGATGTTGTTTGACGAAATGATGAATGAGTAACCAAAAATACACCCTGGCCGGTCCGGAGATTATTTTTAGTAGATAATATACTCCCTCCGTCCCATTTTATTAGTCCATGTTTCCTTTTTGGTTTGTCCCAAAATAAGTGTCCACTTTGTGCATTAGTTGTCAAATTTCTTCAAATGCCCTTCCATCCTTACATTATTTACAATAAAAAATGTGTAGCATTAAATGCTTCAACAACTAATTAAAGGACATAAATGTAAAAATATTAGATCATTTAATGAGATTCAAAGCATTAACTACACTTTTCTTAATCTGTGTGAAAAGTCAAACGGGTCTAATAAAATGGGACGGAGGGAGTATATATCAGGCGGCTTAAGTTTTGGTGAAAATAAATAAATGGTTAGAATAATATTTCTGGTATTAATGTTTGGTTTTTTTTTTCTTTAACTCACCTGCACTCATATTTTTTCAAAGATATTATTTTTCGAGCGCCTTTAATTGCACCACACTAGATGTTTTTAGCTTTGGTGTAATGGCAGTAAAGACGCCTTCTAATCGGTATTGGTGATTTGGTGTATACCACCTAATTTTTACATTGGACTCCCTACACTATTTGAATAATTTGGTTGGTTCATGAAGTAAAATGCTATGAATTTATCTTTTCTAAAAGTATGATATTTGATTTGATAATTTTTATTTATTTATTGGATTAATGTAATGGCAGAGAAGGTGAGGTCTGTCCATGTGTACCTTGATGAGAATGGGGATGAAACGATATACGAAAGAGAATACTTATTTCACAAGAACATGGAGTACAAAGAGATAACTAAGGAGCCTGGAAAGGAGAACAGATTGTTTGTAAATGGTCTCGTATTTGATGTCAAGAAACAGAAACCGGGACTGTTAACCGGGACGTGGGAATGCGTTTTTGTATTTGATAGGGATACTAATACCGATCTTCAAGGCATTCCTGATATGTTACTAATCTCCAGGTACATAATTACTTCTTGTTGCAATTTTAGAAAGTCAATTGTTAATTAGTTAAAGAATCGACTTTAAAATGTCGGTTATAGTATTGAATACTACTTTTCCCTATATTTAAAAAAAAAATGCAGGAATCCGAAACTGGGGGCAGTCCCGTCATTGGTAAATGATCTTGACATTGCTTTCAGCCACAAATATAAGGGCAATGCAACACCTCGGGTTCATTTGTTTGATCTGAATTCCCCTGCCTCGAGTGAACCGATAGATGAAGGACAAAGCAACCCTAATTCTGCAGGTTAAATCTATAATTATGACATTATATGGGAAGGCTTAGCTAATAATAAGACTAGATGGCTATATATTTGTGATATAAACCTTTTATTATAATTGTGATTGTATTTTGTGTTTTATGTACTATTAACTAAACGAGCCGAATCAGAACAGCAATAAATTAAATATCTTTAAATCCATGATTTATTAGCTTCATGTGCTGTATTATTTCGTTCATTTTACGTTGAGCTGTAGACACATAGAAGACATCCTTTAACTGTTCAATCTCACCGAAGATGTAATTTGGAAGATTAAAAAAAAAAATATTTGATTAATCTTAAGTTAGAATAAAACCTTTTTTGAGGCCAATGTTCCACTGATTAATGATGTGCAACATTGTTTCATGTTACGTATGATTGTACGAACTCAATATATATATATATATATATAGCCAAATTAAGTCCACCCGAAAATCTTAAACGAAATAGCGACACTTGATGCTTGTGTCTCCTCAAGAACTTCAAACAATGACTCTTGTTTTTAGTTGCTCCATAGGTGGTTAAAAAGAAAAACAAAGATAAAGTAAGATGCGTATAGTAGGCCGATGACTTTTTATTTTGCGTTGTGTAAAATAGTATTTTATGGAAAGATAAAGTAAGATGCGTATAGTAGGCCGGCCCTTCCCTTCCCTAGACCCGAATACTAGACGAGAAACTTCAAATACCATATATCACTCTTTGTAAATACGGTCTTTGACGGCTTGGACTTATTTTCATTAGACCTAGATCAAGCTGTTATGTTTGAAACCGAATTCATTTTTATCAGTATTGTTCTATGTGCTCGTTGTATATACGGTATTTGAAGGCTTAGAGTTTTTTTTTCATTAGACCTGGATCAAACCATTATGTAGGACATATGACTTCAAGTTATATGTTTTATGCATTGTACATGATCAAATGGATTTATTATTTTTATTTTATTTTATGTAATATTGTAGATTTAGTTGAAAAGAAGCATAAGAGGATTACAGCCGAGGATATAGCACGGCTTGGAATTGAAGAGATTGCAAACTACTTTCATCTTCCAATTGTTGAAGCTTCGAAAAAATTGAATGTTGGGCTTACGGTGCTCAAGAGAAAGTGCCGTGAGTTCGGCATTCCTCGTTGGCCACATCGAAAGATAAAATCTCTTGACGGGCTTATCAACAATCTCCAGGTCCGTTGTCATTTAAGTTAATTTTACGGCCCATATATTCGTATGCATTGATTTTAGTTCTTTCTACGTGTCACCACGTGACAATATATATATAATCCTCAAAACCGTGACGCCTTTTCTTGGTTTATCCCTTTTTCCTTTTTCCTACTATGTATGTATGTTTGTTTCAAGCACCGTCTTTTCGAAGTTGTCGTTGTCTGTCTTTTTGGCAACAATTTATTGCTTTTTAAACTGTTTGTGTATTGTCATGGCTACACCTTTTAGAAGATGTCATTTTCAGTAGCTTATTTTAGGACATCTCACACATGAATCACAATGTTTGTAATAATCATACATTAAGGAGAGATCGAAGAATTTCTATTTTTAGGCTTCACGTACACGTGGCTTGATAAAAATGACACGAATAACGGCGCCTTCTCTTAATCGATTGTTCTTTATTTTTTCCATTTCGGTCATATTTGTTTGTTTCCGCCTTTTCTTTTTTATGTTCTTGTAGTCTATCTCCTAAAGGTGAATGTATTCTTGATTCTCCATTTATTTCCTTATTTGTGAACTTTTGTGAATTGTCATGTGCTATATATGTATCAATCGGACACGTTTTCAGTGGCTTGTTAGGACACACATCACAAACCAACTTAATTTGAAGTTTGTTATCATATGAATTCCTTATAATCAAACGCTAATCGATCAAAAAAATAGCTAAGTTTTTTCGGATTTACGGCTTGACAATCCTCAAAACTAAACGGCTCCCTTTCGGTCATATTTGTTCGTTTCAGTCCTGCCTTCTGTAAGTTCTCAAAGTCTGATTTTTTTGTAATTTGATTGTAATTATTCGTATTGTTGACTTATTCTATGAACTTTTTTGCATTTACATGCGTTACGCTCTTTATACGATTTTATAAAATATCTTGTACCAACTTAGTATGAAAGTTCATCACCATTCGAATCAGGAAAAAATAAAATTTTAATAGTCAGACGTTAAGTAGAGATTTCTACTTTTTTTTTTTTTTTTTGGTTTTATGGATTGACAATCTTCGAAACTATTACGCTTTTACAGTTTTCCTGCAAATTTTCTGGAAAATTTATTTGATGCATTTTTTTAAGTGAATTTGTAGGAGGCGGCAAGACGTAAGGACGAGGACGAAGCTGCAGCCATGACGGTAGCAAAGAGGAAGAAGATGATAGAACGTGAAAAGGAAAGAATAGAGAAGCAGCCCTTTTTGGACATAAAACTCGAAACCAAAAAGTTCAGACAAGATGTTTTCAAGAGAAGGCATGAAGCTCGTATACTCGAAAAGGATTGTCGAACCTAGCCCAGTTTTTCCTAGTTAGAGAATATAGAAACAAAGACTTGACAAATGGTATATGGTTGGTTACTCTGTACATGTAAACCATCATGATTTCGTATAATATTGTACTTTTTTTTTTAAGTGATGCTACCAGAAAATGGACCTACCTACGTGGCACATTTTCGGTGGCTCAACACTAAGTAGTGAGAGAGAAAATGACGCCGAATGACCCAGATCCGCTAGTCACTCCATCTCTCCCGGTCGACCGTACTAGCACCGACCTCAAATCCTGGAGACCAGGTCCGGGTCCAGCCCCGACCTGTGCGGGTCGGCCAACACTTGTAATCTAGCCAACCTTTGACCAACCTTATCGGTTGGTTTAAGTCCCTCTCAGACCTTCTATTCTGCACACAAGACCCCGAGCTCATCACAGCTCGGCTAATCTCCCCGACCTCTGTAGATCAGTTCAACCAGTCCGGCTCGGGCCACCTAAGTCGGCCTGAGTCCGTCTTTAATCGTATTCCCCTCGTTTATGATAAACGGATAACACGAAAGAATCCTGAGCCATAAAGGCTCCAATCTTTATCACTTAAATACAAATATTCGAATACCGTAATTATCTCCAATAATCAAGGAGATCAAATAATCCTTATCTTTTCCTTAGGGAACATGGCAATCCAAGCCCAACAAGGACAAGGCCCACGCCGCCTTAGGGCATAGCTCTTCTCTATATAAACCATCCCTAAGGAACTACGGAGACTTGATTCCGATTCACGCATTGGATACGTAGGCAGCTTGAGAAACAACATCTCGAGTGCAGTCTAAACCACCACCAAAACGCCCCTTCTTTTACTATTTTCTAGATTGAAGGAGCATCCTTAGGTTATCATCAAGAGAAAGAACCCTAGATGTTTACCCCGACGATTTTTGAATCGTCAATTGGCGCTAGAAGGAGGGCCTCTTTGCTTGATAATCCCAGGAAAATCTCAAGAATCCAGCAGAAAAAAGGCAGTCAGATCTACGGCCAATTCCCGGATATTGAGCTGTCAAAATACGATTTACACCGTTCAGATTGAAGAAGACGGTGTGGGGAACAAGCTCTCCAAATTTCATGTCGATCGGAGTCCGTTTCAATGCTCGATCGTAGCCATAAAGTTGAAGCTGCTGCTGAATCGCCAAAAAACGCAGCAGTCACGTTGGAGGCTAATTTCTAGAGATTTAGCAGTCGAAAAACAATTTCCACCGTTCAAATCGAATAATAAATAGATACGAACAATCCCTACAAATTTCATGACGATCGGAGTCCGTTTCGATGCCCGATCTTCGCCAGAAAGCTGCTGTTGTATCATCCAAAAAGCGCAGCAGTCCCATCGGCGGCTAATTACCAAAGATTCAGCCGTTGGAAAAGTATTTCCACCGTCCAGATCGAATAAGTAAGAGGGTCGAGTAAGCCCTCCAAATTTCATGCCGATCGAAGTCTGTTTCGATGCCCGATCAACGCCACAAAGCTGCTGCTGTACCACCAAAACGCAGCAGTCAGATCTAATGTTAATTCCCCGAGATTGAGCTATCAAAACAAAATTTCCACCGTTCATATTGAAGAATAAGGAGGTACAAGAAAGCCCTCCAAATTTCGTATCAATCGGAGTCCGTTTAGATGCCCGATCGTCATCCATGAGTTGCTGTTGTAACACCAAAATAAGCTGCGGGTTTTCTTCCTCATCTCTCCAAGGTCTCCAAGGTCCGAACCGACCTCCCGAGCTCTCCAACGTCCGATCCGACCTCCCGAACTCTCCAACGTCCGATCTGACCTCCCAAGCTCTCCAACGTCCAAGCCGAACTCCCCCAGCTCTCCATGACCCGAGGCCAACGATGTTCTACCAGCATCAATCAAAATACTCACTGTGAATCAAGCAAATCAGGAAGCTTTCTTTACCTTTTGCAACTTGATGACTTTATTTGACTTTAATTTAATTCGATGTTTGCTACCTAAATAACTTATGAATGGTTGAGCCGAGTTAAAGTCCAAAGGGCTTTCAAATTGGGTGTTTAAATAGTGATTCACACTGCGAGATTAGATCCATTCATCTTTGAATTTCTGTACAAATATTCTTTATATACATGCTTGATAAACTCTGCCATATGCTCTAAATCTGAGTCTTGAAACCTTTGTTTATCAAGTTGCTCCATGTCTTTGCAAATATTCGTATGCCCATGGTCAAAGTTGCCTCTTGTTTCTGTAAATGTATTATGTTTACATCCAAATTATAGTGTTTACTGCATATTCTAGTACTTGCTTTGGAAAATCCAATTTTATATATCATGCCGCAAGTTAGGGTATCCTATGCAATATGTTCAGTATATTATATATATCCATCCCAGCATGTACTTGATTTATGTATTAATATATGTCAATGATTCTTATCACACGAACTTATACATATATTATGTCTCTATATTGTTTGCTTAATAAAAAACACACATATGTGTACTACATGCTATTTAGCAGGCGGAAATCGTGATGTACGCATCATCATGGATGATTCACGAGGGGACAATTTCCTAATACAACCAATAAGGGTTACTACCAATTAATTCCTTAGAGCGTGATCAAACAAAGCGAAAGGATGAGCTCGTACAGAAAGAGCTCGCCTAGACACGAAACCTTCAGTCTTCTCATATTTGGAACTCGCCTTCGGGCGATCCTTCTATAAGTCCGATTTAGTTCGGCATCGTATTTGGAACTTGCCTTCGGGCGAACCTTCTGTAAGTCCGAATGTAATTCGGCATCATGTTTGGAACTCGCCGGCGAGCGAGCCTTCTATAAGACCAACTTCAGTTCGGCACTGACAGATTACACTAATAAGCAAACGGTACGTTAACTTACTATTATTTTTCTCTCTATTATGCATAGTCTTTATTGAAATTACAGGACAAACACATACGCAATACTTTCACGCGAGAAGTCAGCACTAGCCTGGTCCCGCTCGCCGTGTTTTTAAACTAGAAGTCAGCACAGTCTGGCCCTGCTCGTCCAATGCTTTCATGCGAGAAGTCAGCACTAGCTTGGCCCTGCTCGCCATGTTTTTAAACGAGAAGTCAGCACAGTCTGGCCCTCATCGTCCAACAATATGCGGGGCAGTCGGTTGCCCATAACTCAAAGAACCAAGCGGCCAAGCCCGCAGTAAGGACATTGTCCCACCAGGTTCTCCTTAACGCTATTTTAATTTCATGTTAACTCGTTTTATTGTGCATTTTATCATTTAGAATAGACGCGCGTATGTAAAGTTTGCAGAACTTCAAACTCACTAAAGTAGTCAGAAATACTTATGACTCTCTTAAAATATGATACCTGAGCTCCGCCAAGTCGGGCTCAGCAAAAAACACGCAAGGTCTGACAAATCCGACTCAGCTCACAGAAATTTAACACGTGAGGACAGTTAAACTTCTAACTCAACTCGTCCAAACATACATTCACGCCACCCGCGTGGATCAAACGAACCTTCACGCTAAACTGTCTGCAGGCCAGACAAGTCGAACTCCGCAGGGCGGACTTCACTCAAAACACTAAGGCTGACACTTGAGCTCTGCAGGTCGGATTCAACATGATCAGCAAACACCAAACTAATTAAGTCTACAGGCTAGACTCGAAATAGAGCAACTTTCACTTGCTCGCCCTTAAAACTCTATACAAGAAGTCAGTACTAACCTGGTCTTGCCCTTAAAACTTTACGTGATTAGTTAGGCCAACCCTGACTAACTCAGTTTATACTAAAGACAATCAGACTTAGTCATGTTCATCGTAAGATGGGAACTAATCTGACTCGTGAGATTTTAGTACCTAGCGAATAGTTTCCCCAGCTCACGAATAGAGCTCGGCATTACATACAAACATAAATATGTAATCTGAAAACCTCAGAACTACATACCGAGCATCAGTAACTATCTTAGGTATGCGCGGGCCGAACTCCCGCGGCAGGCTCAACAACACAAGTATGCCATCCAAAAGTCAAGACTAATAAATGGCATACTGTGGGGCTCACCCCTCCGACAATATAACAAAACAAAACAAAGTAAATTCCTTAATAAAATCGAAGTACGAAATTGTTCAAATAAAAAATAAACAAACTTCTAAAACTTTAAGAGTCTGGAGTATGAATCTTTTGAGGCTATGATGAAAGAGCTGAACCAGAAGTAGTAGTCGGCTGGACAACATACTTGGAAACGATGTCCATCCCGGCCTTAAAATCCTGGACACTCTCTCGGTGTAGACCACACTCATTCCCTGCTTGTAATAAACCTTCTTAAGAAGGTCGTCGAGCACAAGGGAAGGATATTGAATCCTCGCCTCGTCCACTCCCTGGGTATACCCATGGTTTAAGACGGGGTCAGTAGCACCTTCAAGGCCTCAGCGAAATCCGCCGAAGCCTTATACTCCTGGATAGCCATGGCACACCGAACTGGATATACTCATGGCCTCCGGGTTCGCCACCTTGCTTGGAGGTCGGCAACCTCCTTCTCCTTCATATTCTTCTCCTCAAAGCAAGCTCGCTTGCCAAGGACTTCAACTTACCCTCTTGAGCTAGGAGTTGAGCTCGCAAAGCCTGCATCTCCGTATCCCTGAGTGAAGAAACAACAGACACAATGTTCACTCTTGCCTTAGTCTTTCACCCGCTTGCCGTAGACCCGGCTCGTCGGGATAAAAATACCTCACCAGCTCAGAAGACTTTGTTTGGAGCTCAGAAATGAACTAATCCCTACCGCCGTCTCCGCATCCAAGCGGCTCGATCACGGATGTCACCGCTTTTTGACCAAACGCCGATCCTGGAAAGACTATATCCCTTACCTTCGAGCTCGACGGGCGCCCCGAGCCCTCGGTTTGCCTCGACTCGGCAATCTTCTTCTTGCTGATATTAGACTGGAGGCCTCCCCTAACTTCCGGGAAACCTCCTGACCAACCAAGGTCCCCTACATAAGCAAAGTTAAAAAGGTTAGTGAGACTACCAAAAGTGTAGCGTCAAAGTAAAAAGAATAAATCCTAAGTCTGCAAGACAGAATCGAGCTGAGCCTCATAGGACAAACTCAGCAAAGTTTGTCGGACAAGCTCATTAGGTCCCCAAGTCGGACTCGACCCAAAGTCCACGGGTCGGACTCAATTGAGCTCCACAGATCGGACTCAATGAGTTAGTAAACCAATCTCTTTCAATCTGCAAGTCAGACTCAACTCAAGCAAAAACATGACCAAATCTTTAGTATGCTATCTAAAACTACAAGTTAATGCATGGCATACTAGGGGGCAGGATACCTCTACCATAATCAAGTACTCAAAGAAGTGCTCGGAATAGAGTTAAGGCGGAGAACTTAACGAAATACTCATTCTATTATCAAATTGTATGGATTATAATTTCATTTGAAATAGATTTTCAAAGCAAAAACTACAAGTCCACAAGACTTCTGACCTAAGAACCGGGGGCTGGACACTACGGTGATTCGGAAAAAGCAAGAGCCGAAGTAAGAGTAGCCGCGGTACGGCAGGAGTAATTAGACACAATGTTCACTCCCTCCGAGAAGTCCTTCAAACGGTTGTCATAGACCGCATCCATGCCCATATTATAAAAGCTTCGTTGGGTAGATTGCCTCTGACAGAGTCCGCAATCTGACCCTCTGCCTTATCCACCCTCAAAGTGTAGACATGGTTAGACCGACCTTGCCTCAGGTCGGCAATCTTCTTTAAATCTCTAGTAAACTTTCCCAACCCGGGAAAAATGTCCTGGCCGATCCAGGTTCCCTGCAAGTAAGAAACTCTATCAAAATACAACACTCGAATAAGAAAAGCAAGCTTGTGTATCCTATGGCCTCGAAGCCAACATCATCTGGCTCCACATCAGTCATCCTAGAGATCGGCTCTTGCTCCATAGTTCAAACTCAATAAACTCTGTAACATATGCAATCTGAGCTTTGCATGCCCGGCTCCGGCTCAACATCATATTTAAAGCTCGCCCCCGAGCGAGTCTTCTCAAAATTGTTTCCTTACGCTCTCAAGTCGGAGACGCGTGAAACTGGTTGCTATCTAAGCGCAACACCGGTGCACTACGCTGTATGAGCCTTACGTTATCTCAGTAGATCGCTTTAGAACAAGTCACTTCAACCAACGGTGTATCAAGTCGGTATAACTTTGCACCATGTCTTTCTTTGGATCCGAACCTAGCCTATACGTAAGCCTAGAAACAGATAGGTCCTCTCAGCCCAGTCAGTCCGCCCCTTAATAGGCCGGACCAAGCCCAACACGATCATGACCGCCTCGCACCATCACGATTCCTGTCATGAGCTAAGGTGACAAAATAAAGCAACAAGCAACTATTCTGATGCCAAGCACTGGGGCTCGGCCCGCTCGCTCCGCCAGTCCGCCATCCTTTAACGCGAACAAAGCCTACACAGCTAAGCAACAAAGTTCATAAACAACACTCTCATGCCCAAAAGCTCTCGACTCACCATAGGCTCCCGTTTCGCCAACTCTTCAGCTCGGCACTCCAAGACCGATCGCGGTTCGGCAGCTTCCCAGTCTGCCCGCTCTTCCAACAGCCAACTCGTGGCCCTATAAATAGCATCATCGCACCCTTGACAAAAGGGGGTTCTCATCTTCGAAGAACTATGCAAATTGGGCTTGATCCCTTACAAGTTAAGGGTACGTAGGCAGCCTTACACGGCTCAGCTCATAATCCCAAACACAAGATTTTCCTTGTTCTTGAGTGCCGCCACGCAACCACCATAGTGGGCAGCAATGCCTCGATTCCCGATACATCCGTGATGACATCGCAGCTGGCTTTTCCACCTGGCAACCCCAAATCAACTTCAAAATCCACAAGTTAAACATCCGTGTCGAGCCACCACTTCGGTAGATCCGAACCAACCAACCAAGGGTCGGCTGGATCTAGGGGGCTTATGATGCTGCCAGAAAATGGACCTACCTACGTGGCACCTTTTCGGTGGCTCAACACTAAGTAGTGAGAGAGAAATGACGCCGAATGACCCAGTCCGGCTAGTCACTCCATCTCTCCCGGGTCGACCGAACCTAGCACCGACCTCAAATCCTCGAGACCAGGTCCGGGTCCAGCCCCGACCTGTGCGGGTCGGCCAACACTTGTAATCTAGCCAACCTTTGACCAACCTTATCGGTTGGTTTAAGTCCCTCTCAGACCTTCTATTCTGCACACAAGACCCCGAGCTCATCACAGCTCGGCTAATCTCCCCGACCTATGTAGATCAGTTCAACCTGTCCCGCTCGGGCCACCTAAGTCGGCCTGAGTCCGTCCTTAATCGTATTCCCCACATTTATGATAAACGGATAACTACGAAAGAATCCTGAGCCATAAAGGCTCCAATCTTTATCACTTAAATGCAAATATTCGAATACCGTAATTATCTCCAACAATCAAGGAGATCAAATAATCCTTATCTTTTCCTTAGGGAACACGGCAATCCAAGCCCAACAAGGACAAGGCCTACGCTGCCTTAGGGCATAGCTCTTCTCTATATAAACCATCCCTAAGGAACTATGGAGACTTGATTCCGGTTCACGCATTAGATACGTAGGCAGCTTGAGAAACAACATCTCGAGTGCAGTCTAAACCACCACCAAAACGCCTCCTCTTTTACTATTTTCTAGATCGAAGGAGCATCCTTAGGTTATCATCAAGAGAAAGAACCCAAGATGTTTACCCCGACGATTTTTGGATCGTCAGTAAGAAAAACGATCCCCCTGATCATCGTTTTAGTTGTTACTTAATACAATGATGAAAACGTTACTGCAACGTCTGAGAACAGACGGTAAGTGAAACTTCATTTTAAAGCTGAGATTTTTTTTTGCCTGCTCCTTTTTAAGTCTTTAAATTCATCAAGCTTTCATTAGCTTTCTGACTCTAATAACATCGGTCATGTTCATCACTGAGAATCCGATTATATAATAACCTGTCTGTCGATCTGAATCAGATTGCTAGCCATGAATCCCGAGTTCGCGACATTGATCAGCTTGTCTTTTAATTTTTGGTAGAGGTTGCTCACAATTGCAGACATGTTGAGAAACTATGATCTGATCAGAGATCTGGACAAGTTGAGTCGGCACTCGACCTGGTTTCCTTAACACAGGTATTAGGACTAAATTACAATTTTGGTCCTCTAACTAGACACGTTTTTCGATTTTGGTCCTGGTTTTTCTCTGGCGACAATTTTAGTCCTGTAAGTGGTCTTTTTTTTTTTACAAAAATAGTCCTGAACACCAGAAAGACCACTTACAGGACTAAAATTGGTCTTTTCTGGCGACAATTTTAGTCCTGTAAGTGGTCTTTCCGGCGTTCAGGACTATTTTTGCAAAAAAAAAAGACCACTTACAGGACTAAAATTGCCGCCGGAGAAAAACCATGACCAAAAACGAAAAACGTGTCTAGTTAGAGGACCAAAATTGTAATTTAGCCCAGGTATTAGAGCTCTCGATTGCTTTAAGAAAAGGAGTGCGCGCATGCATGTACTCAACATCCTCTATGAAACTACATTTGACATTTCCTATGTAAATCTCTCACAAAAACTGCATTACCACCTGACAAGAGAGTCATGAGGTGCGCGCAAGTGAATATCTTCTGTCAAGCAAAAGGCAGATCGATGAAAGTGTCGAGAGATGCAAAGAAAGGCTTCACTCAATCGTATGCAGTGGCGGATGCAGGATCTCGGGTAATTAAGGGGGGCAATAAATTTTTTAAAGACAAATAAAATAATGAAGGGGGGAAAACTAAATGCATAGTACATATATTTGTGTAATTTTCTCAGATCAAGGAGGGGGCAGTTGCCCAGCCCTCCTTAGTTGTATGTAGGCCCGCCCTTGATCGTTTCATATTGATTATCAAATATCAAGAGATCTTTGCCCGTATCATATTGGTTCTTTGTCCTAGAATCAGGGGCGGCGGCACATGTGACCATTTGGGTCACTTGACCCATATCCAAAAATAAATCAAAATTATTCAGTGTATTTTTTATATCATTTAAAATTTTTATGTACTAATATATATCTACAAACTGACCCGCTAAAATTTTAAAATATTAACTCTTGACTCATAACTATACGTATATTTTTTATATAATGTATTAGAAACTTGTAATACGATGTGTCATTACCGATCCCTGACCCGTGTCACACAATTCCTGCGGCCGCCCCTGCCTAGAATCAATCATATTTGGTTATAAATTAGTTATAAATCCACTTTTCTCTCCTATATTAAGGTTTAATCCACACTCCTTTTTTTTAGTTGTAATAAGGACAAAATAATTTCACTCGGACTAAAATACCCTTCTTTTTATTTTCTGGCCCTTAAAGCTTATGATAAAATCACGGTGTGGTTTCTCAGCCAATTTACGTAATCGGGACAGAGAATTGCCGGTGAATTCCTCATGGTTTCCCATATAGCACAGAGACGTTATACCCTCAACCTTATATTAACAGGTTAGGCCCCTCATCATCATCATTTGCATAAGCAAAGTTTTGTTATCTTTTGAGTATTCATACAGGAAGCCTTTACGATGATTTTTAATTGTGTGGTGTTGGATATAGCCGTGGGTAAGCATCTCAAATACTCTAAGTTCTGGAACGTGAATTCAATCTCCTCTATCAAGCAGATTAAGATATGGCCCACCTACGATTTTTGGTGTTTTGTCCTACTTTATCCTCCATGCCATGGTGGTAAAATTAGGTTCTTGAAGGTTAAAGCTGTTGTTTCTGTCCATTTCAGGTAATTATACAACAACAGGGACAGAGTAATTGTGCCAAATTCCACTTAGATATGTTGTAACCAAATTATTAATTTTTATTTCATTTTTCTACCAGAGGTTACGATCGATTGGTGACTGGCGGAAGATCGTGGAAGGAACTAGAAAGTGATTCCCGTGGTCATAGTCACTAAGGTTCCATTTTAATCTGATTAAAAAAAATTCTCCGGTGTTCATTCCTAATTGCTAGTAGGATGAGTGGACTTGCAATCCTTTAGGCCAGTGAGTTATGGTTTGACAGCTTTGGAGGTGAATGAGTATGGCTATTTTGGAGTTGTTTTAAGAACAGTTTGAGGGATGCATTTCAAGGGAAATTCGATCATGATATGAAGGGTATATGGTGGAGCTCTTACGGCTGGAAGAAGGGCACTTCAATGATCAAGAAACAACATCCTAAAGTTGAGAAGTGGAGCAAAACTGAAGCTGATATTTGGGACAACTTTGAGCTGATTACAAAGTCTCATTTTTAGGCCTCTTTACTTTTGCGTTAGAACAGGTTTTCAGCAAGTATTTTAGGCTGCACTTTGATCTTAAAATTTGGAGTAAATTTAGTTGTAGTGCAGCCTTGAACCGAGCTAAAAATGAGGTTAAACAGACAACATATTTGATGACAATGGAGCAGATTTTCAGCTATGTTTTGACAGCTTTGAAGCTGAACGGATATGGCTATTTAGGAGTTGTTTTAAGAATAGTTTGAGGGCTGTGTCTACACCACATATGATGCTTTTTTGAAGACTTCAACTTTGATGCATATGGCAAACTTTTACTTGTATTTTTCTTCCTGAATCCCCTTATGGTGCCTTTTCATTTGATCAATTTGCTTCATTTAGTGTTGTTCTTAATGTAAAGTGTATCATAAGGGCTCTTCAATTATGAAAAAAAAGCTTGATTCTGAATCTCAAGTTACTACTGTTACTGAGATTGTGTACTTGTATCTTCACTTAGAAGTTGTGGGAACTTTATGAATCTATTGATTCCTGATCGAAAATCAGAATGTTTCCTCCACAAAGGAGGAACATTAGCAAGGATCAAACATTAGCAAGCTCACGCTCTGTGATAGTGATAGTGTTAGTGTGTTTGAATATGATCTTTGTGATACTTTGCGATCATTCTTTGTGACAATCGATCATCGCTTATTGTGTTATGGTGCTGAGGTCGACGCATTGAAACCGAAGGCGGAGATCTACGAGCTAATGTTCCAAGAAGAGACTAATGCTCTTTGGTAATGATGTGTGAATTGAGATAGGGTACAAATGTTAAACCATTTGGTGTAGCGGTTGAATTTATTGAGAAAATATTAAACCATTTGGTGTGGAGTTGGAGAAGAAGACGATGGTAGCAATCAACATTATTGAGATTTTTAGGTGCTTAGATAATGCTTTCCTTGATGTAACTTAATTATCGTATATGTTGATGTTAAAGTTTTTTTATCATATATGTTGTAACTTTTTTTCATTGTGAGTGAATGTGTTAATTGTGATTGAATGTGTTATTTTAAAATACACAAGTTTTTTTGGGTGTTAATTTGATTACATTATTGTTCAAATGATTTTTAGTTTACGGTTTGTTTCTGTTTTAATCCATAAAGGAATATAGGGTGTCGGTGTTGTTGTAAAACATGTCGAGTCCATGATTTTTGGCTAATCGTATACTTATTAATGATAATGGTGTCATTGTGTTTGTTAATAAAACGTGTTAATGTGATACTGTTATTGTGATACTGATACTGTGTTAGTGTAAACACTGATTAAAACCAGCTTTCAAAAACTACGTCGAAAGGGTATCATATGAGATCTCAAAAAGAAGAGAAAAAAAAATAATTAAAGAATTTTGATGATCGGTGTTATAAATCAAAAGTTACGGTCGTTTAGAAGAAAAACACTTCAATTAATGCAAATATTTTTTCGCCTTTCAAAATTTACGTCGGAAGGATATCAAAATGAAGAAGAAAAGAAAATATGAATTTTGGTGAAAAAATTTGATGATCGGAGTTCTAAATCAAAAGTTACGATTGTTTGAAAAAATAATAATAAAGAAGGAAAGAAGCAGCAACAAGAAAATTGAAAAAAAGAACCATTGAAATAAACGGACGCGCGTGCGGTAGGAAGGATATTTTTGTCCTTCTGAATTTTTTTGTCCTTTTACAACTAAAAAAAAAGCGTGTCCTGTTTATTTATTTTGAATCAAAATTTGGACTTTTTCCTCGTTCCCTCTTTTTTGAAGGCAAATAAAAAAAATGAAGGGGGCAAACTAAATGCATAGTACATATATTAGTGTAATTTTCTCGGATCAAAGAGGGGGCAGTTGCCCCTCCTTAGTTGTATGTAGATCCGCCCCTGATCGTATCATATTGATTATCAAATATCAAGAGATCTTTGCCTGTATCATATTGGTTCTTTGTCCTAGAATCAATCATATTTGGTTCATTGCATCACTTTCATTATACCATTTCCGCTCCTCCAGTTTTAACCTCCTAGGCTGTTGGAAAGCTATCACTGTTCCCTAATGCTAGCCGCTCGCTTTATTTTTGGAAAATTTGGAAAGTTATCACTAATGCCAAGCCAGTGGCGGGGCCTCACATCTGACCAAGTAGAGAGCAATCAAAAAACACACTAAAAGTTATACGATACATATAGTTTGCCCCCCCCCCCCTTTAAATTTTTTATTTGCCTTTAAAAATTTTATTGCCCTCCTTACCTGAGATCCTGCGTCCGCCCCTGAATGCCAGTAGATTTGTCAACAAAGTAGCTCATAAGATGGCTAGTTACAGGGTAGGTCTTTTATGTAAGTTGGACTGCCCGTATGTAATTTGTACTCTCTATTTTGTGGAATGAAATCTCTTACGTTTATGGAGGGAAAAAAGGGTATTCTACTAAATACTCGGTTCTCTTCTACCTCCATATCATGATTTGAGAGTGAAAATATTTCATTGATTTAACGTTATTGAGATATAATGTTAATTATCTATCTTCCTATCAGCTCAAACTTTTAGAGGAGAAGGTAATTCAACATAGTATCAGAGTCATAGGTCATGGTTAAACCCCACTCCAATCACAATTTTCAATAATAATAATCAAAAAAACCAATCAAGTGTTGTGTCTTTCTCTTCTCTTACGCCCACATGTACACTAAAAAAAATCAAATCAAGTGTTGGGTCTTTCTCTCCTCTTACAGGGCATACTTGAGAGGGCATACTGAAATATAATGTTAATTATCTACACCACACTTGAGGGCGTATTGAGATATAATGTTAATTATCTATCTCTCCATCAATTTAAGCTTTATGCAGAGATGGTAATTCAATAATCGCATGGTGCAAGAGTGTATTTTTAGTAAACTACAACTTGAGTCTCAAGATACAATATTAATAATACAATAAATAATTATTGCTCGGAATCGATAATATCTTCGACACACCCCCGCAATCCCGTGGGAAAAGAGTGTACACGGAGATTGGACTTTAGATGGTGAAAACGTGGGTTGCCCAATGGCTTGGTCAAGAGGTCAACAAATTGGTCTTTAGAGCTGAGGATAGACGATGAGCTTGTTGGAAGCAATCAACACACGGACATGGTGGAAGTCAATCTCGATGTGTTTGGCCCGGGCATAAAAGATGGGATTATGTGCAAGGTGCGTGGCACCAATGTTGTCACACCAGAGGGTTGGTGGACCGGGAAGAGGGATACGTATGTTGGAAAGATGGCTGCAAAGCCACTGGACCTCAGCAGCAGAGTTGGACAGGGTCTTGTATTCAGCTTCAGTGTTGCTCTTAGACACAATGACATGTTGTTTGGAACGCCAGTTGATAAGATTAGTACTAAGAAAAATAGAATAAGCACCCACGGAGTGGCGATCATCAGGGTCGGTAGCCCACTCAAACTCATAATAAGCCTGTAGAGAAACCGGAGAGTGGCGAGAGAGAAATAAACCATCAGAGATAGTGTGCTTAAGGTACGTAACAGAGATACGCTTGACAACCAACCTCTGAGCCTCGGTAGGAGAGTGTATGAATTTGCTGACTCGGTAAACATCAAATGCAATGTTGGGACGTATAAAGCTGAGGTACCGAAGACCACCAACAATAGTGCGATATATGGAAGGTGTGATGCCCGAAAGACAATTTTGTAATTGTTTTATTTAATAAATGAAATGATATTATTATTCATATTTATTATTCTCATATTCACCGATGTGACAATAGTATTTACACTACAGAAAACCCTAAAGTATATCGTTTATATAATCACTTAACTCAGTGTATGAGATATACACGGGAGGATTGAGTTAGTGAAGATGTACTTAAAATACAATTAGCCCGTAGTGAAGTTAATCGAGAGTATCGGGTCTCTCCTTTAACGTACTATTAATGCGCCCAGAACACAATTGGCCGGACTTTCGGTTAAGAGAACCTAGTGGGGCATTTATATATGATAGATATATCATATAGGGCTGGACCGATTTGATTAGAGTTCACGATATAATTCCGTAATCGAAAGTCTTATCGATTCAATGGATGATCATATTTATGGATATATCTTAATCTGAGGTGATCACGATCAAGCTGCTTGAATCGATATGAAGTTTGACTTGACGGTTAAGGATTACACCGAGCCTGTGGTGCGAATTACCCCATCTTGGCATTGTCTTTGGATTGAGTGAGTAGTACGTGTTATCACAGATATCGGAATCCATTCCTTCCATTTATGGAAGTAGATGAACGATTCCACTTATTTGTTAATCCTAGAAAGCGATCGATCTATGGAGTTCATATTACACCGATTAGCTACCAGGTGAGTTGTATGAATTAATTGATCACTTTGAGGGTTAATGGTAAATAAGGATAAGAGGTTACGAAAAGGTTAACGGTAACTTCCGATTTAGAATGAAATGTCTATGGAGGATTGATCCATATGTAATGATTATATCAATGGGCGCTTATTATTATTCTCGTGAGGAGATAAATATAATCTCATAATCGGAGGAGTGCGATCACGGGATTATGGTGGCATATTCTGTGATTGTTTTATCGAATATAATTATTCTATTCGTAAGATAATTATTTATTTGATTTATCGGAGCCGCTGATTATTAGTCCATGGTCCCCGACGTGCCTCCTAATATAGCATAGCTATTCTCGGACGTCGAATCCTAATAATATTAATTTAGTTCTTATTGGACTTTATTAAAACGATATGTGAATTAATTGTTTACTGGACTATTAAATTAGTTGGGCTAAATAATTAAATATGTGGAAAAGACATTTTTCATAATCTTGGCCCAATTATTGTGTAATGGCAAAATTAATATTGATTAGGTCAATATTGGAGATTTCGCCCCATGCATATTTTAATGAGCAAGAAATTATTTTCTTGTGTATTAATAAGACATGTGCATAAAATATTTATTGGATAAATATTTATGGAAAGAAATAAAGATAAATATTATTCTAGATTTGTTCTAGAATATTATGGGATTATCTTTTATTTAATGGGATTATTATAATTGATTTTGTATTAATTATTAAATCCTTGGAGGCTAAGTTTTACTCTCCTATATAAAGAGAGTTCTCCCAAGCCTTAGACACAATAAAATTCGAAATTCACCTCTTGGAGAGGAGAAAAGGATTTTCGGCCAAGGGGAGATTTAAGGGAAAATCTTGGAGATTTTTCCGGGTAGCATATCGGAAGGGTTTGAGTCGAGAATTTCCTTCCACCGGGAGTTGCTTGGATCACACGTACGGAAGATCGTGGTGCTCTTCACACCTTGTTCGTTCTTTCTATTGCGGTTCTTCAACTTGGATTTTGAGATCCAAGAGGTATGTTCTACAACCCCCTTGTAGATATAGATCTAGTTATTTTATTACGTGTATTTTATAGATCTAGATCCTTAAATCGCTTCCGTTGCGGATGGTATTACTAACAGAAGGATCATAGAAAGAGGGGCCTGAATCAAGACAAAGACAAGTGCGGCAGATATAAGAGTGTGGAAGGGCTTGGATTTGTCCATGCTAGCATGCTGTAAAAGTTGAAGTATATACTTACGCTGCGTGAGATATAGTCCATCAAAGGTAGTGAGTGTCTCGATGCCCAAAAAGTAGGAGAGAGTACCAAGGTCTTTAATAGGAAAGTGAGTGCCAATATACACAATAACATGCTCAATAAGAGAAGAAGAAGTACCTGCAATAATAACATCATCCACATAAATAAGAACATAAAGACGATCACGCCCACGTGAATAAACATAAAGTGACATGTCAGCTTTGGAATCCATAAAGCCAAAGTGAGATAGAACATCAGTCAAGTGAGAGAACCAGGCCCGAGGAGCCTGCTGATGGCAATAAAGACTACGTTTAAGGCGGCAAACATAGTCCGGAAAATCCGGGTGAACAATCCTCGAAGTTCTGCATAAAAAATGACTCAGAGAGATTCCCATGTAAGAAGGCATTCCGTATATCAACTTGTCGAAGTGACCAACTCTATGAAACAACAAGGGACAAAAGGAGCCGAATAATGACCAGTTTAATAGTCTGACTGAATGTTTCAGAAAAGTCGATAGCCTTAGCTTGATGGAAAACTTTAGCAACTAGTCATGCCTTGTGCACTCAACGTGACCATCTGGATGATGCTTAGTCCTATCAACCTATATATTACCAACAATGTTCATACAAGGCCGATAAGGCACAAGATCCCAGGTGTTAGTGCGAAGAAGTGCATTTATTTCCTCTCACATAGCATCACGCCAAACAGAGTGAATGGAGGCTTTGGTAAATGAGGTAGGCTCATGAGGGGTGGAGGAGGAATGGGAGCCTTTGGAAGGAGATAGGGGATGAAGTTCCTTAGTTGCTTAGGTTTAAGAGAGTTGGTGCGGATGCGGATAACCATAGGGTAAGCCGGCTGATGAGGCTCAGGTGAAGGTGAAGCACCGGCGGAGAGTGTGGAGGCCGAGTGTGATGGAGGCTCGGGTGGGGCTAGGGAAGGAGTGGGTGAGATGGTAGGAGCAGTAGCCGGATAGGTCACATGAAAGGTCATGGGTAAAGAAACGATGATGGTGGTAGGAATGATTGATTTGGTACATGGAGTATAAGGAAAGACAAATTCATCGAAGACAACATGGCGGGAGATGTAGACACGACCATTGGAAAGATCGGGACATTTGTAACCATGGTGAGAGAGACTATAGCCAAGAAAAATGTTGGATTTGACCGGAAGTTGGTTTTGTGATGGTTATAAAGACGTAGATAAGGCCAGCAGGCACAACCAAAGACACGAAGAAACAAGTAATCGGGGAACGACCATGGACCATTTCAAAGAGGGACTTGTTGTTTAAGACATTAGTGGGTAACCGAATAATAAGATAGGTGACGGTGATTAAGGCATCCTCTCAATAAGGTAAGGGAATGTGGGATTTGGAAATGAGGGAAAGGTTTGACAGTGACGGCGTTGAACATCTCCAACTTGTTCGTGTGTGTGAGGACGGGAGAGACGTTGTTGGATGCCTAAATTCAGGAGAGATTGTTTAAAAGTGACGGTATTCACCCCTTAATCAGTTTGAATGGAATTAAGTTTAACATTAAAGAGGCATTCAATCATAGTTAAAAATGTGGGAAATCATGATTCAACATCAGACTTATTTTTCAAGGGATCAACCACAAATATTTAGTGTAATCATAAAAAAAAACATACATAATTACGATTTCAATATATAGAAGATTCAACACAAGGTCCCCAAGCATCATAGTAAAGTAAATTTAAAAGTGCAGAAGAAGTAAAATCGAAAATATAAAATGATTGACGATGACTTTTAGAGCCGGGGAGTTCTTGGCGAGGAGACCGACGGATAAGTTGCTAAAATAAAGGGAGACCCATGTAGTAAAATTCTGAAGAAAGACTGTTGGCAGCAGGTGGAGTGGAGACATTTTTTTAGCTAACCGACATGAAGCACACACAACATCGGGTGCTTTATTCGGAAGAAAAATAGAGACACGATTCAAGGATTGACAAAGCACTGGATAGGAGCGATGACCAAGAAGTTGATGCCATTTATTAGAGGAGCTGGGGGAGGCTACATGAGCTTGAGCTGTAAAGCGGTTGAAGGAAGAAGAGAAGTGGTAGAGACTATCTTTGACATAACCCCTAAGATGGATGTGGCTCGAGTAATCCTTCATAAGAAAATAGGTGTCATGGAACTCAAAATATATAGAATTATATATCAGAAGCAAATTTATTTAGAGATAAAAGGTTTTTGGTAAGGGATGGGAAACAAGAACCTAAGAAAGACGATATGTCCGGGGGGGGGGCGAATGAAAAGAAGATGAACTATAATGAGATATAAAAAAACATGTACCATTATCAATGTGTACTTTATCAGGAGCATCGTAAGGTTCAAATGAGATGTTAAGGTTACGGAAGTCGTTGGTGAGGTAGTGGGTGGCTCCAGTTTCAGGAATCCATTCAGACGACGGTTGAGGGTATGCATGACTTGCATAAGCTTTAGGTGGTCAAGTAGAGCGTGGTAGGGGTGCCGCAGTTGTCAGTTCATTAGATGGTTCGTATCTCTAGTAACATGACTAAGTCATATGACTTGTTTTTGCTAAGATTTGATATGTGGGGGCCGAATCATTGCCGAAATAAAGCGGACGGGGAGAGCCAGACCACGGCCACGCCCCCGTCCTCGGTAATTATTGGAGCCGCCCTCTATTAGGGTTGTGTTTCATAGAGCCCCTCTCATAATTTGCATGAGGAACGGACGGTGGTGCAATAGGGACGGCCGGTGCTGGAGTAAGCATGATTCGGTCGTCAGAAGCAGGGCATAGACTTCGTCCACGGTGATAGTGTGTCGGGCAAATATGATGGTTACGTGGATCAAAGTCAGGTTCAAGTCCGGGAGTAGGTAGGCAATAAAGTCGTCGGGGTCGAGGATGTCCGGCCATGTTCAATTCATCGGCAATATTTTTATTTTTGAAGTAATAATCGGTGGCAGATAAATCATCTTTGCGTGTGGAGGCTAGTTCGGTATGTAATTGCACCAGCTTGGCCCGGCTCTAAGATGCAAAGGGAATCTCAAGTGTGGGCCTATTAAATAGAGGAGAGAGACCCGTGTGAGCTTATAGCCTCGTGTGAGCCTATAGACCCAACACTTATAGGTATAGCTTTTTTTTATAGAAAAATTGTGTTTGAAACGGTGTTTGAACCCATGACCTTTCTGTCACCCAAAAGCTTAAACTGATAATTTAAGAATGAATAATTAATATTTTATCTCGATAATCCACCTTCCCTGCATAACTATGAACAATAAGGAAGATCACGAGAGTGTTGTAAAGTTCAACTCCATGTGATGTCACGAACAAATAACATTTTTTTCCCTTTTGTTCAATGACAATTGCCGGCATCGACCATTCCAATGGCCATATTGTGCTGGAAATCTTTATTTATTTAATTTTTTGTTGTGGAAATCATCTAGAACATATTAAACTTTTACTGGAATTTCATCTTAGGATGAGGAAAGTTGAAGAAAAGTGGAAAAGATGAGGAATTTCAGCCTATGCGTACGCATTATGAGCTATGCGTACGCAACCAAGGTACAGGATGCAAAGCTTGGAGAATTTCACTCTATGCGTACGCATTCCAAGCTATGCGTACGCATCCTTGATCTTCGGATGCTCTGGGAGGGCAAAGCGAAACAATGCGTACGCATGCATTCATTGCGTACGCATCCCAGAAACAGCAAGCTAACCAGTGGGCCTAAGACGTTCATTGCGTACGCATTCCAAGCTATGTGTACGCAATCATCTCAGCAAAGTCAGAATTTTCCAGACAGCCACAGAGCAATGCGTGCGCATTCAGGCAGCAATGTGTACGCATTGGACAGCTTTAAGTACAATTTTTGGGCACATATAAAGAGAAAAATTTGCACAGATTTTTTGAGAGATCTCTCGATACTTTTTGATACTCAATTTTTACCTAGAATTTTCATCCCAAATCCTTCTCTCTCCTAGATCGAATTTCAAGATCACGAGAGTGTTGTAAAGTTCAACTCCATGTGATGTCACAAACAAATAACATTTTTTTCCCTTTGTTCAATGACAATTGCCGGCATCGACCATTCCAATGGCCATATTGTGCTGGAAATCTTTATTTATTTATTTTTTTGTTGTGGAAATCATTTAGAACATATTAAACTTTTACTGGAATTTCATCTTAAATAATTAATACTAATGTTTTTTTTGAAGGTGAATTAATACTAATGTTGTTGCTGGTCAGGGATTTTTGATATGGGATGAAATTTTCATTTTTTCGATTATCATAAGATTTTTATGTCCATTACTTACATCATATACTTATCTTATTCATTTTCTACATATGTAATTACGCAAGAATTGATAAAATTATGCAGGATAAAAGCAGATTAAATACATAAAAAATAAAGCTTATTAATTTATACTTGTGTATATATATATATATATATGTTTTTATAAAAAAAAATATCTATTATTTATTAGTAATATTTAATTTTAGGGGATCGGACGCACCCACTTCATTCCGTGCAGAGCCACCCATGGTTGTTGCTCATTTTATATGTTTCACTGTGCTTGATGAATTAATGTCAATGAATTAGGATAATATAAAATGAGAATGAAGTAAACCTTTTGTTTTTGGCTACTTACGTTCTTGCTGCGAAAATTAAACAACGGCTGTATGTGGCAAAGTACTATTAACCGACATGTGGCAACAACTCGTGATTTCTTGGGACATACGTATGAATCACCTCCCATGGACTTTCGATTTGAAAGGAAGAAAATATGAAATCAGATTACTGTAGAGATTCAATTTATTTTTTCAAATCGTATTAGACCTGGTATTTTATTTTTAGTAAGCTGTGTAACGTCCCTGCACTCGCAGTGCAGTAGATTAAATAGTCATAAATGGTCCCGGTCAACTCGCTGTAACCGCCGTCTCGCTTGGTCTAAAAGGGATAACTCCGAGTTGACAAGGCATTTATGTCTCACATTTATATGGGGGTGAATATTCACTTACTTTACCGATGTGAGACTTACATTCTCCCCCCTTATATAGAGGATCAAGCGTCTCAAAGACGGCCAAGATTTGCTTCCAGCCGACTTGTCATCAGATTCGTCCTCTACCATAGATTCTAGAGGTGGCCACCACCGCTCTTCTGATGTGGCACTTAGTTCCTGTATGGTAGTCGGCTCTGAATATCATTCTCAGAACGCCTGCACTCCCGGGCGCAGTAGCGGCTAAATAGTCATAAATGGTCAGGTCAATCGCTTGAACCGCCGTCCTCGCTTGGTCTAAAAGAGATAACCCGAGTTGACAAGACATTTATATCTCACACTTATATGAGGGTGAGCATTCACTTACTTTACCGATGTGGGACTTTACAGCCTGTGAGTAAAACAATTTGCGGGTGCTCAACACAATCCACGAACAATTTGAAAAGGACATTGGGTAAAAAAATTCTTGATATTTGCACGGGCCGATAGGTTCTTGATATTTGCTCGGGCTCATTTTTCAAGTGTAGCATTAACTAATCCTTTCAAACATAAAACAATTCTTTATATTAGCCAAACTTGCATGTGGCTTGTGTTGAGCCCGTGTAAATTTACACATCCAACCTAAAATGTCAACACAAGACCAACAAAGATGGTCAACATTTCCACAATGGCAACACAAGACTAACAAAGAACCTCAATACTTGCTCAATACACTTGTACAATGACAATACAAAACCAACAAAGAGACTCAACACTCAAAGAGGCACAACGGAAATACAAGGCCAACAAAGGAGGCCAGGGGCGGCGGCACTAAGGGTGGGGTTGGGTCAACTGACCCCCAAAACCCAAAAAAAAAAAAAAAATCTGTGTATTTTTTTATCATCTTTTGAAAAATTTATCACTCATATGTATTAACTGTTCCACTAAAATTTTAAAATATTGATTCTTGATCGTATCTAATGTATTAAAAGCTTGTAATGGGATGTGTTATTCTCGAACTTGACCCATACCACAAAAATCTTGCAGCCGCCTTTGAAGGATGCTCAACATTTGTACCATACATTTGCTCCATGGCAATACAAATCCAACAAAGATACTCAACATTTACACGATATAAGTTTGAAACAATGTCAAAAGCAGGCAATACAAGATCAACAAAGTAACTCAACATTTGCACAACATTAATGAGAATCAAGCAAGGTTTGATTCCATAACATTCTACTCTGCTATCATGTTGAATTATTATATTCGTCAAAAGCTTCTAACCAATATATGATAATTAACATTTTAAACACTTTATCAAATGAAATAGAGATATCATAGAAAAATTTCCCAAATTAACGTGTAATTCCTTCTTCCTTGTTGCATGGAACCAAACAGGTAAGAATTTCTGGAAAAGTAAATCCACAAAAGTGAAACACATGATGTACCACGAAATTGCCCCTAAAATACCCAAAATTCTCCAAAAAAAAAAACATAGCAAACTCGAAATTTCATCGAAAAAACTCTCCAGCATTCCAAAAATTGACAGAGAGGAGGTAGTATGCATTTAATAAAGAATTGTTCTTATCCCGCGTATTGCGGTTGGATGTAAATAAGAGTCTACTCCTTGAATTGACTACTGTAATATAAATGGCTGGTATTTAATCAACAAATAAGATTCAACGGTTTCATTGCTTAAGCAATAAACAAAAAGGTGCCAATAAAAATTCACCCAAGTCCCCATATAACAGTCTTCAAGTCAATTGTGGCTGAAATTACAGCAACAAACAAAAAGAAATCCCTTTTGCTTTCTGTTCCATTTTTATTTTTTTTCCAACTTTTGGGAATCTTTAGTTTGTTGTTTAGCTTTTAGCTTTTAGCTAAAAAGGAGAATATAAGTTGATAATTGATTGATGGGTAACTGTTTTGGATCTAAATGGGGTGTTTCTAGCCCCAGTTCTGTTAATCCCAGCAACTCCACCAAGCTTTCCAATCCAAGTACATCTCATTAATTTCTTTTGTCTGGTGTAATTCTTTTCTGGGCTTGTGTAAAGTTTGAATCTTTTTGTGTTAAAGTTTGTATCTTTTGCTCTAATTGTTTGGTTTCTTGGCATTTATGTGGCTTTGACTGCATTCTCTTGCTGAAGATGACTTTTGGGTTCTTGAATTTTTCTTATTTGCTCTGTAATTGAAATTGCTCAGTTTAAGGTAATTAGGCTTTATTAAAGCTGAATCATATGTGGTTGACTTTTTGTCATGTTGCAGAGGAATCACCTAAGTGCATCAATGGTGATGGTGCTAATTCACTCACTAATAGCTGTTTTGGTCAAATTCCGCCATCACCTGGTGAGATACTGCCGTCTTCGAATTTAAAGATATACAGTTTTGCTGATCTAAAAGCTGCAACAAGATGTTTCAAGTCAGATTCTGTGCTCGGTGTCGGTGGTTTCGGGACGGTGTTTAAGGGTTGGGTTGATGAGAAAACTTTGGCTCCATCAAAATACGGAAGTGGCATTGTTGTTGCTATTAAGAAGCTGAGTCCTGAGAGTGCTCAAGGCTTTGAAGAATGGCAGGTACTTACCGTATACGGTTATAATATCGTTCTTGCATCTATTCGTTTAACATAAAACCGTGTGGTCTGAATAAAGCACATAAAGGTCTTCCATGTTGAGTCTCCAACTAAGAATTTCCCCTATTTTATCTGTTATTATCGTTCTTGCATCATTATTTAACATATGTACCGGTTCTAAGAACACTTACATCGAATCTCTATCTACGATATTTTTCTAGTTTACAGAATCTCTATTTACGATAAAATGCATAGATTCTCTATTTTACATAATGACTTAGAGATAAAGGAAAATTTACAGAATTTGGATAAAAATACGGTAGATGTAAAGAAATTTTTTACAGAATCTGTAGTTTACAATAAAATGTAGAGTATCTGCTGCAGCGCTACTTTTTCTAAATCTGAATATTGAAATTTCTAAAATACAGTTTTTCAAGGATTTACAGTATCTGCTGCAAGTGCTCTAACAATATTTTCTCGTGGAAAGTGCAGTCAGAAGTCAACTTTCTCGGACGGCTCTCGCACCCGAATTTAGTTAAGCTCTTGGGATACTGTTTAGAAGATCAAGAACTTTTGCTTGTGTATGAATTCATGCAAAAAGGAAGCTTGGAAAACCATCTTTTCAGAAGTAAGATTCAAAAAAAACCGAAAACTTTTCCGGTTTATGCTTAAAGTAAAGTGGTTTAACACTAATAGTATACTTTCTTACACAGGAAACTCAGCTGAACAACTCTCGTGGGACACGAGATTGAAAATCGCCATTGGAGCAGCAAAAGGTTTAGCTTTTCTACACTCATCAGAAAAGAAAATCATATACAGAGACTTTAAAGCGTCGAATATATTGCTTGATAAGGATTATAATGCTAAATTATCGGATTTTGGTTTAGCAAAATTAGGCCCTTCAGGTGGAATCTCACATGTCACAACACGAGTTATGGGCACGTATGGATACGCCGCTCCTGAATACGTAGCTACAGGTAATTAACCAACCATTCGTTTTACATTCCAAAAAATCGAGTCTTTCTGTAAAAAAAACAACTTGATACAGTATTTACAAACATATATATACAGGTCATTTATACGTGAAGAGCGATGTTTATGGGTTCGGTGTGGTGCTTCTTGAAATGCTTACGGGTTTACGTGCCCTGGATATACGAAGACCAAGTGAACAGCTACATTTGGTGGAATGGAAAAAGCCTTTACTTTATCATAAAAGGAAATTGAAACAAATAATGGATCCTAAGATTAAAGGTCAATATAGTTCAAAGGCAGCATTGCAAACTGCTCAACTTACACTTAGATGCTTAGAAAAAGAGCCGAGAAATCGTCCCTCCATGAAAGAAGTTGTTGAAGTTCTTCAGAAAATTCAAGCTATAAGCATACAACCAAGTGATTAACCATCATCAACCCCTTCTACTTTTGACACCTGGCGGTAAAGTACACGAAGAAATGGTTTTTTTTTTTTTTTTTTTTAATTTTTTTGGTATGGAAGGCCTTTATTGGACAATATCATTAGATGCGTGACATGTTTTGTCTTATTTATACAAACGACACGACGTCTGGTGCAATAGAGACTGTCTACCCACGAATCTCTCATGTTGGCCCCCCAACATTTACTTGCATTTTATTGCTGTAGATATTGCAGGGATTGTTGCAAGTCAGGAGAGATAAGGGTTTGTTGTTTATGTGAATTGTTTTTTCCTTTGTATTTGTTCATTTGATTTTCAGTGCACATGTTGTTTTTGGAAAAGTAACTAGCTTTGAACAGAATATATTCTTCTTCTTATTATTATTTTTTGACAATTTTTTTAAGGGTATGGATAAAGAAAGTAGTAGCATGTATTATATTAAGTTTGATACAACCCAGTTTCCATTAAATCATGGAATCTGTCTGATATAATTTTGTTCTACATGAAGAAATGATGAAAATACAACAAATTCTCTTTTATATAGTGGAAAAATTGCAGACAAGAAATAAGAACACTACAAAGAATAAATATTAATTATATAAGCAACAAAAATTTGAAGCAAAAAGAAATAGAACGTCACTCAACGAGGAAGATGAAGTTGAGAGACGATAATCAAGGGCGAGGTTGGTGGAGACGTGGCCGGTTACAGAAGCTTCTGCCATTAGCCTTTACATATGCAGCAATAGCCAAGCTCACACTTGCCCAGAAGATTGAAAATAACAAGTTCCATGGATCAATGTGGACTGAAATGTAGAAAGAAAGACATGTTCATGTGCAAGAAAGCATTCGGTCAATGAAAAGGGGTCTTAAATGCACAACACCGGGCTAATAAGGCTGAGGCCCCAGAACCAAGAGATTTTGGGTTCAAGTCACATCCGAAACCACAATCGGGTTGACTACATCTGAAGTTGATCTCTAAGTGCCTGTAGAGTTCGACTCGTATTAAAGGGTTTGATCTGTGGTCCAAAGCTCTTTAACGGTTGGCGCCAACACCAAGAAAGTCTGACATTCTAAGGTCAAATGCTAGACTTTCTTGGGGCGCCAACTAAAGAGCTCCAAGCCAAATCGAACCCTTGAGTAAAGAGTCAAACTTTGCAGACACTCAGAGATCTGTAGTCGGGCCGGTTGACTTTTAAAAAATAATCGACTTTTTAAAAATCGTTTTCAAGTGTGGTGCCAGGTAGTTGTGTTGTCGTCATAAGCTCAATTCGAATAAGGTCGTTCACGTCTTTCAAGAAGATGTCAAGATATTCCCTTCAAAAGCCTAACCTTCTTAGAACATGCAGAAATGAAAGTGAAATTTGAAGAAATCAACTTACCTTTTCTGAGTGACATGAATGCGAAAAAGAAACCAACCAGAATTATTGAAAAAGCCACCCGGAATGACTGCAAAAAAGGCCAAAAAAAAAAAAAAAAAAAAAAATGAAGCAACTTGTATTAGCTACAGAAACCAAATACAGAGAGGAAAATGCCATATATTGGTTATCACAAATACTTTGCCAGATGGAAATAAAATTGACATCATGAATGTGTCATGTGTGCATAAGCGCGCGTATCGTGATGTGGCCTGTGTATTTTCGGGTGAGAAAAAGTTAGGTTGGTTTCGACTCCAGTCACCATCCTAGGACATGGCGGGTTCATAGGCTCTTAGAGCATTTGCAGGGGATTTACAGATTTACCCAAGGCAGTCCCACATAGTATTCACTCAAGTACGACGACAGAAAAAAAAATCAAGTGAAAAATAATATTTTCATCAACTTACCGCCATCAATTCCATGCCACCTTTCCGAGATGTAGGGGTCAGATCTCGAGAGACGGACACAATATAATGTCCTTGAAGTAAATCAATAGCATCCTTGATAAAAGTGAAAAAGAAGAAAAACAAGAATCAAAATTAACCACGAATACCAAAAAAAGAAAAAGGAAAATCATAGGGACACTACATTCGGAGTCCCTGTTTGTAGACCATTGATCGATGATCTACAAACAGTGTGAAATAACCATTCTCATAAAAATAATAAAAAAACGATCCTGACTTTAGCTGAAACCTTGCATTAAAAAAAACCATGAAAGCCGACAGATACACGAAACCAGTTAGACCTAGGATACTCTTTTAAAAAGCTAATTTCAAGCATCAAGATGCAGCAAACAAACCTGTTTTGTACCATCTTCAAAGTTATTCAAGTAATAACGCATGAGTGCGTTCCAGCCATCTTTCAAAATTCCGTGAACTGTCCTCTGGCCACATCTACATTTTCAACCAAAATCGACATAAATGTATCTTTATTTTCTTGAGCTCACCTTTTGACAAACATAATGAGAGAGTTGGATGAAATGAATCAGAATCTCTATAACGCATGATTTGAAAAGAGAATCTATCTTGTGCGCTACACGTAGCACATAATTTAGAAATTATGTATCTTAAAGATCGAAGTAGAGATTTTGCTACAGATGGGCTTTAACGGATCTTTATTTTAGAGATTTACCTCGTTTTATAGACACTAATCAATGGTGTAAGAATGTGGCATGGCACATGTTGTAGTCCAATTGTTATAGCTCTACCACTACTTAAAATTTTGTTTTCACCAAAAAACGACATTGTTTTGGCGTTTATTAAAAAAGTTCAAATTTGTCCTGATCTGTCCCCGAATATTGTGACCCAAGGAATTTCTATAACGGATCCGTCATTGATGGCACCCATGCACAGAATAACATCAAAACTCAAGAGAAAACGTACCTGACAAAATCGCCTTTCAAAGCAGGAGTTCCAGAATACTGAATGCTTATATCATCACCATGGTTAGCCCACACTGAGATAGAAAAATCCGGTCGTAAAAGAGTCTAGGCGAATAAAATGTCGAGAGGCCAATAAAAAAAAAACAAGTATATATAGAAAATACTTACAAATTTTAAAGCTATCATCTAAGTTAGGATGTGTGCTAATAGTTTCATGAGCATTGAAAATTCCAAGCCTTCTCAGTTGAAATTCCAACATTCTTCTACCAATCATACTCTGATACCAAGAAGCCACATTATCAGTAAACAAATTTCTGCAAAGAAAACGCTGAAAGAATACGGGCTTCGAAGAATAATAAAAATACAAAGAAACTTGCTAGCTAAGTTTCTAAAAAACAGTATGATACCAATCAAGAGATACAAAACGCAATACATCATTGTTTAGAGAAGACTTAGGAAAGCAAAAACCAAATTTACGCTATGGAACAAAACCCAAAAACCCAAAAACCCAAAAATCTTATTTTTCAGGACGGAGGGAGTATATCATTGTGAATAAAATCTTAGTTGTTTAGAGAAGACTTAGGAAAGCAAGAAACCAAGATTTATTGTGGTAAAAAAGAACAAAGGTAAAGGATATTCCTCTGGTTTATATAATACCTGGGTGACATTCGTCCGGTCTAGGCAATCAATACAATTTGTCCTTACAACTCCAAGTTGTGTCTCAACTTTCTCGCCTTTTTCATTCAATAAGAAGTACCTAAATTTAACGAAAAAGTCACAACCCTAGTTGCGAAACACTAAAAACTAAAAGATAAAGAAAATTTGTGAAGCCAAAACACACAAAAAAAACATTTTCGGACAGTCAGTCGGTAAAAGATATAAACTTGGAAATATTTAAAATTAGAGGAAAGAAATCAATTTTCAGAGGTTATACCTATTTTTAACAAGAAAATCTTCAATCTGATCATAAAGGATAGAAAGTCGCTCGAAGTGTACATGTCCGCATATTTTGTGGAAATCAAAGTGCAGGTACCTGTAAAACTCGGGATCTTATAATATAATGCAACTGCAAGCCATTTCAAATGACAAAATTGCTCATGAGTTAGGATTCTACCTCAAATCATCACTAGCAATATGCTGCATCGCATCTCCAAATTTTTCACATAGGCGTCCCTCGCCTCCGTGCTGTAATAGTCACATAAAAGACGAACAAAAAACCGGGATGAAAGAAATATTGGTTCATTTAGACATTAAGTATTTCAAATTTATTCTTATTTAATGAATGAATTTAGGCTAAGATGCTTGGATTGCATGCAGTATCGTGTTGAATAAAGTGGTTGTCATGTGAAGTGTCAAAAAATTCCTTCTAAGAGAAAATATCAAGAATAAAAAATTAAATTTCGGTACCTTATTGACAAGATCAACAGCAAGAACATTTCCATATTTCTTTCTCAAATCCAGAAAATGGCGCTCAACTACTCTTGGCTGAAGAAATTTTGAAAGAGACATCAATGAATATGCAAGATTTATGCCGGATGTTGAAAAAAAGAAAATTACGATAAATGCAGAGCATTGCTACCCACAGCTTCCTCGAGTTTGACAATCTCGAATTTAGGTTTGTATGTCAAATCAACAATCTGATCCCAAAGTAAAGGGATTGATCCTCGCACCTATAAATATTAAATAACAGATCGTTAACACAAACAAACAAACAAAATGTTGACTTTACATCTAAATTCCAAGAACAAATAGCTTTTAGGTGCTTAAGTTCTGTCAATCTTAGAGTGCACAGAGCTTACAGCTACAATTCTGAAAAATAAGATGATCCTTTTACAACAACTTAAGCTCCTGTTTGGACAGGCTCGTGAATTCTTTATTACATTCAAGCCTCATCCAGTAAGTTTTTGAAAGAAATCCAGCAATCAAGTGGATAAGCAAACAAAAGACAAGGCTAAATTCATTTTTCTTGAAATTATCAGTGTTCAAAACTGTGTAGAAAAAGGACCTTTTTTAAAGTGTACAAAAAGGCACCGCACCTGAACCAACGATGCTGTGTACCCATTAAACTGCACTATTTGTTCACTTTCCACAAAGTTTGCAACAAACCCATCAGAATCAGCTCCTCTTCGCCACATTCGGGTACCTTAAGATATAAAAGAATTAGCCATATCTCTACAAAAGTGAACTGCACCACTACTTAACCCCAAGGAATACGTATTCCGTTTCATTAAAGATTATCAGGTTTGTTTCGGCTTTCTCAGATACATCGATAATAAAATGAAAAAATATATAGGAAAGAATAGCCAACAAAAGGTGAACTTTTCCAATACCAGTTCTCCTGATGCACCTCCGAGCAATCAGTGTAACATCAACAATATCTTTTCCAATAGCAGATTGAAAGCTATTAAAGCCTGTTATGAGTTAAGAAGCACTTCGCATGGACAACTACACTGTTCAATCTCATCGGTGTAATAAATAATGGGGGCCTTTAAGGGCACCCCAGTAAATCTACCTTTGCCTTTAAGGGCACCCCAGTAACTGCCCATTTTTAAACATTGTTGTGGTGCCTTTAAAGATCCCCTAAATAATTTGCATTACTAGTAAAAATCATATATCTAACAAAGTGATAAGGATACTCCCTTGTACAATAGGAAGCAAGTAGGAGTCCAGCTGCAAGCAAAACGTATCTCTCAGAAAGTGAGTTGGGAAGAAAAAAGAATTAACGTTAAACAAATTACGAGGGGGCATACTAACTTTGCTATCTATGAGTACTTCTAGCATATAGCTGTTCCAAAGAAATCGAGGGTCTGCCTGCAGAAAAGGTTAGGAAACAAATAAATAAAGGAACGTCTAGAGAAACTTTTTTCTTCTTCATATTGATAGACTCAAAGATCACGTTATATGACTTACTTGTCTCCAAAGAGGAAGTAGCTTTGATTCATCACCCAAATCATGCAATCTTTGGCGACTGATAAGTGAACCAATTCCATCAGAATTCTCATGAAACAATTTTCTTTTACAAAAGTCTATGAAATTATACAAAGAATGAATAGCTCTGGGGCATCACCTCAGCGTGATATTCACATCGTATGAAAAAAATAGACCAGGAGTCTTCTCTGCAACATTCAGGAGTCCAGAAAACTCTGTTTCTATTTTTTTCTGCAAAAAAAAGTAGTTTCATACTATAAAAGTCGCCAGCTTAAGGACCTAAGAGCAAGAAAAGATAGTAAACAATGACAGCATACGCACCTGCTCAGCAGAATAAGTTCTGAGAGAAAGATCACAAGGCATTACTTTCATTGACGTCACTCTGAACATGGGATATCCCAGATAAGATCCAACACATTCACGTTCTGTTATAACCAATAAATATGAACCTGAAATACGAAAAGTTTGACAACACATCAGCCTCAAGTCTTACACTAAATGACAACAACAGAACAGATGATCCAAACTTATAGATTCCAGATATTCAATGTACATAGATCCATACAAGTTATTACAAGTAGTTGAGTCATATAAGATCAAGATCTATAGTGGGTGAATGAGAAAACTTACCAGCAAAGAGCTTTAATATGCCAACTACACCAAAGATCGTCTGGATCTTAGGAACACGGAGAGAACTGCAATGTGGTATGTCATCTGAAAGAAGCAACCCATTAGAAAAGAAAGGTTTAGTACCAAAAAAAAAGTCAAAATCGAGAAATAAGGAAGTAAGCTCTCAGAGGATAAGAGAATATTTAACTAACCAACAAGCTTCAATGAACCATCCACACGGCTGACTGTCAGAAATGAAGCAGAAGACCCATCAGTGGGCTCAATAACATATTGATCCGGAAATTCCCATAGCCGCATCCTTGAGTACAGCTTCTGTGAAGGGTCTGCCTTCTCCATCATTATTAGTTAAAATGATTCTGTAGAGATATTTGCAAATTATGATATGTTCCTAAGTAAATGTAATCAATCTTCTCACGAATAGATAAAACCATTTCACGGTAACCTCTTTGAAGGAGATGGTTCAAAATAACTATAGCTAAAATACGTGGAATGCAGGTAAAGAAAGAGATATATAAGAAAACAGAGAATGACTCCTAGTTCAAAAGGTCTATAGGCTTAATTGTCTTTACCATTTCATATTTTGGGCAGTTTTTACGAGAAATGCTGTCCTTTCATTTAAGTAAATCCAACATACTTCACAGTAGCACCCTCACCCCAGCCCTCCAAAAAAAAAAAAGGTCACCTTTGTCCATCTTTCAGTCTAACCCCAATAAATGTTAGCATTCCAACAATTTGTTTACCTACAACAGGTCAGGTACATGTATTTATACATGTATTAAGGGGATTTTATCTACTACTTATAAACAACTATGCAATCATATTCAGAATGTAAGCAGGAAATTATTCGCCTTGGTGGAAACACATCTTTCAAGTCTGCATTTCACTTACTTTCAATGACTGTTTTCACAATCAAACCAATTTAGAATTATGTTGATAGCACATCTGGGACATCATCATTTGAAAAGAAACTTGTTTCCACTAATCTAAAACATAGATCATGTGCAAGACAAATTCACTAAAACATCAGCTATTGATATGGATACACACAACAGAGATATTACATATTTCTGCTTTGAAATTTCCACCTCTACAAGCACAATGCAACTATTACTATAAAAATCCACGCAATGATTACTAATCAAAATTACTTAATATACGTTCTATAGCTTCTTGGAAGAGCATGATCCAATATAGCATTTTCGTAAATTTGTTGTAAACAGACCAGACCTTACAAATCCAATGAACAACTGCTCATACATAATGAAAAACATTGCTAGGTGAATGCATAAAATGAACTAACTTTCCACAAAACAGCCAATTAGTGAAATGATACCCAGACATTTTATATAGAGAAATGAAAATAAAATAAATAAGCATACACAAGTGGATGCGAAAGCAAGCTGTTTGCCTAAGAATCACAAACTAATGGCATGCCCATTAAAGTAATCAAGATTTTTCACCAAGGCACAAACAATCCCATGATCCAGCGGAGTATATGCACTATCCCATTGATCAAGCACGTATCTTTAGCATAATAATGAAGCTCTCCCGCGATAAGATCAAGAACCCAGATGCAGAATCAATCAAACGACCAAACCCAGCTAGTAAATTCGATTAAAGAAAACAAAGTTAGCTAGAAGGCAGAATTAGTTAGTACCTGAGTGGAGAAACAATCCAAAACAAAGAGAATTAGAACAGAGAGATCCGGATGATTGGTTAAAACAATGTGGGAAGCAGTCAAAGCATACAATCAGGAAAACAGAGGGAGATGAGGGAATAATGATTAGTTGTAAAAATGAGAATATTTGGGGAGAAAAAAATTAAGGGAATTTTGAACGCTGTTTTTTCTTTTTTGGGGCTTTCTGTTGGTTGTTAATATAAAACGTAGGATTAGCGTTTGTTGGTTGCTCTAGCATTTCGACCATTTGCGCGACTCTCTATTTTACGGTATTACATAAGCAATTTTCAATTTACCAAATCTCAATCTAACAAATTCGGAAAATAATAATAATAATCTCAGCGTTCGAGTTTCATCGAAGACAAAAGTGTGTGTGGTGTTATTAGGTAACAAACAACCGTAATACCACACGTATCATAAATACCTATAAAGTCTTCCAATGACACGCAACGGAATTAAACGAGACAGCCCCAACAAAGATAAATCACAAATAAAGCGAAACAAAACACAAGAAAATCAACACCACAATTTTAAAGTGGAAAACCCCTTCTCGATTGAACCGTTGAAACAAAAAATTTCACCGTTCAGATTGAAGAAGAATGAGAGACGAACAATCCCTCCAAATTTCGTGTCGATCGGAGTCCGCTTAGATGCCCGATCGTCGCCAAAAAGAGACTGCTGCAACACCAAAAATCCTACGAATTTTTCCTCCTTTTGCCTCTCTTTTTATTGTGAAGATTAGGGAAAAATAACCTAGCTTATTTCCTTAAATAATACTTGGCATATTTTTTTTCTTATTTATTTTTCTATTATTTAGTGGGCTCCACAAAGGAGTGATCCACCCAAAAATCTCCCCATCACGACATTGTGGAGGAGTTTGTCATTTCCACAATAGAACGACATATCAAGCTTCTTCCTTGTCAATGCTTTTGTCAACATATCCGCACCATTGTCATCCGTGTGCACTTTTTCAAGTGCTAGCAACTTCAACTCCAACACATCCCGAATCAAATGATAACGAACATCAATGTGCTTGGTCCTAGAATTTAAAGTTGCATTCTTACCAAGATGAATAGCACTCGGGCTATCACAAAGCAACACATATTGGTCTTGCTTCAAATCAAGCTCCTGGAGAAACTTCTTCATCCACAACAACTCTTTGCATGTTTCAGTTGCTGCAATATACTCAGCTTCAGTAGTCGAAAGTGCAACACATTTTTGCAACCTCGATTGCCATGACACAGCTCCCCCTGCAAACTTAACCAAATATCCTGAAGTAGACTTGTAAGAATCAACATCTCCAGCCATATCAGATTCAGTGAAACCAACCAACATGGGTTTTTCACCACCAAAAGTAAGGCATAAATCAATAGTACCCATGAGATATCTCATAATCCATTCCACAGCATTCCAATGCTCCCTACCAGGATTAGAAAGAAAATGACTGACCTTACCATCTGCATAAGCTATGTCTGGTCTAGTACATACCATGACATACATCAAACTATCTGCTGTTGAAGCATACGGGACCTTCTACATCTTTACCTTTTCATCATCGCTAGAAGGACACTATTTGATACTCAACTTGAAATGAGATGTAAGTGGACTAGAAATTGCTTTAGCATCACTCATGCTAAATCTCTGAAGCACCTTCTTTATGTACTTCTCTTGTGACAAATAAATTTTCCCGGCCTCCCTGTCACGAGTAATCTGCATCCCTAAAATATGCTTTGCATGGCCCAAGTCTTTCATGGCAAAAGACTTGCTTAACTGCTTCTTCAACCTGTCAATCCTTGAAATATTCTTGCCAACAATCAAAATATCATCAACATAGAGTAAAAGAATGATAAAATCATCCTCTCAGAATCTACTAATAAACATGCAATGATATGAAGTAGTCTTCCGATAACCCTGCTCCTTCATGACATACTCAAATTTCTTATACCACTGTCTAGGCGCTTGCTTCCACCCATAAAGACTCTTCTTCGACTTACACACAAATCCTCTTTTCCTTTCACCTGAAAACCCTCTGGCTGCTCCATGTAGATGTCTTCTTCCAAATCACCATGAAGAAAAGCTATTCTAACATCCATCTGCTCAAACTCCAAATCAAGAGTAGCTGCCAAGCCAAGAACAGTCCAGATAGAAGACATTTTCACAACATGAGAGAAAATCTCACCAAAATCAATGCCCTTTCTCTGACCAAAACCTTTGACTACTAATCTTGCCTTATACCGAGGTGTAGAATTACCGTCTTCATTCTTAATTCTGAAGACCCACTTATTCTTCAAAGCTTTCTTCCCCTTAGGCAATTTCATCAACTCATAAGTGTGATTGTCATGCAAAGACTTCATCTCGTCTTTCATAGCATCAAGCCATTTATCTTTATGATCATCATCTATGGCCTCCTCAAAACATCAGGCTCTTCACTATCTGAGAGCAAAACATACTCAGTCACTGGATATCTGGTAGAAGGGTGTCTCTCTCTAGTAGATCTCCTGGGAATAACTGGGGGAGCCTCATCTGGTACTAGTTCCTCAATCATATCATCGTTGATGTTCTGACCAAAATCAACTGCATCATCTTGCTGATTACCCTGGTCATCAACTGCACCATGCTCCTCTATAGGTGTAGGAGAAATTACCTCCAAGTCAGTTGAACCATCACTAGCCTGAGGTGTTGAACTCTGATTTTTATCAACATCCTGCAAAGTCTCATTCTCTGCAAACACAACATCTCGGATTCTAATCACTTTCTTGTCAACAGGATCATAAAATTTGTACCCAAACTCATCTTGACCGTAACCCAGAAAAATACATTGTTTAGTCTTAGCATCAAGCTTAGACCTCTCAACTTTAGGAATGTGAACATAAGCTTTACAACCAAAAACTCGTAAATAATGGTAAGATACATCTTTACCTGACCATACCCTCTGAGGAACATCATTTTGCAAAGGAACACATAGAGATAAATTTAGTACATGAACCACTGTACTCAAAGCTTCAACCCAAAAGGATTTAGGAAATCCAGCTTGTGAAAGCAAACATCTGACTCTCTCCACTAATGTTCTGTTCATCCTTTCCGCCAAGCCATTCACTTGCGGAGTCTTTGGCGGAGTTCTCTCATGTCTGATACCCTGCTGCTTACAGTAATAATGAAATGAACCTTTGTATTCACCTTTATTGTCAGTCCGAGTACACTTCAACTTCTTTCCAGTTTCCTTTTCACCTGAAACTTGAAACTGCTTGAACATGTCTAACACTTGATCTTTTGTCTTCAAAGTGTAGACCCAAAGTTTTCTTGAGTGATCATCAGTAAAAGTCACAAAATAGCGGGAACCACCAAGCGTCCTTGTCTTCATAGGACCACAAACATCAGAATGAACAAGCTCAATTACTTCTGACTTTCTTGAAGGTGGATTTGACTTAAAAGAAACTCTAGATGGCTTACCTGCAAGACAATGAGCACACTTTTCCAAATGCAAACTGTTAGAACAAGAAAATAATTTTTTCTTAGATAAGACAGTCATTCCTTTCAAGCTCATATGACATAACCTCTTATGCCACAACTCAGTCTTATCACGTGACTCCACTACAGGAGCCTCGTCAACAATAACTTTGGCTTGAGTCAAAAAAAAGTGTAGATGTCTTTGTACCTCTATCCACAACTGAAGACCCCTTTGTGAGCTTCCACTTATCACAAGAAAATGAGCTATTATAACCATCATCACACAGTCTGCCAAGATAAATCAAATTCAACCGGACACCTGGAACATGCTTAACCCGTTTAAGAATTAGTTTGCTACCATTAGACGTCTCCAAACTAATATCTCCAACACCTGCACACTTTAAGATAAAATCTTGAGCCGTTCTCACATCACCAAAGTCACCTGGATTCTATGACGTGAACAAATCTCTTCTTGAAGTAGAATGGACCGAAGCACCACTGTCAACAACTCAACTAGTCATATCATCAGCAAGAATAATATCATCAACCTCTTAAAACACAAGGAAATCATCAAAAGAAGTTGTATTAACTTTATCTTCCTTCTTCTCATCATCTTTCTTGTCATTGTTTTCCATTTTCTCCCGTTTCAATTTAAAGCAAAATTTCTTGACGTGTCCCTTCTTGCCACAGTGATTGCATTCAAAATTTTTGTACTTGCCCTTGGATTCTCCTTCGGCCTTTATCTTTAGAAGATCTACTTTGACCTCTCCCCCGTGACTCAGTAACCAAGACATCCGACTGTGAGGAAACACCATGTGCCTTCCTCTGCTTCCAACACACTAGCCTTAGCAAGATCAATGGTCATAGCACCATCTGGGGTAGAATTAGATAGAGAACTTCAAAAAAATTCCCATGATTCCGGTAAAGAGCCAAGAAGCATCCATCCCTGCAATTCATCGTCAAACTTAATACCCATAGCATTAAGTTGGTTCATAATACCAAAGAAAGTATTCGAATGATCAGCCATAGGAGTTCCATCATGATATCTCAAATTCATCAATTTATACATCAAAAACATCTTATTGTTTCCAGTTTTCCGGGCATACTAGTATTCAAGCTTTTTCCACGAAGACCTAGCATGTTTTTCCTCACTGATGTGATTTAAAACATTATCATCAACCCATTGTGTAATATAACCACAAACTTGTCTATGCAACAAATTCCACTCTTCATATGTTTTATCATCATGTTTTTCCGCACTGTAAACCGGCAAGAAATAATTTTTCACATACAAAAGACCCACCATTTTATTTTTCCATATGGCATAGTTAGACCCATTCAAAGGGATCATTCTATTCAAGTTGGCTTCCATTTAACTAATAAAAATAAGTTCACCAAAAAAACTTCAACACCAAATCAACTAACCGGGTCTCTGATACCACTTGTTCGGAAAACAAACAACCGCAATACCACCAACAAAGTCTTCCCAATGACACGCAATGGAATTAAACGAGGCAGCCCCAACGAAGATAAATCGCAAATAAAGTGAAACAAAACACAAGAAAATAAACATCACAATTTTAACGTGGAAAACCCCTCTCAATGTGAGAGTAAAAACCATGAAGCCGAAACCCACAAAAACTCCACAAATCAACAAAATATGATACAAAAGTGTTCAAACACATCAACCAACTCAACTACACCAAAGCATCAACTAAGAATGCAAAATACAAGAGTTGTTGAAAAATATCACCGAAAACGCAGCAATCAGGTCGGTGCCTTATTTTTGAAGATTGAACCGTTGAAACGAAAATTCCACCGTTTAGTTTGAAGAAGAAGGAGAGGCGAACAATCCCTCCAAATTTAGTTCCGATCGGAGTCCCTTTAGATGCCCGGTCGTCGCCGGAAAGAGACTGTTGCAACACCTGCGAATTTTTCCTCTTTTTGCCTCTCTTTTTATTGTGAAGACTAGAAAAAATTAGGAAAAAATAACCTAGCTTATTCCATTAAATAATACTTGACAAATATTTTTTTCCTTATTTATTTTTCTATTATTTACTGGGCTCCACAAAGGAGTGATCCACCCAACACGTGTATGCGTGTGTTTCTTTCGTATCCGTAAAAAAAATGAAATGTATAAGATTGCCTATTTTATAGAATATAAAATAATGTGGTATTCCCTCAAAAAATAAAATAATGTGACAGATATAATAAAAATTTTAAAGATAAAGATGTTAAGTATATTTTACATAAAAAATAGAGTTAATGCAAAGCCTTATTCTCTTAAATCTGAATACATACTTGAATGCTTTAAATGCTTATTTCAGAATTTTAACAATCAGATTTGAGAAGGAAACAAAAGCACTATTCTATCATTTATCGTAAAATACAAATTCTGTAAAATTTCTTTTACGTCTATCGCATTTATCCATATTCGGTAAAATTTCTTTTACATCTATTGTATTTATCCAGATTCTGTAAATTTTTATTTACATCTACCATATTCATCTAGATTCTGTAAATTAAAGAATTGATGCATTTCATTGTGGATAAAGATTCTGTTATTTGATGCAACTGTGCTTAAAGCCTTAACAATGGTGTGGATTAGGGGTGTAAATAATATGAGTCGAGTCTAATCGAGTAGAATATTGAGCTTATCGAGTTGAGCGTACATTAAATTTTATTAATTCGAGTCTGAACATGAACTTGATATGACTATCAAACTCAAACAAACGAGTACTTTCGAATTCAAACCAATTTCAAGTTTAAGAAAATATATGTTCATATTTCAAAAGAGTACACCAAATGTAAAATAATCTTCATGTACTGTATTTCATTTGAACTTAATTCTAAATTATTGATCAAACTCACAAATAAGAGTACTAAAACATAAAATTTAATAAAATGTTAATCCATTTATATATAATTTTACACAAGTTTAATTCAAGCGTGCTTGCGAGCTGCTGAGTCAAGTACAAGAATGCATGAGATTGACCTATTTATTATTCGAACGGTATTTGAGTCGAGTCTAATCAATTTCAAGCCTTATCGAACAGAACTATTTGAGTAAAAATCCAAACCGAACTTGAACCACTCATGAAGCATTTGGCTCATTTACACCCCTGGTGTGGATGTGTTAAACACCACCTCCACAACCACTCTATGATTTAATAATTTTTTTTTACATACTAGTGAGTCGTTTTTTCAAAGTTGAAAATAAATTTTCATATCTAAAATGATTATAAACGTAAAATCGCTCATCTCTTTATAGGGATAGTTTAATTTTTTTCGAAATAAGCTTTTTTTTTATTTAATTTTTAGTTTTCTTTGGCTTTAAGCAATGGAAAAGCGACCTTAATGCTATTGAGAGCCTATAAAAGGATTACAAAACGCCTTAAGGCCTCAGTTTACCCAAAGCTTCGGATCTTTTTCCGGTTTATGAGTTTCGAGCATCCCAACGCCGTGATATAAGAACCCACTGTCGCGAGTTCTTGGTTCGGTCGTTGAGTCGTTCTACCTCCGTTAGTTTTCATGTTTTCGGTTTTCTGAATCGGTGACTCGCTTCAGCGGGACATCACCCCGCCTCAGTGAGTTCCCGGGATCAGATTGGAACTCTGATTGTTGTGTTGTTGTTCTTCATATCATACTTCTGAGTATGAAACGAATTTGTTGAATTACCATCTCTCCCAAAAGATTAAGCTGGTGGGGAGGGTGATAATTAACATCATATCTCAATACGATTCTTCAAGTGTGGGCGTATAAAAATAGAGAGAGGCTTGTGTGAGCCTATTAGGCCAAACACTTGTAAGTATAGTTTTTTATGGGAAAATTGTGATTGGAGCAGGGTTTGAACCTTTCGCTCTAATACCATGTTGGATTATCGTCTCTACCAAAAACTTAAGCTAGTGGGAGGTAGATAATTAACATTATATCTCAATAGGATCAAGTTGCAGTTCCCATTCTAGAATCGTCTTTAGAAAGTAAAAACTTGATCTTTTTCGTTAAGCTTTTGGCTGACATGTTTATGTTTTGGATTTATTGAAGGAAATGTTAGTTTTGTTTCTAGTTCATAGACACTCGTTGATTAGAGAAGTAGTTGTTTTTTTTTATTGTGGTTGTTCATAGAATTCGTTGCTTTACGAGGTAAATAGGTCTTCTATAAAAAGAAGACTTCTTTTATGTTAAAGTGTTGTTTTACTATCATTTTCTGGAATTATGCATCTAACTAGTAGATTAGGATTATGTGTATGCATATGATGGGTAACTAGTCGATCTGAAAACAAACCTAGGATCTAACCGGTGACACACGCGCTGAGGTAATTGCCACGCTGCTGCGGGACACCTAGATTCATGATAGATCTTTGTTCAGGTTTTGTGTTGTTTTATGCCTAAACGAATTTATCTTCAAGTACTATATGTTTCTGGAAATTTCTGTGAATCATTTTTATGCATATTGTTACTAATAGTGAAAATAAGTATGGTAGTAAGATGTTGCTATGGACTTTGGTATGATGACATAGATTAAAATATGGAATTGAACGTGAAATTATGTGCTTTTACGTCCTTCTATGTGCCTTTCTATGATTGCACAAATTTTCTTGCTAAGATACTGTTATAACAGGATAGGGAATCTAGATGCAAGATAGATAATTAACATAAACAATCTAACAGTAACAATCAATAGAAATAATAGAAACAAGAAGAACACAAGATTTAACGTGGTTTCCAGCGTTGTGCCGACTACTCTACAAATAGAAAAGAGATATTTTATTATACACTAAATTTTAGACGGATTACATATTTACAATGATCAATACAGTTGGTATTTGTCGTAGGCACAAATCCCTAAACCCTAACGGCCAAAGGATCTTTGTCGGATTGCTATAAATGCCCAGGCGTTGGATCCTCTGCTGACCCAACTCAGCTGACCGCTGCCCAGATGTAGAACTCAACTACATCCAAAACCTCAGCAGACCCTCAGTAGGCTGCTGACACCAGAAGAAACTCAGTAGACTTCCCAACTGACTTTCATAGAACTTTCACAGACTTGGATACACTTCTCAGCTGACCATCACTCGGCTGACTTCTAGATTAGTTTTACCAGATGTAGAGTTTAAGTAACTTTACTGACATATCTCCACCTTGACTTTAACTCTCATTCACAATCAATTCAGATTGCATAAACATACGTACTTGTACCAGACGCATTTGTCAACGCCAGATTTACCGTACCAGATTACTCCACAAAATCCACTCAGCTGACCTGCCCTCAGCTGAGCTTCCAGATTTCCAGATTATTAGCTTTGAATATTTAGTAAGTCCATACACAACTGAAACTTGCTATGCTGATCTGATTTAGTGAACATATCAGTAGGGTTATCCTTGGTGCTGATCTTCTTCACTTGAACCATTTTCTCATTCCTCAGAAAATGATACCTCACATCAATATGCTTGGTTCTCTAATGATGAACCTGATCCTTACCTAGATAAATTGCACTCAAACTGTCACAATAGATCTCTACTTGATCCTGATGTAGCCCCAAATCACTGACTAGTCACTTCAACCATATACCCTCATTGGCTGCTTCAGTAAGAACCATATATTCTACCTCAGTAGTTGATAAAGCTATTATTGCTTGAAGATTTTCTTTCCAGCTGACAACTGAATTCCTCAATATGAAACGTAACCAGTCATTGATTTTCTACTGTCCACAAAACTGTATAATCAGCATCACAGTACTCTGTGATCAGACCTTGAGTATCACCTCCATAATGAGACCAACATCAGTTGTACCCCTAAGGTACCTAAACATTCTTTTCACAGCTTTCCAGTGTTTCTTCCTATGTTGAGCCATAAACCTGCTGACAACACTAACTGTCTGTGCCAGATCAGGCCTAGTGCACTCCATAGCATACGTCGGACTACCAATTGCACTAGCACAAGGAACTTTTGACATATACTCCTCCCTCTCTGCTGATTGTGAAGCATAAATAGACAAATGAATATTAGATGCCATAGGAGTATCTATTGGATTTGCAGCAGACATGCCAAATCTGGCCAATTTCTTATGTATATAATCCTGCTGAGACAAGAATAACTTCTTCTGACTCCTATCTCTCCAGATCTCCATCCCTAAAATTTTCTTAGCAGCACCCAAATATTTCATTTCAAACTCAGCACTGAGATGGTTCTTTAGATTTTGAACATCAGACTTCCTTTCAGCAGCTATCAACATATCATCCACATACATGACAAGATAGATATATGATCCATCTTTCAGCTGACTGTGATATACACAATAGTCATATGGACTTCTGTTGTAACCCAACTGGATCATGTAACTGTCAAAACTTTTATACCACTGTCTAGGAGCCTGATTCAGTCCATACAAGGACCTCTTTAACTTGCATACAGAATCTTCCTTGCTAGGAACTTGAATCCTTCTGGCTGAGTCATGCATATCTCCTTATATACCTCACCATGTAGAAAAGTTGTCTTCACATCTAACTGCTCAAGTTCAAGATCCTGCTATGCCACCATTTCTAATAACACTCTGATTGAAGTATGTCTGACCACTGGTGAGAATATCTCATCAAAGTCTATCCCTTCTTTTTGACTGAACGCTCTTGCAACCAAACGTGCCTTATACTTGACCCCTTCTGCCTTAGTCATTCATTCTTTCTTCTTGAAGATCCACTTGCAAGTAACAATTCTCCTATCAGCTGGATGTTTAATTAGATCCCAAGTCTGATTCTTCAATAATGACTCCATTTCATCTCCCATGGCAGCAAGCCATTGAGATGCTTCAGAACATGTCACTGCTTCCCTGAAATAGAAGGTTCAAAACCATCCACTTCTTCTGCAACTTGAAGTGCATATCCAACCATATCATCAAACACATACCTCTTGGGAGGTACCCTGACAGTTGATCTTCTAGCTCTGCTGAAAGCTATAATCTGCTGACCAATGTTCCTTGTTTGACGCTCAGCTGGCTCTTGTTCAGCTGACTGGCTTGGATCAGACTCTGGTTCAGCAAGCAGATCAGATGAGTGCAACAGAAGTAGGGATTGCAACAGAAGAATAGTTATAAACTCTACTTGTGGTTGGATGTAGAAATGTTGGTGGACGTCGTACTAATCGAGGACGGAGTTTGGGAACGATCTCATCAGAAGAAGAAGGAGGCAAATATTCAGAGGAGGAAGATGAAGTACAAATTTGTTTGTTCTTCATATTTGGATGAAAATGAAACAGATTTTACTTGATTTCTTCAAGTTATATTTCCACACAATTATGTATTTATCTATTCTGTACAGGTAGGAGTCATCCGTTACCTACCTCTTATCAATGAACACTCAACAACCTCTGTTCTTTCTCCAAAAAAAATTTAACGCTTTTTATTTTGAGACCACATCAACCATATTCTGACATAATTTCCGAGAATCCACTATCGAAATTCACTGATTTTCGGGATTCACTGGCGAGATTCATCGAGTGAATTTCACGAAAAACGATGTAATGATATCGAACCAAGTCTCAAAACGAAGAGAATGAAAAAACAAAAAATTCGGTGAAATTTTCATCACGTTTGGAGATGTAGATGAAAAGATATGAGTGTTTAAAAATTAAAAAAAAAAAAGGAAAGAGAAAGATAAATGTTGAAAACAAAAGCAGCGTCTGTTAAGATACATTGTTACTTCACACGTATACAACTGAACACGTGTAGCACTGTACGCTGAGGCAGCGTTTTGTCCTTCTCAAGACTATCTTTTTTCTTGTCTTTTTTCCCCATTTTATTTTAAAAACAGTCTTCCACAACCTTTAACCTTATTTATTTGAGAATGAGTAAGATGAAAAAGCCTTAGGCAAGGACGGAGCCATGATTTCTTAGTCGGGTGCGCTAAACCTTTTTTTTATAATGTACTTTATCGTATAATTTTTTTTACACATATATAATTTATTTATAGTAAATTAAAGAAATAGGACACTAATAATTTTATTTTAGTAAAAGGATACTTTTTTTTAAAAGCAGTAAAAGGATACTTAAATACTCCCTCCGTCCCGCAATATAAGTCATTTTAACTTTTTTGTTGTGTCCCAAAATATAAGTCATTCTCACATTTCAATACAAGATTAATGCATTGTTTTCACTTTCATACTAAACAATGCAATATTATAAACCCCTCCCAAAAAACAATACAATATTTTGCCTTGAAATATTAAAAAGTAATTCATTTATGGTTTTTCTTAATCTGTGTGAAAAGTCCAAAAGGACTTGTAATACGGGACGGAGGGAGTAAGTTTTAAGGGGAGTATGATATATTTTCCCAAAGTTATACGCTAAATGACATCTGCTAAAAAAAATAAGTCGGTTATTCTTTTTTCCTCTCAATATTCTATGACTAATAACATTTTCTCTTTCATCCTTTATTTTTACATTTATATCTTTGATCTAGATCTTCAATAGTGATAAAAAAATTCACAATTCTTTTTATATTTCTTTCTTCATCATCTTCGTCTTGAGACCTCATTTGATATCATTGCATCATTTTTAATATAATTCACTGTCGAAATTTATTCAGTGAGTTTTAACATTAAATTTTGAACAACATTGCATTTCAAATAACGGTCAATTTCGACAGATGATTTTCATAAATTACGTTGTCTTGAAATAAAGAGCGAGTAAAAATAAAAAATTTAGGGAAAGAAATATCAGTTTTGGAGTTATAAATTAAGGGATATAAGTGTTTAAAAATAGTGGATTAAAGAGAAGGTGTATTGTTTCCTAAAATAAAAAAAAAAAAAAAAAGAAAGAAGGTTCATTGTATTTTCTTTTTCTTTTTCTTGTGCATAGATAGCAAAAAAATTTATTTATTTATTTTTTTGCCTTTATGCAAAACTTTTGAAATTATGTACGACACCACAATTACAATAACCTAGTTTACTTCAATTGTTTGCGGTGGATATTGTAACTTTTTGAATATTTGTATCGTAGAAATTTCAACATTCGAATGCAAGTAAACTAAATAGAGAATTAGGAAAAAGGACACATTTTGAAATTGTCAGTTTTGGTGACTTGATTTCTAAACTGAGAAATATCTGGTGGAACTAATCTAGGAAAACTGAGACTGAGATTGATGGTCAGTTCAGTTAAGTATATTCAGTTCTGTGAAAGTCAGTTTGATGAAGTGCAACTGAGTTTCTTCTGAAGTCAGCAATCAGCTTGCGTCTGCTGAGTTTTACTGAGTATAGCTGAGTTCTACATCTGGGAAACTGATTACAAGTCCAGGGAAGTCGCTTTTGAACTGGTTTCATCTCAGTGGATAACAAATTGGAGTCGGGTCCACATCTGGGTATTTATGGTAGTTCCAACAAAGATCTATGGCAGTTAGGGTTTGGGACTTGCATGTGCCTATAAATACCAATGTTGTAATCAATGCAAAGTGTGTCATTCAAAGTGTTATTCACACACTTGTGAAAACCATGTAATTATATACATAATAAAATATCTTCTTTTCTGTCCGTGGAGTAGTCGGCACAATGCCGGAAACCACGTTAAATCACTGTGTTCTTCTTGTTTCTGTGTTTTATCAATTCCGCCATTTTTTACGTTTGCATTGCTATCTGTGTTTGTTTCTTTCTTAAACTGCATATTCCTATCTGTGTTTATAACAGAAATATTTTTAAGTAACAGAACATCCAATTATTTTTTGGAGGAGTGGTTTAAAAGGACAAATAAGAGGGGAAAAATAGGAATCAGGACAGATTGGGTGATAAGGACAATTTCACTATTAGTTACTCCAATTCCATTGTTCAGTACGGTGGAAGTTACTTCAATTCCACTATTTCAATGTTCCACTGTTTCGTTGTTTTTGACAAAAATGGCCCCGAAATGACATCGAAAAAATATCAAATTGGATATCTAAATAAAGAGAACGAAAAAAACAAAAATATGGTGAAAGAATTATGATCTTTTGTCGTTCAGATAAAAAGATATATTCATTTTTGTACTTAAATAAGAGAGATTTTAAATCATATATACCGGAATAAACACTTGTCCTTTTTTTTTTGTTAAACCTGTAAGTTTTATTAATGAGTTGAAATTTACAAGGTTTTTGTGCACACCCCATGCACACTCCAAAAGAAAGATGTGTCATCAATGCACATACCTCACCTCCCTAAAACCCTAGTCCGGAAAACCCAGGGTGGGAAAAATTGGGTGCTAGGGAAAGAGTATGAGCCTTCGTGCATTGGAACTCTCACTCTAATTAAAACAAAAAAAAACTCTAGTAGCTCTTCCGCAAACATGCGAGAAAAAAATGCAAAAGCCTAAAATCCATCTATTTATATCAGCTTGGAGCTTCAGCAGGTGTTTTGTCTTCCAATCTCAGCAGCGCTGAAATCTGTATCAGAAAAGAAACCACAACACCAGAAAGAAAGTAGTCAAAAACATAGGTATTGATAAGTGCTGGAAAGTTTACCACCTGCTTTGCACTATTCATTATTAAATGAAGAGTACTTCCACAGCGTCATATCCTTCTCAAGCATCCAAGGTATTCTCCATTGCTGTCGTGGTAAATTCCAAATCCATCCAGTTGTGTTTTCTGTAGGGATCCGGCCAACAAAAAACGACACCAGCAAAAGCCAACAATAACTCAAAAGTGACCAAGTAATAAGGGTACGAGCAACCTGATTGCACTCTTTATAAGAATGAAGAGTGCTTCCATCAGCACTGAGCATTGATATGAGATCCAACCCATTATTGAATTCTTATAGCTGGGAGTCCAAAAGAATCTCGCAAGATCAGCAACCCCAATGAGCTTTCCAGATTTGTACAGTTCAATAGCTAAGATTTCTATGATTTGCTTGCAAACTTGGCTAAATAATCCGCTACAACATTACCTTCACGATAGATATGTTGAATTTGAATCAGATGTTGATTAATCATAGCACAAAGATCCATAATATCATCAAAGTATCTCCATGGTATTTCAAAATTGCCTTCTAGCATCTGAATCAAGCTATGGGAATCAGATTCATCAATAAGCTCAGCTCCAGGAAGTCTCAAGCCATCAAGAATTCTTGCCCTCATAGCTTTAATCTCTGCTTCCATATTAGAGCAAATCCCATATGCCTCATAGCCTGCTTGTAACACCTGTCCATGGTTGTTTCTGAATATAAAACCACCTCCAACAGGGCCTGGATTTCCCAGAGAGGAACCATCACAGTTGATTTTGATTTGGAGATCAGAAAGGAAGTGCCATTGTACCAAAAGAACCTTCTTTTTTGCAGCCGGTTGGAGGCAATTTAAGACTCCACTGGATACCAAAATACGATCCTCTACAGATTGAAACCTCAACTTCATTTTTAAAGCATCATGAGTAAGATTGGTAGTAATATCCCTCAGAGAGCTTTCTATAGGAACTGATGTGTTGCCATATAAAGTCCTAGCCCTCATTTTCCAGAGCTCCCATAGAATGAGGAAGAAAAGAATCTTTATAATTTTACTCAAAGCCCCATGATTAGGATTGTGCACCCATGATTGCATAAGATCTTTCCAATTGCTGGTGTTGCCTTTATATTGAAGTAAATGCTGATAATGCCCCCATAATGTCTTGGCCGTATTACAATGTCAGAAAGCATGAAAGAGAGGGTCTTCTGCAGCAAAAAAAGGACACTTAAAGGGTCCATAAAATCCCATCTGTCTGAGTTGTTGAGGGAAATGGAGCAAGTAGTTTTGCAATCTCCACAAAAAGAAGGAGATTTTGAGAGGGATGTAAGGCTCCCATATTTCACCTATCTCATATATTGAAGATTCTTTCTCCTCACAGTGTCATAGGCTGTTGAAACTTTTGCTGATGTTGTAGGAGTCCAGATCCATTTATGATGTGTGACACTCACATATCTGGAATGATCATCAACAGTTTCTTGGGTCTTGGCAAGCAGCTTCCAAGCATGGAGCTTATACAAAGGATAATTGCTATTCATGAGTTTACTGGCCCATAATACTTGTCCTTTTTACCCAATAAAAAATCCACAGTCCTGTTTACATATTTCTAGTTTCAAATTGTCCTTTTTGACAATAAACTCTTATTTTTTAGGGGGAGTTGGGGAGAAGGACAAAGACATTTCATCAATTAAGGAGAAAGACAGTTTTTTTTTTTAGAACTTTTGAATAAATGACAAAACTATTTTTTATTTATTTTTAATAAATTCTTGCGCCTTTTCAAAAAAAAAAAAAAAAACTTTCTCTCTCATCCATCTTTTTTAAACACTAATATCTCTTAATCTAGAACTCCAAATTTGAAAATTCTTTCACCATTTTTTTTAATTTTTTTCATGCTCTTTATTTTGAGACCACATTCATCGTATTCCGACGTGATTTCTGAAAATCCGCTGTCGAAATTCATTATTGTTCGAAATTCACTGGGGAGATTCATTGAGTGAAATTCGACAGTGAATCTCGCGAAAAACGATGTAATGATATCGAACCAAATCTCAAAATGAAGAGCATGAAAAAATAAAAAATAAAAACGGTAAAATTTTTATCACGTTTGGAGATCATGATAATGGGATATGTGAAGAAGATTATGCAAGGGAAGTATCAACCCTCTGATACCATATTAGAAGACAATTGTGGAGAGAATATTTCTATTCACAATTTGATAGAATGGGTGTACATGAGTCTATATAGTTACAGTGGAAGATTCTGGAAATGTCTTGATAATTACAAAATAATTATAAATAACGATACTTACGACGGTAACAAGAAAATAACAAACGGAAGGAAAAAAAACAAAACACCAAATTTACGTGGTTTCCGACAATATGCCGACTAGTCTACAGGCGAAAGAGAAAATATTACTATAGAAGAAGATTACAAATGATACAACTCTGCTTAAGCCTAAAAACAATATCCAAAATAACAAAGACAATTGAGAGTTTATCTCGATTTTGGTACATCTGAATGGTACATTGGTACATCTTAAAGCCTACAGGCTAAACCTATTTTATATTACACTAAGTCGGCTACTCCCTTATCTTCATCCGATGTGGGAATTCAACAAAAACAATTGGGCTTTGGCCCACTAAACTAACAATTGTCCACATTGGGACAAATACCACATAATAATAATACTACTCTTTCTCCAAAAACTCCAAAAGTCTTCAGACTGTGTCAAATAAGTCCAAGCACTACTTGAACTTAACAAATGGATGACGCTTCGTAATGTCTAATTCTAAACACGATGTCATAAGGATTGCAGAATTGCCAATAACTGTGGATCCTTGCAAAACATACAAACCACCATACCAGCAAGCTTTCATAACAACAAGAGCACCTTTAATTAGTTTTAGAACTCCACCTTCAACGGTATACCTAAATCCAAGAGTCTCAAGTGCGCCCAAAAATATGAGATTATTTTTTTCAAATCCGGAACATGTATGACTTTCTTAAGTGTTATAACAACAACAACATAGGTCTTGATCCTAACCGTACCAATACCAGCAACCTTGCAAACTACGCCGTGCCCAATAAAACAACTCCACCTTGAACTGAATCATACGTGGAAAACCAATCCCTATTGGGACACATATGATACGTGCAACCAGAATCCAAGATCCACTCATCAACATACCTTAATTTATCATCAGCAAAGAAGATATCTCCATCACTCTCATCTTCTATGACACTGGCCTGAGCAGACTCTTTACCACACTTTTTTTTTTGTTCACGATGTTCTTTGTTCTTAAGACGAAAGAAATCAGACTTGATATGCCTAATCTTTTTACAATAATTGCATTTCAAATCTTTATGTCTGGGATTCAAAACAAAATTTTCACTCTCTACATCCTTCTTCTTTGATCTTCCCTGAACTTCCAACACGTCTGCTTGACTTCTACTACTTCCCCCAGTTATATCTTTATCAATCTGCTCTTTCGATTTCAAAATTGACTTAATTTTTTTGTAAGAAATAGTATCATTACCATAAAGCATTGTTTCCCTAAAATGCTTAAACGACTGGGGAAGCGCACATAATAACAACAGGGCATGATCCTCATCATCAATCTTAGCATCTATATTACTTAAATCCATAAGCAGAGAATCAAATTTATCTAAGTGTGATAATATAGACGACCCTTTAGATGTACGAAGCATATACAAACTTTTCTTTAAATAAAGCCTATTCTCCACGGTTTTTTCTTCATATACAAGGATTTTTATTTTTTCCCACAAATCCTTAGCAGTAACCTCAGCGGCTACCTCTCTTAAAACCTCATCAGAAAGACACAAGATGATACCTGACCTAGCCTTCTTGTCGAGACCACCAAACTCATCATCTGAAATTTTATATTACACTAAGTCGGATAATCCCTTATCTTCGTCTGATGTGGGAATTCGACAAAAAAACTTGGGCTTTGACCCATTAAACTAACAGTAGTTAATAAAGAAAAACCAAAATACGAGCGGAAACATTTTTACATTTCTCTTCAACTCTTGACATTTATCTTCTAAAATTAACCCTCCCTCAAACGAGGCCGAGTTTGTTTTGGCATATTTCGGAGGGCATCTCCACTCCGACGGTTTATCCGAGTCCATTAGTTGTGATATTTTAGAGACATCTACACTCCGGAGGCTTTTCCCATTAGTTGTGATATTTTGGATGGCATCTCCACTCCGGCGCATGACTTTATTGGCTCTTCCAGAGTCCTTGTTTGTTGTATTAATTTTGGTTGGTTTATCGGCCTCCAATTGCTGTTACTGCACTCGTTCTGTCTTCTTCTTCTTCTTTTCTTTTCTGAACTCACATGTAAAACAGACAGAAAATGGATGCCAAAATAACAATAATAGAGGCTATATAAAAAGTATTTTTTTTATGACTAATAATTTAGACTATGATAAAATGGTTTCCAAAAAGGTTTGGAAACTGACCGAATAATAATCTAAACGAGGCCTTTTTCTTATTCAATGGATGCATCGGATGAGTACGCAAGGAAAAAAAAAAGGGAATATATGTAATGGAGGAGAATAGCTGGCAGGGGCGGACGCAGGATCTCGGATAAGGAGTGTAATAAATTTTTTAAAGACAAATAAGAATTTTAAGGGGGGCAAACAATATGCTTTGTACATATATTATTGTAATTTTTCCGGATCAAGGGGGGCAGTTGTCCCCTGGTTGTATGTAGCTCCGCCACTGATAGCTGGTGATATGGAGTGAATTTAATCATGGTGGTGATGCCTGCATGGTAGAATATGTGAAAAAATTATAGCATTAGACAGGTATTCACAGTGGACTTTGAAATTGAACTTGGGGTTGAGGATCTGAACGCTAGAGAAACACCAACTCATGATATAACCATAAAAACTAAAGGCATTCCGGAATACACAAGCAACTCCATGCCAAACAAGGCTGAAACTGAGTCTTCAAAGATTAACACATCTATCAAAATCAAATCCAAGCCAAATGCGGTTGAAAATGAATTACCAGAAAGTACCAAAAGCTCCAAATATGATACGATCCTTGAGGAGGAAATACAAGAGGCAAGATTCACAACAAATTGGGAGGCAACACATCAAAAAGTAGATATTCAAGTTACTTCTTCACCAATTCATAAGGACACTATCAACCGGTTTGGACAAGGATAGTGAACTTTTAGAGATTTTGAGTGCATCGCCTGGAAAAATCAAGAAACAGAAAAACTACTCTTCTGATTTAAAAAAACAAAACTTGAAGTTGAAAAAAAAATACATATGATGACTAGAAAATGAGAAAGAAAAATTAGCGTTACCTACAATATTTTGTAGTTTGAGTCACGAAACTCAGTTTCTGAGTTTTAAAAAATATTTTATCTTTTAATAAAATTATTGTTAATTAAGAAAAACGGTGGACATAATAATATATATAAAAAAAAGAAATTGGTTTAAAAAAGAAATAGTATCGGGCCGGTGGTTTAGAAGCGGAAGAGGAACGGGCGAGAGTTCATCATTGTTAAGATATCGAACCCCCGCCCTTGGTTCTGATACCATAAAGAAATCCAGAATATGAGCGGAAACGGAAAAAAACTCTGCAATTGATGTTTTATTGAATTGATCAACAAATAGAAGTACAACCAATGTTTATAGTAAAATAATAGCCTAAATGATGAACATATTATTCTATCTGTCGAAAACACAGACGAGAAGTTTGCAATTTAAGAAAGATAAAATCACAGATAGCAATGCAAACGTAAAGTATGGCGGAATTGATAACACGCAGAAACAAAGAGAACACAACTATTTAACGTGGTTTCTGGCATTGTGCCGACTACTCCACGGACAGAAAAGGAGATATATTATTATGCATAGAATTACAATGTTTTCACAAGTGTGTGAACAACACTCTTGAAAGACACACATTGCATTGATTACAACATTGATATTTATAGCACAAATCCCAAACCCTAACCGCCAAAAGATCTTTGTCGGAATTGTCTTAAATACCCCAAATGTGGACCCCCAGCTCCAGCTGTTATCCATCAGACGAAACTTAGCTTCAAACTGACTTCCCAGACTTGTAACCAAGCGCCTGATGTAGAACTCAATATACTCGGAAACTCTTCAGCCAGACGGTGATCACGACTTCGAAGAAGCTTCGGTTGCACTTCATCAAACTTACTTTCACAGAACATAATATACTTAACTGAACTGACCATCATTCTCAGTCTCAGTTTTCTCAGATTAGTTCCACTAGTTTATTTATCAGTTTAGAGGTCAAGTCACCAAAACTGACAATCTCCACCTTGACTTGGACTCTCATTCACAGTCAACCAGATTGCATAACCAGATGTACTTGTACCAGATGCATTTGTCAATTCCAGGATGTATAGTACCAGACTTCTCATCAGAATCCACTCAGTTGATCTGCCCTCAACTGAGTATCCAGATTTCAGTTAACAAGCTTTGAATATTCAACAAGTCCAGACACAACTGAAACGTGCTCTGCTGAACTGGTTTAGTGAATATATCAGAAGGATTATCCCTGGTGCTGATCTTCTTCACTACAACCCTCTTCTCATTTCTCAGAAAATGATATCTCGCATCAATATGCTTGGTTCTCTCATGATGAACCTGATCCTTAGCTAGACAAATTGCACTCAAACTGTCACAATAAATCTCAGCTTGATCCTGATGTAGCCACAAATCATTGACTAGTCCCTTCAACCAGATACCCTCCTTGGTTGGTTCAATAAGAGCCATAAAATATGCTTCAGTAGTTGATAAATCCATTGTTTCCTGAGGAGTTGCTTTCCAACTGCCCAATATGAATACATAACTAGTCATTGATTTTCTATTGTCCACATCACCTGCATAATCAGCATCACAGTATCCTATGATCAGTTCTTGAGTATCACCTCCATAAATGAGACCAACATCAGTTGTACCTTTAAGGTACCTGAACATTCTTTTCACAGTTTTCCAGTGTTCCTTTCCAGGTTGAGCCATAAACCTGCTGACAACACTGACTGCATGAGCCAGATCATGCCTAGTGCACACCATGGCATACATCAGACTGCCAACTGCACTAGCATAGGGAACTCTTGACATGTATTCCTCCTCTGCTGATTGTGAAGCAAAAACTGACAAATGAACATTTGATTCCATAGGAGTATCTATTGGCTTAGCAGCTGACATGCCAAACTTTGACAAAATCTTCTGTATATAGCCTTGCTGAGATAAAAACGGTTTTTTCTGACTTCTATCTCTCCAGATCTCCATCCCTAAAATTTTCTTGGCTGCACCCAAATCCTTCATTTCAAACTCAGCACTGAGAAGGTCTTTCAGATACTGAACATCAGACTTCTTTCTTGCAGCTATCAGTATGTCATCCACATATAACACAAGATAGATGTATGATCCATCTTCCAACTGGCTGTTGTAAATACAACAATCATAAGGACTTTTGCTGTAACCCAAATGGATCATATAACTGTAAAACCTTTTATACCACTGTCTATGAGCTTGCTTCAGTCCATACAAGGACTTCTTCAACTTACACACAAGATCTTCCTTACCAGGAACTTGGAAACCCTCTGATTGAGTCATGTATATCTCTTTGTCTACCTCACCATGTAGAAAAGCTGTCTTCTGCTCAAGTTCTAAGCCCTGCTGTGCCACCATTGCTAGTAACACTCTGATTGAAGTATGTCTGACTACTGGTGAGAATATCTTATCAAAGTCTACCCCTTCTTTCTGACCGAACCCTCTTGCAACCAAACGTGCCTTATACTTAACTCCTTCTGCCTCAGTTATCCCTTCCTTATTCTTGAAAATCCATTTGCAAGTAACAACTCTCCTTTCAGCTGGATGTTTATCTAGATCCCGAGTTTGATTCTTCAGTAATGACTCCATGTCACTGCTTCCCTATAAGTAGAAGGTTCAAAACCATCCACTTCTTCTGCAACTTGAAGTGTGTATCCAACCAAATCATCAAACCCATACCTCTTGAGAGGTACCCCAACATTGGATCTTCTAGCTCTGCTGACAGCTATACTCTGCTGACTGTTGAGAGGATTTTTGCATCATTTAAACAAAAGAAAATTTATAAACCCATACTTAGATGCAAAACTAACTCCTAACCGGCCAAACACCGGGTAGTTGATAGTATAGCGAGATAAGTAAGGGGTCGATCCACAGGGAATTGGGACGTTGAATCTAATTTCATTAACTCTCTCAATTGTTACTACTAATTATTACTAAAACTAAAACAGACAAGTAAACTGGACAGAGGACTATTAATCCAAAGCCAGGAAACAATAATTGCGAACCAACATAAATAAAACTACAACTACGAAAAACAGTAAAACTAACGAACCCATGATAACAACTAAAGCAATATAACATAGAACAAACATGATCCACCATCCCGAAACCCTTAATTCTTCCCTAGATTATCTTATGATGATTTAATTCAAGTTGTGGTTCACCTCTCTTAAGTAATCTTCTATCTCTCGATTTTAAAGATTAACACATCATAAAACGAGGTGCAAGATCTCTCAATCTAACTACCTGAGATTCAACCTATCAACTTTCGTTATGTCAAGGTTAAAAATCTCATCTTTCTATGGTGATCTAAGGTTTACACCGACTTTCGTCATACGGTAAACATCAATAGCAATACAACTTTCAGTTATCGATTGCATAACACATAATCAAAGGAAAGAAAACAACTTTAAGATTAAACTCACAAGATCATCCATGGACAAGAAATAAAGGCTGTGAAAAGTATTACATGATCGCTCCAAGTTCAAAGCTTGAAAGATCATCATGGTGATCGAACAAGAAAAGGAAAACAAAAGAAGTAAAACCTAATCTAACCGGATCACCCAAGCACAAGGCTTGGGTGATCGGCCTTGAAACCAAGAAGGAGCGGCTCTGTGTTTTTTGTGTGTGGAAGAAAATCGATCAATAATGTCTCATTGAATGAATTGGGAGTCGTTGTATTTATAGGAAATCGATGGCGAGAGATCTTGAACGCCGATTTGAGTTTGAACTCAGGTTCGAGGCATGTAGAAACGCCGATTCGGGGCGTGGAACGCCATGATTCAGGCTCTCTTTCCGAGCTCTCGATATTGATTTCCAAGCCTTGAGCGCCGATTTCAAATGTTGAACGCCGATTCAAACTCCGAACGCCGATTTGAGCTTTTGAACGCCGATTCCACATTCTGAGCTTGTTCGATGATTCTTATCCAATATCTCTAACAACCCATCCTTATCCTTTTGTAACAAACCTTATCTCTTGGATATTCTAGATGATTCATGACTTGTCCTCCTTGATCTTATCCTTTTGCCACTTGTCAATTCCAAACTTCAACACTTGTGAGCTCTAATTAATCAATGAATAACACCAAAATGTAATACAATTCCAAATTAATAATAAATCATCAATTAAGCACAAAATTCATTACATTTTGAAATTAACTCATTAAAAATATCATTTGCTCAATATTTAAATATAAATCTCGATTTCTATGAAAAACATAAGAATATGGGAAAATTGATATAAAATATATCGTTAAAAATCATATAATTTGACCGAGAACAACTCCCCACACTTAGCTTTTTGCTCGTCCCCAGCAAAACAAAACAAAAATCAAGACTCGAGACGTATAAACATTTATGCAAATATAAAACATATTCAAGTCGTTTAGAGGTTCACCCAGTGTGTGTGTGCATAGCCATAATAAATTTCCACTAAAACCGCACTTGAAATTGATTCAAGCAAAACTAGCTAACATCCCATTAAATTAGAAATATAAAAGCGATTATAACATGCACCTCACAAAACATACAAATTCGAAAAACAATAATAGGGAGTATTTAAAATATTTCCGACATACTTAGAGGATAATCCCTACAACATATCTTTCAGTTTATCTTTGGGGATAAGATATCGATAACTATGTCTTATATTCAATTCATATCACTTCTCATCTAAGTTGATTTAATTATTTCTCATTTAAACACACATCGAATGAGCTATTGCCCTCATAGTAGAATAGGACATTTCGAGATAATCCCTACCTACTCAAATCATAAGGCGCTCTTCACATGTGTCGTGAGCTTTTGGTCATCATAGTGGTATAGGACATTTCGAGATAATGCCCTATCTCACTCCAATCATCGACCGACTTTCGACATACTCAACTAATTCATTCATTAACTCAACTTTTCAAAAAACAATAGTTACGTGTCACTTATCACATTCAAACTTCAAGATATTCACAGTATGACATACTTTTAATTCTAAATACAAATTATTAAAATTTTCAAAATTCATATGAAAGGAAAGAATCATGCGATAATCATCAAAAATCTCCAATCAACTGGGCATAGCTTTAAATTATAGCTCATCATTTACTATGGCACGTGAAAAATATTGTTGGGTGAAACATCTAAAGTTACTAAATATGCAAAATAATGCACCAATGATATACAAACTCAATTAAAGATATGCATTTGTTCACTTGGGACAAAACAAAAAATTTTGAAAAATTTAGCATTTTCATAGAAATATGACTAATATGGCAAAAGAGTGTAGATACTAATCCTTTCCCCACACTTAGATTGCAACTTGTCCTCAAGTTGTGCGAAAATAAAAAGTTTAGGAACTTAGTGATTGTATTTCCAAGTGGCAATTCTGGAAAGTACCCACTGAAGAACCAAAATTGCTTGACTATCCTTGGAAATGTGGAGCATCACAGATCCAAGTAAGCTTGAATAGATCGAGTAGACTTGTGGAGCATCACAGAATCTTGACATCGGCGTGAAAGCGCCTGTGAAATATCAAAAGTGTCCTGCATACTTGATCGATTGCAAAAGAGTCTACGGGGAAAAGAATTATACATTGAAAACACAAGGAGAATAAATCATAGAGATGTTTGATTAAGCTCGAGATAAGGATGGAACATATACATGGACATTGCAAAATAGTAGGCTAGGTGCAACTACATTACAATGCAAACTACATGATATGTAATCCTAATAAAAGAAAACGCAAACAAAGCAGGCTCGGAGTGAGCGGGTTGTGAAGACAACCCTACAAAGACTACGGCCCTTAAAGAAAAAGAAAACAATGCAACTAGATGACATGCAACTAAATGAGATGCAGAAATAAAAGAAAATAAAAGAAAGAGAACTAGCGCCTTAATTTGCAACATGACATGTATAAAATAAACGTCTACCAAATAATGACAGGTTACGATAAACGACAGTGCTGTCCATTACAATGCAGTGTAGACGCGCCTTAAGACTCATCAAAAGTGATAGCATTATGGAAAACCAACAGTTAGCTATACTAAACATATATAACTCATAAGACGCGATGGTAGCATACGGAAAACCGACAGTAGCTACCCATATGAGTTACAAAATAACAAGAAAGCACATAAGTCTCAAAGCTTAAAAGATTCATCACGGTATGTAGCATACGAAACCGACATTAGCTACTAAATAACAATAAGACCAGTTATAGCTTACGAGAACCGACAGTCACTATAACTTGCATAGATGAATCAAGTATATTAAAGTAAATCAATTATTTAACAAGGATTCGTAGATGGAAAGATATGAATATGCAAGTTCAGAACATCTACGTAAAAATAAAAAGCTACAGAAGCTAGTATAAAATTATCCATGTCAAACAAAAGCATTAAAGATCAAATCAAGGAAAATTCAGAACCTGGACTGCATTTCTCAGACCAAACGGACGTTCATGCAGCTGGACGAGCGTTCAACTGAAAATTTAGCACTGAACGGGCGTTTCAGAACTCAACCGGGCGTTCCACCTGTAGATTATAACCTGGACGGGCGTTCACTTACCTTGAACGCTCGTCCCACACCGAATATGCAATGAGATATGCAGAAAATAACAAAGCAAGTCCCAAAACTCTAAACATACATCATATATCACAGCACCGCAACCCCATCAAATTAGCACAGAGGGTTAGATTACACCTAAACATATAATTCACGTTTCATAAATTGAGTAAAAAAACTTTTTGCACATTCTTAACCCAACGATTATCGAAACACGGCAAAAATAAAAACTCTCAATTCAATTAACGCTACTTTTATTGAAAACAGTAAATTGTAACAAAATCGAAGAATTAATTCAAGTAGATTCAACAAAACACCGATTCCCCGGCAACGGCGCCACTTTTGTTGAGAGGATTTTTGCATCATTTAAACAAAAGAAAATTTATAAACCCATACTTAGATGCAAAACTAACTCTAACCGCCAAACACCGGGTAGTTGATAGTATAGCGAGATAAGTAAGGGGTCGATCCACAGGGAATTGGGATGTTGAATCTAATTTCATTAACTCTCTCAATTGTTACTACTAATTATTACTAAAACTAAAATGCACAAAGTAAACTGGACAGAGGACTATTAATCCAAAGCCAGAAACAATAATTGCGAACCAACATAAATAAAACTACAACTACGAAAAACAAGAAAACTAACGAACCCATGATAACAACTAAAGCAATATAACATAGAACAAACATGATCCACCATCCATGACCCTTAATTCTTCCCTAGATTATCTTATGATGATTTAATTCAAGTTGTGGTTCACCTCTCTTAAGTAATCTTCTATCTCTCGATTTTAAAGATTAACACATCATAAAACGAGGTGCAAGATCTCTCAATCTAACTACCTGAGATTCAACCTATCAACTTTCGTTATGTCAAGGTTAAAAATCTCATCTTTCCTATGGTGATCTAAGGTTTACACCGACTTTCGTCATCACGGTAAACATCAATAGCAATACAACTTTCGTTATCGATTGCATAACACATAATCAAAGGAAAGAAAACAACTTTAAGATTAAACTCACAAGATCATCCATGGACAAGAAATAAAAATTGCTTTGAAAAGTATTACATGATTGCTCCAAGTTCAAAGCTTGAAAGATCATCATGGTGATCGAACAAGAAAAGGAAAACAAAAGAAGTAAAACCTAATCTAACCGGATCACCCAAGCACAAGGCTTGGGTGATCGGCCTATGAAACCAAGAAGGAGCGGGTTTGCTCTGTGTTTTTGGTGTGTGGAAGAAAATCTGATCAATAATGTCTCGCTGAATGAATTGGGAGCTGTTGTATTTATAGGAAATCAGTGGCAGAGATCTTGAACGCCAGTTTCAGAGTTTGAACTCCAGTTCAGGCATGTAGAATGCCGATTACGGGCCGTGAACGCCGCCGGCTCTCTTCTGAGCTCTCAGTATTGATTTCCAAGCCTTGAACGCCAGTTTCAAATGTTGAACGCCAGTTCAAACTCCAGAACGCCAGTTTGAGCTTTTGAACGCCAGTTCCACCTGTTCCTGAGCTTGTTCGATGATTCTTATCCAATATCTCTAACAACCCATCCTTATCCTTTTGTAACAAACCTTATCTCTTGGATATTCTAGATGATTCATGACTTGTCCTCCTTGATCTTATCCTTTTGCCACTTGTCAATTCCAAACTTCAACACTTGTGAGCTCCTAATTAATCAATGAATAACACCAAAATGTAATACAATTCCAAATTAATAATAAATCATCAATTAAGCACAAAATTCATTACATTTTGAAATTAACTCATTAAAAATATCATTTGCTCAATATTTAAATATAAATCTCGATTTCTATGAAAAACATAAGAATATGGGGAAAATTGATATAAAATATATCGTTAAAAATCGTATAATTTGACCGAGAACACTGACCCACATTCTCAGTTTGACGCTCAACTGACATGTGCTTAGCTGACTGGCTTGGATTCAGTTCTGGTCCAGTAACCAGATCAGATGAAAACTGACTTGGATCAGTTGATTGTTGCATTCCAACTGACTCCACCTGAAGCTCCACGTTACTGTCAGTTTTCTCACTTTCAGCACTAGTTTCAGTTTCAGTTATCCTTCCCACTGATGAACTGAGCATAGAATTTTCATCGAAAATTGTATCTCTGCTGAGAATAACTCTATTTTCTGCTGATGACCAAATTCTATAACCCTTAACTCCATCACCAAACCCCATAAACACTCCTTTCTTGGCCCTTGGTTCCAGTTTCCCTTCATTGACATGATAGTGTACTGTGCTTCCAAATACCCTTAGAACTGAATAATCTGCAGGCTTGCCTGACCACATCTCAACTGGTGTTTTAAGACTGATCCATGTGTGAGGACTCCTGTTGATTAAGTAGCAAGCTGTGGTTACAGCCTCTGCCCAAAATCTCTTTGACAAACCAGCATGAGAAAGCATACATCTTGCTCTCTCCAGAATAGTTTGATTCATTCTTTCAGCTAAACCATTTTGCGGAGAAGTATTCCTGACTGTATGATGTCTAGAAATACCTTCAGTTTTGCACAATGTATCAAACCCAGTCTAGCAGTATTCCAAACCATTATCTGTACGAAACCTCTTGATCTTCTTCCCCAACTGATTTTCAACTAGAGCCTTCCATTGTATGAAGCTCCTGAATGCCTCACTTTTGTGTTTCATCAGCACCACCTAAGTCATCCTTGAATAGTCATCAATAAAGGACACAAAATATCTGTGACCACCCAATGACTCCACCTTTGATGGCCCCTAACAATCAGAATGAATGTAATCAAGTGATGACTTTGTGTTGTGTACCCCTTTTTAGAAATTGCTCCTATGAAGCTTCCCAAACACACAATGTTCATAAAAGTCCAGATTCTTGACCTTACACTCCCTAAGAAGATCTTTCTGAGAAAGAACCTGCATCCCCTTTTCACCCTTGTGACCCAGTCTTATGTGTCACAGTTTTGTAAGCTGTGACTGATGAATCTCAGCAGATGCCAAAGCACCAGAACCAGCAACAACTGACCCTTGTAGTATATACAGAGTCCCTTTCTTGATTCCCTTGAAAACCTTAACTGAGTTTTTGTAGACACTCAGCACACCACTTTCCTCCTTAAAACTGAATCCCCTGATGTCCAAAGAATTGAGGGATACCAAGTTTTTGGTCATTTGTGGAACATATCTAAGTTCACTCAGTTTATAGAATCTTCCATCCTCTGTCCTCAACTGAACTGAGCCAATCCCAACTACCTTGCAGACCTTGCTATTTGCCATAGATATATGACCACCATCTATCTACTGATAACTTGAGAACCATTCTCTGTAAGGGCAAATATGAAAAGATGCCCCAGAGTCCAGAATCCACACATCAATTTGATGTGCTGACTCTCCTGCCATTAGGACCATGTCCTCATCTGAATCATGCTCAGCTGCTACTGCAGCTGTGCCAGAACTGTTCTCCTATTGTTTCTTCCTCTTTGGACAATTGGACTTCCAATGTCCCTGCTCCTTACAGTAATTGCAAACATATGTGCCTTTGGACATTTTCTTCTTGGAATTTTTCTTCCTAGACTGACAATGCTCTTTTCCATCTTCTTCTTCTTGACTATCACCCAATGACTTTGATTGTCTCTGCCCAGCTGCCTTATGTCTCAGCTCCCTGGCATGTAATGCTGACCTTACATCATCTAAAGCAACTATATCCTTCACAACTATGAAGGACTGCACAAAGTTCTCATAGGAAGCTGGTAATGAAACCAACAAAATTAAAGCAGCATCTTCATCCTCAATCTTAACATCAATATTCCTGAGATCAAGTAATATTGTGTTCAACTGATCAAGATGATCTCTCAACCGAGTCCCCTCATCTGAATAGCCTCTGCTTCAACAACAACTTGTTGGTCAATGACTTAGTCATATACAGGATTTCAAGTTTCAACCATAACTTGGCAGCGGTGTCTTCCTCAACAACTTCTGTGATAACATCATAAGACAAGCACAACATGATGGTTGAATGTGCTTTCTCCTCCAGACTGGCATAATCTGCTGAACTAGCATCCCCTCTATCAGATAAAGGAGTCCACAATCCTTGTTGCTTTAACAAGGCCCGCACCTTGATTTGCCACAAACTGAAATTGTTCCTCCCTGTAAATTTATCAATTTTCACGTTCATTGCTGACATCTTTCTAATTAAACAACAAAATTTTGATCACAAAATCCTAGCACCGGTCACCGGTATTGGTGAAGATCAACTATGTTCAACCTGCAACTTATGAATCTTGAACCTGACGCTCTGATACTAGTTTGTTTAAAACACAAATGAGAAGCTTGCATTTTAAGAAAGATAAAATCACAGATAGCAATGCAAACGTAAAGTATGGCGGAATTGATAACACACAGAAACAAAGAGAACACAGCTATTTAACGTGGTTTCCGGCGTTGGGCCGACTACTCTACGGAGAGAAAAGGAGATATATTATTATGCACAGAATTACAAGGTTTTCACAAGTGTGTGAACAACACTCTTGAAAGACACGCATTGCATTGATTACAACATTGGTATTTATAGGCACAAATCCCAAATTCTAACCGCCAAAAGATCTTTGTCGGAATTGTCATAAATACCCAGATATGGACCCCAGCTCCAGCTGTTATCCACCAGATGAAACTCAGCTTCAAACTGACTTCCCAGACTTGTAACTAACTGTCCAGATGTAGAACTCATTTATACTCAAGAAAGCTCAATGAGACTGAATCGATCACGACTTGAAGAAACTTCGATTGCACTTCATCAAACTGACTTTCACACAACTGACCATCATTCTCAGTCTCAGTTTTCTTAGATTAGTTCCACCAGTTTATTTATCAGTTTAGAGGTCAAGTTACCAAAACTGACACTATCCTAAATTATCTACATAAAATTTAAAACTATCAATCATTTATTCAAACAAACACTTATCTATAGCAACTGTATCTATCCATCTGACATTTATCTTAAACTCTTGTTATTTATCTTCTAATAGTTAAAGAACATGGAGCATTCACTTTAATTGTAAACGAGATCTTTTCAGGAAAGGATTTTATCATAGATTTAGACGTAGTCGTCTTTTTGGGAAAACTTTTATTAGCAGTAAAAGGAGCACTTTCAAAATAAATCTTTTTAGACGATCCCAAAAAAACATAAGGTGAACTTGTCCCAAAAGAAACAATTTTTCTTGGGACCAGTTCATAATGATTTTCTTCTTACAACACTAAAGGCAGAAGCAGGCATTGCACATTGAAGAGTTATAAACCGTACTTTGGTTGAACGTACAGATGGGCATCGTGCTGATCGAGAACGGCGTTTAGGGAAGATTTCATCATAAGAAGAAGGAGGCAGAGATTCAGAGGAGGAAGATAAAGTGTAAATTTGATTGTTCTTCATCTTTGGATGAAATTGAAATAGATTTTACTTGGTTTCATTATGTTATATATTTATCAGTTCTTTACATGTAGGAGTCATCCACTATCAATGAACACTCAACAACTTTTGTTGGGATTTTTAGAATATGAGTAAAAAGAAACTACCTTAGGCAAGGACGGACCCACGATTTCTTAGTCGGGTGTGCTAAATTTTTTTTATAGGTTATTGGCAGGAAGGACAAATTAATTAAAAAATCAGGATGCAAGGGCATTGCTAATTAATCAGGATAAAATCTATATAACTTTCCAAAAACACCCTTTTCCTATATATCTATAAAATAAAATAAAAAAACCCCTCCTAAAAAGAAAATAGCATTGGCATTCCTTCTCCATCAGTGTTCTTACACATTCTTCTCCGGCTGGGAAGACACCTTCTTCTCCGGCTAGACTCAAAGCTCCGTTGATGGGGATTACGGCTTCTCCTCATTTCTGTTTCTGCTGCTATTGGATTGAAGGATTGCTCGATTGATAATACTGATGGGTCGATTTTGCCTTCTATTCTTTGGTGAGTGCTGGGCGAGTTGCTCGGTGATGGAAGCTTCATCGCTCCATGCTCTCGACCAGATCAATTTCCGGCCATGTGCACGGCGAAGGCTTTTTTGAGCAGCGAGATGAGAGAGTCACAGGAGGAGAAAACCAATTTCCGACTGTGGCGGCGGCGTGGTGATTGGGGCGATGGAAGATTGGCCACGAAAATCGAATCAAGGATTTGATTGAGGATGGAAACGGAAGGGATTCTAAAAAACTGTTGCTATTTCGGCTTGTATCACTACTCCGCCCATTGCTCCGCCCACGTCCATTTCCGGCCAAGAAGAAATTGTCAATTTCGACCAAGAAGCTTCTACTTTGGAGAAGCGGTGCTTTTTTTTTTTTTGGTTTTTTTTTTTTTTGTTGAAAAGTATAGGATTTAGGGTTATTACTATTAATTTTGTAACGTTCTTACATTTTACTGGTCACATTACTATTTCTTTTTAGGTAAATTGTTTCTACTTGTTTATTGGATGTTACGACATTTTAATGTTACGGGCTGTTACTCCGTTACGACATTTTACGGGCTGTTATTACTTGTTTATTGGATGGTAAGACATTTTAAAGTTACGGGTCATTACTCCGTTCTGACATTTTACGGGTCATTATTCCGTTCACGACATTTTACGGTACATTACTACTTGTTTATTGGTCACATTACTTTTTTCCATTGGATGTTACAACATTTTGAAATTTATTACTACTTGTTTTTAGGTTACATTATTTTTTTTCATTGGAGTTCTGACATTATATGGGTTGTTACTACTTGTTCCTTGGCTGTTACTATTAAAATTATTAAGGGGTATTTTTGTCACTATATTAGCAATTTGTCCTTATTAATATCTGATTTTGAAATTTGTCCTTCTGGACCCATTTATCATTTTTTTTGTCCTTCTAGCCCCTTCCCCCTTTTTTTTATAGGGGCAATGGTCCAAAAGGACACAAAATAGACTTAATTAGGCAAATAGGACACTAAAGAATCTTATTTGATTATAAGGACATAAATTAGATAGATAGACTCAAATACCCTTAATGAAGAAAAAAAAGAAAAGAAGAAGAAGAGAACATTGAATGCCTAAATGAAGAAAAAAAAAAGGGACGCCGAATGTGTTTGTTTGGGTTGTTTTTTTGACCACAATGATACATTGACCACCACGATGCATTGACCATCGAGATGAAGTGACCACCGCGATGCACGAGACACCGTGAATGAAGTGACACCGCGATGATTCTAACAACCGCCATTAACCACCGCGATGTAGTGATGAATGGATTGACCACCGTGATGCGAGAGCGCCTCGATAAAGTGACACCGCGATGCGAGACCACCCCGCATCCATTGACTAGCGCAATGTAGTGGCCACCCCGATGCAAAGACACCACGATGCAAAGACAACCCTCGATCTGAGAGACACGCGATGCATTGACCACCTCAATCTGATGACCACCTCGATGTAGAGACCGTGACGCGATGACCACCCGTGATCGAGAGAAACCGTGATGTAGTGACCACCCCGGCGCACGAGAGACGCGCGCGTTGCGAGGGCAACTCGATGAAGTGACACCGCGATGCAGCGACCACCACCCGCGATGCGAGATGCCTCAATGGCGACACCACGCGATCGATTGACCACGCCAGATCCATTGACCAACCTGGATGTAGTGACCACCTCCGATCGTCCGAGACACCGCGATCGGTGACCATCCGATCGGCGCAGAGACATCGTGATGAAGTGACACGCGCGATGCGAGACATCACGCGATCAGATGACCACCTCTATCACAGAGACACGCGATCACGATGACCACCCTGATGCGGTGACCTCCCCGACGCGAGACACACGCGATGCGCGAGACATTGCGATGTTATAACATTTGACGATCGCAGACATCACGATTAAGAGACACCGTGATATAAAACACCGCGATAAAGTAACACACGTATTGCGGAGACAAAGAATGCAGACACCACGGCGATGAAGTGACACCGCAATTAAGAGACGCCACATTGCGGAGACATCACGATGTTATAACATTTTGACGATCGAGAGACACCGCGATGCGAGACATCGCGATTAAGAGACACCGTGATTCAGAGACACCACGATGCAGAGACACCGCGAAGCAGTGACCACCCCCGCTGTAGAGACACCGCGATGAAGTGATACCGCGATGCAGTGACCACCCCCGATGCAGATACACCGCGATGAAGTGACACCGTGATGCGAGACACGTGATGTGACACGCGACACCGCCGTGGTGACGAACGCGATCATGACATTTGATGATCCGACAACTGCGATGACAATTGATATTTTCCGACTTAATTTGAAAATCGATTTCTTTTCTTCATAAAATCGACTTCAAATGGCTATATCGCTGCGTTGAGCCAAAAATTGTACACCTAGCAACTACCATGATGCAGTGACCATCACGATGCATTGACATGTGACGATCACGGTGACATTTGACGATCTGATGACATTTGACGATGTTATGACATTTGATGATGTGGTGACATTTGACGGATGAAGTGATATGTAAATTAGGTTTTGTAAGTGAGCCAGGCTACTCTCTGAGGTACTCGTACTCGACTCGCAAGAGATTTTGACATGATTCGGTTTTTTTCGAGTCGAACAACTCGAATAATTAACCGAGCCGATCTCGAGTTTTAAAATATAGTAATCGAGTACCTCACAAGCTAATCGGGCTTAATTAATTAAATATTTAAATAATTATATTTATCAATGTCGCTGCATCAATTTTATTTCAAATCATACACAAACCCATCATCAAATTAATGTGGATTTGTTTGCGGGATGGCATTGGCAATGAAGATGTGTATTCATCGAGTGATACGTCATCTTGAACCATCTTCTTGAAAGCTACCAAAGATGATTCCATTTCTTCATTTTTTTTTTGAAGGTAATTTCTTCATTTTCACTAGCCCTGTTATTAGTACATTCCATGGTACAGTTGATGCCGATTTCCCCATCCCGATTAAATATTTCTCAGCATAACCCGAGTTCCGAATACATGTTTATAATTGCACTGCCAATAAAAGGTCCTTTCATTCCCTTCTTAATTACTTGAGCATGTAGCCCGAATCCCATATCGTATAGCTTCATAGCCGTACAACATGAAAGAGCCGTCGTGATTGTGTATTCGTTCATTTCAAATCAAACCATGGACAATGACATTAACAAATAATTTATGCGCGTGACAAGAACATTTGAAACGATTTATGCACATTGACATTTGATTTTTTGCACATACAACATTATTTCTGAAAATCAAAATTTTCTTCGCAAAATCGACGCGATGCAATGCCAAAAAATCACATTGTTAAAGAACGACAAGTATATGCACCTGGAAGACACCCTAAGGCGATCAAAATCCACCACAATTGCCTATGCCAATTCCTTTGGCAACCTTGTACATGCTATCTCCACCAGAACTTGGTCGCTTGATGTCCACCTCTTCATTGCTTCATTTGCTAAAAACGCATCACTTTATTTATGAAATAGAACATAGAAAATACAAGCTCATTTGTTTAGTAGAAAGATAAATAACTGCTTATTTATGTGGAATAACATCACCAAAACAGCGTCTAAAGGGCAAGACAAACTGCATATACTAGAAAGATTATCCATCTTCAAGCATCCTCTTGCCGAATCAGAGCTAAGAGCATTTTCTCGTAATCTCCATAAGTGTCTTTCACGATAGTACGCTCCAGAGGGACGCTGTTCCTCTTGTGGTACAACTCTTTTATTGTCTTCATGTCAACCTCTGCCCTAGTGCCAGCAACTCTTGTGAGTGCTCCTTCATCTGTTCCATGCTTATTGATCGCTTCGCGGAGAACCTTTTCAAAGTAGTCCTCAGGGTAGACCAAACACTCAACTGTTGCTTGTAATATTGAAACAAAATCTTTGTCCCCGTCATGTTCCAAATCCTGCCAATAGGAAACAAAACTATTACGCCTACTATCAACATGAATGATGTATGAATTGGTTAAAAAAAAACGTTTTTGTGCTCATACCTTGATTATTTCAGTGCCAAACTCATTCTTGTACTGATTGAGTGTTGCATTTATCTGTGCTTTGCTTCTTGTAGCCAAAATCATAATCAACTCGTCATCATTGTAATGCTTGCCTTTGATCTTCTCATGGAGAATCTTAGCCTCTGATTTGGCAAGTGTCATGTTTACCTCATCGCCATTGTACCGGTATGAGCTCACAAGCAACAGCAAGAGCTAAAGGGCATAGCACAAAGACAATGATAATACATCAATTTATGATCATACATGCCCTTTAGTCAAATCGATTGGCCAAACAACATTATTTGAAGTATGATCTTGTAGGTTCCCTCAGTTTCTACTATCTCTCTACATTTTGCAATAAGCACTTCAACAGTTTGTCTAATCAGCATCACTGCCTTTTCAGCTTTTATTTGTCGAGGAACCACTTTACATAAAGCTTTAATCTGAATGCAAAAAGAGGAGCTCAATAATTATCATCATATGTTGAATAGGATAAACAAAAGCGGTAAATCCTTGCGGAAATAAAAGTAGATAGATGCATTTAATGAGCAGAAATGTTCAAAAACGGGAATTTTGAAAGAAAATCGCCCGGAAAGTTAAATTGAACCTATAGTATAAATTTTGGAAAAAACATGGAAAAACATTGTATAGTATAAATTTTTCTACAGATCTGGAATTTTATAAAAAGTCTGTTCTAGACGCACGCCTAAAAATATAGAAACTTGAAGGATAGGTGGGATGGTGTATACAGTTTTATTGAAACAGGTTTTACTTGTTTCTTTAAGTTATATTTCCAAACAAGTATTTATCGGGTCTTTACATGTAAGAGTCATCCACCACCTACCTTCTATCAATGAACACTCTATTAGGCATGGTTTTCGGGAAAAAACAATAATGTATTGTTTTAATTAAATAAAAGTAATATTCTATTACTAATCTTTTATTTTCTTAGTGGAATAGATATAAATGACATTCAAGAAAATCTTTGGGAGTATATTATGTGACCATAAAACTCAGTACATAAGATGTATGTACAAGTGGATTCCGTTTATGGTGTACTATCTTAAACAAAAAATCTGTGGTGAATTGAATTTTTTTTTATAATTGACTGAAGTTTATCATACCACCATTAGTACGCCAAAATATTTAGTGTGTGACCGCTTGATCCAGACCGTCGGTGTTGGACACCTTAGTGGCTGCACTTATACGTGAAAGGGTCATGTATATAGGACTAGATCGATTCGATATGAGGATCTCGTACTAAGTCCAAAACGAGAGACTTTAAATTGAATCATTAGATTACCACTTATGGACTGAATTTTAATTCTGATGTGATTATATACTCATGCCTTATCAAGGATGACGTTTGATTTGACGGTATAGTTGGCTAAGTAGTGTCTTCCTTAATCCCGACCATTTTGGCTTCACTTAAGATTGACAGACGGGAATGTAAGTCGCAAAGATGGAGCCCCCTCCTTCCTCGAAAAGGAAGTAAATACATGGTTCATTCGTTAGTTGATCCTAGTACTGATCGATTGCGTGCCTCTGATATGATCAAAGGAAATCGGTCACTAGGGTTAATTGTAGTTCGAGGACAAGATATTATGGAGAGGTCTTATGGACAGTGCCTTGCTCCGTATATGAACTGTTTGTAGAATGTTATCTATAGGTAATTGTTATATCAGTGGGCGCTCGGTATCCATATGCATAGTAGAATGAATATATCATATATTCTAAAATAGTGCAATTTGCGCTTTATGGTGATATAGTGCTAAGATTAATGAGGCAGGTGATTCGACTGAAGAGTTTGGTTAGATGCTTGAATCATTGGAGCTTTTGGATATAGGTCCAAGGTCCCCGTATTGTCTACTCGCAGGGCCGACCCTGGTTTTTTTTGGCCTTCGACGACTTTGCTGAAGTGGGCCTTTTAGTTGTCTAAATTGCAAATTTAGTTCTGTAATTGGACACGTTTTGCAATTTTGGTCCTGGTTTTTCTCCGGTCACAATTTTGATCCTGGTTTTTCTCCGGTCACAATTTTGGTCCTTTAAGTGGTTATTTTCCAAAAATGGTCCCGAACGCCGGAAAATGCTGGCTAGACAACTTTTCCGGCCAAAAAATATGCCACGTCATCTGAAATTGACATGTTAGCAGACACGTCAACACCACTTTCCACGTTAGCGTTTTTTTTGCAATGAATAAAATGTTGCTATTCAGAGGATTCGAACCTACAACCTAAGACTAAAACTTTAAACACTTGGCCAACCGAGCTGCAACCAAATATGTCATATGAGACACAACATCTTACTTAAAGACATGTTTAATATAAAAATATTATAGATAATCTAATCATACATACATTTTTTTAAGAGTATAGATAGTATTTACTACACGTGGTGATACATTTATTGAATGTATATTTTAAGTAATATGAGAGGTTCTTAATTTTTTATTGTTCTTTTTTTTAATGTATTTTCGTAAATATGCAACTTATTCTTGTCATGTCGTGTTCTTGATTTCTTCCAACTCTTTTTCATAGTCACTAAACTGAACAATTAATTAAATTAACAAATGAAATGTTAAAATGAATTAATTAATTTTAGGGGGAAGGGGCCACAAGGACAAAAAATTAATAAATGGGTCGAGAAGCACAAAAGTAACATTTTCATGATTATAAAGGACAAAAATCACATTTGTTACTTTAAAATTGTTACTTCACGTGTTAATGTTACTTTGTATTTCACGATTGTTACTTCATATTTACTCTATTCCACATTTGTTACTTCATAATTGTTACTTTTGTCTGATTAAATTACAGTTTCCTTCTATCTCGATTTTTTGGTAATTTTGTCCTTCTGGACAAAAATCTATTAATTTTAATTATTCTCATTAAACAAAAGCAAGTTCTTGACAAAATGGTACAAAAGGAAATATTAATTACTCTGATTATAGTTAATAATACCGTTACGATCAGTCTGAAACAACAAGTAACTCTAACATGATGTAACAGCGAAACATTGAATGATATTACATTTTATCAAACGTATGTAGTACCATTGTCATATAACATTGCATGATTTGGTGTGTCAGAATGGTTCATTAAATTACGAGATGCATTGTGTTAGAGTGGTTGTAACAATTATATTATTTAGAAATTAAAGATAGAGAATGAAAGTAAACGGAAAATTAGTAGTGGTACTAGTACCCCAAGACTTCAATGCTGCAAAACCGTATGATCTAGGTGCATTTTCTTCCTTGTCATAACCACCTTAAATGAACAAATTTGAGAGGAAAAAAATAAAGATATATTAAGCTTATACAATACATATTATACATAAAAAATGGAACAATAAAAAATTAAGAACCTCTCATATTACTTAAAATAAATATTCAACAAATGTATCACCATGAGTAATAAATACTATCATTACTTTATAAAAAAAAAGTCTGCATGATTAAATTATCTATAATATTTTTATACTAAATACTACCTCTAGTCGAAGATATAAGTCATCATACACTTTTTCTTTTGTCCCACAATATAAGTCTAAATTACCAATGCAATATTAATTACTCTTTTCTCTATCTTACCCCTAATTTATTATCAATCCAACCATTTTTCATTACTTAACAACTATTGCATTAATGATAGTCAAAGGACATTTTAGACATTAACCATCAAATTTATGACAATCAACCCATTCTTTAATCTGTGTGAAAACAGCTATGATGACTTATATTTTGGACCGGAGGTAGTATGTCTTTAAGTAATATGATGTGTCTTAAAGATCAAATTTGGTTGTAGCTCGGTGGCCAAGTGCCTAGAGTTTTAGTCTTAGGTTGTAGGTTCGAATCCCTTGATCAGCAACATTTTATTCTTTGCAAAAAAAATGCTGACGTGGAAAGTGGTGTTGACGTGTCTGCTGACATCTCAATTTTGGATGACATGGCATCTTTTGGCCGGAAAAGTTGTCCATTCAGCATTTCCCGGTGTTCAAAACCATTTTTGCAAAAGAAAAACCATTTAAAGGACCAAAATTGTGACCGGAGAAAACCAGGACCAAATTTGCAAAATTTGTCCAGTTACATGACTAAATTTGCAATTTAGCCTTAGTTCGAAGTATTTTTCTTCTTTTCAAAAACATACTTACTCTTCTCATAAAAAAAAACATACTTACAAAATATTATTTCAACATCGCGTTTCTAAATCTGTAGAGACAAAATTCAAATTCTTTGATGTTAGATATTTTTTTCATATATTGTTATCGTTTGCATTTTGTTTGCTGTAACAAAACGGGGTTCGATCTATCAAATTGATGCATCTGAGTTATTATAAATTTAGGTCTTTAGCATAGGGCTGGCCTTGGATAGACATGTATGGGCTCTATCTCCTAACATTCTCTCTGCCCACTTCACAGGACATTTTTTTGATATATATATATATATATATATATATATATATATATATATATATATATATATATATATATATATATATATATATATATAAGAGATTTCCCAACTTCCAATGAAAATGAAAGCACGTCACATGACATGTATAGAGAGCACGAGCAAGGACGGAACCAGGATAAGGCTTGGGTGGGCGCAGCAGCCCACCCAGATTTTAATTATTTTCATTACATCAAAAATCTTATATAATCAGTCCGATACAGTTAGTTGTCTTAATCCAGCTCACCCGACCATACAAATATTATCCATTAGCCGACCCGACCACCAATTTCTGGTTCCGTCCCTGAGCGCGAGTGAGTGTGCGCGCGTGCTTGTGATTCACAACTTTCAGGCTAAATTACAATTTCCATCTTGTAACTGGACACGTTTTGCACTTTTGGTCCTGGTTTTTCTCTGGCAACAATTTCAGTCCTGTAAGTGGTCTATTTTTTATAAAAAAAATAGTCCTGAAGGCCGAAAAATGCTGACCAAACACATTTTCCGGCCAAAAAATTGCCATGTCACATTTTCCGGCCAAAAAATTGCCATGTCATCCGAAATTGACACGTCATCCTTCCACGTCAGCACAAATTGCCACATCAGCATTTTTTTTGCAAAAAATAAAAGGTTGTTAATGGGGGGATTCGAACCTGCAACCTAAGGCTAAAAACTTAAATGCTTCACCATCCAAGCTACAACAACAAATGTGTTTTAAAACACAACATATCTTTTAAAGACATGTTTAGTATAAAAATATAATAGAAATTTAATAATACCGACAATTTTATTTTTTTAAAAGTGTATATATATATATATATATATATATATATATATATATATATATATATATATATATATATATATATATATATATATATATATAGTATTAGTTACACGTGGTGATAAATTTATTGAATGTTTATTTTAAGTAGTATAAGATGTTCTTAATTTTTTATTTTTTTATGTATAATATATATTGTATAATGCATGTGATATAATATATGTTTATTTTTTATATCAAATTTGTTGATTATAGCGGGAAAAACAGGAATGAAAAGAATAGGGTTACGGTACACCGGGATTGTCATAACTGCCTTAATCAACAAATTTGATATAAAAAACAAGCATATATTAAGTCACATGCATTATACAATATATATTATGCATAAAAAAATAAAAAATTAAGAACCTCCTATATTACTCAAAATAAACATTTAATAAATTTATCATCACTTCTAACGAATACATATATATATATATACTTTTAAAAAAAAAAGGTCTCTATTATTAGATTTTCTATAATATTTTTATGTTGAACATGTCTTTAAAAAATATGTTGTGCTTTAAAACACATACGTGGTTGTAGCTTGGATGGAGAAGTGTCTAAACTTTTAGCAACCATTTACAGGACTGAAATTGTCGACGGAGAAAAAACCAGGTTCAAAATTGCAAAATGTGTCCATGACGGAAATTGTAATTTAGCCCAATTTTCATGCACCCGCTGATTCATTTTTGGCGTTAAATCAATAATCATGGCTGGCAAGGGATTTTCATCCTACTCACTATTATAATCATCCCAAAGAGGCCGTTTGGAATGCATTAATTACAGGTAGGTACCGGATGATTATATACTTGTGTGATTTTATCTCCGGAATAAACCAAGTAAAATTATTCTGTTTCATTTTCTTATACCATTAAAACAATTGATCCTGATATAAAAAGTACTCCTTTTAAAAATTTCGAAAAAGGTTACTTATTCAGCTGAAATGGTTATTACCGCTTCTACTGAATCTTCTACTTCCGCAAAAGTGGAAGAAAATTTTGAAAATCAGAGGAGGTGTTCTAAGCCCTGTAGCAAAATTCAACTTAGATCATCTCATACCCAAAAAAATGAGTCTTCAAAAAACGTTGTTAAAAATCGGGTTGTCGATACAGAAAATCTGTTAAAGTGTCCCACATTGGGAACTTGTGGTTGTTTCACCCACCATATTAAGAGATGGACTTCCCTCACCTCACAACCTAGATTTTGGGGATGAGGCCCCTCCTCTTATATGGGCTTGGGCCTATGTTTTCCACATGGTATCGGAGCCACCCTTTATTGTGCAAGTGTTGGGCCTTTTTGTTGGCCTTGTGTGCCCGGCCCACACTTGAGGGGGCGTGTTAAAGTGTCCCACATTGGGAACTTGTGGTTGTTTCACCCACCATATTAAGAGATGGACTTCCCTCACCTCACAACCTAGGTTTTGGGGATGAGGCCCCTCCTCTTATATGGGCTTGGGCCTATGTTTTCCACAAAATCAGAGCAGGCCAATCAAGAAACTAGCCCGACACACTGTTAAAGGTTCTGATTCTTTGGCTCCTGCTAAGGCGGCGCCTTCTTCAAAATTAAGAAGAAGTGATTTTGGTTACGGTTTGAAGAGTGCACCTCGTAAGATGAAATTCAAATCAATTAATGCACTTTGTGCGCGACAACAGCTCATGCCCATGATGATTTTGGTTACAGTTTGAAGAGTGAGACTCATAAGATAAAATTCAAATCAATTAATGCAATTTGTGGGCGGAAAACAGCTCATGCCCATGGTGATTTTGGTTACAGTTTGAAGAGTGAGGTTCGTAAGATAAAATTCAAATCAATTAATGCACTTTGTAGGAAGACAACAACTCATGCCCATGGTGTCGGAGATCAATGAGGGTACTACTGACAAAGTTGCTGCAGTTGAAGAAATGCTGAAGAATGAGGGTGCAGAAAAAATTGTTGAAGTTGAAGAAAATTTGAATAATCAAGCAATGGTGGTTGAAAATCAAAAAGTTATTATTGATGATGATGAAGATCAGGGCAATTGTGTTCTTTTTTTTAATATTTGTTTTTTCCTGTTTTGTTTTCATTGGGATATTGAATGCAGTGTTTTTTTTTATGGGTTTTTTTTTTTTTTTTTTTTTTTTTTTTGGAAAGGGAATGCAGTGTTTGATTATGAGAATAGTTATGTTAAAACGATTAATAAAAGATCATCTCAAGTCATTAAGAGTGTGTTTGGTAGGGAGAAATGAGATGAGAAAAGAAAAGATTATATTTCTTTTCTCAATTTAGACGTGTTTGGTTGGTTGGGAAAAGAAAAATGTATTTTCTCAACTCACCAACATTTCTCCAAAAGTGATTCTTTTCCCTGTTTTCGATTCTCAGCCTACAGTAAAGAAAAGTTCATAAAGAATAGAAAAGTTGGTTTTTCCCACCACTTATCTTTCCTCGTATGAGGAGCATGATTTGTATAATCGTATCATTTTTTTTCCATTATCTTGTAAAAAAAAAATTTTATTTTTTGTTCAAAAAATAATAGGGGGAATGAGGGAGAAGGACAAAAATATTTCATCAATTGAGTAGAAGGACAGTCTTTTGAAACTTTTGCATAAAGGACAAAACTATTTATTCACTGTCGAAATTCACTTGTGTTCGAAATTCACTGTTTAAATTCACTGCCGAAATTCACTATCGAAATTCACTAATTTTCAAAATTCATTGTCGGGATTCACTGATTTTCGGGATTCACTGTCAAAATTCACTATCGAAATTCACTTATTTCGGGATTCACTATGGAAATTCACTGATTTTCGGGATTCACTGTTTGTCCTTCTCGCTATAAAAATTATGCAGTTGTCCTTCTCCCTATAAAAAATATGTAGTTGTCCTGTTGCTTAATAATATTCCAGATTGTGTCCTTATCCCTAATTTCCCAAAAATAATATACTCAATAAAATTTCACCCATAAAATATGATTATATTCTTTCCCCAAAAAAAATTCGATTACATTTTTCATGACAGCCAAACATGCTTCGGTGAGAATAAATTATATTATTTTATTATCAATTCTCATTTCAAAAAAAGAAAGATAATCATTTCTATTCTCGGCATCTTTTCTCTACATACCAAACACAAGCTGAGAATTTATTCTTTTCTATTATCAGCTTTTCTTTTCTCAGGTCTTTTCTCATCACTTTTCTTTTCTCGACTTTTCTCTATACCAAACGTGCCCTAAGCCACTCCCTCTTTCCAAAGATTATCTCAAGTCATTAAGCTACTCCCTCTTTCCAAACGATTAATAAAAGATTATCTCAAGTCATTAAGCTACTCCCACTTCTCAAGTCATTTGAGTTTTTCACACAGATTAAAAAAATGGTTGAATGACATAAATTTTAAAGAGAAATGCCTAAAATATCATTTGACGATCATTAATGAAACGGTTATAATGTATTGGAAAGTAGTTCGATTGTTAATAAATTAGGGATAAGATAGAGAAAAAAGTAATAAATATTTCATTCATAATATATAATTACTTATATTGTGAGACAAAAAAGGTAGAGTGACTTGTGTAATTTTTAGACGGAGGAGTATTAAAATTAGAAAGAGCTAAACCTATTTATCCACATCATTTTCTACTAATTAAGAGTTAGCATCAATGGAGACATGAATAAGACATCAATAAAGGTCTTGAATAATTTGGTAAACATTCATAAAATTATAAAATAGTTTAAAGGAAAAAGAGGGGTTAAACCACTAAAGTATATAATTCATTGCTAGTAAATTATAAGGGGGAATGAGGGAGAAGAATAAAAATATTTAATCAATTGAAAAAAAAGGACAGTTTTGAAACTTTTGCATAAAGGACAAAACTATTTATCCACTGTCGAAATTCATTTTTGTTCGAAATTCACTGTTTAAATTCACTGCCGAAATTCACTGTCGAAATTCACTGATTTTCAGGATTCACTGTCGAAATTCACTGATTTCGGGATTCACTGGGGAGATTCACTGATTTTCGGGATTCACTGTTTGTCCTTCTTGCTATAAAAATTACGCAGTTGTCCTTCTCCCTATAAAAAATATGTAGTTGTCATGTTACTTAAAAATATTCCAGATTGTGTCCTTATCCCTAATTTTCCAAAATTAATAATCATGGATGTCAATCTCGATCCAAACTGATTCATATTCACCTAAAGAGGTAGAGTATTTTTTTCTGGTAGGGTACAAATTTGAATTCTCATAATCCGCCAAAGGGAAGATAGGGAACGTAAGGTATGATTATATATTTTCTAGCAGTAATAACTTATAATACTTACCTGACTCACTATATAACTGGAAGGGTTTATTATTAAAAAGGACATTTGAATATAGAAATATGTAAATAGGATAGTGTAATTTTTTTGGGGTAAAAAGGACATTTCTTTATTCCACTGTGATTTAAATTCTCACGTATTGAACTACCAAATCGAATATATATTTTGATCTGATTGTCGAAAGATGGTATTTTTTATTACAGTTTTCCTTTTTTCGTCCTCTTTATTTAGACATCTCATTTGATATTTTTCCAACGTTATTTTCGAGGTCATTTTTTTGTAAAAAAGCACATAAACAGTGAAATAGTGAAAGATTGGATTTGAGGTCAGTTGCACTTCAGCAAACAGTGGTTTTGGGATTATGAAACAGTGAATTTGTCTTTGTCACCTAAATATATTTTCACTATCATGATTCCTATTTTTTACCTCTTTTTGTCCTTTTAAACAAGGGGGAATGAGGGAGAAGGACAGAAATATTTCATCAATTGAGTAGAATGACAGTCTTTTGAAACTTTTCCATAAAGGACAAACTATTTATCCACTTTCGAAATTCACTTGTGTTCGAAATTCACTGTTTAAATTCACTGTCGAAATTCACTAATTTTCAAAATTCATTGCCGAAAGTCACTGATTTTCGGGATTCACTTTCGAAATTCACTGATTTCGGGATTCACTGGGGAGTTTCACTGATTTTCGGGATTCACTGTTTGTCTTTCTCGCTATAAAAATTATGCAATTGTCCTTCTCCCTGTTAAAAATATATAGTTGTCCTGTTACTTAAAAATATTTCAGATTGTGTCTTTATCCCTAATTTCCCATTTAAACAACCCCCTAACTGAATATATATATATATATATATATATATATATATATATATATATATATATATATATATATATAAAACCTGTGGTTATGCTTGAGGAAAAAAATGGACATTAATTGATAAGTAAAAAGGGGTGTGGGAGTAAAACTGTTTGTATTTTGGAAAAAGATATGTTTGGTTATTGTTGGGAGGATTTTGCATCATAAAAACAAAAGAAAATTTATAAACCTATACTTAACATGTAAACTAACTCCTAACCGACCAAATATCGGGTAGTTGATAGCATAGTAGGGTAAGTACATGGTCGATCCACAGGGAATTGGGATGTTGAATCTAATTTCACTAATTCCTTTCGATTGTTACTTAGGAAAAACGAATAAACGAAAGAACAAATAAAATAAACGAAAAAGCAATTAAAATAAAGCTAACCTACGAAATAAAATAACACAACCTAAACTAAACTAAAGATACATGGGATCAAACAGTGCACAAACCAAGTGATTTCAATCCTATTTCATCTCATGATTTCAATTCAAATTGTGGTTTCACCTTTACACGAGATACAAATCCCTAATTCCTTAGTGAATATAATCTCAAGCTATGGATTCCTAATTCCTTAGTGAGTCCAATTTATCAATCTCTCATCTTCCGAATGTTGAGATCGATTTACCAAACAAAACTCGGTGTAGATTCAGGTTAACTCTCGTATTTTAGAATCTAACAACCTAGACAATTAACCAATTAATTTGTCACATAATTAATGATTAAAAATCCTATCTTTCTATGGTGATCTAGTCTACACAACTTCCGTATGTTGTAAACATCAATAGCAAACTGATCTCTCGATCTAGTTCACATAATAGCATCATAATCAAAGAAAGATACAAAATAAATTAAAGATCATGAAAAATAAATAAGGATTGAATAAATTAAATAAATAAACTCACGTAGTTTGGTACATGATTGAATCCATGAATCGAAAACGGAAGAAAAACGACATCCTAATCTAACCCGGATCACCCGAGCACAAGGCTCGGGTGACCGGCCTTGAAGAGCCAAGTTGCCGCTGCTTTACTGTGAATAATGCGGCTGAATAAAATTGTGTATTATTAGGGTTACAAGCTGCTGCTTTTTATAAAGGAGTATGTCGGCTGGAATAAGTCGGCTGGGACATATTTATTGGAATAAAACTTCTAAAATTCATATCTTGAGTTGTAGACCTCCAAAAATTATGATCCGAATGTCATAAAAAAGCTCTCGGAAAACTCTACAACTTTCATTAAGGACTCTTCTTCAGAAAACAAGAAAAATAAAAGAAAAATAGGAAAACAATGCAACTAGATGACATGCAACTAAATGATATGCATCTAAATGATATGCAAAAATAAAAGAAAATAAAAGAAAGAAAACTAGCCCACTCATTTGCAGCATGACATGTGTATAATCAACGTCTACCAAATAATGACAGGTTACGATAAACGACAGTGCTGTTTATTACTTGCAGTGTAGACGCGCTTTAAGACTCGTAAAAAGTGATAGCATTATGGAAAACCAACAGTTAGCTATTCTAAACAGATATAACTCATATGGAAATGGACGTAGCATACGGAAACCGACAGTAGCTACCCATATAAACTATAAAAAACAAAGGAAGCACGTAAGTCTTAAAAGCTAACAAGATTCATGACAGGATATGCATCCTACGTAAACGACATTAGCCACACTAAAAACAAAACATAATAACTATAGCATACGTGAAACGACAGTTACTATAGCATGCATGAATCAAGGAGAAGAAATAAAATCATTTATTCAACATGGATTCAGTAGATGGAAGGGTATAAACATGTATGTTCAGAACATCTACGTAAAATGAAATAGCCACAGAAGCTCTAATGAAAGTAATCCAAGTTAAATTAAAGCATCAAGAAAAACAGAACCTGGACTGCATTCCGGACGAACGTTCAAAGGAAATCTCAGCACTGGACGGGCGTTCCACTTTTCAGACGCTCGTCTGCCTTGAAAACCGACCGGACGGGCGTTTAGAATTACAGACGCCCGTCTGATTCTTCAAATCAGAGCAGGATTGAAAATTCTGGAACGGACGAACGTCCCATAATTCCAAACGCTCGTTTACTCAAGACGTTAGGGATCGGACGGGCGTTCACTTACCCGAACGCCGTCCAACGATCAATTTGCATATAAAACGCAGAAACACAAAGAAACCCTAATTTCTTAAAAGATCATACATCAAATATCACAGAGCAGCCACATCAAATTAAAGCACAGAGGGTTAGACTAGATACAAACAAACATATAGTTCACGTTTCACAAATCGAGTAAAAAACTTTTTGCCCATTCTTAACCCAACGGTTATCGAAACACGGCAAAAATAAAAACTCTCGATTTGTTAAACGCTACTTTTATTGAAATAAAATAAAAACAAATAAAACGTAACAAAATAGAAAAATTAACGAAAGAAGATTCAACAAAACACCGATTCCCCGGCAACGGCGCCACTTTTTGTTGGGGAGATTTTGCATCATTAAAACAAAAGAAAATTTATAAAACCTATACTACCATGCAAAACTACCTCCTAACCGGCCGAATACCGGGTAGTTGCTAGTAAAGTTGGATAAGTACGGGTATCGATCCTCAGGGAAAAGGGATGTTGAATCTAATCTAATTAATTCTTCTTTATTAACTAAACCTAAACCTAAACTAGAACGGAAAAATAATCGACGGAGGATTGTTAATCCAAAGCCATGAAATATAGTTCTTGGACAAAATAAATAAAACTACATCTACGAAAAACAAAGAAAACTAACTATCAACTGACCAACCATAAACAAACCATGATCAACCTATTTCCAACAACCATCACCCCATCGAAGGAAATAAGATAGACAAATATTTATTCACAAGTTATCTTGGATTATTATCTTATCTAAAGAAGCGTTTCCTCTTCCGATTTATCACGCCATTAATTAGTTTACCTTCCGGTCTTAACTAATATCGATGCAAATCAAAGATATGGATTGAATCCTAACCTAACAACATTATCCCTCAACTTCCGTTTGTTGGAATAATTATTGTCAATCTCCCTCACGATAATCTAACGAATCTATCAACTTCCGTTATCTAAATTCGATTAACATAAACCATACAAAACATGAAAGAGAACAAGAACAACGCAATGAAATAAACACATGAAAAATCTCATCTTTCCGGTAACGGTGATATCCCTCAACTTCAATCTAAGATAATCTTGCATCGAATTAATTAAATTGTGGTTCTCTCGTAAACCTAGATATTTAACCTACGAACTTCCGTTATGTATAGATTAAAAATCTAATCTTTCCTATGGCGATCTAAACTACACCGACTTCCGTCATGCGGTAGCATCAACAAGCAATAATCTTCCGATATGAATTGCACGATAACAATTAATCATAGGAAAAGAAACAACTTTAAATTGAAACTTACAAAACATCCATGAAAAAGAAATCAAGTTGCAGCTGGAAAAAGGAAGCTTCAAAGTTCATCCATGGCTGCTCAACTGTTCATGGCTCGAACAAGAAGAAGAAAAACGGAAAAGAAAAAGAAAAAACCTAATCTAACCACCGGCCGGCCAAGCATGAAGCTCAGCCGGCCGGCTGCTGCTCATGCTCGACTTTTCTGGGTTCTTATGAGAAGCTAGGGCGTATTGTATCTGATATTGAATTAGGGTTCAACAATGCGCTGTATTTATAGCAAATTGAAGTCGGTTGCTACAGTAAACTGGCCGGACGCCCGTTTGATCACAATGGGCGCCGTCGTCCAGTGGGAGTGGACGGAGAGTGAACGCTTCGTTTGAAAGGCGTCTGAACATCCTGTACCAAAATTAAGCTCTGAGAACGCCGGTTTGAACATGCCGGACGCCGGTTTGAGAATGGACTCAAACTTCTAAAATTCATATCTTGAGTTGTAGACCTCCAAAAATTATGATCCAAACGTCATAAAAAAGTTCTCGGAAAACTCTACAACTTTCATTAAGGACTCTTCTTCAGAAAACGTCTTTTTGATTAGCCCGTCATATTACGAGTCGTTTTCGGGATTTTCCCAAGCTTTATTTCATCTTCATCCTCTTGTATCTCTTTCTTTCCATTTTAATCTTCAATCAAACATCATTTAGACCTCTTCAATTCCACATTTGTGCACCTAAAAGATGACAAAACCGAGCAAAACGTAAAACCATACAAAATAGATAATAAAACCACGATATTTACTCGATTTTGCATTTTAACTATTCAAAACGTCATTTGCTCAATTAATCGATTATAAGCTCGAATTCTACGAAAAACATCCATATATGGGGAATATTGATATAAAATATATCCTTATAAAACGTATAAAATCACCCTTAACAGTTATACGATAATAAAGCTGTAAAATCTCACATCGGTAAGTAAAGTCCTGCTCACCCCCGTATAAGTGTGAGACATAAAGGTCTTGTCAACTCGGGATAGCCCTTTTAGACCCAGTGAGGACGACGGTCTAAGTAGTTGATCAGACCATTTATGACTCATTTAGCGCTACCAGGCCCGGGATCTGGGGGCGTTACAGAATGGTATTCAGAGCCGACTATCATACGGAACTAAGTGCCACACCGTGAGAGGCGGTGGGGGCCACCTCTAGAATCCTATGGTAGGGACGAACTGGGACAAGTCATGGTCGTCCTGGCGAGGACGCTAGTCCCTTATAAGGGGGGAGAATGTAAATTCCCACATCGGTAAAGTCCTCTTCACCCCCATATAAGGGTGAGACATAAAGGTCTTGTCAATTCGGGTTAGCCCTTTTAGACCAAACGAGGACAACGGTCTAAGCAGTTGTCCGGACCATTTATGACTCATTAAACGCTACCAGGCCCGGGGTCTGGGGGCGTTACAAAAGCTGTCTACATATCCTTCATCCTACAACAAGTTGTTTGTATCTTATGGCACATTTTTCTAATTGTATTCTTAGAATATAATTTTGTTCAACCATGATTATATCATGTAATTAGACCAGAAAATTATGGGGAAAATTGCAAAAATAGTCGTGTAACTTGGCTTATTTTGCATTTTAGTCCTAGTTTTGCTCTGGCGAAAAACAAAAAGTCATATAAAAATCCGGCCAGGAGGGCTGTTTTTGCAACAAAAAAAAAAAAGAAGTTACAGGACTATTTTTTTCACCGGAGCAAAACTAAGACTAAAATGAAAAATAGGACAAGTTACAGGACTATTTTTGCAATTTTCCAAAAATTATGATATAAACTGTTTTAACATAACCTATCTTATAGCATACAATCACCCCTTGAAAAAGGAAAAAACATGAAAAAAATATTAAATAAAAAAAACCATTCTTCCTTCAATCAACCAATGGTGGAGGAAGATTGAGATCTGGGACGCGGTACGTCTTGTCGTCAAGATTGCCCAGATCTTCATCTTCATCATCATCAATAATAATAATTATTTGATTTTCCTGTGCCATTCCTTCATTCAATTTTTCTTGTACATCAGCATTTTCAGCACCCTCATCCATCAACATTTCATTTTCAACAGCAGCAACTTTTTCGGCACCTTCATAGATCTCCTCCGACACCATTGCCTGATGATTTTCTTCGCTACCGTTAACCAAACCTGCAGCAGCCATTGCATAAATTTTATTAGCAAATTGATCACGATTTAACAAGTGATTAGAGTGTGGAAGTTTGAATCCATACAAGTTACAGACAGCGTACACCGAACTTAGGAGTTAGGATGCATATTCTGTGGATGGGCAATGAGTTAGGGATCAACCTTTTTTTTAAGAAGAGGAGGATGAACAGTACCTCTCGGTCGGCGGTGAGCAAAAGAATTCATGTGCCCGTAAAGTGCATACTTTGATTTGAATTCTTTTTTACAAGGCTCACACATGAAACTGCTACGGCCATTTCTTCTCGATTTTGAAGGAGGCCCCTCAGCAGGAGCCAAAGAATCAGAACCTTCAACATTGTGTAGGGCTCGTTTCTTGATTGGCCTGATCTGATTTTCTGCATCGACCACCCGATTATTAACAACATCTCTTCTAGAGTACTTGTTTTTTCGAGCTATTGGAGTATAAGATGGTCTACGTATAATTTTGCTACGAGGCTTAGAACACCTCCTCCAATTGTTAAACTTCTCTTCCTCGTCTATGGATGATCCAGAAGTAGATGAAACAGTTTCAGCCGAAAAGGTAACATTTTTCGTTATTTTTAAAAGGGAATTTTCATCGGGGGCATTCGCTCTAATAGTAAAAGCGCCCTTTTCAGGAAAGGATTTTATCAAAGATTTAGAAGAAGTTGTACTTTTTGGAAAACTTTTATTATCTGTAAAAGAAACATTTTCAAAAGAAATCTCTTTAGAAGATCTCGGAAAAACATAAGGTGAACTCGTCCCGACAGAAGCAATTTTTCTTGGGAACAGTTCATAAAGATTTTCTTCTGACGACTCTGAAGATACATCAGAGTTGGCAGATGTAGGGATTGCAGCAGATGAAAAGTTATAAACTCTACTTGAGGTTGGACGTAGAGATGGTGGTGGACGTCGTACTAATCGAGGACGGCGTTTGGGAAGGATTTCATCAGAAGAAGAAGGAGGCGGATATTCAGAGGAGGAAGATGAAGTACAAATTTGTTTGTTCTTCATCTTTGGATTAAAGTGAAACAGATTTACTTGATTTCTTCAAGTTATATCTCCGCACAATTAAGTATTTATTTGTTCTTTACAGGTAGGAATCATCCGTTACCTACATGCTATCAATGAACACTCAACAACCTCTGTTGGATTTTTCAGAATGCATGAGTAAGACTAAAAAACCTTAGGCAAAGATGGAGCCATGATTTCTTAGTCAGGTGTGCTAAACTTTTTTTTTATAATGTTACTTTATAGTATAATTTTTTCTACACATTAGAATTTATAGTTAATTAAAAAACACTCCATTCGTCCCAAAATATAAGTTATTGTGGGTATTTTCATAAATATTAATAAAGTGGTTGAATGCCATAAATTTTACTGAGAAATGCCTAAAATAACATTTAACTATCATTAATGAAATGATTATAGAGTATTGAAAAATAGTTGGATTAATAAATTACGTGTAAGACATAGAAATGAGTAATAAATACTTTATTGGTAATACAAAATGACTTATATTCTGTGACAAACAAAAAGATGTAAACTGACATATATTATGGGACGGAGGGAGTATGACACTTATGAAAAAAAAGCTTTTTAAGTATAGGTTTTTTGTCGGGAAGGACAGATTAATAAATAGGGGGAATGAGGGAGAAGGACATAAATATTTCATCAATTGAGTAGAAGGACAGTCTTTTGAAACTTTTGCATAAAGGACAAAACTATTTATTCACTGTCGAAATTCACTTGTGTTCGAAATTCACTGTTTAAATTCACTGCCGAAATTCACCGTAAAATTCACTAATTTTCAAAATTCATTGTCGAAATTCACCGATTTTAAGATTCATCGTCGAATTCATCGAAAATTCATCGATTTCGTGATTCACCGATTTAGATTCACTGATTTTCGGAATTCACTGTTTGTCCTTCTTGCTATAAAAATTATGTAGTTGTCCTTCTCCCTATAAAAAATATATAGTTGTCCTGTTACTTAAAAATATTCCAGATTGTGTCCTTATCCCTAATTTTCCATAATAAATAAACCAGGATGCAAGGATACCGATAATTAATTAGGACAAAACCTATTTAAATTTCCAAAAACACCCTTTTCCTATCTATCTATAAAATAAAATAAAAAAACCCTATAATTAACGGAGAGGGAGATAGTGTTTGAGTTGACGGACGGATTGGATTTGCATAGAAGATCGGAGAGGAAATCATTGATTTGATCGCCGGATGCCTGCTGGTATGGTAGTCCCGGCGGCGGCGATAATTGATGGCGCGGATGCCTGATTTTCTCCGGCTGATTGGATTTGATTTGATCGCCGGCTGATTTTCGCTGCCTGATTGGATTTGATCGCCGGCTAAAGCAACGGCGGCAGCCAAAAGAAATCAATGAACAACCTTTTTTTTTTTTTCTAATATATTTTTTTTTGTTGTTGATGCTGCGAATATGGAGAAGAAGGAGGGAAGAAGAGGATTTGGAGAAGGAGGTTTGCTACTTGACGGAAAGAGCAGAGGGATAGCTGAAGATTTTTTTGTTGTTGTTTTTTTGAAGAGGGTAGGGACGGTGAAGAAGACCGGAAAGGGAGGGTTATAGGCACCAGATTGAACGATTCACCGGAGAATCTTGAGCTGAGTGAAAAACATAACCATGGGCATTAGGATTTGGGGAGGAAAAGGAGGAACGTATCATTGTTACTATATTTTTTTTGTTTTACTACATGTATTGTTACTGCTAATTTTTTAACGTTACTACATTTTTTGCTGTAACTTTATCTATTTTATGGACTGAACCTACTTCTGTATTGGCTGTTACTACATTTTTTCGGCTGTTAATACTTGTCTATTGGATGTTACTACATTTTATGGGCTGTTACTATTTGTTTTTTGGTTGTTACTACACTTTATCTATTGTCACTACATGTTTAATGTGTAAAAAAATCCTGGGTATTTCGGTCCATTTATTATAAATTTGTCCTTTTTAATCACATAAAATGGAAATTATCCTTCCATCCCCATTTATAATATTTTTTGTCATTCTGGCCCATTTCCTTTTCAAGTAAAAAAGGATACTTAAATAAGTTTTAAGGGGGTATGATATATATTCCAAAAGTTATAAGCTAAATAACATTTACTATAAAAAAAAATAAGGCGGTTGTTCTTTTTTCCTCTCAATATTCTCTGACTAATAACATTTACTCTTCCATCCCTCATTTTTATAACTTATATCTTTGATCTACATCTCCAAAAGTGATTTAAAAAATCACAATATTTTTTATATTTTCTTTTTCATCCTCTTCGTCTTGAGACGTCATTTGATATCGTTGCATCGTTTTCCGTTTGATCACTGTCGAAATTCACCCGGTGAGTTTCAACATTAAATTTCAAATAAAGGTGAATTTCGACAGTGTATTTTCATATTACGTTCTCTTGAAATAAAGAGCTCGTAAATATAGAAAATTAGGGAAAATATATCAATTTTGAAGTTATAAATTAAGAGATATAAGTGTTTAGAAAAATTTGATTATCCCGTAAAAAAGTATAGTGGATTAGAGAGGTGTATTGTATTTTCTTTTTCTTTTTTCATGCGCATAGATAGCAGCAGTTAAAAAAATAAAAAATTTAAAATCATTTTTGCAAAACTTTTGAAAATATGAATAATTCACTAATGTTTACAGTAACCTAGTTTACTTCAATTGTTTGCAGTGGATATTGTAACTCTTTTAAAAAATGTATTTTAGAAATTTCAATATAAAACTGCCGCAAATACACTATTTATACTATAAAATACATATTTAGTATTGGAAGATAATTGTGGACAAAATATTTCTATTCACACTGAAAGAATGGGTGTACATGAGTATATAGTTACGGTGGAAGATTCTGGAGATCTCCAGATAATTACAAGTAAATACAAATAATGACATTTACTTTTAGTGAACAATATTTTATGTGATTACCACCCCTCAACTTGGCCGAGGGAGGAGGCCTAACTTGGCACGCTTATGTTGAAAGGCCGGACATGGTAATGATTTCGTGAGACAGTCAGCGAGTTGATCTTGAGCATTAACATGATCTATATGGAGACTGCCATGTTGAACATGATCGCGAATAAAAGGGTAATCAATCACAACATGTATCATGAAGGAATAGAGGACTGGATTGGAGCAAAATTGTGTGGTCCCATGACTGTCACAGTTTATGATTGATGGAGTGGGAAGAGTGAAGCCGAGATCACGCATAAATTCAGCAGTGGTAGACGCAACAGATCTTGCGGCGATTGGCCCATGTCAGGACCGTCTGATTTTAGAGACAAGGGGTTGGCTATCACATAGAGATGTGAGTTGTCAAAGAGTTGACTAGTCAACCAATGGAAGTCGCATGAGATGCGACCGCTAAGTGTACCCACCTTTCGAAATTGACCCGGTCGATCGGCCTATGTCGGGGATCGAGTCTACTAGATTGGATTCCATCCACTAAAGAATTTTTGAAAATTTTTGAAAGTCAATTGTGAGTAGTTGACTAGTGGGCACAAAATCATAAACCAAAACACCATTTTTTATTTTGCGTGTATAAACAACAACACTCTTTTTATCTTTATTTTTATGTTGTAGTTTTTGGCAAACTTTATTTCTATGTTATTATTCTTGATGGTTAAAACCGAAATTAAATGACTATTGCCTTTTGAGAAACGCTCTCAAATAAGGTTAAGTAATTTTAATCCTTTTAAAATAAGCAATGACACGAGCAACTACGTTGTAGTAGTTAGAGACAAGGAGACTACATATTTGATGTTGTGCTCTAAGACTTTAATTATTAGTCAAAACGGAAGCTCAGGATATGATTAAATCACTTAAAATTAGTTTCAACGAATTAATCATGTATTGGATACAACAATGTCCAATGGGTCATTATGTCATACGATGACAATTAATTCAAACATTAGATGCGTTGAATGTAAATGACGACGACGAATTTCGGAAAAGTTGTTTTCAAATTTGTAACATTTAAGTATCGACTTATTTCTTTAATCATTGTTTGAAAGTTAACTAAATAGTTTATGTTTTGAATATAATTCAAAAGGGTTAATAAACCATTTAACAAACTTTGGATTTTCTTTAAGAAAGAAAGTTAAAGACATAGCTCTTGTGATTTTTCTTAAGTCTTATGAAGGCTAAACTAAGAAATATTTACACGTGCTTAAGGGGTTAAAAGGAAAGGAATGACATGTACTTAAATAAGAGAACTTATTGAAGTCTCTATTCTAAGCAAGTAAGTTGAGATAAATTTATCTAAGCTCAAGTTGAACCTCAGATATATGATATCATACGAGTATGACTAAGTTATAATGATTAAATACGGAAGCAAACGTTGTAACATTTCCTTTATGGTATTCTGAATCGGGAAAAACTGCTAAAGGAACTAAATAAATGTTGTCACACTCAAAAGGAATGTCTCTAAAAGGTGTATCATGTCTTTATGAAAGACTGACATGGATGGTAATACAATTATTAGTTAAGTTAAGTTGATGGCTGAAGGCTATGAGGTGTGAACCTTGTAATTACCTTCTTACTGCCAGCTATGCTTAAGTCCATTCATATAGTGCTTGTTGTAGCTACGCATCATGGCTATATGATAGTGTTGAAAATTTTGGGCCGATGGCTTGATGTTCATAGACAATAACATGATATGTGAGATCCATTTATGGACTCAGAAAAGTTCTTCTACTTAAGTTCCTTGCATTGATAAATCAAAAGAGTTTGATTTCATTAAGAGAAAATGTGTGCCTTATGTGCAAAAGGGTTAGTGGGAGTGTCACTGGTTTTTGAGCAAGGTATTGAATATCCTTCTCGAGAACTGTCATCCCAAGTCATAGTCAATTAATGTTTGATAATTCAAGGTCTTTACGAAAGCTCTTGAAAGTTGCAGTTCTTATTTTGGAAATAAAAATCTATAGTGATAGATTTAGATGATGCTTGGTCATCACAGTTCACCTGCATAAATAGGATGCTAAAAGTGTTTAACATCGATCACATCAAGAAATACCTCTACCTGGCATTCTTGGGATCTATCTATGATAGGACATCAGTCCTGGAGATAAGGTGAAAGATGATACTTATGGAAGGTTCCATTTGCTACTGCAATATGATCCATAATAAGAGTTGTGCTAGATGTTCATACCCCATGAAGAGTCATGAGAAAGTATGAAAGTGATTATTCTAGATATCGAGAGTATACTTAATGGTGTTAAGGATGGGTTCCTAATATATTGAAACTTGGAATCAAATAAACATAGATATACATATGTATACCCTGAGTCTTATGAAGATAGTGGGAGCTACAGTCTGGGTTTGCAGTCACTTTAGTTAAGTGATACAATCAACTGGAAATGTTCTTAGCTACATATCACTATGAATTCTACAACTAAGCCAAAACACGGTAGTTCCTTAAAGGCGCAGCTGGAGCAGTACATGGATCTAAGAGGTTCATTCCTGAACCTTTATGGTTCTTCCACCTTTTCTATATAGCTGATATAGTGGTGGATTCATTGTTTGAAGCAAGCACCAAGGTCTCGTTAGAGATTCATGTGTGTTTTGAGGCGGTTTATTTTGACTTGATCATTTGGAGCATGATATGAAGATTGTCTGAGTCCCCACGGATAGTGATCCGTTCACACTTAGGGTTGGTTGCGAGTATTGCATGAGATTCTTGTGTCTCAACTTGGTCTTGTGTGTACGAATGATTGGTTTTAGGCCAAGTGGTAGATTGTTGAAATAATGTCCTAAACCAAATCGGGATGGACCGGATCCGACCGGGTCGGATCATTTCTACTATTTCTTTATGTTTATGCATATGATAAATGGCTTTATGTTATTCTATATTTGTTATATGATAACACCCTTAATATTAAACTGTGATAGAGAAACCATGATAGTGTTTATGGTTGATGAGATCTCGAATCATTTTATGAAGTTTGATACTTAAAATGCCTCTAATCGTATATGCTATTAAATGTGTCATTAATGGTACGATTAGACTAGCACGTATTAAATGTCCTTTATCTTATTGAAGATAGGGATACATCTCGTCTATCAAAGTTGTGAGACTCATGGACTGTACGTGGGTGTGTATTAGGGAATGCGTACGTTAGACTGACCACTCACTTTATTAAGTGTCGCATTATGTGGCGATTGTGTAATTATCCTAAGACCGAGTCTTCATGGCATCACGGTGTGGATTGTCATACTTTGGCACTATTGAGGTTTCCCCTAGCCATGGGGAGATCATGCGGTAGTGATTGGGTGTGATACTGAAGCATGCGTAGGATTCATGATTGTTCATCCGGAAATCGCGTATCCTATGAATGGGAATAAATATCCGAAAGGACCTTCTTATAAGGAATATCTTACTCTCATGAATATTTGCAAAGTGGAAGTAAATGAGTTACTTCGAGAGAGTATGATATCCAGATTATAAGATACGGTCGTTAATGTATTAACACTCGAGATACGATCGTATGGATATTGTAACAGCGATAGGATTATATTTACATGGTAACCGTTTCACATTAAAGATAGTAGTCATTGCATTTTACTCTTCCGATGATGAGAGTCATGGCGTGTTGCTAGACGCTATCCATGAGCATTTGGTATGAAGGGCATTTTCGTAATTGCACTTTGTGTCTACGGCCAACATATTCGGAAGCCTATCAGGTCACACACATAAGAACATCTAGCCGGATTAAAATGCGGTTATAGCAATAACCAAATAATGAAAGTTTTATCTCGACTATAAAGTGTTATAGTGATAAATTAATATGGTGGTATTTATTTATTATGAATAAATATAATACAAGATATTAATTATGTTGATTAATTAAATATACATATTTTATTATGTATATGTCGAAATATATATATGTATATACAATATACATGTATTTTGCAAATTAATTAATCATAGTATTATATCAATTAAGAATATTCCGGATGCCAATATTTTGGCATATGGGGTGCAGGTTATAAGTGTATGAAATACACTTGGATTGTGCAACTAATTAATAGTATATCATATATTAATATTGGATATTAATGAGTATAGATTTACATACATGTGTAAATTGATTTATGGTAATACATTAAAGATATATTTAATATAAGATATTTTCAATATATATCTTGAAAATATTTAATATAAGATATTAGATATTAATGAGATAAATCAATCAAAGATTTTTTCCTTATTTTACTAGTAAAGGTTTTCTTTCTCCCCACTCCACGCAAGAAGTTTCTCCCAATCAGATTGTGACTACATTGGGCGCCACCTTCATTATAAATAGGAGATGGGTGTCAAGTTCTTTTGTATCATCACAATTAGAAGAGTTTTACTTTACCAGAAAATTTGAGAGCTTCCTAGAGAGAGTTTTGAGAGAGAAAATATCGGTCTAGCAACCGGGTTTTTTCTAGTAGTAATCCAATGTGGGATTCCAGTGAGTTGTTTGTGTAGACTAGCGGTAAAGGCCGAACGCTTGGGAGGCTCCGTGCACCACTACTCCTTCATAGGCGATAAATCTTCGATCTTTTAGGTCATCCAAGGTAACTTTATCATATACTACTTTTATGTTTGTTGCTTAAACGAAGTCGATCCTGGTTAAAAAGGAAATAAATTTTGAATTCCGTTGCGTTCCCGCGTAAATTTCCTAACAATATGGCCTCCATCCACCTACTAATAAGTTGAAAACCACTCCCTATTAGGACACACATGATAAGATGCCCAAGTATCCAGAATCCACACATCCTTGTGCCCTGCTGACTCTGAAACTGTTAGGGCCATATCTTCTTCAGAGTTAGTGTCTTGTTTAGGGGTGTACACGGTTTGGTTCGGTACGGTTAATGGTCTTACCGAAACCGAACCGAAATTTTCGGTTAATTGAAATTCGATACTGAAACCGAACCGTTTGTTTCAGGTAACCGAAACCGAACCGTTTATTTTAGGTAACCGAATTGAACCGAACCGAAATATACGGTTTGGTTCGGTTAGGTTAACCAAAATTGAAATAAGAATAACAATTCTATTCGGTTATAAACGATTTGGTTTTTATTCGAATTTTTAATTCAGTTAAAAACTTGTTCAGACAACGGTTCGGTTATATGCAATTTTTCATAAACGCTTATAATATTTTGATTATGAAAACTAGTAATACAAGTTAATTATAGACAATTTGGTTACAATCTTCTATTCAATTTCTGTTAACCGTTCGTTTATGGATAATTTATAGAGTTATCCGTAACCGAACCGTAAATTTCGGTTTCTTTGTGATACAAACCAAAACCGAACCAAAAGTATTAGTAACCGAACTGAATTGAACCAAATGACCTCTTTCGGTTCGTTTTTGGATAATCCGTATCCGTGTACACCCATAGTCTTGTTCCGTCAAAGCAACAGTACCCTTGCTAGTACCATGTTGCTTCTTTCTCTTTGGACATTCATTTTTCCAATGTTCTTGCTTTTTGCAGTAGTTGCAGACATTCTTAGCCTTAGGACCCTTAGAACTCTACTTCGATTTCTTCTTTCCAGAGTTGCCTGATCCTCTGTTGACTCCACTGGCAACCAATCCAGCAGACTGACTGTCTGTACTAGGGGTGTACATAGTCCAGTCCGGTCAGTTTTTCACAAATTTTCGAACCGAACTGTTTGGACGGTTCTGAAATTATCAAAATCAATTTGGACTGAACTCACCTATGTAACCGACCCAATAATCCAATCCGGTATGGACCGGTTTCAGTGTTACACTATATTTTAGTTTTATCTAAACAAAGATTTGTTTTTGTTCCATTCCATGTAAATGAGGACTTTAAATCAGCAACATTGATGCATATTCAAAGTAATTAATGCATATACACCAAACAACCAAACACACCAAATAATAACTCGCTATCACTCGCCCAAATCAAAATGATAAGTTGATAACTTTTTAGCTTTCTTTCTTCAATTTCAAAGATTTCACACCGTTGCACGAATTGATTCTAATAAAGATGGAAAAGACATTAACACTGATTGACGACAGAGGTTGTTGGTGGTTCCATGGTTTGGTGGCAGTTTTTTTCTTTCAAGAAGGAGGAGTGAAGGCTGAAAGAACTGGGGAAGCTGCAAATTCAGGTCCGTTAAGTTGAATGTGGTGGAAGAGTGGAAGGATCTAGAGAGAATCGAGGGAACATAGAGAGATGTAGATATGTTTAGAGGCCGGAGCTTAAGGTTAGAGGCGTGTAGTGCTTATATATAGGGATTAAAAAATATTTAAATATATATAATGTATGTATATCATTTTTAATAAATATAAGATTGTAACCGGTTCGGTTCGGTTATTACCGGTTTTTCCAGATAAAACCGAAAATTGGATTGAATTCACGGTTCGGTTTTTGTCCAATAAAAAACCAATTGAAAAAATGCGGTTTATGATTTTCAATCCAGTTTGGTCCAATCCTGTCAGTTAGTCCAGTTTTTCAATTTCTCTATACACCCCTAGTCTGTACTAAAACCAGATGCCTTATGACGTAGTGCTCAATCATGGAGTGATGATCTCACATCCTCCAATGACACTGAGTCCTTCCCAACAATAAAAGACTGCATTAAGTTCTCATATGATGCAGGTAATGAAACAAATAGGATCAATGTTGCATCTTCATCTTCAATCTTCACATCAATATTCTTTAGGTGAAGCAATATTGTGTTCAGCTGACCTAGATGATCCCTCAACCGAGTGCCCTCATGCATCCTTAGACTAAACAAACATTGCATCAATAACAACTTTTTGGTTAGAGACTTTGTCATGTACAGACTCTGAAGCTTGGACCACAGCTTCTCTGCACTGTGTCCTCTACAGAAACTTCTGTGAAAATATCATCTGACAAACACAACATAATTGTTGAATGTGCTTTCTCCACCATTTCTCAGCAATGCTTTCTTCTGTTGATTTTGACAAAGGACCCCATAGTCCTTGTTGTTTCAACAAGGCACACATCTTGGTCAGCCACAAACTAAAATTGTTTCTTCCTGTAAACTTGTCAATCTTGACGTTTAAATCAGACATCTTTTCTCACCAGAGAAGCTTGCGTAGATCCCAAATCCTAGCGTCAATTATGACATTGGTGCCAATCTACCTTGCTCCAAACAAATGAACAGATTTTTTGATGAACCTGGACGCTCTGATATTTGTTTGTAATTACGGATCGAACAAGGAGTGATGGTGATTGTGAGTAAAGATAAGCAATTAACAAGTAAACAAACATAAAAACAATAAGAACATAGATTTAACGTGGTTTCCGGCAATGTGCCGACTACTCTACGGACAAATGAGGATTATTTTATTATCATGAGAAAGTTATAATTACATGCAATTACATATGGTATTTACAACTTTGGGAATCAAACCCTAACCGACTAAACAAAAATGACTGAAATACCTCAAAAATAACCTTATCCAAACAGGAAAACCATGCAGACGTGTTCCCCAAGTATTACTGAGAACCAACTCAGCAATCTGAACATCAGCAGGTTGATCAACCCTGATGACTTGCCCCAGCTGAACACCAAACTTCAGCAGACACCTTCAGGCCTTGCGGACTACCATAGTTTTCACACAGATTTAGCAAAGTATCATACTCAGCTGACCAAACTCAGTAGCATAGTTTAAGCCACCATTACAAATGCTTATATTGAGAGAATTTGTTAACCGCAAAGGAAATATCTGGGCACATAAAGGTCAAGTTCTGCTGGCTTCTTAGAACCATAAGATAATAAGATGGATCATCGAGAGGAGAGCCGTATTGAGTTGATAAATTCGAAATATCGTCCGGTAAAGGTGTAGCAACATGATTTGCATGATGCATTTGAAACGGTACTCTTATGAGAGAAAATATACCCAGTAGAATTGGGAATGACCTCAATACCAAGAAAATATGATAACGAGCCAAGATCCTTAAGGGAAAACCGAGCTCCCAAAGATTAGATAAATGGTAAAGAGCAGACTCATTATTAATTGTAATAATAAAATCATCCACATACACCAAAAAATACAAAATAATTCCACTAGAGTTAAAAATCAAATAATGTAGAGTCAGCCTGAGCATTTTTAAAATGACAAGAAAGAAGAAACCCTTCAAGCTCATCAATATCGTACCAAGCCTGAGGGGATTGCTTTAAACCATAAATAGCCTTGCAAAGCCTGCAAACATAATGAGGATAATCAGATCGAATTGAAAACACCAAAAGGCTAAGAGAGATAGACGGCTTCCTGTAATTGACCATGTAAAATGCATTATTAATGTCAAACCGGCGTCCTTTGTGTCCGAGCAAATGTAATAACAACTCAGATAGTAGGAGGCTTGACAACCGGGCTAAATGTCTTAGAGTAATCAATGCCCGGGCATTGAGAAAAGACTTTGTGGTGATCAATGGAGCTTTGTGGCGATCAATGGAGCCATCCGACTTGTATTTTAACCGAAAAACACATTTTAAGTTGATAACCTTGTAATAGGGACAAGTAGGGATGATGTCTTAGGCGTGTTTACCCATCAAAGTGTCATACTCCTCTTGCATTGCATTTTTCCGCTGTTGATCCTTAAGATATTGTGGAACAAATGTTGGTTCAGCATTGGGTTGAGAAGAAATTTGGGAGTGTTGGTTGAGTTTCTGGATAGGTTTGTGAATATTGTTTTGTGACCGAGTACGCATAGGATGAGCTGGAGCAGTAGGAGGAAGTGGTGGATCCGGAGAAGTGAGTAATGGATTGGATGGTCGGGGAGAAGAGGAAGAATGATTAGTTGGAGGGATTGTGTATTAGAATCAGAAGGGGGAAGATGTTTGGAAAGGGGAAGACGGATTCGACAAACATCACATGACAAAAGACATAAAGACGCGAGTCCAAAGGATCAAATAAATAATAAGCATGTTGATTAAGGACTTAGTCCAAAAAGACAAAGGATTTGGAGCGAGGTTGTAGCCTGTGATAAGCGTAGGGACGTAACTAGGGATAATACACACAACCAAGAACACACAACTTCTGATAATTGGAGGCATTTTAAAGATAGATTCATAAGGAGTTTTCTTGTTGAGGGTGGGGGTAGGAATGCAATTGATAAGGTAGACTGCATTGCAGAAGGCATAATGCCAAAATGTGTTGGGAAGATAAGCATGAGAGAGGAGAACAAGGCCATTTTCAACAATATGCATGTGACGTCATTTAGATAGACCATCGTGTTCAGGGATGTGGGGAGGTATAATAAAGAAAGAAATGACATTCGTACTAAAATAATCATGAAGATAGATGAATTCAACGCCATTATCAGAATATAAGGTTTTAATAGAGTGATCAAAAAAATTCTCAACAATGGTGCAGAAACGAATAAATGTAGAAGCCACATCAGACTTACGAGAAATAGATAGGTATTCACGGTGGACATAATAATATTTATAAAAACAAGAAATTGGTTAAAAAAAAAGAAAGAGTATTGGGCGGTGGTTTAAAAGCGGAAGAGGATCGTAAGCGGAAGAGGATCGGGCGTGGGTTCGCCATTGTTAAGGTATCGAACCCCGCCCTTGGTTCTGAAACTATAAAGAAAAACTAGAATACGAGCAGAAACATAGAAAAATACTGCATTGATGTTTTATTGAATTTATCAACAAACAGAAATACAATCACTATCTATAGGAAGAGTAGTGATAGTGCCACAACAAAATGGCCATAATAAAATGCACAACACACATTTGGACCATTTATTATGATGTGGGACCTATTGATTCAAATAGGTCCCAAAAAAATCAATGGTTAAGAAAGTTGTTGTGGTACTTTGTTGTGCACATTTTGTTGTGGACAAGCATTTCTCTTATAGTACAATAATAGTCTAAATGATAACTTATCATTCTATCCTAAATTATTTAAATAAAGCTTATCAATCATTTATTCAAACAAACACTTATCTATAGCAAGTAAGTATCTATCCTTCTGAAATTTATCTTCAACTCCTGGCATTTATCTTCTGATAGTTAAAGAATATGGAGCATTCACTTTAATTGTAAACGATGCCTTTTTTTTTTTTTTTAATTCATGAACGAGACATTTTTAGGATAAGATTTTGTCAAAGATTTAGAAGATGTTGTCTTTTTGGGAAAACTTTCATTAGTAGTAAAAGAAACACTTTCAAAATAAATCTCTTTAGAAAATCCCGAATAAACATAAGGTGAACTCGTCCCAAAAGAAGCAACTTTTCTTGGGACCAGTTCATAATGATTTTCTCTGAAGATTCGTCAGAGTTATAAACCCTACTTGAGGTTGAACATACAGATGGTGGTGGGCATCATGCTGATCGAGGACGGCGTTTAGGGAAGATTTCATCATAAGAAGGAGGCAGAGATTCAGAGGAGGAAGATGAAGTGTAAATTTGTTTGTTCTTCTTCTTTGGTTTCTTTTTGTTATATATTTATTAGTTCTTCACAGGTAGGGGTCATCCACCATCAATGAACACTCAACAACATCTGTTGGATTTTTTTGAATATGAGTAAGAAGAAACTACCTTAGGCAAGGACAGACCCACGATTAGTATATTTTTTTCTACGGAACTAGAATTTAACAAAAAGTCGGTTCTAGGCGCCTAAGAATATAAAACTTGAAGGATAGATATATGGGATGGAGTATACAATTTTAATGAAACTGTTTTGCTTGTTTGATAACATCGGTACCAAAAACTCACCGTACATCACCACCCTTGCTCACAACCCCACCGCTATCTATATTCCACTTTCGCCTAAGCTTCCTCGGGGGATTTATTCATGAACGCACCGCCGCTTGAAGCGTATATTGTTCTATTGTGGTACTCTGGTATGAATCTTAGGATCATGATACGCCTCAGCAGTATTCGTTATATTTATATATATCATGTAATTACACCAAAACATGTGTGGTGTAATCTTTTAATAACTGTTTTAACATATATAACTTTTCTCACAGCATGCAATCATCGCTCGAATAAAAAAAAGTTTAAAAAAAAACACCCCGCTATACTTCCTTTCAATCATCCAATGGTGGATGAAGATTGAGATCTGGGAGTCGGTACTTGTTAACAAGATTGTCCTGATCCTGATCTTCATCTTCATCACCCTCAGAAATAATAATTAATTGATTTTTCGGTGCCAAATTTTCTTGTACATCAGCATTTTCAGCACCCTCAATCATCAACATTTCATCTTCAACAGCAGAAACATTTTCAGCGCCCTCGTTCTTTAGCATTTCTTCAACAGCCGAAACTTTTTCAAAAAGGGGAGGATTATGAACAGTACATCTTGGACGTCGGCGGTGAGCACAAGATTTCATGTGCCCAAAAAGTGCATACTTCGATTTCAATTTTTTCTTACAAGGCTCACACAGAAAACTGCTACAGCCCTTTCTTCTCGATTTTGAAGGAGGCGCCTCATCCGGAGCCATAGAATCAGAACCTTCAATAGTGTGTAGGGCTCGTTTCTTGATTGACCTGATTTGATTTTCTGCATCGCCACCTGATTTCTAACAACATTACTTTTTGAGTACTTGCTTTTTCGGGCTAGTGGAGTATATGACGGTCGGCGTATAATTTTGCTGACGAGGCTTAGAACACCTCCTCCAATTGTTAAATTTTTCTTCCTGATTTCTAACAACATTTCTTTTTGAGCACTTGCTTTTTCGGGCTAGTGGAGTATATGACGGTCGGCGTATAATTTTGCTACGAGGCTTAGAACACCTCCTCCAATTGTTAAATTTTTCTTCCTGATTTCTAACAACATTTCTTTTTGAGTACTTTCTTTTTCGGGCTAGTGGAACATAAGATGGTCGGCGTATAATTTTGCTACGAGGCTTAGAACACCTCCTCCAATTGTTAAATTTTTCTTCGTGATTTCTAACAACATTTCTTTTTGAGTACTTGCTTTTTCGGGCTAGTGGAGTATAAGATGGTCGGCGTATAATTTTGCTACGAGGCTTAGAACACCTTCTCCAATTGTTAAATTTTTCTTCCTCGTCTATGGAAGATTCGGAAGTAGCAGAAACAATTTCAGCAGAAAAAGTAACTTTTTTTGTAATTTTTAGAAGGGAATTTTTGTCAGGAGCATTGTCTTTTATTGTAAACGAGACCTTTTCAGGAAAGGATTTTATCAAAGATTTAGAAGAAGTAATCTTTTTGGGAAAACTTTCATTAGCAGTAAATGAAACACTTTCAAACGAAATCTCATTAGAAGATCCAGAATAAACATAAGGTGAACTCGTCCCAAAAGATGAAACTTTTATGGGGACCAGTTCATATTGATTTTCTTCTGACAACTCTGAGGATTCATCAGAGTTGTCAGAAGCAGGCATTGCAACAGCTGAAGAGTTATAAACCCTACTTGAGGTTGAATGTACAGATGGTGGTGGGAATCGTGCTGATCGAGGACGGAGTTAAGGGAAGATTTCAATTGAAGAAGGAGGCAGAGATTCAGAGGAGGAAGATGAAGTGTAAATTTGTTTGTTCGATCTTCATATTTGGGTGAAAACGAAACAAGTTTTACTTGGTTTCTTCATGTTATATATTTATCGGTTCTTTACATGTAGGAGTCATCCACTATCAATGAGCACTCAACAACTTCTGTTGGATTTTTTAGGATATGAGAAACAAGAAACTACCTTAGGCAAGGACGGACCCACGATTTCTTAGTCAGGGGTGCTAATTTTTTTTTATAGTGTTACTGTATAGTATAATTTTTTTCCACACATCTAGAATTTAACAAAAATTCTGTTCTAGACGCATAAAAATATAAAAACTTGAAGGATTTTTTTTACGGATATCAAATATACACACGCACGCACACTTTTGGTCCCTATTGGGACTCGAACCCCAAACTTCCGAATTAAAGACCACAATACTTGCCTCTGGGTCAATGCCTTGTTAAAGATATATGGATGGGATGGTTTATACAATTTTATTGAAACATGTTTTACTTGGTTTGTTTGAGTTATATTTCCAAACAAGTATTTATCGGTTCATTACAGGCAAGAGTTATCCACCACCTGCCTTCTCCCAATGAACACTATGTTAGGCATAGTGTCCAGAAAAACAATAATGTGTTGTTTTAATTGAATAAAGTTATATTTTCTTATTAATCTTTTATTTGCTTAATTACATAGATATAAACGACATGCAAGATCATCATTAGGGTATATTATGTGACCATAAAACTCAGTACATAAGATGCATGTGCATGTGGATTGAATGGTGTACTACCTTGAACAACAAGTTTGTAGTGAATTGAATAACATTTATAATTGATTGATGTTTGTAATGCCACCATTTGTACGCCAGGACACTTAAGTGTGACCGTTCGATCCAAACCGTCGGTGTTGGACACCTTAGTGATTGCACTTATACGTGAAAAGGTCATGTCATACTAGACCGATTCGATATAATTATCTCGTTCTAAATCCATAATGAGATATTCTAAATTGAATCATTAGATGACCATTAATAGACTGAATCTTAATTCTGATGTGACTATAGACCCATGCCTTATCAAGGGTGACATTTGATTTGACAGTATAGTTGGCTAAATAGTGTACTTCCTTAATCCCGACCATTTTGGCTTCACTTAGGATTGGTAGTCGGATATGTAAATCACAAAGATGGAGTCCCCTCCTTCATTGAAAGGAAAGTAGATAGTTGATCAATTCGTTAGTTGATCCTGGTACCGATCGATTGCATACACCTCTAATATGATCAAAGGAAATCGGTCATTAGGGGTTAATGGTAGTTCGAGGATAAGATGTTATGGAGAGGTTTTACGGACAGTGCCTTGCTCCGCATACGAACTGTCTATGGAGGGTTATCCATATGAAATTGTTATATCAGTGGGCGTTCGGTTTCTCTATGCATAGTAAAGTGAATATGTCATATATTCAAGAATAGTGAAATCTCGGTTTTATGGTGATATAACGCCAAGATTAATGAGGCGGTGATTCGGTTGAAGAGTTTGGTTTGTCGCTCGAATCATTGGAGCTTCTGGATATAGGTCCATGGTCCCCGTATTGTCTACTCGTAAATCACAGTTGAAGCATTCCTAGATAGAATGGGAAAAATGTTTTCCGGGATTGAGCTAAATATTATTTATATGAAATATAATATATATGTTTTTGTCCACAAGGACATATAAATTTATGGCGGATTTATTTAAAAGGGCTTGTACAACGGCAGGTTTGCTAAAATGACCTTTGACTAAAAGAGAGGATAAAAAACCGGTGAAAGTTCAAAAATACCCTAAATGCAAACTCTTTTCATTTTCCCGCCCTTCCAAATTCAGATTTAAAGCACTCTCTCCTTCACATTTTTAAACAACCCATCTTCTTCCTCCACTCATTTTCTTCTCCGCCATCTTCTTCCTCCACTCATTTTCTTCTCCACCATCTTCTTCCTTCACTCATTTTCTTCTCCACCATCTTCTTCTTCAACCTATCTTCCGGCGGGTGGGGGTTCAGGGGTTTTAGGGGTTCATGGCGGGTTTAGGGTGTGTTTTCCGGTGGGTTTTAGGGTTTTCCGGCTGGTTTTGGGGGGTTCATGGCGGGTTTTCCGGCGGGTATTGGGGTTTTCCGGCAGGTGGGGGGTTCATGGCGGGTTTAGGGTGGGTTTTCCGGCGGGTTTTGGGTTTTCCAGTGGGTTTTGAGGGTTCATGGGGGTTTTTAGGGGTTTAGCGGGTTCATGATGGGGTTTTCCAGCGGGTTTTTGGGTGGGTTTTCCGGAGGGGCTTGAGTTTTCCGGCGGGTTTTGTGTTTTCCGGCGGGTTTTGGGTTTAGGGGAAGGGCATAAATGGAAATAAAATAAATGAACCTATTTGGACAATTAAAATTGAAAGGAACCTATTTAAAAATTAGAGGCCTTTGACAAACCCTCTTAAATGAAGGCCCCTAAATTTATTTATCGGGCTCCAAGGAAACTAGTTATTAATTAGGACAAAACATGCGTAAACTTACCAATATACCCTTTTTTCTAATTATCTCACAGGTAATGGCCTCAATTAGTTTTCTGCGCATCATGGCATTAACGCGGCCCTGGACTCCATCCGACCAATCGGCCTTGGGCCCCGTTAGCATAGGGCTGGCCGGCCCTGGAGAGAAATTCTACCTTTAGTAGAGAGAATGTGTGCGCGCACTTGTGCTTCACACTTTTTTCATGCACCTGCTGATTCATCTTTGGCGTAAAGTCAATAATCATGGCTGGCAAGGGATTTTCATCCCAAAAAGGTCGTTGAGAATGCATTGATAACAAGTAGGTACATGTGATTATATAACTGCATGTGTGATTTTATCTCCGAAATAAACCAAGTAAAATTAATCTGTTTTCATTTTCTCACAAAGAAATGGATACTTCTCCTCCTCCTTCCTCTTCTGCATACTCTGACGAATCGTCGGACTTGTCAGAAGAAAATTGTTATGAACACGTCCCAAGAAAAGTTACCTCTCTGGGAACGAGTTCAGCATCTATTTCATCTGGATGTTCTAAAGAGGTTTTTTCTTTTGAAAGTGTTTCTTTTACTAGTAATAAAAGTTCCTCCGAAAAGAAGGATGTTTCATCTTCTTCTTCTAAATCTTTGGAAAAAAACTTTCCTGAAAAGGTCTCTTATACCATTAAAATGATTGATCCCGATAAAAAACTCCTTTTCAAAATTTCCAAAACGGTTACTTATTCAGCTGAAATGGTTACCGCTTCTTCTGAATCTTCCACCTCCGTAAACGAGGAAGAAAAATTCAAAAACTGGAGGAGGTGTTCTAAACCCCGTAGCAAAATTCAACGAAAGCCATCCCATTACCAAAAAAACGAGTCTTCAAAACACGCTGTTAAAAAACGGGTTGTTGATGCAGAAAATCAAACCATGCCAATCAAGAAACGAGCCCGATTCACTGTTGAAGGTACTGATTCTCTGGCTACTGCTAAGGCGGCGCCTTATTCAAAATTAAGAAGACAAGATTATGGTTACAGTTTGAAGAGCGAGCCTCGTAAGATAAAATTCAGATCAATTAATGCACTTTGTGGGCAGACGACAGCTCGTGCCCACGGCCATCCCAGAGGTGCTCATTCCCCCATAGGTTCATCCGGAAACTTTTTTCTTTTCTTTTCTCGTTATGGAATCGTGCTCTTTAACTACTGAGCCCATGGGGGATTAATTAATCCTCATGTTCTTAATCGTGATCAATTTGATAATACAATGGCTGCTGCAGGTTTGTTGAACGCTGGTGAAGAAAATCATCAGGGAATGGTGTCGGAGATCAATGACGGTACATCTGACAGAGTGGCTGCTGTTGATGAAATACTGCAGAATGAGAGAACTATAGAAAAAGTTGCTGATGTTGAAGAAAATTTGAATCAAGCAATGGAGGCTGAAAATCAAACAATTATTATTGATGATGATGATGAAGATCTGGGCAATCTTGGTAACAAAGTAACTGCTGTTGAAGAAATACAGAAGAATGAGGGTGCTGAAAATTGGGAGAAGAAACTGTATCGAGTCCTGATCTTAATCTTCCTGCGCCAATTGAAGCTTAAAGGAAGAATCGTTGTTGTTGTTGTTGTTGTTGTTTTTTTTTTTTTTTTTTTTTTTTTGAGTGTAGGAAGAATCGTTTTTATTTTTATATTTATATTTCTTTGTATTTTTTCCTGTTTAATTATCACTGGGGATATTGAATGCTTTGATTATGACAAGAGTTATGTTAAAACAATTATTAAAAGATTATTTCAAAGTTATTAAGCTATTAAAATAGGAAAGAACTAAGCCTATTTAATAATCTACATCAATTTCTACTAATTAAGAGGTAGAATTAATGGTCAAAGACATCAATAATGGACTTGAAAATTTTGGTAAACATTGATAAAACTATAAACATGGTTTAATGGTAAATGATTAATTAATTAATTCCATCTCCGTGAGATATCACCACCAAATTAAGTAAAGGAAAAATTGAGGGGTTAAACCAATGGAGTATATATTTTGGCTTCAGGAAGGACCATGCCATGTTGGATCTACGTGGCGGTGGGTCCCATTTCTACACCATTTACTAAAATTAAAAAGTTGATGCATGAAGGATTTGAACCGGCGACCTAGTGGTAAACTATCAAACACTTTGCTATCTAAGCTATAACTTTAATGTTTATGCTATGACAAGATTTATTACTTATGCATGATATGGTTTCCTTTGGTTTAATTTTCCTTGTTAATTTGATGTAGTTCTTTTCTATAAAAAAAATAAATTACTATCTACGTCCCTAAATGTAAGTGGATTTAGAATTATCATATACATTAAGAAAGTGATTTTTTTTTTTGAAACACAATGATTAAATATATTAGACTATAATGTTTGGTTCTCAAAAAAGACTATAGTGTTTGATATACAATTTGATTATCATTAATTAATGTAATAATTATGATATTAAAAAAGTTGACCGAATATATACAAATTAATAGTAAGATAATTGTTACTCTTCTGGTAATGTAAGGTCGACTTACAGTTAAATTATGCAAGAGCTCTTATATATATCATTTACAGTTAAATTAATTTTGTACATAAGTTTATTTAAATTAGGCACATACAATGTTGGTAGAAATGTTATTGTGCATAAGTAATTACTTGTGTCATAATATACAAATTGAAGTTATAACTTGGATGGCAAAGTGCTTGGTATTTTACCACAAGGTTGCTGGTTCGGATCCTTCTTTCTTCAACTTTTTATTTTTAGTAAATGGAGGAGAAATGGGACCCACAAGCCATGTAGGATCCCATGTGGCATCCACGTCATCAATTTTAAAATATCCGGTGTCCAGTCAGCAATATCCGGCGGACAGGACTAAATCCAAAAAAAAAAAACCAACTTAGAGGACTATTTTCCTCACCGGAACAGGAGCAGGACTAAAATCCAAAATAGGCCAACTTAGATGACTAAAATCCTAATTTTGCCTCAGGAAGGTGAGCTTGAAGAAAGGGTGATAAAGGCATGGTATCATTTTGTTAATCCAACAGCAAGCGTGTTACAAGAAAATATTATTAATACTAGGGAGGATTTAAGGACCTGGGCAAAGTTTAAATTTGGTGACTTGTCATCTAAGCTTAAAGATCTTAATAAACAATTAGACAAGGTATGTATATATTCAGCCCAGTGTTTTTGATAGTAAGCAGGAGAAAGAAATTCTTAAGGATATCGAAAACATACAATTGCTTGAAGAGGAATATTGAGAGTTCGAGGGAAGGCGGAATGGATGGTCTCGATGGATGGACAAGAATACTTCATACTTTCACCATAAAGCATCACAACGGAAGGATCGCAACTCTGTAAACACCATTGTGGATGAATTCTGTAACAACTGCACAAAATTAGCACATATACATGCTGTCGCCACAAGGTACTTTTCAAATATTTTTTCTTCTAATGGTGCGAATAATCCTTTACCTGGAGACCTTTTGTTTAAAAAACTATCACAAGAAGAAGTTATTTTTTTGTCGGAGCCTTTCATGCGGGATGAAAGTAAAAGTGCTCTAGCTCAGATGCCAGAAAAGAAATCTCCCGGTCTGAACGGTATGCGCATGGTTTTTCTACAAAATTTCTGGCACATTCTCGGCCCACAAATTACCGAGGTAATTCTGGGTTGTCTTAACGAAGGCAAAGACTTCGCTCTTTTGAAATAAAACTTTTATCACGCTCATTCCTAAAGTAAAAGAGGCAAAGTTGATGACTGACTTTCGACCCATTATCCTATGTAACTCTGTTTATAAGCTTTTGTCACGTACTATTGCCAATAGATTGAAGAGAATTATGAACTCTATCATTTCTCCAAGTCAAACAACTTTTGTCAAAGGCAGGCTTATTACAGATAATGTTATAGCAGCGTTCGAGGCCTTCCACTGGATCCAAGGTCGTGCTAGCAAGATTTTAGATGTTTATAGGATATCCGCTACATGGAATAGAATATCTTGGAAAGACAAGGTGTAACAACCATATGGCTCTTAAACTTGATGTGATGAAATCTTTCGAAATGGTAGAGTGGGGTTTTCTCCGAGCCACTATGGAGCGTATGTGCTTCCCGGAGTTCATTATATCTTCTATCATGGCCTGTATTTCTATGCCAACGTATCAAATTTTAATCAATGGGCACCCGTCTCCAGAGGTGCATCCTACTAGAGGGATAAGACAAGGAGACCCTCTTTCACCTTTCTTGTTCATTCTATGTGCGGAAGGGTTCTCTTCGATGATTCAAAGGGCAGCTGAAAATAATTCTATGCATGGTGTCTTTTTTTGGCAGGCAGAGATCGTGCGAACATACTAATCTTTTGTTTGCAGATGACAGTTTATTTTTTATAGAAGCTCCCAACTTCTTGCAAAATTTGAGATTTTATCAGGGCAAAAAATAAATCTGAACAAGTCTTCTATCTTTTTCAGCAAATGCATCAGCCAAACAACAAGGGTTGAATTGTCCTCTTTATTGAATATCCCTCAAGACAGTGGCGCAAAAAATATTTGGGCCTGCCCTTAATTATTGGACGGTCGAAGAAAGAGATTTTTGGGTACATTAAGAAGAGAGTGCAAAAGAAATTGAACGGATGGAAATGCAAACTACTATCGCCTACTGAGAAGGAGATCTTAATCAAAGCCGTCATTCAGGACCTCCCTCAATATGTGATGCAATTTTGCTCTACCAAAATCACTTATCACTGATTTGGAGAAGTTAACTAGACAATTTTTCTGGGGTTCGTCGGAGGGAAAGAAAAAAGTACATTGGAAATCTTGGGAGACTTGTTGTAGAAAGAAGACAGAAGGTGGGCTTGGCTTTCGTGATTTAGAGTGTTTTAACATGACCTTACTTGCCAAACAAGCTTGGAGGATTATGAAGCAAAATACTTTGAAAGTGTTGATTTTAAGTCTGCTTCTATCACGGGCCATCCTTCTATGATTTGGCAAAGTATAATGATTGGGAAAGAGCTCTTTTTAAAAGGCCTTCATTGGAGAGTGGGCACAGGTGAAAATGTTGATATCCTAAACGACCCGTGGACCCCTACTCTTCCAGATTTTTGCACTCATCCCCGCTTGGACACTCTCCCAGACCAAAAGGTAAGTTATTTCATTAATCCCAACACTTGATTATGGAGGAAGGATATTATTTGTGATATTTTCAATCCATATGAAAGGGAGAAGATTTTATCAATACATTTATCTCCAGGTCTAAGAGAAGACAAATTAATATGGCACTTTACTACAAATGGGGTTTACTCAGTGAAAATCATTTGGCTTACGAGCAGAAATATAATTTAACCACCAATACGGTTTCTTCCTCGTCGTCGCCTGGAAGCAACATATGGCGCACTTTATGGAAGCTCAAAGTTAAGCCAAGGATAATTCACTTGCTTTGTAAACTAATCCACAATGCCTTACCTACGGGGCTCGCTCTGCAACCTAAGGGAATTGGTGACGGTTTCTGCCAGATTTGCCATCATCATAAAGAGACCACGTGGCATTGCATATTTGAATGTGATATACCGAAAGCTGCTTGGAAAAACTACCATTTGGGGATTCCTGCAAAAGCTACAACTACATTCCTTTTCAGATTTCTTCAATGCCATTTTTCAGCTAGAAAGCGAAGAGAAGCCTGCGCAAATTTTTCATATTACGTGGCATATATGGAAGACACGTAATGAATTGGTCTTTGAATGACGATCAGCGCGCACAAATTCAATCTTGGCATCTGCAAAGGCTGAAGCAGACGAGTTTCTTTCGTGCATGCTAAGTAAGGCTATCAATGCTCCCAGAGCCCCAATAGAGGTCAAATGGATTCCCCCTAATCCGGGTGTGCTGAAATTTAATATGGAAAATTAGGAGAAGGACACAATCAAATATTTTTAAGTAATGACAATTCATTACATATTTTTTTATGGAGAAGGACAACCGCATAATTTTTATAGCGAGAAGGACAAACAAAGAATCCTTTGGGCATGAAAATCGCTGAATCTTCCCAGTGAATCCCAAATCGTTGAATTTATTTGTGTGGCGACATTGTGAATTTTTTTGACATAATATGTTGAATCCCGAAAATCGGTGAATCTCGACAATGAATTTTGAAAATTAGTGAATTTCTCACATATGAATTTCATTCGGCCTATAGAGCATTTGTGTACCATCAAAAGGAAATGAATTTAATGAATTTCGAACACAAGTGAATTTCACCAATCGGATACCATGAATAAATAATTTTGTCCTTTATGCAAAAGTTTCAAAAAACTGTCCTTCTACTTAATTGATGAAATATTTCTGTCCTTCTCCCTCATTCCCCCAATTTAATATAGATGCTGATTTTGGTGATAAGACAGCTGCACTAGGAGGAATTCTCCGCAATGAAAATGGTACTATCATATATATGTAGCTTTTCGAGAAAGCTGGAAGGGAGCTTCGAAGTGCTAATTGGCGAGGCCATTGCTATGTATCATGCCATAGTGTTTGTGCTCACTTGGGGGTTTTTTAGAGTCATCTTCGAGGGAGAGTCACAATTGATCCACTACCGTCTAAATAATCCCTCTGAAGACCTATCTCCGGTTGCCAGCATTATCGAGGATTGCTGCATGTTGCTGCCAGCTTTTGTTTCTTCTTCCTTTTCTTTGGCAAGAAGGCAAGAAAATGTAGCTACTCATCTTCTAGCTAGGGAAGGTTTCCATCTTGTTGGATGTGTGGAATGGGACCCCTCCCCACCTTCTCACGTTATTCGCGCTTGTATCGCAGACAATGATTAATAAATTACTCACTTTAGTTCTAAAAAAAATCAAAATTATGGACGCCAGTTTCAATCCAACCTAATTCATATTCATCCTAAGAGGTAGAGTATTTTTTTTGGTAGGGTACAAAATTTAAATTCTCAGAATCCGCCAAAGTTGGGCGGGCTTCGGCAGCTGGATGGCATAAGTTGGGCAGTCCCGACCAACTTTAAGGCGGGGGATGGGGCCCGATTTTTGTACTTCATGAGTGTAGATTTCATTACATTTTGGCCAATTAATTAGTGTGCCATTCGAATTTTCCCTTTTCTGTAAGCTTGAGATAAAGTCCCAAAATATTATTTCATTAATTAATTGTTATTTACTACCTCCATCACAAAATGTAAATCCGTTTAGGATTTTTCATACAAATTAAGAAAATAATTAAATGTCATTAATTATAGTAGTAAAAGTCTAGAATACTCTTTGACTCTCATTAATGTAATAGTTGTAAAGTAGTTAGATGTATAATAAATTAGGGGTAAAAGGAAGAAAAAAAATATAATAAATGCTCTATTGGGTATTCTAAATGGATTTATATTATGGGACAAATTCAAAAAATTTAACGGATTTATATTTTGGGACGGGTAGTATTTAACATGGCTGGTATCTTTTTTGAAATTTCTTAAAGCTGCATTAATTACAACATTGTACTTTCACTTTTGAATGGTTAAAAAATGGTTAGTTTGTGTGATTTCATTCGTTATTTTACTATCTGCATTTATTGGTTTGGATTCATTGGTGCGTCATTTTAAGATTTTACGTGATTCGTTGCAGGTCTAGTCTTGATCAGCACAGTCAGTTACACCAGGTCTGGTTGGCTCAAGTATGTTCTAGCTTGAGTCTTAGTTTTCTGTTTCAGTCCTGGTCTTGTGAATTATTGTCTTTCATCTTCTTTTAGGTCATGTTTAAGTTCTGTTGTTGAAGTCTGACCATGTCCAGATCCTTGCTTTGGTCTATATATCCCGAGTGTGTCCAAGACATGTCCGGACTTGTCCAGGACATGCCTAGACAGGCCTAGACTTAATTGTCCAAGATACGTCCGGCATGGTGTCCAAGGATGTCCTAAGATCTGCTATGCATGCTCCGTGAATGCAATATGAAATATGATAGAAATGTGGTTCTTTGATGTGTATGAGAAATTGCATGAGCATGAAATGAAATGACGTGATTGATATTTAATGATTGTAGCGAAGTAAAGCATTTGCTACATTGTGTTATATTTTTAGCTTAAGGTTTACCTACTTATCTTATTCTAGAACGAATCAATATTGTACACTTGATGACCGAGTTTTAGGAAAAAACAATATATATATATATATATATATATATATACTAGCCTAAAACCTGTGCATAATGCACGGGACGACTCAACTTTTTTAAACATATTGTCAAGGATAGTCTGACATGTGACTCAACAGGCACGACCCAGGCCGAACTCCGGATTAGTCGGACCAGTGAGTTCTAGATACCGGGGGATTTAACAAAAAAAGGACATCTGACATGTAATTAGTTAACATGAAAATAAGAACTTACAAAGCAATGTGAATGGAACACCACAAAATAAAATGACAACATCATGCTTATGACGATCCGGAGCACGGTTATCACAATCATTATATTACTTACAATATCTACTTCAATATAAACTTCAAATCCGCGATCTGCATTATAATCATACCAAAAAAACCACGTGTAAGAAACCTAAAAATTAAAAAATACCTATCACCAGGTTTTATTTTGTCACAAAAAGAAAAAGAAAAATAAAAAACAAACTTACTAAGCAACATGATTGGAAAACCCTAAAATGAAATGTCATAATGTTTTTGATGATCTGGAGAAGCCATAATGTTCATGATACCTTAAATCCCTTACAATCATTAGTTAATAGAACATTAAAATCCTAGTACTGTATTATGATCCTATAAAATAAAAAAATAAAAAAAGAATTTATTTTTCTTTTTAAAAAACAAAAAATTGTTTTATCTTAGATCAATCGCAAAAAGAAAATACTAAATGTAGATCGTAGAGACCAATAATTAGACATTTGTTGAAAATTTTCAACATAGAAGATTGAAAGAAGATAGAATCAATATTAATGGAATTATTTGGAATTGTAAAATACTACCTAATATTACTTCCAAAATACAAAATTATTATTCAAATTCAAAATCCAAATTCTTGTTTCCTTTTACTTGAGATTCCAAAAATAATGCATTGAATTAATTATTATTCAAATTCAAAATTTAAATTCTTATTTTATTTTACTTGAAATTCAAAAAAAATACTACATTGAATTAATAATTATTATTATTCAAGTTATTATTTACTTTTACTTATCATCAATTATTTCCTTTTACCTGAGATTTTAAAAATATTGCATTAAATTAATAATTATTATTCAAATTCAAAATTCATATTTTTATTTCCTTTTACTTGAGATGCCAAAAATATTTCATTAAATGCATAATTATTATTCAAATTCAAAATTCATATTTTTATTTCCATTTACTTGAGGTGCCAAAAATATTTCATTAAATGCATAATTAATATTCAAATTAAAAATTCAAATTCTTATTTAGTTTTACTTGAGATTTCAAAAAATTTGCATCAATTTCATAATTATTCATAGATATATAATTATTATTCAAAATTCAAAATCCAAAATTCAAATAATTATTTCCTTTTACTTGAGATTCCAAAAATACTGCATTGAATGCATAATTATTATTTAAATTTAAAAATCCAATTCTTATTTCCTTATTTGAGATTTCAAAAAAAATTGCATTAATTTCATAATTATTCATGGATATATAATTATTATTCAAAATTCAAAATCAAATTTTTATTTCCTTTTACATGAATTCCAAAAATACATCATTAAAGGCATAATTAATATCTAAATTCAAAATTATCATTTCATTTTACTTGAGATTTCAAAATATTTGTATTAATTTCATGATAATTCATGGATATATGGGTTTTTTCGTTTTTGCTTTCCTTTTTCTTGAAATTCCAAAAATACTGCATTAAATGCATAATTAATATCTAAATTCAAAATTTAAAATTCAAAATTCAAATTCTCATTTCATTTTATTTGAGATTTCCAAAAAAAATTGTATTTATTTCATAATAATTCATGGATATATGGGTTTTTTCATTTTTTTTTTCATGAAAACCGAGAATTAAATAAAACAGGTCATGGAGCGGGTCAGTTGGTCGATACGGGTCAATTAAACTTATTTGCCTTCATCTATCCATTATATATATAGATACAATTTTACACATATGAGAAGATAATAATTATTATGAATTTAGTTCATATTAGTATCTGATATTTCCATCAGATATAAATTTCAAATAGAAAATCAAATCCATGATCTTCATTATTAAAAATAAACCATCCAAAAATTAGAAAACGCAAATCACAGGAACTAAAAATGGCTTTAAAAAACAAACTTATAAATGATTGGAAAACCCGGAAATGCAATGCATTTTGCGAGACATATTTCTCCCATCGAAAGCCACAATAAATGCATATTCATTTTACTTATTTTCCGAATCAGTTATTGCCGAGATATTTTTTTAATGATTTGCCGATATTTGATGAGGCTGACTGGACTGATTTTTATTTATTTATTTAGTGATGGGTATGGAAGGGGTGAAAAGCGGACTTTAGTTTAAATTACTGGTAATCAGGTTAAATTACGTTTTGAATCCGTCCTATTCAATTAGGAGATTTAGTTGAGTATTTTTTGGAATGATATGTGTAATCGAAGCAGTTATTGCTGAGATTTTATTTTTAGGAATGATTTTCCGAATCGAATCAGTTATTGCCGAGATTTTTTGCAGTTATTGCCGAGTTTATTTTCTTGAATGATTTGCCAAGATTTGATGAGGCTAACTGAACCGATTTTATTTATTTATTTATTAAGTGACAGGTATGGAACGGATCAAAATGGCCATGAACCTGTGCATAACGCGCGGGGATGGTGTTCAATTTTAAAAACAGTATGCACCGAACGTATAATATATATTTTTTTAATAAACATATAATATTTTTACAAAATAAATTTTGTATCAACATATAATTTGTGGTTACATGTAGCATTCCCTATGATCTACGTTATATGAAAATCCTGGAACTAACATATGTTACATGTAGCATTCCTTATCATCTACGTAAATCTTGGAATTAACATAGCTAGCTATCAAGATTAGAAAAACTTAGATATATTGATTTTTGCTGATTACAAAATAGAAATATTGCCGTATAAAGACTTTTTACAAAAACGAATGTAAACTCAAGAGATATGTCGTACGGAATTCACCCAAATTGACGCATTGGAGATGTGATATACATTTGAATGAGTTAGACTTTTAAATGAGCACACGGCCCTTTTCTGTTTTGGTGTGCTTATATAGACCGATCAGTGCAAAACATTATATCGTTTGAGTTGTCGTTTCGGATGAATGAGATGATGCCTCGAACCAATTAGAGCTCATGGTTAAACCACTACAAATAAGTTTTCTTTGCCACATACTTTATGCCTCAGTCTCAAATTCCATTAATCTGCACCAAGCCATCAACTGATCCCCCATCAAAAGAACAATTATATTATTCACCTTGCCAAAACAATAAAAATAAAAACCTTTAAATTGCAATTAATTCTTAAATACTCCTAAACATAAACTAACATAAAATAAAGTCAAGAGTAACAACTTAACAATAAAAACTATGGTCGAATTGCAAGCAAGAGTAAAAAAAACAATTAAAAGAAAAAACAATCATTATATACCTCATTTTTGTTTATTTTCTCGTGTAAGCTACCGGTCTCACAAAAACATTGTTTGCAGCAAAAGCTCTCATTTCTTTTACTTCCTTGCACCTCCCAGAAAACCCTTCTAAAATAACTATTTCTCATTCTCATATTAATTAATGAAATTTTTTAAACAATATCTATATAGATATATCAGAACATGCTCAACACAAAAAAGTGAAATTCTATAGAAATTAAGATGTTCTCTAAGGGAGGTATCCTCCACTAAAATCACCACCTCTCATTCTCGGATTAATTAATAAAAATGATAAAAAAAAAATATACACATGTGAATTACCTAGTAGAATTTATGACTTAGGCAATATCTCTGGCCATTTTAACAAACTTCATCACTGTAACGCCCAAAATCGGTGGAAATCTGCACATAAAAACACACACAAAAAAGCATATAGATATCATAATTTCTCAACCCAAAAAAAATTTAAATTATATAGAAATTAAGATGATCCGGAAAGAAGTAAGTCGGGTTGCATAAAATGCATATATGAAGGATGCTTATATATATATATATATATATATATTCCCTGACTCTAAATCCTCACATTTTGGAATATGTAAATGGAATAAAAATTTGAAATTTGAGTAATAAATATGAATTTAATGCAGTATTATTGGAATCTTAAATAGAAGGAAATATATTTTGAATTTGAATTTGAATAATAATTTTGAATTTTGGGAGTAATATTAGAATTGAAATAGGAGTTAATATTGGTTTTAAAAATATATTTGTTTTTTTATTAAGGAAATCAAACGGGTTTGGAGCGGGTTAATTGGGTAATTGGGTTAAATTCACTCTTCCATATATTATATATAGATATGGTATCAGAGATGTAACGCCCCTTTCCCGGACACCGAGTCCTTATCCGGAAAGAGCGCTCGGCACAAATATTATCAAATAAATTCAATAATATATGTAAGCCTTACGTCATACATCAGAACTAAAACGACGCGGAAGATAAAACGACTCGGGGAAAACCAAAAGACAAAAGCTCGAACACACGGTTTTCAATGCTGTGAAAAACTAAATCCAATAAAGAGAACTAATCATCCAACATCCAAATCCCAAAAGATCTCAAAAGAAGCTAAACCAAAAAGAAGGACAACATTATTCAAATGTGAAACAACTGTTTTAAGAAAGAAACAACTAAAAGAACTAAGTCTTCGAAAGCTTCCTCTCAAACTTCATCATCGAAGAACTCAATCACCGTAGCAACTCTGCTTCATCTTCTTTTTGGGGAAAGGGAAAGACAAACGAAAAGTAACGGGTAAGTACGAAAGTACTCGATGAACGCGTGAAGATCGTATAACTATGATCTCATAAAGAAATAAAAGCAACGCCGCCTTTTATTAATTCATTTCCGTTATTAACCCTAGCTAACTATCATATTATGTTCATAGCATAACACGAGGTTCCAAAGGGTATCTAGCTTAGCTCAAGTTTGTTACATCATGAATAACAAGGGCACTACGCCTAGTAATAGGATGTACTAGACAATCGGGTGCAACCTACTTAGAGACACGCCTAGTAGCCCCGGGAATATCTCGAGTCCCGATAGTGTGATAACCGCGTAATGCACCAGACGCTTTATCTAGCCAATCGATTGACCGGTCGGGTACAGTCTACTTTGTCTGGTCAGAGAACACATCGCGATATTGTACTATGCCTTACCAAGCATTGCATGATGTTTAAGATTATTAATCTAGCACATACGTTTGATTAGATGTTTAACTAGCCACCTAAGTGTTTTCAAGTAAGCTCCTCACATCGCTTACTCTCGTTTCTTAGACCACTAGACACGGACAAGGCCTAGCAAATCGATAAACTCTAGCTTATCGAAGCACAAGGCAAATCCAAAGCTTTCGACGGTCCCACACTTCATCTTTTTAGGGAATCCATGTGGTGCCGGAACTAAACGCATCAAAAGCTAATTCAGGGCTTTGTCACGTAAGGTTATGCAGTAAATACGCTATTATGGAGCTTTAAACACATAATAAAGGAAAACAAGATCAAAAGCAGCCCCTGTCCTGACGGATAAACTTTCTCGTCCGACATCGAAATAGTCAGACGGATACACAACTCATCCGTGACGGATGAACCAACACTGGGTCGATCGAATGGATAGGCTCGGTCGACCGAGCCTCTCTCTTACACTGCTACACGCTTTTTCTTGCACCACAGAGAGATAGTTTTACGCACCTGCGCTTTACTCAAATTCAACCCAAACTCGACTTGAACAAATTAAAACCATGAAAAACAATCATACAAATTGCTCAACCACTTTACTAAACCTTAATCATACGATAAGAAAACCACGTTACCTTAATTTGCATGGTACAACGATCCAAACTACCAAAGCTTTGAAAAAGGTTAAACCTTTAACCTCCAACGCCAACGGATCTAGGGATTGTTGGTATCAAACGATCCTCGCCTCAAGGTGATCCTTTCTCTCTGATGAGTCCGATGAAAAGAACAGTTAGATTAGCCTCTCTAGATTGAAAGCTTCTTCTCCTCTTTTTTTTCAAAAAAGTCACGCCTTTTTCCCTCCCCTCGTCCCTCTCTCTTTTTTGTCAAAAACAACTAGGTTAAAATTAGGATTAGTTTTCCTTTTATAATCCCAATTACCTAATTATTTAATTATTTTCCTTAAAAAGAAAATCCTTGTTTATCCCTTTTTCTTTTCCTTTTTTTTTCGAAAAATCCCTTAATTAAAAATAACATAATATTCTGATTTTTGCTAAAAGACCGAATTGCCCTTTTTCAAAAATCGGGATATTACAAGAGATTGATACTTCTCTTGCATAATCTTCTTCCATTTTTCTCCTTTTTTCGGCTCTCATTTGTGTCGTTGTTCTCTCTGATCTCTGGCTCGTCTAAGCTGCCGCCATGTCTTAAAATTCCGCCCTCACATCGGCTCTCTTCCGCCACCAATTTTCATCGGCTCCCTCAATCTATGTTGCACGGACACGGACACGGCGATACGGCTAATTCCAAAATTTAAGGGAATAAATATTCGACATTTATATGATGCCAAAAGAAATTGTGATTGACTTTCAAAATATTAGAAATTGTAAAAATGATTGTTTATCAACAAAAAAATCATATAAACTTGATACGGCGTATTATTTATTTAATTATTATAGAAATGAAAATCGTGTATTTTAACGTTTCCATTTAAGAAAACTTAAATAAATAATTTTTTTTTAAAATTGGGTTCAAGAGTATCGGGGTGTGTCGGTGTCGTGTCGGGGAGTGTCGACAGTGTGTCGGATATTTAAATTTTAAATAATATTAATTTAATCAACCGACACGTATCGGACACGGTATCGGAGCATGTCGAAACATGTCGTATCATGTTTTGTATCGGTGCGTCATAGCCCTCAATTCATTAACCACACCAAAGCTATTGAATTCTTTCATGTCAATTACTTTGTTGTTACTTGTTTGAGAATGTAAATTTTAGACAATTGCAAATTTCAAGGTTAAACAAATCTCATTTGAAAAAAAATTGCATGGCATAGAATAGAGGTGTAAATTTTTAGGTTAAAGGTCGTGGATGACTGATTTTAATCTAAAATTTTGGTTTTCTTTTTTTTTTTCTTTAAAGCCTCCGGTATCCAAATCTCACTAGTCCGACTAATCCGAAATTCGGCCCGGGTCGTGCCAACTTACGTTTTCACATTTGCATATTTTGAAACTATTCAAATACAATATTATTAAGATATTACATGTTCATTATTAGATACTTCATAACATTAAAAATCACTGTTTTACTTTATTTACGGTAGCCAAACTAAACGGGTGGTGATACATCCACCACACGATATCTACACTACATTTTCACTACACACTTTTATCCATTGTGATCACTGATAAGACACATTTCATCAATTACCCTACACTTTCATCAATGGCTAGAAAGAATGTAGTTTATGTGCACCACACTTATTGTGTAGTGCACATATCATTTTCCTACACATTATCCATCATGCTCAGAACAACTAAAACAAACACCAAGTCCCCAAGACAAAGCCTAGTGATAAAGGGCTTTTGGGTGTTTAAGGCAGCAGACCCTTAAGCTAGAGTGTAGAGGTTCGAACCCCGTAAAGTGAGACTTCTATCAATTCTTTCATATAATGGCAAGTCCGTGACTCCGAACCACTGGATTCCCGATTAACATCTCTACACATCTCGTGGGACAGGGGGAGTGGAAACTAATATTGGGTTTCGACATTTTACTAAAACAAACACCAAAAAGATCCACAATTGTCCACTTCCAGGACAAGGAAAAACATTACATCAACACTTATCATCATCATTTATATATGTCTACTCATCACTAACAAGCAACATCATCTCATGTTTTAATAGATATACTGCAAATCTTAAGAACAAGACAAATGCTTCCGAAGCTATGCCTTCGTAAAATTCTTACAGCAGAGGGTCCGATTTTTCATCCTTGAAACTGCATAGATTTCACCTTTCGAGATGACTTTAGATCAGGAGCGTCCTTCTGTCAACACCTAAATAAATAAATATAAGTTAAAACTCTAGTTTTCAATATGTCGTAAAAAGGGAAAATTGCAAAATTGGTCCTATAAATTTGGGGTGGTATCAATTTTGGTCCCATAAGATTTCTATTCATCGATTTAGTCCCTTAACTTGAAAAAACACATCAATATTAGGACAATTAAATTTTCCGGCGGCTTTTTTATATTTTCTGACCAATTTGCCATGTGTCTGTTGACTGGACAATGCTGAGTTGGCAAATTTTGCCGTGTGGGACAGAAGAAAGAAAATTAAAAAAAAAAATTTCAGCTGATGTCGCATATCTTCATCCTCCTAAACCCTCGCCATTTTCATTGCCAATTTTGCCATGAAACCTTTCCCGCCATACCTTCAAAACCTAATACGTACCCTTCCCCCAAAATCATAGCAGATTTTTTCCCTCAATTCATATCATCAAAGCATTTCCACACACACAAAAAATACAGCGATTTTTTTTCTGTTGGCGACAAGGACGGGAAATCAACTAGGATGGTGATTCAAACGCACAAGGATTCTTTGGATCATCGAGTGTCGTTCACTGGTGAGTGATTTTTTTTCCTGATAGCTTTTTTTCATTAATGTGAAACTTATGGTAGTGTTTATATATCTTTTTAAGGTACTAATAGAACCCCAAAGTTTTATTCTATCCTGAAATTTGTGATTATGCTGAAGACGACAATTTTATAATCAATTGTTCCTCTTCTCTGAGTCATGTATTGATACCGATAGATTCTTTAAGATTGAGATTGTTGTTTAACTTGGTTGTTTTGCTGTTGAAGTAGTTTTAGAAGAATCTGCCCTTGTAAGAAACCTTGCTTTCATGATCCACATTGGTTGAAGTTGATTGCATCTGTTTGTATCTTTGTCAAAGGTAAACTCAGGCGGCATGTAATCGTGCACTAGTTCGTTTTGGAGTACTTTTACTATAAATGTGATTTAATCAATTGGTACTTGTTAGATTTTTATGATGTTAATGGCATGATAGTTGATATTTATTTGTGGATAAAGTTCACCTCCCATAGTTCTCAAAAAAATTAAAAAAAATCACGTGCATGTATGGATGGACGACTGAATGTGAGTGTGGAAAATGCTTTGGTGATACGAATTAAGGGAAATAATATGCTATGATTTTGGGGAGAAGATAGTTATCCCCCGCCTCTCAAATGAAGGAAACGCCACAGACATAAACTCGTAACAACATGACCAGCAAGTTCGATTGGATTCATATAAAAGACCGCATAAAACAAGCTAGTTCCACATGGCTACGGATTCAAACCTTCAATAAACCAAATCACGTAATTTACTTCTGAAGAAGAACAGAGAACATGTACATGAATAATAATAACACTGATGCCTAAAGCCGGCTACACCTTCACATAAAAAACTTGTTTGCCAAGAAAATGCACTTTGAAGTAACTCTCCACTGTTCCAGCATGATTTTTTCAGGAAAAAACAAAGACAGCCATTTTCACTGATAACTATTTCTAAAGTCCAGTATTATGAGATATAATGCACCCTAAAAATAAGGCAAAATGGATTTGGGGCAAACAGCTGCATGAAGAAGTTTGTGAATCGGAACACAATATGATACAACATGTCAACTGGATTGCACATATGAAAAACAATTTGCTCATATCGAGCTAAAAATTATTAAATGTGAATGTTTCTCTGATTCTCCGATACTATAAGGCTTAAATCAATTTACACATTGGTCAATAGTACCAAGAAGGGAATTCACCAAAAAAAAAAATTTCTGATCAAGCAAGTATGCAAGTCCATATTTCAACAAACACATACCGGAGGTACTTGCTCCATAAAGATTAAAAATACACCTGCTACAGGTAGAAATGCAAATATAAAACGTAAATCCATGAAATGAATGATGGAAAATGATAATGTAAATCACTAAAAACAAGCATCTCATGTCATTTCTTGTATCAAAAGGAATATACATACAAACTTTAAAAACAAAGCAAGATGCTTCTGGACTCCATTCCAACAGGATGATTTGCTTTCATCATCATGAGACTCATGGCCGGCCCTCTACTAAGGCCTTCGAGACCTGGGTCTTAAGCCCAACGGTGTCGGAGGGCCCAACGGTACATGTTTCGCTAAAAGAAAAAAGAAATTCGTATAGATTTAATCCGATCCAACCTAATATAATATGTTAATTTTCTTTTTTGATAAATGCCCAAATTTCTTTTACTCCAATCGATAAATGTCCCAATAAAAAATTTTACTTGGCCCAAAAAAAAATAGATATACAAACAAGTTTTATTAATTTTTTGCTTGGAAACTATAGAAATTAAAAAAATATATTATTTTATAATATTATATATCTATATTATATAATTAATTTTTTGTTTGAAAAACTATAGAAATTAAAAAGAATATATTATTTGTTGGAAAAAATATAGTACTTAGGATTTGACAGAGAAGTAGAAATTGCAAGACACGTTAATAACGTTGTCTATTAAGAGATATTTCGTCCCACACGATTTGTCACTAAGGGATCAAACGAAAATCTCTCTCAAGATACAATGAAGGTGTTTGATTCAAACAGTGACTTGTTTGATTCAAACCCGAGGACACTCAAAGTTATTCTGATGATGCTGTCAAACTTATGAATTTTCGTCTGCATACTTGTGCCTTTTATAGGCTGCAAGTACCCCATAAATGAATGGAGGTACTCCTTGCACGAAAGGGTAAGGTTGTCACTGTTCACCGGATGAAAACATGCAACCCTTACACGAAAGGGTAAGTACATATCAGTTCGAAAATGCATGTATCTGAAAATCCGAAAATGCATATCTCTTCATTAACTGATACATGTATTGGTTTAGGTTTCGGGGGCGTTGCCCCCGAACCCCCACGAGTTGGCGATGCCCCCTCGACCCACCGCGACCTGACCGGGCAGGTCGAACCCCGTTTCGTTGCGATAACATTAATTCGTACGGCAACTCGTATGCAAACGATTATAAAATATTTACTTTTATGAAAAAATATCTAACATTATTTTATATTATTATTATATATCTATATAAAAAAAGCTTACAAAGAAAAATAAAAAGTATGTTTTGTGTATACGTATGAATTTGGTTTTTGTTTATAAATATGCTAGAAAAGACTACTTTGTAGACATGTTATGAGGCTATCGAAAAATTGACTTTCGTATTTACGGATGTTAAAAACGCAATAAGTATGTTTTAAAAAAAACTTCAACTAAAAGGCCCAATTCTGAAACTTGGTCTTAAGGCCAATTAATGCGAGGGCCGGCCCTGATGAGACTGAATGTGTATACGACTGATCCCTGACGATTTCTTTGTATACAAGAAGCCCCATACACAGGCCCTTCTACCAGCTAATTAAATGAAACACCCAAAGAAATCAATAAAAGTTATACACTCTAGGTTTCAAAGTGAAATGTCTCTCTGAAGAACATGTATACAAGCATCAATTAAAGAAGAAACACTTACAATCATCAAAAAATTAATCAAATCCTGATAACAAGCACGTCCTAATGTCCACACGAAATAACTCGAAAAATCATTCATCGGCAACCATGATAGCTGCACAGTTCAAGTAACAAACTTGAACAAATCAAGCAACTCCAAGTACAAGTAAATCCAGCAAATAGTGACCTGTCAATCTTTGATAATTGCTACAAGGTGAAAAGCATAACTTACTCCAAGGTCAACCCTTCAACTCACAGTACATGTACGAAATTCAATTAATTCAGATTTTGGCAATGAACCGAAAACTTCATATCATAGTACAAAGATAATTAACAAGATGATGCAACAAGGATCACGTTATCCCGATATCAGCTATAAAAATAAAAATAAAATAAAAATAATAAAGAAAGCCAATCGAAGCATACAACCGAAATAGGACTCAGATTTAAGTAAAGCAATATTACCATGTAACATTCAATGCTGCACAAAATGTACAAAATAACAAATCCATGTTTATAAGCAACAAACCGAAACTCAACAAGTTACCCTGGGATCATTCAGAAAACCGCATCAAACGAACCAGTTCAACAAAGCTAAAGATCCATACCTTTAACAGATCAATTCACGTGATTTGCTTGTGAAGAAGAGAGGAATTGGCTAAAAGAAAACAAGAATACGAATCAGGTTCAATACCATGATTTAACATTTCCTCCAAGAGTGACTTTGCTCCAAACCCTTCACTTTTTTTCAGGAGGCCCTCTGCGCAATTGCATTATATGTAAAACTGTTAGGATAACAACCACATTCTCTCATTTTAGTTAGAAGCTCTTTGACATCCTCCAACAACCCTTCTTGACATAGTCCTTTCATCATGGCATTAAATGTTCTACCATTAAGCTCCAAGCCTAAAGAACGGAGTTTGTCAAATAGATTTCGAGCTGCAAATAATTTCCATGCTTCACATAATCCTTTAATAACAGCAGTATATGCTGTTATGGTTAGAGAAACGTTGCTATTCTCCAGATCACATAGCAACGTGTGTGCTTCAGAGACAAGGCCATTTTGATACAAGCCATCAAGCCAAATGCTATAAGTGCAGCTGTCTGGACTCACTCCTTGACGTTGCATCTCGTGGATTAACATCCTTGCATCAACATATTTGCCCACTTCAAATAATCCATGTATCATCGTGTTGAAGGTAACAACATCGCACTTGATGCCTTTACAAGATATTACTTTAAACAAAGCAATTGCATCGTCTACATGCCCTTTCTTGCAATATCCATTCAACAAAATGTTGTAACTCAAATATCGTGAGGACATCCCCGAGCCACCATGACTGTAGGACTTGATGAGCTCATCCATCTCACCTCGCAAGCGATATCCATCCATTAATGCACCGTAGTGACTACATCGGACGTTCGCCCCTTTTCGACCATGATTTTCAAGATAGCCTCTCGCCTCTTCAACCCAACCTTCTTTGCTAATAGCATCCACAAGTATATTGAAGGTAACTACGCTGTGGGTATATTGTCTTATTTTCCATTTCCATCAAGAACGATGATTACTTTCCATCTCGCCCGAAATTGCAAAGCCCTTTTATCACCGAATTGTAGGTGACAATATCTCGATGGTACTCGCATTAGCGACCATTTCGTAGAGAAGTCAAGTGCTTCGCCCACCTTTGTGTCCTTACACGGATCGCCTATGATTGTGTTATACATCACAAGATTATTAGGCTTAAGTGGATCCTTCTTTCTCAACAAGAGGAGGAGTTCAAGAGCTTTAAGTGTTTCCAGATTTGCACAATCCATTGATCATAGTCCCGTAAGTAGTCTTATCACAAACTTTCGAATGACCATTGTTCGAATAATTTCACGCCTTCTGCAAATATGTCTCGCTACAAACAAATTTACGAATAAGAGTGTTGAGAGTAACCATATCAGTTTGAATCCAAGCTTGAAAATGGTCGCTAAGATTGCAAAACCAAAATCAACCTCGATTTAAATGACAAAACAGCTTATCACAATGTTCATGGTCCATTCATTAATTGGAACACCTTTGAAGCGCATTTCTCTGAAAGAAGGGACGGCAGAGTCAATTGCTTCATCTTAACAACACAAGTTAACAAGGCGATGTAAGTCAAGAATGGAGGAAGAGGTTGAAATTCAAGCATTCCAAAAAACAAAGAGCGGGCATCATCAACCCGATCAAAACCAGTTATGCGCTTGACTGCTAAAATGTCTTTAACATCACTCCGGGTTAATTTCGAATATGGAGGAGGGTTGGAAGTTGGACAACAACGAGATCGAGATGAATAAAGAGCTAAAGCATTATTACGATGAATAAGAAAAGAAGGGGAAGAAGAAGAATAGGGAAATTTACCAGCAAAAAGACAATTGAATTTCTACATCTTTACGACACTAATGGCCTACAGAGATACAGATCTCGGCTAAGCAATTGGCACTTTCACGCTGCCTCCTAAACTGAAAAGACAAGTGAAATTCAACCTGGAAAGGAAAGCTGCTTGCTTTCTATCTAACTTCTTGAAACAGTCTCTCAAATGCTTGGGTTCCACTTTCACGCCTCTTTTTTTGGTACAAAACGGGGGGGCTAAAGCCCCCAAAAGGAAACTACAACCTAGGCAATAGAACGCCTCTTAGATCATCGAAAAGAAAGCTCCTCAAATAGTCCGGAGGATCATTTAACATAACAAAATTAGTATCAAAAGAGTGCCCTCTAGAAGCAAGACAATCTGCAGCATGGTTCCCTTCTCTCAAGGTATGTTGAATGATGCAATTTCAGCTTCTCTTCAGGTAAGTTCTACAATCTTCAATGAGTGGACCTTCACTTGAGTCCCATTCTCCATCATGGTAGCTACTGGTGACAGCCGAGAGGGAGTCTGATTCAATAATGATGTTGCGGTAGTTAGCTTCCCAAGCCAATCTATGAGCCTCTCTGATAGTGTTGGTCCCTTGGAAAGGCTAACACAAGTTTAGAGGGGGGTGAATAAACTTGTCACCAAAAACGTTTTCCCAAAACTAGATTTAAACAAATTATGGTTCAGTTAAAAACTTGTGTGGAGTTAAGCTGACTGAGTTGAGATTAAGTCAAACTGACTTAAGAAAAAACTGAGTCAACCGGCAGCGGATATATTTCTAGCCTTTTTATTGATCTTGTTATTCTTTTATGAAAGCTGAGTGTGGTAAATTGAATTCTGATGAATGTCAGTTAGTGAACTGTGAAGTGTATAACAATCAATTATCAAAATGCTGTAAGTAAATACTAAATAAATAAATAAGTGCGTAAAGTAAATAAGGCGAATATTATAGAGGTTCCAGGTGGTGTAATCATGTACGTCCTCTCTTCCCCTGTAGTGCGGAGGAAAATTCCACTAGAACTTCTTGAGGTGAATCACATTACAAAAGTCCTAAACAATAGTCCTTGGCTAATCCCTAGCTTCACTATATAAACAAATTGGAGAACGTGTAGAATTGCTGCTTTTTCAATTGCTTGAAACACTCGGGTCCTTGGAGGGTTGAATTGCCTCTTCACCAACTACCACTACAAACACAGCCTTACCCGATCGCTTGTAACAATCGCCCTTGGCAAAACCTTCCCGGTTTGCTTTACAGCCTAAACCTTTGATGTAGAATCAAAGTTGGGCTGAGAATCAATGAATTGATTCTTGTTTGTGGTTCTTCAAAGTGTCTGAATCTGGATAAAATCTGTGTAGTTTGAACACTTGAAGAAATTCTTGATATGATCTTGTTATAGCGCAGTGATGATAGCAATTCGAATGACTAATGCACACGTTAATTCTTGTTAAATCTTTGTATGTTCGCCTCTTTTATCCTTGGTGCAAAGTCCTCTATTTATAGTGTGAGGTCCAACGTTCATCTTGCTTGAATTCGAATTGTATCAACGTTTATCTTGTAACGGATATATTTTTACCGCTCATTTGTGTCGATATTTCATCCAATAGAATCGCTTTTTTATAACGCTCGATCGCATTATCGACTTGTTGGATGACCGACATGTAAAAGCGAGTATCCTTATCGCTTTATATCGAGTTTATCACTTGTCGCTTTCTTGACCGACTTGGAGCGTTAATCGAGATTTTACTCTTCTTCAAATATCAAGATTCGGGTTTTCATCCGATTATAATTGACTTAATCAGAGTACACCATGAACAAATGTCATCTAAGAATTCATTGTCCTTGTGATTCCTAGATCTTCATACAAGATCCATAAAGTCAGTTCAGGTCACCACAATCTTGCCTGAAGTCTAACTTTACAGTCTCGACATAGTCTTCATAACTAAGTTTGAACCCTCAGTTCTTCAATTCTTAATAACTGAGTCTGTGACCCTCAGTTCTTCATCTTCTATATAAGCCAACTGAGTCTGTGTCCCTCAGCGAACTTATCTTCTTAAGTTTTCATATTGGTGTATCCTGAGTTAGTTTGTTTATCTTGATGAGTTCCAGTTTTCTGAATGACTTCCAGGTTTCAGTTTTACGACACACTAACTATTACAGTGCTTGTCTGATACAACCTATACAATTATCAGACTCTAGTAAAACCTAAACATTCAGTTCTAGACATCTTTTATCTTTTCACTATAACAGCTAGCTCCAGCACTTCATCAATGAGGTTAAGATAATACTTTGACTAAGTATGATGAATTATCATCAAAACATAATTAAATTTTATTTCCAACAGATTGCTTTGAGCTCTGCATAGAAAATATGAGATATATTAGTATTCTCCAAGAAACCAAACAACCACTTACCTTCGTGATCCCTCTCAAGACCCTCAATAGAGGATGAACCCGATTGATTATTGCAGCTAGCATCGGTGTTTAACTTGACTCAATCCAGATGAGGGGATTGCCAACCAGCCCATCTAATATACCTTGAAGTCTTGTGCTTAGAACCTGACTGACAATTGAGAATGTATTCATTAGCCAGGAAGACTATTTGATTGCACACATTAACAGGGTTCGATATAACATTATTGAAGACCATGTCATTCCTATCCTTCCAGACAATCCAGATAGCCATATTAAATAGAGTATTAGTTCCCGAGTAACTCACAGTAAATCCAGCAAATAGTGACCTGTCAATCTTTCGTAATTGCTACAAGGTGAAAAGCATAACTTACTCCAAGGTCAACCCTTCAACTCACAGTACATGTACAAAATTCAATTAATTCAGATTTTGGCATTGAACAGAAAACTTCATATCATAGTACAAAGATAATTAACAAGATGATGCAACAAGGATCACTTTATCCTGATATTACCATATAACATTCAATACTGCACTTAATGTACAAAATAACAAATCTATATTTACAAGCAACAAACTGAAACTCAACAAGTTACCCGGATCATTCAAAACCGCATCAAACGAACTAGCCTCCACAAAGCTAAAGATCCATACCTTTAATGAGATCAATTCACGTGATTCGCTTGTGAAGAAGAGAGAGAATTGGCTAAAAGAGAACAAGTATACGAATCGTTCAATCCCATGATTTAACATCTCCTCCAAAAACAACTTTGCTCCAAACCCTTGATTTTTTTTAAGGAGACATTGAACAATTGGATTATACGTAAAACTGATAGGATAACAACCACATTCTCTCATTCTAGTTAGAAGCTCTTTGGCATCCTCCAACAACCCTTCTTGATAGAGTCCTTTCATGATGGCATGAAATGTTCTAACATCAGGCTCCAGGCCTAAAGATGGGAGTTTGTCAAACATATTTCGAGCTGAAGATAATTTCCGCGCTTCACATAATCCTTTAATAACAGCAGTATATGCTCCTATGTTTAGAGAAACGTTGTCAATCTCCAGTTCACATAACAATGTGTGTGCTTCGGAGACAAGGTCGTTTTGATATAAGCCATCAAGCCAAATGCAATAAGTCATGTTATCCGGACTCACTCCTTGAGATTGCATCTCGCTGATTAACTTCCTTGTGTCATCACATCTGCCAGCTTCAAATAGTCCTTGTACCATAGTGCTGAAGGTAACAACATTGCATTTCATGCCTTTATTAGAAATTACCTTAAACAAATCAAGGGCATCGTCTACATTCCCTTTCTTGCAATGTCCGTTTAGCAATATGCTGTAACTCTGGATGTTAGGTTGACATCCTTGAGCCACCATGATATGTAGGACTTGATGAGCTCTGTCCATCTCACCTCGTAAGCAGTATCCATCCATTAGTGCACTGTAAGCGACTACATCAGGGTATTGACCCTTTTGACCATGATTTTCAGCATAGCCTTTGCCTCTTCAACCCAACCTTCTTTGCTAAAAGCATCCACAACCACAAGTATACTGAAGGTAACTACATCTGGGTAAATTCTCGTATTTACCATTACTAAATGTGTAACATGTGTCCATCTGCCAAAATTGCAAAGCCCTTGTATGACTGAACTGTATGTAAATATCTGGTTGACTTACCTTAGCAGCCAAGTGCTTCGTCCACCTTCCTATCCTTACACAGACTATCTATAATCGTGTTATACATCACAATATCCGGCTTAAGGGATCCTTATTTCTCAACAAGGCGGAGCAGTTGAATAGCTTTAGACGTGTTTCCAGATTTACACAGTCCATTGATCACGGTCCCATAAGTAGTCTTGCTACAAACTTTCTGAATGAGCATTGTTCGGAATACTTTCACAGCCTCTGCAAATCTGTCCGCTTCAAACAGTCCACGCATAAGAGTGTTGAGAGTAACCACATCCGGCTTGAATCCCAGCTTGAAAATGGCTGCTAAGTGCTAAGATTGCAAAACCAAAATCAACCTGTTTCAAATGACAGAAACAGTTTATAACAATGGTCATGGTGCATTCATTAATTGGAACACCCTCCAAGCGCATTTCTCCATAAAGAAGGACGGCGGACCTGAATTGCTTCATCTTAACAACACCGGTTAACAAACGATTGAAATCAGCAACAGGAGGCAGAGGTTGAAATTCAAGCATTCCATAAAACAAAGAGCGGGCATCATCCACCCGATCAAAACCAGTTATGCGCTTGACTGCTAAAATGTGTTTGACATCACTCCGGATTAATGTCGAGTATGGAGTTGGGTTGAAAGTTGGACAACAACGAGATGAATGAAGAGTAGCAGTAGCATTACTACGATGAATAAGAGAAGAAGGGGAAGAAGAAGAATAGGGAAATTTACACATCTTCACGACAATACTGGCCTACAGATACAGATCTCCGCTTCGCATTTCCCCAAAGCTGCTTCCTTTTTATAACTTCCAACTTCTTGAAAAGAAACGGTAAATGTCAAACTCTGGGGTTCCACACTAGATATCTCGACTTTACTTGTTTCTTCTTTCCTTTATTTTTATTTTATTAATTTTTATATTTTTTAACATGCGATTTTACTCACTGTAATAGTAGTAAAAAACAGTTGATTTCATTTTCACAAAAATAATTTCTTTCACGTTATTTTCCCAAAATAATAATGTGATTTTTTTTTTTTTTTGAAAAGAATAATAATGCAAAAAATATTTTATTATAAACGGACAAAAATACCCCTATTCTATTCACGCTTCATTGCAGCAACCGTAACACCCAAACATTACGAAACCTCCAATTTCAATCACGATGTGAACGCACAAAACCACCCTAGCCTATCCGACATCATGAACGGGGAGAATAAGGAAAATATGAGCGAAATTGGAGAGAAAAAGCAACGAAATCAGAGGAAAAGTGATCGGTTGATACAATCAGTGCACACAATCGACAATGGTGAATAGAAAGAAAGTAATATCGGCGGTGAAGCGACGCAAAGCAACAAAAACGAAGAAAACTTAGTAAGTTTACGTTAATACAAGACCTAATCTCGATCTGGCAGAAAATATGTTATTTGTCAAAAGTTGTGGAAAAGATTTTCCTTATCATTGATCAATCTCACATGTACAATATATATAGTATAATCCAGGGTTTCTTCCTCTACCGATGATTACTAAACTACCCTGACAAGATAAATACAAAAATACAACATAATATCGTACAATCGTAATACCCCATCAATGTGGAGTGTGAAGATCTCGCACGCCCGGCTTGCGCAGTAGAAACTCAAATTGTTGCCATCCCAAAGCCTTAGTAAAAATGTCTGCCAACTGATGCTTTGTGAGAACATAGGAAGGAAGAATCAACCCATCTGTAATAGCATCACGCACGAAATGGCAATCTGCCTCGATGTGCTTCGTGCGCTCGTGAAAAACCGAATTCTGTGCAATGTATAACGCCGATTGACTATCACAAAGAGCCGTATACTAGGGGGTGCCGAACTCCAAGATCAACCAGCAACTGCTTCAACCACTTCAACTCGCATGTAAGAGAGGCCATAGACCGATATTCAGCTTCTGCAGAGGAACGGGAAACAGTGGTTGTTTCTTGGACTTCCAGGATATAGGTGAAATACCAAGAAAGACAAACAATCCACTCAAAGACCGCCGAGTAAGGGGGCAACTAGCCCAATCAGAATCACACTAGCCCTCAAGAAGAAATCACACTAGCCCTCAAGAAGAATAGAGCTATCAGACCGCAACAAAATACCATGGCCGGGATGTTTCTTCAAATAGCGGACAGGTCGCATCGCAGTTTCCCAATGCTCAATCCGTGGAGCATGCATAAACTGAGACAAGGCATGAAGGGGGTACGCCAGGTCGGGCCGTGTCACCCCAAGATAAATAAGGGTAGTTTAGTAATATGATGTATTTTTGAATTTATCTTGTAAGGGTAGTTTAGTAATTATTGATAGAGGGAGAAACGCTGGATTGTACTATATATATTGTACATGTGAGATTGATCAATGATAAGGAAAATCTTTTCCACAATTCTTGACATGGTATCGGAGCCATAACCGAAAAACTGTAGAGAGTGAGTGCATATCACTGAATCGGAACAAAAGAAGAGCTTGAAATTCTACTTCATGTCACTGTATTCAGATTGCATTAATTTTTTTTTTTTGTGTATATTCTTGCAAATAAATTGGTGTAAATGCTACTGAAATGTCCTGTCACTCCATAATGATGATGTCTCTTTATAGATACTGGAGTGTAAACTTTGGCAAATCAGGCTCGGCCAAACCCCCCACTTGTAAATAAAGTTTACTTTTTCAAAAACTCGTTTTTAGGTATTACGACGATAATATCATCGTAAAACCACCCAAAAAGTTACCTTGCATAAGTAGTCATTATTGACGTAACGAACAACGTTTACTCCAATATTATTGACGTAAAATGTGTTTTTACTCCAATATTATTGGCGTAAAACACATTTTATGCCAATAATATTTGAGTAAATTCATCATGTTCATCAAATTCATCATGTTCTTCATTAAATTCAAAACAACAACGACGAAAATCAAATCAATCTACCAAATCCAAGACAAAGAAGGGATCCCACCTAAAACAATATAAGTGCAGATCATATTTAGAAAAAATTCATTCTCTTGTTAATCAATGTTCTTGTTCTTGCTTTTTAAGCACATAATTTATTTGGGTATCTCAAAGTTAGGTGAATGAAGTCGAGACCACACACGGTCGTTCGTTTTCAATCTTCGGCTGTAAAATGAACTTTTCAATCTTGGAAACAGAATCAGGAGCCATATTCGCAGCATCAATTGATTCAAAAAGAACTTCATAGTATTAGAGAGCATGAAGTAGGTGATGGGATATGGAGGAAGATCATATCTTTCACACCTCCGGTCGAACAAAACAATAGCCTCTGCATGTGAAAGTGGTTTGATAAAGCAGAGCAATGAAAGAATTCATCTAGAGATGATTTAAGGAAGAAGATGCATAACCACTGTGTTCAAGTTCTTTGGGTATATATATTTTATCAAAAAGCAATACCTCTGTCTCTTCACTTGTTAAGAACGAGAAATAACCAATGTCATTTAACAATCCTCATAGAACATGAATTGAGTAGGGTTCAAATTATGAATTGATGATTCTTTGAACTTGAACACAGTGGTTACTCCAATAATTGAACATGATTCTGTGAACTTTGAATTGACTAGAAATAGTGTTTTTACTCCAATAATGTTGGAGTAAAAACACATTTTACGACAATAATATTGGAGTAAAACGTTGCTTATGCAAGGTCACTTTTGGGATGGTTTTACGACAATATTATTAGATATAAAAATACATTTTACGATGATATTATCGTCGTAATACCTAAAAAAGAGTTTTTAAAAAATTAAACTTTCTTTACAAGTGGGAGGTCTGACCGGGCCTGATTTGTCAATTTCCTGATGTCATAGCATTCTGCTTGCACTGACATGAACTTGAAAATGTCATGTCACTGCAATCACAACCTTGAAAATGTGATGTCACTGCGTTCACAACCATGAAAATGTAATCTTCAATGGAATGTCAGATGTCACTGCATACTCTATCAATAATTCAATATAATGGCGTCAGTACAAACTAAACCTTGAAAATGACATGTCACTACATTCACGACATTGAAATGTCATGTCACTGCATTATCATTGCATTGAAACTACATGATACATGATACATGCATGTAGAAACTTATTTGGATCATTTCTTGCTTTAAATGAAATTTCCAGAACATGATACATGTAGAAACTTTCTGTAACAGAGTTTCTACATACACATATATGTATGAGTAGATTCATCTATTCATTTTTTTAATGGTAAAAGAGACTTTTCATTGCAAAAAGAGTATTTTTCTGATGGTGGGGGGTGGGGCTTCTTTTGTTATATTGGATGGTTCCTATATGATATGCTGCTAAACTATCTGTTACTTAATCTATACAGCTCTGCAACATTCCTTCATGACTTCCTAATTAAAGCCAAATTAAATGGTGAAAGCCCCCTTGTATCCAGACCCCGTAGGCCTTAAGTTCCGAGCATGCATCACATCATAATCCAGACACCATTCAAACATGAAGCTGAAGGATATTCAAATCGACTTGCATACCAACTTAAATTTTTTAAAAGAGACTGGCAATTTAACACAATATCTTTATAAACATCAAACTACTTCAATTTACAAACCTATATTGTTCGGCCAACATTAGACTAGCTAGTTCCACAAGGCTAAAGATTCATACCTTTAGCAAAGCAACAAACATTTGTCCGCTACTTAAAAGTAAATCCCGTTGCATTTTTCTAACCCACAACATACCACGTCGATCATCAACTTGTTTTCTTATCACATAGTTTGGAAACATCTGTGCCCATAAAGCCTCCGAGTGTTGAGGATCATCCACACAATCATCCAACAACCGATGATAACCGATAAACAGGAATGAATGAAGACCTTGGGATATTCTGCTGCAGCCAAGTGGGTATCATCAATTAGCATGGAGTAAAAAAGAAATCAAACTAGCCAAATACATGGTTAAATGCATGCAATGATCAGAACAGGACATCCCCTATCTATCATGCAATGTGCTTCAAAAGCCATTTTTACTGCAGATTAAAAAAACAAACATGCAATTAACCAATCAATTAAAGGAATCTATACCGTAAAGCTTCTTTCATTTTTTCCATAGTGAAATGCTAACAATATTCAATCAACAACAGCAATCGGCATAAAAAATTATCATCACTTAATTCATTTCCGTCGCCAATGGCGTAATAGGTTGATAATGTCCAATGTGGTTCTCCATTATTTCTCATTATTTAAAGCTCACAGAACAAAGATAAGCAAACTCACAGAAAACGTCATGTACAGAACAAAATAGGCAAAGGGAGAAAACATAGTTAACCGGCTTTCATCAGATTAATCAATGTGCTTGTAATAATAAAGGTTGCGGGGAATGGGAAGAACTTGTGTTGAGTAATGATGGTGACTGGGATCGGTGTGATGGATTTCAGTAGAAGTTCCAAGCTGGGTTGGGAGCAGAAGAAGCTTTGGTTGGAGAGCTGACATGGGTGGAGCTGGAGTGAAAGGGACTGAAGAGAGAGGCTCAGACAGGACAAGATCAGATTTTTTTGTCATGTATACTTTCTCGGTTGATGTGTGTTAGTGTGTACTAGGTTGTTATTTGAAGGAGCATGAGGTTTTACCATTTTGACTTTTGTGAAGGTCAAAGGGTTGACTGGGGATTTGAAATTTGAATATATTGGTGGGAGGAAACAGAGTGCAGATTGGGGGCAAGCTGGTGGGAATGAGGACTAGGCAGAACTTCCATGTCCAAGAGCCTAATCTCCAGTATCAGCTTGCTTCTTTTGAAGCATTTAACCTGCTTCCAAAACTGAAGGATTTCTCTTCCTCTAAATTAAATTCCTCATTAACCCAAGGGCAGTTTTTTGCAATATGACCCACAAGGCCAGGCCACAGTAGTAGCACAAGGATGGAATGGAAGTCTCTCGTACAGAAAGAGGACTTTCAAAGGATTTGGGTGGGAGAGGGAGGGGGCTTCATCTTCTAGAAGGAGGGTTAGAAGTTGAGGTATAGGTTTTACCTGGGACACAAAGGCCCTAAGCCAGAAAATGAGTTGGTTGGTTCCAAAATCTTCTCTTATTTGCAGTCTTTTAAACCCAACTTTCTATAACCACATGTGATGAGTCTTGTTTAATCTGAAAGTTGGGTTTCTTTTCCTATAGAAATGGTGATTGGTTAAGAATTATAGCTTGTTCTGTAGTGTACAACTATTGAAGCGTAAACTTAAGATAACCTTGAACCAATGTCAAAGTACTCAATTTTTGTGGGTCAATTTCAGAACAAATACTGCAGATATGAAACCAGCTGAAGGTCACTGCTCAAAATGTGAACTTTCATATGGAACGTTAACAATTATATGATGCCTGATACTCCGAAGGCTCCAATTCTCATACCAAAGATCCACAAGTAAAGATGATGACTTGACCCAGAAACAAAAATCAAAGCCACGCATGAATGGAAAAAACAGCAGCAAAAAATAGATTCTTCCAATGAGTCCTAATGACCCAAGAGCCCCAGAAAAGCCAAAACATATTTTCTATTAGCTTTCCTAGAAAAGTGGCTACTCTAAAACCCAAAACATCATAGCTATATACACTAGTGGCCTGTAAAATCCTAAACTATAATCCATAAATTCACACACACACATATATATACTCATGCATATCTTGGTGTCTTTTCATAATACCTAGGAGACTCCACAGTCCACACATCTCTATGACACTGCGGTGTAGGTGTATACGCACATTATTCACGAATGAATTCATGTATATATCCAATCTTACCTAGAGAAAATCAACTACCAAGTACTTGTACAGAACCCAATCACTTTAGACATTGGCAATACATCCTGCATTTTATCTCCCCATACCTGTTCCTTCTACTGGAAAAGCTTCCTTAGTAACCGCAAGGTGTTGAAGGTAACATCACATTTCATGCCTCCATTAGATTTAATTTGAACAAATCAAGGGCAACGTCAACACTCCCTTCCTTGCAATGTCCGTTGAGCAATATATTGTAACTTTGAATATCAGGTTGACATCCTTCAGATAGCATGGTCTGTAGGACTTGATGAGTTCTGTCCATCTCACCATGCAAGCAGTATCCATCCATTAGTGCACTGTCAGTGACTACATCAGGATGTTGACCCCTTTCGACCATGATTTTCAGCATAGCCTCTGCCTCTTCAACACAACGCTCTTTGCTAAAAGCATCCACAAGTATATTGAAAGTAACTACGCTAGGATAGATTCTTGTATTTACCATTTCTGTCATTAAAATAGTGACATCTTTCCATCTCCTGAAATTGCAAAGCCCTTGGATCACTGAATTATACGTGATGATATCAGCTGGGCTTCCATTAGCAGCCATTTCAGAGAGAAGCTGAAGTGCTTCATCCACCTTTGTGTCCTTACACAGACTGTCTATGATTGTGCTATACATCACAGTATCCGGCTTAAGGGATCCTTGTTTCTCAACAAGACGGAGGAGTTCAAGAGCTTTAGAAGTGTTTCCAGATTTGCACAATCCATTGATCACAGTCCCATAAGTAATCTCGTTACAAACTTTCTGAATGACCATTGTTCGGAATAATTGCACAGCCTCTGCAATTCTGTCAGCTTCAAACAGCCCACGAATAAGAGTGGTGAGAGTAACCACATCAGGTTTGAATCCAAGCTTGAAAAAGGCTGCTAAGATTGCAAAACCAAAATCAACCTGATTTAAATGACAGAAACAGTTTATCACAATGTTCATGGTACATTCATTAATTGGAACACCCTTGAAGCGCATTTCTCTGTAAAGAAGGACGGCGGAGCTGAATTGCTTCATCTTAACAACACCGGTTAACAACTGACAGAAGTCAGCAACAGGAGGAAGAGGTTGAAATTCAAGCATTCCATAAAATAAAGAGCGGGCATCATCCACCCGATCAAAACCAGTTATGCGCGCGACTGCTAAAATGTCTTTAACATCACTCCGGGTTAATTTCGAATATGGAGGAGCGTTGGAAGTTGGACAACAACGAGATCGAGATGAATAAAGAGCTAAGGCATTACGATGAATAAGAGAAGAAGAACAGGGAAATTTACCAGCAAAAAGACAACTGAATTTCCACATCTTCACAACACTAATGGCCTACAGAGATAAAGATCTCGGCTACGCAGTTGGCACTTTCATCACGCTGCCTCTAAACTGAAAAGACAAGTGAAATTCAACCTGGAAAGGAAGGAAAGCTGCTTGCTTTCTATCTAACTTCTTGAAACAGTCTCTCAAATGCTGGGGTTCCACTTTCACGCCTCTAACCTGACTTTACTTCCAAATGTGTGTGACTTGGTCGTCCAGGGAGCCCGGATCCTCTGCTGTGACGAAAAAAACGGCGTCGTTTTGAGTCTAAACGACACTGCTTTGATCGCGAACTTACAAAAAAAAAAATTTTAAAAACTAGCAAAGCCGGCGTCGTTTTGCGTCGAACGACGCTCGCCACTTCACAAGACCTCACAAATTGATTGGCGCGTACATAGAAGCGATCCCAATTGTCGCCCAGTCGACCAATATAGGAAATTAGAATAACATACGGGGTCCGACAGTGTAAAATATAAATTACATATTTTGTACGAATTTACGCTTTTTTTTAGGAATTCCTATCGAAGGAACAAGTATGACATGGTGGGTCCAAGACTACCATAAAATTGATTACACGTGCCATCAATAAATTAGAGCACTTTGCATCACTTGCTATCAATAAATTCTTTATTTTACTGTTTTAAAAACAAATTTTTCTCATTTCGATTTTACCTAACACGGTAAATATAAAGAAAAATTTACACAATCAGTTTAAATACGGTAGATGTAATTTTTTTTTACAGAATCTGTATTTTAAAAGTAAAATATAAGGTATTTATTCTCATTTTCATTTAAAAAAAACCTCAAAAAAACTCTACCAACTCGCGCCAAAAAAGAATCATAGAACCAAAATTCTTCATCCCATTTGCTTCAATTTTCGCACAAAAAATGCTGCGATTGGATTGTTTGTTCTATTGTTTGATGTAGGGGTGAACAAAAAATCACAACCCGACCCAATCTGGCCTAATTCAACCTAACTCAACCCGCAATTACGGGTTAAAAATGATTTTGGGTTGAGTATGGTTTTAATATATTTTGACCGCGTGATCTTACGGGTTGAGTATGAGTTATAAAGAAAAAAACATATTTGAACCTAACTCAACCCATTTCAAGTCTACAAAGAATAGCATATATATATATATATATATATATATATATATATATATATATATATATATATATATATTGCAAAGATCATAACATCAATTCAAACATAAACAAGTTTAGTTATCATCTTGTTCTTCCGGTAACCTCATCCATAAGTATTCAAATCAATTAATCATCACTAAGAGCGTTAAAATCTATTGTAATGCTAACCCGCACCCAACCCTAACCCAACCCGCATTTATCGAAACCCGCACGTGTGGGTTGAACTTTGAATTGAGTTGAATATGGTTTCAAATTTTTATAACCTGCAACATAAAGGTTGGGTTTGAGTTTTTATGAAACCAGGATACGACCCAAATCATGTGCACCCCTAGTTTGATGTAGCAGTACGGAGACGGGGCTTTTTCCAGCAATTTTTGTTTTGATATTTCTTGGGTGATTAAGATTTGTAAAGGTAAGCCATTTTCATGTTATGCAATTTGTTTGGGTATTAAAGTTTAGGAGAGTTTTCAATCTTAACCTAAATTGGGTATAAACATCTTTAGGGTCATATTATTTTTGAAGTAATTAACCTTTTTCCATGTTGTTTATGATTTGTTATATATATTCAAGTGTAGAGATTCATTTTCCAGGAAATCATAATGGTATTTGGCGCAACAACGAGATGCATAGTTCACATAAAATTCGGCCTACTACTTCTACTACTACTGCTATTACATGCATGTCTTCATTTTGCAAGCAGTTTGGAGTTTGAATTTTGGCTTTGAGTTAATTCTGTTTAATTATGTTTCTTGCTTAAACCACAGAACGAATGATGGGAAAACATAACATCAACACTCATCATCATCATCATCATCATCATCATCATCATCATCATGTATATATTATGTCTACCCATCATCTCATGTTTTAGAAGATATACTACAAATCTTAAGAGCAAGACAAATGGTTCTGAAGATATGCCTTGGTAAAATTCTTAGAGCAGAGGGTCCGATTTTTCATCCTTGAAACTGCATAGATTTCACCTTTCGAGATAGATGACCTTAGGAGCGTCCTTCTATCACTAAACAAAATAAATCATTATCATTACTATTATAAAAAAGCCGGTGTGTTTCCCCCATCAAATGTTTCTCTCCTTAAAAATTGTTTCTCCCTTAATAAATCTATTTAACGTTAAAAATCCAAAAAAAAACAATCTTTCCAAAAAAAAAAATCGAATCAATCAATCAATTAAATGATTACGCATAAAAGAAACAAGTAAGGAAATAAAACCAAAATGAAGCAAATAAGGAAAGATTGTTAACCGAATTAGTGTAAGAGAATCTAGATTATAATAAAATTGAAACCAACTTAAAATAAAAAAAAGCAATCAATTAATATAACGCAATTAATAAAATGGTTTTAGCCACTCAAAAAAAAATAAAATGGCGCAATTAATAAAATGGTTTTAGCCACTCAAAAAAAAAAAAAAAAGGCTTTAGATAAAAACATAATCATTATCATAACAACACGTTAAATTTTTCTTTAAAAAAAACAATCAATTAATTTTACCATTAACCATTATCAAATCAATTAAGAATAAAATCATATCATTATCATGATTATACAATGTTATATATTTTTTTTTTTTTGAGGAAAACAAGAAATTTTATTAATTAGCATCCGCCAAACAGACAGCCAAAACGTCACCAGGAGGCGAGCTACCCCAAGATGCTGGTGCAGAAATAGACAAAGCATGTCTAGCTAAAAGATGTGTCGGAATATTCCCCCACGCCCAACAAATTAAAGTAAAAGAAACAGATGGAAAAATAGACAAAAGAACCAAATAGTCATGCACTAAGCAACCCTAAGTAGTAAAATCCTCCACCGTTCTTCGCAGGCGTGAGATACATTTCAAGCAATCACTCTCTACAATCAGTCGTTGGATTCTCAAATGTCTCGCCTCCTCCAGCGCCAAAAAATAGCCTTAATATACTACTATGTTATATTATATTATGTTATTATATCATATTACAAATATATATTATATTACTATTATTATCAAACTTAATGTATTGATCATTATCCAACTTACAAAATTGAAAAATACTAAAAGTGCCTACGTGTTTTTCCGTAAGTGTTTCTCTTAGAACGTGTTTTTCTCCAACTAATTTGTTTTTATCAAAAATAATGATTATTTATAGATATTAAATAACAAAGATAAAAATGGTGTTTATAAATGAAAAATGTGGTGATCATTATTCAACTTAATGCATTAGTCATTATCCAAATTATTAATGAATACATATATGTTTACACCCAAAGATATACATAATGTTATACTCAACATCATATGCTGGTTGTGAGTGATTGTGTTTTTTCTAATTTATTTTACAAATTAAAAACGTATGGTGAGATGATGTTGAGTGTGGAAATCATATAAAGCTTTGAGTGTGAACCAACGCTTGTGTGTTTCTCTAAGAAGTCTTTCTCCCAATTAATTTATTTCATTTAACAAAACAATCATTGGTAGGTATTAAATACTAACATGGATAAATAATGTGTTGATCGAGATGAAAAATGTATTAAGCATTATCCAACTTGTAGAAACATAAAAATAATAGAAACAGAAAAATAATAGAAATGCGTGTGTGTTTCTTCCCTATATATTTATTCAAAAGTGTTCATCTTAATAAATTTTCTCATCAAATATAACAATCACAGTTAAATATTAGTTAAAAAAACATAGATAAAAGGTGTGGTAATAAAGATAAGATAAAGATGACGTCTCTCAGAAAAAAAAACATTGTGACTTTTATTCTCTAAACAAGCAAAACAATAGGAAGAAGAAATCGAGGTGGCAACTTCTAGATCCTTTTGACAAAGAATAGCTTGAAGAATGGGAGTAGCTGGGTGACAGAGACGATGATGCCAAACACTTCTTGATGTTTTATTCACTGCGAAAAGATAGAAATGGGGGATCGAGTTTGGCCATTCATACAATCCATTTTTAACCGATCATTGCATCATATGAGTACTGGTCTAAAAATCCTTCAAATAAGTTTAGAGGGTAAGAATTCAAAAGAAACATTATGGACTTGACAAAGCTAGGAGATACAAAATAAATTACGAGACATGCTGTATTGAAATGGGTGAGATCGTCCATCGTACACGTGACACACATCATGCCTCACATAGAGTGATAAATAACATATCAACATATGGGACGACATGAGCTCAGTTGGATATTGGGCCTCAACCAACAAGCTCCACATTTAGTAAAACGCGGGGTACCATTATATCATCAACCTACATGATGCAGGTCGTCCTCTGTCCGACATGACACATGTCGCCTTCTGTCCCTCATTATTTGCAAGATGCAAGATGTCTATGGTCCCTAATTACCGATGTCGTGCAGGTCACCTATGTAATTTATATATGCTCAATACACTATAGTCATCATCGACCTCAAGCAACGGTTACATTCTCTTCATTGAGCGTTCCGGACTTCACGCATACATTACTCCACAATAGTAAGTTCTATAGTGATGGCTTTGAAATTTTATCAATACATGGTATACTTTCTTGACCATGACTTCAATGTATCATAATTCACTCCACCACGAGGGAGAGTTATATAAAGTATCATCGTCCTCAATTACAAGGTACACACATAATACGCTTGACATACATTCTTGCTTACCGTCTTACTAGAAATTCCTCTACTCAAATATTGACTTGAGCTCCAGAGTATCCCCTGAAGGCAAGCTCCGCAACCCTTCACGTTTTTGTGTGTTTAGAAGGCCCACTCTCAAATCCACTCGAAAAGTTATTTGGATCATCACATAGAGGTGCATTTACCCGAATATCAACTCAATTGTAACCCGGACGATTTCATACAACATCAAATATAATATATTTTAAAGAAGTTGAGAGAAAAATTGAACCTATGAGTGTGTGATGGAAATATTATTTCCATAACCAACCATGATGTCTTCATTGCCAGAATAAGGCGTGCGTAGTGCCAAATTATTGAGATCACTGGTAACATGATGCATGGCACCACTCAAGAAGGCATGGAGAAAATGACAGAGCATCCAAATGTGTTTGAAGAGGACGCAATGTTGGAGGGCTGGACCGAATGAGAACCTGTTAAGAATTGCACCATTTCTACAAAAAAAAAAAAAAAAAAGGTGAGAAGCTACAACGCAGAGTTACCGCAGTACAAGGAAAAGCAAGTATGCAAGTCCATATTTCAACAAACACATAACTGAGGTACTTGCTGCATAAAGATTTAAAAAAAAACACCTGCTACAGGTAGAAATGCAAATATAAAACGTAAATCCATGAAATGAATGATGGAAAATGATAATGTAAATCACTAAAAACGAGCATCTCATGTCATTTCTTGTATCAAAAGGAATATACATACAAACTTTAAAAACAAAGCAAGATGCTTCTAGACATATCCAGGGACACTGCACAAATAGTAATCCTCCATTCCAACAGGATGATTTGCTTTCATCATCATAAGACTGAATGTGTATACGACTGATCCCTGACGATTTCTTTGTATACAAGACACCCTATACACAGGCCCTTCTACCAGCTAATTAAATGCAACACCCAAAGAAATCAATAAAAGTTATACACTCTAGTTTTCAAAGTGAAATGTCTCTCTGAAGAACATGTATACAAGCATCAATTAAAGAAGAAACACTTACAATCATCAAAAAATTAATCAAATCCTGATAACAAGCACGTCCTAATGTCCACACGAAATAACTCGAAAAATCGGCAACCATGATAGCTGCATAGTTCAAGTAACAAACTTGAACAAATCAAGCAACTCCAAGTACAAGTAAATCCAGCAAATAGTGACCAGTCAATCTTTGATAATTGCTGCAAGGTGAAAAGCATAACTTACTCCAAGGTCAACCCTTCAACTCACAGTACATGTACAAAATTCAATTAATTCAGATTTTGGCAATGAACAGAAAACTTCATATCATAGTACAAAGATAATTAACAAGATGATGCAACAAGGATCACGTTATCCTGATATCAACTATAAAAATAAAAATAAAAATAAAAATAATAATAATAAAGAAAGCCAATCGAAGCATACAACCGAAATAGGACTCCGATTTATGTAAAGCAATATTACCATGTAACATTCAATGCTGCACAAAATGTACAAAATAACAAATCTATATTTATAAGCAACAAACCGAAACTCAACAAGTTACCCTGGGATCATTCAGAAAACCGCATCAAACGAACCAGTTCAACAAAGCTAAAGATCCATACCTTTAACAGATCAATTCACGTGATTTGCTTGTGAAGAAGAGAGGAATTGGCTAAAAGAGAACAAGAATACGAATCGGGTTCAATACCATGATTTAACATTTCCTCCAAGAGTGACTTTGCTCCAAACCCTTCACTTTTTTTTCAGGAGGCCCTCTGAGCAATTGCATTATATGTAAAACTGTTAGGATAACTGTAGACTTTTAGATATATATTAAGACTTGCTTTATTAGTCAGCTCCTATTTGTATACCTTTTTTCTGCCATTTTCTATCTGTTTTGGTCTTTGTTTTGTGCCTAATCGCTCTAGCAACAGTATTCTGCTTTTACTGTACATAGAACCGTTGGGTCTCTTTTTATAGCCGTTGGAGACATCTTCTATATATTGTAAACCTCTCTTATCTACCCGATAAGTATCTAAGCAATAAAACAAGAGTTTCCTCCTATCTTTCTCCTCTCTAAGTGCTGTTTTCTACATGGTATCAGAGCCTTAAGATCTCAAACTCTTGTCTGCTTTTATTCTCGTTCTTTATGGCCACTGAGCAATCTTCAGAAGTTAACTCAAGGGATGAAGCAGTCTCTAATACTGCCCCTGGAACTCTGAATCCTCTTTGATGCCACTTTCCAGTCACAAACTCAATGGTGACAATTATCTCCAATGGTCCAGAACAGTGAGGTTTTATATCACTGGAAGGGGCAAAGAAGAATATCTCACTGGTGAGATCCAAGCTCCGGCAGAAGGGGATCCCTCTAGCAAGAAATGGAGGGTGGAAAACAGCAATGTGGTGTCCATCTTGCTGGGATCTATGACTCCCAACATTGCTGAGAACTTTCTCCTCTATGATACTGCGGAGGAAATCTGGAGTAATGCTGCTGATCTCTACTCAAAAAGAGATAACACATCAGAACAGTATGAAATCGAATCAAAGCTGCATAATCTGAGACAGAGGGAGATGTCAGTTACTGACTACTTCAACCTCCTGTCAAGATCTTGGCAGCAACTTGATGTCTTTGAAAATATATCTTGGTAGTCTAGTACAGATGCTAAGACATATAAGGAAATTAAGGAAAAGAAAAGAATCTTCAAATTCTTGATGGGACTGAACTCATCTCTTGATGATGTGAGAGGAAGAGTACTGAGCTCTAAACCTTTTCCATCAATCAAGAGTGTGTTTGCTGATATTAAACATGAAGAAAGTAGAAGAAAACTTATGCTAAATGGGGTGTCTAACCCTGTTTCTTCTACTAAGGTACCTAACCCTGGTTCATCTACTGAATCTAGTGTTCTTTTCACCAAAAGCACTGCTGGTATTAACATGAAATCCAAAGGTACTAGACCAGTTTGTGAACACTGCAAGAAAACTGGTCATACCAAGGATACCTGCTGGAAAATCCATGGGAAACCAGCAAACTGGAAGCCCTCTAGGCCCAGTCACACACCTGAAAGCTCTGCTAGACTAGCCAATGTTGAGGAACACAAGTCTGATGGTGTGTTTAGCATTGATCAGATTGAAGCCATAAAAAGGCTAATGTCTGCTCAAAACACACAGACTGCTGCTCCTCATGGCAATGGCTCCATGGCTAAGACAGGTGTGTGCCTTAATGCCTATTCTGGAAATCAAATCCTTAAAAACATATGGATTGTGGATTCTGGTGCATCTAACCATATGACTGGAAATCCTGAATTGTTTGTCAAAATTTTTAAATGTTCTCACCCTCACAATGTTAAGATTGCTGATGGCTCTATTTCCCAAGTTGCTGGGACTGGAAACATTGTTTTAAGTGAAAAAATCACAATAAAAGACGTTCTTTATGTGCCTAACTTACAATGCAATTTATTGTCAGTTAGTAGATTCATAAAAGACTCTAAATGTTCTGTGATTTTTCATACTAATGGCTGTAAGTTTCAGGATTTGAGTTCAATGGGGGAGATTGATTGTGCTGAAGTTAGATCTGGCTTGTTTATTTTGAAGACTCCTTACTCCAAGATTTGTATGGATAACATTCCTAAGGGCCTATCTATTAGTTGTAGAAGTACCTCTTCTTGTAATAATATTATGCTTCTTCACTATAGACTAGGGCACCCAAATTTTTTTTACTTGAAAAAATTGTACCCTAGTATGTTTAAAGGAATAAATATTGATTCTCTTCATTGTGAAATCTGTCAATTCTCTAAGCATACTAGAACTAACTTTCCTAAAAGGGTTTATGCTCCTTCTAGTCCTTTCTCTCTGTTTCACAGTGATATTTGGGGTCCATCAAAACTGAAGACCATCACTGGCAAGAGATGGTTTGTCAGTTTTATTGATGATCACAGTAGGGTGACTTGGTTATTTCTTCTAAAAGAAAAATCTGAGGTTGGACCTATCTTCAAAACCTTCTATACCATGATCAAAACTCAGTTTGGTACTGAAATTAAAGTACTTAAGACTGATAATGGTAAGGAGTACTTTGAGAAATGCCTTACCTCATTCTTTTCTGACAGAGGCATCATTCATATAAGCACCTGTGTTGATACCCCCCAACAAAATAGGGCGGCTGAGAGGAAGAACATGCATCTCCTGGAAGTTGCAAGGAGCATCTTGTTCACTATGAAGGTACCCAAGTACATGCGGGGTGAGGCTGTCCTTACAGCAACCTATCTCATTAATAGAATGCCTTCAAGGATTCTAGGGTTCAAAACTCCTATCCAAGTGCTCAAGGAAGGTCACCCTGGAACACACTTTATAAGCACCCTGGAATTTAAAGTGTTTGGGTGTGTGTGCTATGTTCATATTCATCCTCATAATAGAGGAAAACTTGATCCAAGATCTGTAAAATGTATCTTTGTAGGGTATTCATCCTCCCAACAAGGATACAAATGTTATTGCCCCTGTACCAGGAAATACTATAACACCATGGATGTAACCTTAGTAGAAGAACAATCTTACTACAACAATGTCAACCCTCCTCAGGGGGAGATATTTCAAGATCACTATGAATCTTGGAATATTGACCCTGCTGAGGATAATGAAGAATATTGTGCACCTCCTACAGATCCAGAAGTAACTGGAACTTCCCAACAACAGGCTCCTGTTTTTGGAAAAAAAGATGATCAAGTACCCAATATTATTGTGTACTCTAGAAAAAGAAAGGCAATCTCTCAAAATCCTGAGATTGAAGCCCGTGAGGATGAGGAAAATCTAAATAATCTGAGTTCTGATGAACAAACTCCTGAAAAATTGTATTCTGATGATCAAACTGACACTGATTATCAAAGTATTGATTCAACTAGTGACCATGAGAATGATAAGTCTCAGGAAGATCTTCCAATTGCTAAAAGAAAAGGGGTTAGGAGATGTACTGCTCATCCCCTGTACAATTTTATATCCTATGATCAGTTGTGTCCTCAGTTCTTGGCTTTTACAAGTAATCTGGACACCATACAGATTCCAAAGGGTGTCCATGATGCCTTGGAAAGCCCTGAATGGAATGATGCACTAAAGGAAGAAATGCATGCCCTCGTGAAAAATGAAACTTGGGACATCATTCCTCTTCCTCAAGGGAAACACCCAGTTGGGTGTAGATGGATATTCACTCTTAAATATAATGCTGATGGTACCCTTAACAGGTATAAAGCTAGATTTGTGGCAAAAGGTTTCACTCAATCCTATGGGATTGATTATCATGAAACCTTTGCCTCAGTTGCTAAGCTTAATACCATCAGGATCCTAATGAGTATGGCTGTGAATTTAGATTGGTCCTTGACTCAACTTGATATAAAGAATGCCTTCCTATATGGGGACCTGGATGAGGAGGTTTATATACATCTCCCCCCAGGGTTTGAATCCCTAGGAAATCAGGGTGATGTATGCAGACTGAAAAAATCCTTGTATGGTCTAAAACAATCTCCTAGAGCTTGGTTTGGGAGATTCTTTAAGTTCATAAAGAGGCATGGTTTCCACCAATGCCACACTGACCATACCTTATTTATAAGGAAAAATTCTGGGAAAACTACTATTCTTGTAGTTTATGTGGATATCATCCTTACTGGTGATGATAATGATGGAATCTGCAAGATTAAAGCTGTCCTAGCCTCTGAATTTGAAATAAAAGATCTTGGGAATCCTAAGTATTTCCTTGGAATGAAAATTGCCAGAAATGCCACTGGTATTTCTATTTCACAAAGGAAATACACCCTAGATCTGTTAAAAGAGACTGGTATGCTGGGGTGTAAACCAGCAAACACCCCTGTGGAACCAGGGCTAAAGTTGGACAAAAATAATGATAGTCCTCATGTGGATAAGGGAAGATATCAGAGGCTTGTGGGAAAGCTTATTTATCTCTCACATACTAGACCTGATATATGTTATGCTGTAGGTTTGATAAGTCAGTTTATGCATCAACCAACAGAGAAGCATATGCAAATTGCAGAAAGGATCCTCAGATTTCTAAAGAAGGATCCTGGTCAGGGCATAATGTTCAAGAAAAATCAGACTAGAGAGATACAAATCTACACTGATGCAGATTATGCAGGAGGTTATCCAGTTATGAGATCAACCTCTGGGTATTGCACTTATATTTGGGGGAATCTTACTACATGGAGAAGCAAAAAACAGCATGTTGTGTCAAGAAGCAGTGCTGAATCTGAGCTTAGAGCTTTAGCTCTAGGAGTGTGTGAAGGCTTATGGATAAAGAGGATGCTAGAAGAATTAGGGTTTGTTGTCACCAAACCTATACAACTCATGTGTGACAACACCTCTGCATTATGTATTGCAGAAAATCCCACTCATCATGATAAAACTAAACATGTTGAAGTGGACAGGCACTTCTTGAGGAAGAAAGTGGACAATGGTGATTTTTCCTTGTTCTACATCAAGACTAAGGATCAAGTGGCTGATCTCCTAACAAAGGCTGTTTCAAATCAAGTCTTCCAACATCTACACTTCAAGCTTGGCTGCATCAACATATACAACCAAACTTGAGGGGGAGTGTAGACTTTTAGATATATATTAAGACTTGCTTTATTAGTCAGCTCCTATTTGTATACATTTTTTCTGCCCTTTTCTATCTGTTTTGGGCTTTGTTTTGTGCGTAATCGCTCTAGCAACAATATTCTGCTTTTACTGTACATAGAGCCGTTGGGTCTCTTTTTATAGCCGTTGGAGGCATCTTCTATATATTGTAAACCTCTCTTATCTACCCGATAAGTATCTAAGCAATAAAACAAGAGTTTCCTCCTATCTTTCTCCTCTCTAAGTGCTGTTTTCTACAATAACAACCACATTCTCTCATTTTAGTTGGAAGCTCTTTGGCATCCTCCAACAACCCTTCTTGACAGAGTCCTTTCATCATGGCATTAAATGTTCTAACATTAGGCTCCAAGCCTAAAGAACGGAGTTCGTCAAATAGATTTCGAGCTGCAGATAATTTCCGTGCTTCACATAATCCTTTGATAAAAGCATTATATGCTGCTATGTTTACAGAAACGCTATTGTTCTCCAGATCACATAGCAAAGCGTGTGCTTCAGAGACAAGGCCATTTTGACACAAGCCATCAACCCAAATGCAATGAGTGAAGCTTTCTGGACTCACTCATTGACATTGCATCTCGCGGATTAACATCCTTGCATCAGCATATTTGCCAGCTTCAAATAATCCTTGTATCATCGTGTTGAAGGTAACAACATCGCACTTCATGCCTTTACAAGATATTACTTTAAACAAAGCAAGCGCATCGTCTACATGCCCTTTCTTGCAATATCCATTCAACAAAATGCTGTAACTCTGAATATCAGGAGGACATCCTTGAGCCACCATGACCTGTAGGACTTGATGAGCTCTGTCCATCTCACCTCGCAAGCAGTATCCATCCATTAATGCACCGTAAGTGACTACGTCGGGACATTCGCCCCTTTCGACCATGAATTTCAGCATAGCCTCTGACTCTTCAACCCAACCTTCTTTGCTAATAGCATCCACAAATTTATTGAAGGTAACTACGTCAGGGTATATTGTCTTATTTTTCCATTTCCATCAGTAAACGTATGATTACTTTCCATCTGCCGAAATTGCAAAGCCCTTGTATCACTGAATTGTAGGTGACAATATCTGATGGTACTGCATTAGCAGCCATTTCAGATAGAAGCTGAAGTGCTTCGTCCACCTTCCTATCCTTACACAGACTGTCTATGATTGCACTATACATCACAATATTCGGCTTAAGGGATCCTTCTTTCTCCACAAAACGGAGGAGTTCAAGAGCTTTAGAAGTGTTTCCAGATTTCCACACTCCATTGATCACAGTCCCATAAGTAATCTCGTCACAAACTTTCTGAATGACCATTGTTTGGAATACTTCTGCGGACTCTGCAAATCTGTCTGCCTCTAACAGCCCACGAATAAGAGTGGTGAGAGTAACCACATTAGGTTTGAATCCAAGCTTGAAAATGGCTGCTAAGATTGCAAAACCAAAATCAACCTGTTTCAAATGGCAGAAACAGTTTATGACAATGGTCATGGTCCATCCGTCAATCGGTACACCCTTGAAGCGCATTTCTCTGTAAAGAAGGACAGCGGAGCTGAATTGCTTCATCTTAACAACACCGGTTAACAACCGACTGAAATCAGCAACAGGGGGCAGAGGTTGAAATTCAAGCATTCCATAAACAAAGAGCGGGCATCATCCATACTATCAAATCCAGTAATGCGCTTGACAGCTAAAATTTGTTTAACATCACTCCGGGTTAATTTAGAATATGGAGGAGGGTTGGAAGTTGGACAACAACGAGATGAAAAATAAAGAGGTAAAGGGATAGCAGTAGCATTACTACGATGAATAAGAGAAGCAGGGGAAGAATAGGGAAATTTGCCAAAAAAACAAGTGAATTTCCACATCTTCGACAGATAGAGATCTTGGATTCGCAATTCGCACACAAGTGAAAGTGAAAATGAAATTCAACCTGGAGAGCTGAGCTGCTTGCTTTCTATGTACCTACTTTCAACTCCTTGAAACTGTTGCGGGCGTCATCCACCTGATCAAACCCAGTTTTGCATTGGACTGCTAAAAGTTTTAATACTTCAACCCGGGTTAAGTTGGAAAGATGTGAATTTGGACTAGGAGATGAATGTAGAGCAGCAACATACAGATTGAGAAATGAAGGATAAGAGAGATGAGATTTACCAAAAAAGACAAGTAACTCTCCACATCTTCTTCTTCTTCTTTTCAAGGTGATTTGCAGCTTTTAATCAATCTTGGCTTCTGTTAGATTTCAGGTAGTTCAAAGAGCTTACTTTGGGGGCAAGTTTGAGGAGATTTTAGGTTAATTTCCAACAAAATTGCAAACGTGTGCAATTACAGGACATTTTCAATTTCCTTTTTTTGTAATGTTTTTTTATTTTTAATGGAAAATTAGGGTGAAGGACACTTTACACATTTTTTTATTAACGGTTTTATTTAACATTTTTATAGGTTGAAGGACAAATTTTAATTACATGACTAAATTGCCCTTACTTAACATATTCCTAAGTTTCAGTCTTTCAGCTTATCCTTCCTTGTTGTTGAATAAGCTGATGTCGAAGACCAAAGAAATTGCTCCGACGAACTTCCATTGCGATTCAAAGGATTCACGATCTGCCTTGATTCTCTTCCAAATTCGCGTCGTCTATCATCGATCATCGAATTCCAAGGATTCTTTTCAGCAGATCATTGGTTCAACAAGTGTATTTGCCTTTTTTATTTTATTTTTTGCTTATTGTTCGATGATTTTTAGATCTAAAAGATAAATATCAATCTTCCTAATGAAATTGAACATAAATCTGAGCTTTTTAAAGTTAATCCGTTCTTCATCCTGAGTTTGATGTTTGTTTTCTGAATATTGTGTGTTTGATGACAAATAGTGTGATTCACTCCTAATTTTCTCTGATTACTTTGTTGATTCACTGTTTATTTTCTCTGATTCCTTTGTTATGTAGGTTTTTGAAGATGGTATTTCTACAGTGGAGAGTCATGTGTTTCGTATTTCCTATGTTTGCTTCACATTTGAAAATGATGGAAGAAATGCAAAAATAGAACAAGTTCGAGGAGGAACTTGGATGCATTTTAGGCTCGAAGATCAAGATAGATCATTTCAATCGAGGTTAGATGACTTGCAATCTTTAATACAGTCATCATTTCAGGAATTTATGCAATCACATATTCAATCACATGTGCATTCTATCTGTGTCATGATATAATCGGCGTTCAACGCCGGTGTTTTGTATTTCCTAGATTGCATTTCAGGCATTTATGCAATCCAGTGTCGTGATCCTTACGGTGGAGCAGCTTCCATTTTCCAACGCCGGTGATTATGCTTCAGCTCAAACAACATAAGAAACCAAAAATCCAGTTGAGGAAGAGATGCAGAATGGTGCCTGCAAGGTGTTCGCTGAAATGCCCCATTCAGTCCAACAACCGGTTTCTCTTCCAAATGTACTGGAAAATGAACAACACTAGGTGTTTGACGAATTGACTGAACCAGTTCCAACTGGTTTTCAATCATATTTTTCATTGTATAAAGCGTCTAAAGCTATCTTCATTTAACCTAATGCTAGGAATTACTTGTTTGATGAGGAGGGACAGCTCCACTCGTTAAAGCTTAAAGGATTGAAGGATGCTCGACAGCTGTTTGACGAAATGCCAAAACCGTTGTCAATTAAGCATGATAGTGTGGTTGATAGTTATACAGACTTGGGGTATTAATATGATGCAACAAAGGTCATTAATAATTCACAGTACATGCTACATTTCAAGCCTCCATGGAAGAATTTAGGAAGACCTGTCAGGAAGAGAATCTGAACAAAAAATTCGTCTATGTGGTCATGAAAGTTGCAGGTGAAATATGAAGACATATGTATGAGACTGAAAAGGCTCATTATCAAGCTGAATCTGATAAAATAAAGACCGACTACGAAAAGGATCCTGAGGCATGTAAAAAGACTTTGGCTGATGGAGCTCGAGATGAAGAAAAACAGGATGGTGAAGATGGAAGTGGGGAAGATGAAGGTTAGAAGAGAAAGGTCATGTAAAGTTTTTTGCTTTTGAAAATCCCAAATTTTGAAATTAGTTTTCTAGAAGCTAAGGGATATGATGCTTCGTTAAAGATTCATGTCATTGTACTTTTGTTGTATGTGTAATATGTTTTGCTTCTTAATGATAAGTTCAATTAATTAGGTGTCTTTAATCAATATTAAGTAGAGTATCATCTTCATTTGAATATTAGTATATATAATGTGTATATATACATATATACATCTTCATTAGTGTGCACCTTTTTTTTTCTCGAAGGCATCAATATTTTTATATTCAGTCCTTTATCGTTGAAGACAAAGCCTTTATTTCTATCCAACCTATGGAGGCTAGCCCGGCCTCCCGTGTTAGCAGAGAACGGATTCTAGTTCAACATTATCCCTGGGGAACTTCTACACTTGTCGTCAATGCAACTACAAAGCACATATTACGAAGATGTTTGATGGTGCATTTTATGCATTTTGTGTTTGCTTTTTGGATGTTGTGTCTTTTATGCATTTTATTTTGGATGTTCTATCTTTTTGTGTTTGTAGAATTATGTTCATTTTCGCATTATATGTTATGTAAAAAATGGATGCAGCCAAACAATTTCACAAAACATTTGTTTTAATAGTCTTTGTTTTATTTTGAGAGTTTGTTTGATATTGTTACACTATTTTCCAGGAGATTCTCTGTCCAAATTCACTAGTGAATATTAATAGTGAATTTTCGAATAACAGTGAATTTTGATAATGAATTTCGAACAAACATAATTTGTGACAGTAGCATTGTGGTTACTAAAGTTATGACTCAAAATCATACATGTACTAATCAACCAAGAGACAGAAACAAAGAGTATATAATAATTGAAATATGTAAACATTGATTAAATAGTTGTTTCATTCTCCCTAGTAATTCAAATCACTTCAATTTAGAACATACATATGAAAATAAGCCATGGTGTTCACTTGGCATCTACACAATAATAGTGATGTTGGCGTACATTGTGATGTTCATCTGATTAGATGTAGTACAATTTACTATAAAAGATTTGAATTCTTGTACTTCATTCGCCTTCCTTTTTCTTGTCGATCAGCTGATTACGTGCAATCTGGTAGATGTAGTACATGACATATATTGGACAGTTATTCCTGCAAATTTCGGCATTCAAATAAACTTTTCTCAGCCATTACTTCCATGACACATGTGAATCAAAAAGTGAATGAATGTTACAGTGAATTTGAGTGAATATTCAATACTTGGCTTAGTGAATTTTCTTAGTGAATTAGACTTTTAGGAACTAAAACATAAAAATCAAGAGACGGAGGTAGGAAAATGAGCTACATTAATGTTTAACAAATTCACTTTGCATAAACACAATTCACTTTGATTTCTCACTGACAAATCAATCGAAATGATGGATTTATCGTCCGCTAAATTAAGGGAAACAGAGCAGTGAATTCGTCCAATTTTGAATGTGACTACTAAAACTTGCTGCTGTAAACAGGGTTAACAAGAACACCATCATTGCATGTAAAAAGTGAATCAATATTACAGTGAATTTGAGTAAATGTTCTATAATAAAACAATCAAAAAGACAAAAATCTCGTCCACTAATTTAAGTGAAACAGAGCAGTGAATTCTTCCAATTAGTACTCACTTAGTAATGCACTCATCAGATTTCTTCTTCGCAGCTACCTTCGATCTTGTTTTCACCATTTTCGAGCAGTTAATTCACTTGTATTCCGAGCTGAACATGTGAAAGAAAGAGGGAAAAGTGAATTTTAACCTTAGATTTTCGAAGAAAATGAATTTCTAGCATTGGAACACTACCTGAGGTCGTACATCTTCGAATTGAGATCGGTTTGAGTATTAATCTTTCCGAATTACTGATGAAGTTCGCATTCTCATGAAATTCCTTCCAATATTGCAATGAATTATGCGTCCTCTTCGAAATCGCGAGCATTTGCGTGAAAACGGGAATTGGAACCCTAATTTTTGTCCTTTGTGCAATATTTTTTCAAACTTATCATTTCTCTTAATTGTTGAAATATTTTTGTCATTGGGCCTCATTCCCCTATTTTTAATCTGGGGTAATGTTCGTTAAAAATACTATAAACGCCTCGTTGTTATATAATAACTAAAATAAAGGAACGAATGCTTTAAAGGAAAGATATATGCGCAAGAGAAGTTAAAAGGTATTGAAGTTATATTCCTTTGCTTCAAAAGTCATCATATTACATAGGATTTACAATATATATACAGGAAAGAGAAAGAGGTAGTTTGGCTAATGGCCATAGTCACCCCATGTGATGCATCAAGTAATCAAATGGACTTCACGTGGTACCGGCGACTAGCCTGATAATTATCTGTCGTGATACCGTTTAATAAATACACAACATAACACACGTGGTATTATGGTGTAAAAACATTTGTCAAATATTTACGTCGATGCTTATCCGCTTTGCCATGCTTAGTTGTTAAGATTAAATGGATGATGGAGTGGTTGTTTTGCTCTTTGAGGCATTTCATCAAGCACTTGTGATAGAGTTAGTTAAAGTTAGTTAGTTCAACTTGTAACCGCCAATTCAGCTCATCATTGTTTTATAAATAGCAATTGGATGTGCAGGATTAGAGCTAGAGTCTTTAATTACGGTTTCCATTGATCAAAATCTGTAAAGGATCAAGAACACAATTTCCCGCCTTTTCTATATTCAAATTGACTCATCTTCTTCATTATGATGTTCTTCAATTTGTTTGATGATCTTGATAGCTTTTATCATTTTCTGTTCTTGTTAAACTGAAATTCAACATGGTATCAGAGACACCCTTTATTGTGCAAGTGTTGGGGCTCTTTGTTGGCCTTGTGTGCCCGGCCCACACTTGAGGGGGCGTGTTAAAGTGTCTCACGTAGGGAACTTGTGCTTGTTTCACCCACCATATATATTAAGAGATGGACTTCCCTCACCTCACAACCTAGGTTTTGGGGATGAGGCATCTTCTCTTATATGGGCTTGGGCTAAACAGACTACCATCAGATTGTTCTTGGCATTGGCAGCACAGAAAGGTTGGCATCTACATCAAATGAATGTCAACAATGCCTTCCTTCATTGAGACTTAGATGAGGTTGTATACATGAGGCCACCACAGGGTTTACAAAGTCATGGAATGGTGTGCAAACTCAACAGGTCTTTATATGGTTTGAGACAAGCAAGTCGACAATGGAATGCAAAATTAACTCAAAAACTGTTAGATCATGGATATAAACAATCCCAGAATGATCATAGCCTATTTACTAAAGGCACATGACAGAACTTCATTGCATTACTAGTATATGTTGATGACATTGTGGTAGGGAGTCTCAATCTTTCAGAAATTCAGCAACTTAAAGACTTACTACACAATGCCTTCACTATCAAAGACCTAGGAACACTCAAGTACTTTCATGGTTTTGAAGTAGCAAGAAATCAGGCTAGAATTGTCATCAATCAGAGGAAGTATTGTTTGGATCTTCTAAAGGAGTTTGGTTTTTCAGAATGCAAGCCAGCTTCTACTCCCATGGACTCCTCTCAAAACTTAACTTCTGTCACAGCCCCACCATTGGACTCCAACACTGAATACAGAAGTTTAATTGGTAAGCTATTATACTTAGGCAACACTAGACCTGACATTTCATTTGCCACACAGCAATTAAGCCAATTTCTAGACAAACCTAATGAAGCTCACATGACAGCAACACACAGACTTCTTAGGTTTCTCAAATCATCTCCTGGAAAAGGTCTTTTATTTCCTAGCACAGGCTCCACTACACTTAAAGCTTTCAGTGATTCAGATTGGGGTGCTTGTACTAAAACCAGAAGGTCTGTGACAGGCTATTTGGTCTACCTAGGAGGTGCTCTTATTTCCTAGAAATCAAAGAAACAACCTACATTTTCTAGGAGCTCCAGTGAAGCTGAGTATAGAGCCATGGCAGTCACTTCTTGTGAGATCCAGTGGCTCATTTATCTTTTACAAGACTTTCAGATCTTCTACAAAGACACAGTTCCCATGTACAGTGGCAGTGACAGTGCACTCCATATTGTAGAAAATCCGGTTTTCCATGAAAGGACAAAGCACATAGAAATAGACTGCCACTTTGTCAGGGAAAAATACTTAGACAAGACCTTGAAATCCCTTCCAATTAACACAACACAACATCCAGCTGATCTCCTCACAAAACCAATGGACAAGTCAACTTTCACCAGACTGTTGCAGGCTCTACCTCTACAAGACCTGTAGCAGATCAATGGATGATGGAGTGGTTGTTTTGCAAGCTGTCCATGTCTTAATTTCAGCCATGATCAGCTTGAGGGGGGTGTTAAGATTAAATGGATGATGGAGTGGTTGTTTTGCTCTTTGAGGCATTTCATCAAGCACTTGTGATAGAGTTAGTTAGTTCAAGTTGTAACCGCCAATTTAGCTCATCCTTGTTCTATAAATAGCAATTGGATGTGCAGGATTAGAGCTAGAGGCTTTAATTACGGATTCCATTGATCAATTTCTGTAAAGGATCAAGAACACAATTTCCCGCCTTTTCTATATTCAAATTGACTCATCTTCTTCCTTATGATGTTCTTCAATTTGTTTGATGATCTTGATAGCTTTTATCATTTTCTGTTCTTGTTAAACTGAAATTCAACAAATGTCGAGACTTAGCTATTAAGTAAACTAACTGGGAGCTAGTTCTTTACACGGAGGAGATAGATGTTATATATAATGGACATCCATATATTACGAGTATATTTATAACACTCCTTCTTGGATGTCCATCCACAAAGAATCTGTCTCGTTAAAACCTTTATTATGAAAAAACCCCGTGGGAAAAATCATAATGAAGGAAAAAGTGTACATCCTTCATTTGTGTTATACTCTCCCTGATTTTAACATCTCTTCAGATCTTTAAGTTGGAACGTCATGATCTTCTAGATCAAACTCTCGAACATAGCAGTGGTCAATACTTTCATGACCAAATCTTCTGAATTGTCGCTTGATTTGAATTGTTGAACATTACTATGGCCCTTCTTCTGAAGATCGTATGTGAAAAACACATTTTCCTGGAATATGTTTTATCTGATCGCCTTTTACGTAGCCACCATGTAACTGAGAAATACACACAACATTGTCTTCATACAATCCAGTCGGCTTCACTTTCTCGGAACAATCCACATGTTTCTTGGATCTGATGTGCCATTGATCTGAACGAAACATATTCTAAGCTTTTTTTATGAATGGATATTATTTCGCCAAGATTCGAAGATGTCGCGACCAAAACTTGCTAAGTCCACCACAATGAGATTGATGTACCACCACTGGTGAATGAACAACCAATTTGATGCCTTGCTTTTAAGGACCGGATAATATCAATCATTCGCGTAACCAACACGTCCTCGACTTGCTTTCTGTTTGGTCTGAGTTGTATAACATATATGGCACGTATCAAAAACCTTGCTTGGAAAAACCAGTGGGAAAAAATCCAGTCAAGGGAAAAAGATTCATGACATATGCGCTCTTGTGCACTGATTGCCTCGTTAAAAACCTTTGACTAAGAAAACTCAGTGGAAAAACTTGTTAAAGGGAAAAAGAGTACAATCATTGGTCTTCAGGACCAAATGACATCTTTCGTGTGCAAGTATTGGATCTTAATAGTATGAGCCAAATACTCATAGTTCATCGTCTTTTTGTAACTCTACTCGAGTTTAATTACAGGTCCAGATTTTCTCAGATCAAAATCATTTATACCATTTATGGGGTACTTCATATGAAATATATATAGTGTATTTCATAACTTTGTATGCTTCAGGAATTTGATGCTTTCAGCGTCTTATATGCTTCATGCACGCTTCTAGCATCTTATGTGCTTCAGGCACTATATTCGCTTAAGGCGATTTCGACATTTCGAAACATATTTGCCTCCTTTTATGAACCCTGTTCATAAAACCAAGTGTTGTATTTGTTATCATATCTTATTAATTCAAACGATGATAACATTAATTCATTATCTCAACACTATGAGATTTATATTCGTCGAAACTAATATGTTTCTAACGCTCCAAACATTGAACATAACTAACAATATAACACTATGCAATTTGAAATTCTTCAGAAATCATTACATTTTCTTCGAGGGTCACAAGAAAATAACACGAGGGAATGAACTCCAGGTTCATTTCTCCCCTTCATGTATGTATGACAACTGCATATTATTTGTTCCACACATATTATTTGTCTACACTTGTTAACATTTTTTAGCCTTGACCTCGTCAAGGGTTTATGATTTCGTTACTCATCTAGAGCACACCATTGCTCTTCCGGAGCTTGATATTATTTTCTGGCCGAGCATTTGCTAACTCTTCCGGAGTTCTCATAAATCATATAGTCATAACCTCTTCTTAGGAATTTTAAATTATTGAGCCAATTGGTCTTTAACTCTTATATCGTTATTTTTATTAATTTGATACGTATCATTTTCTGTCCTTTTTGGACTTTCCCTTCTAGGACAAATATTATCCTTCTGGGTCAAACCTTTTTGCGACATTTAATCTAACCAGGGCATTTGCAGCTGCTTACTCTTCAAGAGTTTTAAATGCGTCCGGTGATAAAATGTGCGTTAATATAATTGTTGGACATATTTTAAGTTTTAGTGATGAGTGCTAGACTAGCTGTTATAGAGAAAAGGCAAAAAGGTGTCTAGATTAAATGTATAGGCTTATTAGAGTTTGATCTTTGTATAGGTTTGATTAAACAAGCATTGTAAAAGGTCAGCTGACTTTCATCAGCAGACCTGTCTAGGTCAGTAAGGTACCTGAGTCAGTAGACTAGTTTAGGAACCTGATGAAGACTGAAGGTTGAGGGCTCAAACTCAGTTATTGAAGGCTAAGGGATCAAACTTAGTGTTTAAAGTCAAGGATATGGAATCATAATTTAGGGAAGTCTGTGATGACCTAAACTGATTACATATACCTTGTGTATAAGGTCTAACTTCCATAAGTTAAGTGGTGATTGGAGCTTAGTTATGTTCAAATTGGTGTAATCTAACTTCAATAATTAAAAGTTAGATAAAAGACAGTCAACTGAAGTGTTTTATTAACACAACAAACTTCAGACAGCTGACTGATAGGCATTTCTGCAGACTTACATACACAGAAACCTGCTGAATACATATTTCGATTTAATCAAAGGTTACATTGGAAGATTACAAGGAAAAGGACAGATAACAACTCTTGATTTTGTCAACAGATCAATGGTCAAGATTAAAAGAATGTTGGAAAGAAACAGAGGTTTATCCAATGGATACAAGTCAAAGGGTGGATAGTCTGAAAACTGTCAAAAAGTAAACTGACAGTGTCAGTACTATGTACAGGGACAGAAAGAAAGTCAAGATGGGGACAAATCTGAAACGGCTATGTTTTGAATTTCAAACATAAGTCACAAGGATTCTCACCTATAAATAGAAGACCCCTGATACAGAAACTTGGATGAATTTTTAAGAAGAAAAACAATCAATCTTGAGCTATCAGATTCTCATCAAGAAATCACCCTGCTGACATTACTGAGCTTAAAGCTACTGATCTAGTAAATTCTTCAAGTGTAACCTGCTATCAAGCTACATCAAATTCACACACTTGAAGACATCAAGCTGCTGATCATTTCATCCTGATCAAGCTGCTGAAAGCTGAATCACTTACTTGATTCAAACTTTCTTTTACAAGAAACCTGCTGAAGACCGAGAAGCACTTAAGTGTCAAGAACTGTTGTTTGTGGTGGAGCTGGTGAAGAGGCAATTCCACCCTTCAAGGACCAGTGGAAAACTTTGGAGCAGCAATCCTACCTGTTCCAAGTGTTCAGTTTGTGAAGCCATAGTTATTGTTGAAGGACAGACAACTTAGGGAATTTTGAAACTGAAACCTCAAAGATCTCTAATGAATTACCTCCAACATCACAGGAGAAGAGTGGACTGACATGATTACACCACTTGGAACCACTATAAAAATTGCCTACTTAATTTCTGCATTTACTTACTGCATTTAGTATATTAAGCACATCAACCTACTGAAACTAGCAACTGAGTCACATACTCACACTACTGAGTATCCAATACTTGGTATCATATTTAACAACAAGTAATAAGGCTTAACTTGAATATATTCCGCTGCAACAAATTTAGTAAAATCAACAAATATCGACTCATCGAGCGATCGAGATGCTCTCGAACTTGCTGAGTTTGTTAACTCCAAAAGTTTTAAGTGTTAAGTTTATTCACCCCCCTCTCTAAACTTAACCAAAGCCTTTTCAAGGGACCACCAATAATGTTCTTCCACGAGATTTATAAACTTAAAGTTTACTTTCCCCCTAATCTCGGGAAAACATCTCATTACAAGTCATATCTACGTAAGTTTACAATAACCCTTTGTGGGATTCAGCATTTCCATGTGATATCCCTATGTGGGATTCTACATGTCAATGTGTATCCATTTATATGAGTATCAACAAACATTACGGGATATTTACTCAACCGGGAAAGTAGTATATTATCTTTTCGAGAGATTTATATCTTTTGAATTCTTCCCATGTCTCAATTTAATATCCACATCAGGGGATATCCGCACAACTTACTGCGTTTGGGAATTTAAAAAATGATAAACAAAGTTTATCATATCCGGATCATCTTCAGGATTACCGTAACATATAGTATTTGTGTCATGACATTGTCTTAACTATAATTTTGAAGCTTCATTGTTCTTAACCAAATATTTCGCCGTATGACAAGTACGCGCCAGTGGCCTTCTATGCCACATCGTGAAAATCAATTCGCCGTACTTCAAGTACGCGATCATGGCCTTCCAATACTACAGTAAGGAGACAAGCGTTTGTGATATTCATTAGCGATATAGTAACCATGGTTTTTTTATGAATGCAGACACATTTATAAAGTAAATTAAACAACAAAAGTAAAATATTTCTCGTATGCTATCTATATCATATTATAAAAAGGAATGCACTAGTAATTTATAATACTACTACTACTACTACTCAAAGTAATTGATCCATTTTCGTATTACGAATCTAGCAACATTCACTTCAGGGAATGGACTGGATCAAATGGATCAGATTTCATGATTATTCTATGATAATCATTTTGTTGAACATAAACCACTTCTTTCAATATTTGCTACTGCAAGAGCATATTATCGCAGTGATAAATACAATCCTTTTACGAGGATTAAAGAAGTGGCACGATGTTCTTACTGAATTTTCTTATCTTTAGACTTCAGGTCATTCGTTGGAACATCATTCCATTTTATATGGACTTCAGGTCCGTAATTATTTTTCTGAATTTCATATTCACTTTTATGTGCATTCAAGTGCTTCCGATGAACTTCTGGTCCATCACTATATACCTTTAAAAGAATGATCATCTTCGGGTGATCAAATAATCAAATTGTCTACGAAACAAAATGATTTATTATGTTAGATTCAATCTTCAGGACTCAATCTACGTAATGCAAAAGTAAATACATAAATAAATATATATGTATATATAATAAAATATTAAACGAACTCATAGTATACCAGGTTCTACTGATGTATCATTTTCCCAATAGCGACATCAACTCACTTCTGGTGATATTTATTATGACGATTTTAAAATCACGGTCTCACATATGTCACATGCACTACAGGGAACTGACTGATGTGATTCGATACATCTTTAAATATCGGTATACAATATCTAGATTCTGTCATGTTCACTTCTAGGAACAGACTTGTGTAACTCAACACATCTAGAATTGTTAACTGTCCACGTTTACTTCGAGGAACGGACACATCATAAATTTTGAGTTTAGTCACATGCACTTCTAGGGATTGACATGCGTAATCTGATACATCATAAACATTAATTTACTCACGTTCACTTCTAGGAATGAGACCGTATAATTTGATGTATCTTTAATATTTATAATCTAGTCACGTTCACTTCTGGGAACCGACTCGTGTAGTTCAATATATCTAAAATATATGATTTAGCCAGATTCACTTCTGGGAATTAACCTATAAAATTTGGTGTAACTTATAAATTTCATTAGGTGCTCCTATTCACTTTTGGGAAGGGACTCGGGTAATTCAATACACCTCGAATATTTCATTTCATCTCATTCGCTTTTGGGAATGGATTTGTGTCAACCGACACAACTTAGATATATAGATTAGTCGTGTTTACTTCTGGGAACAGATCTATATAATTGGACGCATCACACTTATAGTTTGAACACATTCACTTCAGGAAATGTAACTGCATCATCGTTTTCACTAATAATTGATATATTACAATGTATAATAATATCACCGTATGATCATACTGATCATAGTAAATAAATTGAATAAAATAAAATTTTACCTATTTTACCTCATATATAGAATATGATCACCATTATAAATTATGAGAAATTAGGGATAATGACACAATCTGGAATATTTTTAAGTAACGGGACAGCTACATATTTTTTATAGGGAGAAGGACAACTGCACAATTTTTATAGCGAGAAGGACAAACAGTGAATCTCCCCAGTGAATCCCGAAATCAGTGAATTTCGACTGTGAATCCCGAAAATCAGTGAATTTCGACAATGAATTTTGAAAATTAGTGAATTTCGACAGTGAATTTAAACAGTGAATTTCGACAGTGAATAAATAGTTTTGTTTTTTATGCAAAAAAGTTTCAAAAGACTGTCCTTCTACTCAATTGATGAAATATTTCTATCATTCTCCTTCATTTCTATATTGACTTCGATAGTAGCATGTTCACACTTTATATGATTATCAATCCACATAAAAGGAAAATCGTAGATAATATTCAGGAATTGAGTTCAGAAACTCATTATTTAGAAAATCCATACAGGTCACCCTTAAGAACATAGACAGTGCTTGTGTAAGTAACCCTCAAACAATCCACCTAGCTCTACGATATTTGCAAAATATAAATCAAAAAACAGTACGAACAACAGATGAGCTGAACAGCCTATAAACCGGTTTGAATTTTCTAGACAGTGTTGCAAGTACTGTAGAGTGCAAGCCATTCCCCTTCATGAACGAATCGAGTTTTATGGATCATGCATAGTAGAATTCATAAAGCCTTAAGTTAAAATTAAAAAAAAAAAAATTAAAAAAAGCAGTCATACAAGCTTTCAGGGCATCGTATAGAACAATACCATGCCGGATATGAGACAATAGTAATGAATATCCAACGCAGATTGACAGGGGAATCAACAACCGTAAGACAGTAAAGAAAAATGATTCTCGTTATGCCGATCCAAAGAGATAAATATTAATTTGAACTCTAGTACTTTTCAAAGTTCAACAACCCCTGTGAAAGAACATGTAGCTATTACAGTTAAAGCAGAAACACTCAACAATAATCAGATTAATTAAATCTTTTAGCATGCATAGGCCATAGCCTATTGTCCACACATAATAACTCATAAATTCATTCATCGGCAATCACGATAATTGAACGGTTTTTGAATAGGATATCCACCAACATACACACAATAAAATTACTTGTATAACAAACTTACGATTCATCTCCACATTACTTTTTCATTTACTGGAAAAGCTTCCTTGTCACGATACTACAATGAACCAACGAATCCCTAGCTATCATCGTACAAGCCACATAAATAACAAGATGCATGATGCAATGCGGGATCTCTATAAAATAAATAAATATATCCAATCGAAGCTTACAACCGAAAGAGGTCCCGGATTTAAGTAAAGCGCAATATGACCATGTAGGATTCCAATATTTCAGGAACATACAACATAATGAATTTATACATACAATCAACTAAACTGAACACAACAAGTTACCTTAATTGGGTTCTTCATCCAAAAAAACTCATCAACAAAACCAGTTCCACAAGGCTAAAGATACATACCTTTAACATACCAAATCATGTCATTTGCTTCTGTAGAAGAGCCGAATTGGCTAACAGAGAACATGCAAGAATACAATCTGGTTCAATACCATGATTTAACATTTCCTCCAAGAGTGACTTTGCTTCAAACCCTTCACTTTTTTTCAGGAGGCCCTGAGCAATTTCATTATGTATAAAACTGTCGAGCAAACAACCAGATTCTCTCATTTTAGCTAGCAACTCTTTGGCATCCTCCAACAATCCTCATTGGCAAAATCCTTTCATCATAGCATTAAATGTTCTAATATCAGGTTCCAATCCTAACGAAGGGAGTTTTTCAAACTTATTTTTAGCCGAAGAAAGATCCCATTTTTCAAATAATTCTTTAATAACAACATTATATGTTGCTATGTTTAGAGAAACGTTGCTATTCTCAAGATCACAAAGAAATGTGTGTGCTTTAGAGACAAGGTCATTTTGATATAAGCCATCAAGCCAAATGCAATACGTAATGTTATTTGGACTCACTCCTTGAGATTGCATCTCGCTGATTAAATTCCTTGCATCATCACATCTGCCAGCTTCAAATAATCCATGTATCATGGTGTTGAAGGTAACAACATTGCACTTCATGCATTTACTTGAAATCGCTTTGAACAAATTAAGAGCATCATCGACACTCCCTTTTCTGCAATGTCCGTTGATGGGAGTCGAATTGTAGTGTATTTCTTATATGAGATTACCACCTTTTACGAGTTATTCATGGTTATTTTGGGCTATTATGGGTGGTATATGAACGATATTCACTTATATGCATGTTTCGAGACTAATGACGTTTTCGTCCTAAAAACTCGTGTTTTATGTGGATTTCGTTACGTTTCTGTCAATGTATATTATGCCTTGGTGTTCGGGTCGTTGTTTTCAGGATTATATTGATGTATAAGGTCGAGAATAAGTAAGAGAGTCTCGAGAAAGAACGAGATTTGGGGCCAAGGAGGAGAAAAGAGTGAAGAATCATTGACGAAATCTGAACCAGTCACTTCAGAGGCATTTTGGTCACACTTGGAGACACTTTCAGGAAGATTTGTATTTATGAAAGTTGTAGAGGATTGAACGAGCTTTCCAACGCATTTTGAATCATCTCATTTGGAGCCCTAGAAGTGAAGTTATAATGAAAATACTGAAGATTAGGTCAAACTAGCTTTTGGCCAATCCAAACGAGCGTTTATGGGGCAAATTTTCATACAGAGAGTTGGCCTTTCAGGAAAATAAGCGTTTGCCTTGCCAGAAACGACCGTTCATGGTCGGGATGCAGAAAAAACCTATAAAAACCCTCTTTTTCGATCCGATATGATATCTATTCAGTACTTAGACGTTTTAGGGTTTCTTAGGGGCGATTTTAGGGCGATTTCCATTAGTTTAAACGTTGTTTCAATCCTTAGATCATAGATTTAATTCCTAGCAACTCTATACAACTTTCATAGCTTAGATTTTTGATTCGTGATCCAAGATTTAATCTATTGAAGGAGATTTTCATACAACTCAAGGTTTCATCTTTTATGGTAATTATTTCTTTGTCTTTCAATTATTTGATTATTGCTTTCATTATTATTTCGTTTTTAAATTCCATTATGAGTAGCTAAATAGTTGTGTAGACGAATTATGTAAAAGCGGGTGAAACACCCTAAGGGGGATTAGACGGGAGTAGTGTAGCACTTAATTAAACGTTTGTATGATTAATCCACGTTCTAAAACTTGTTCTTATAAAGATTATAGCTTTGAATTAGATTGACAACCTACTTCACTGTCACACACACATCGAACTTATAGATGTATTTTGCGGTGAGATGTGGGATAAGGGGTTTTAGGATCATTGCATAGACGCAACCTAGTTGTTAGATTGACAACCTAGCTAGTTGTTAGGACTGTGCCCTATGTGAGGCTTTCATCGGTTTTCCGAGCGGCTCTAGATTTTGGTAAACCATGGTAGGTTAGTTGGCTTTCTAAAGGGAGGGTTAATTAGCCTGGCATAGGGTGTTAAGCGAGAGTTGTTCAGACCTTAACACCAGAATTAGGAGTTGGCACCCGTGGATGTCATATAAACTGAATTGGATAGGTTGGTCAGTTAAGACACGCTCCTTGTCGAGTCTTTCCTGTGGGGTAAAAGTAACCCGTTGGATCGTAGTTCTGCTATGCTATTTAATCATATAAGTAAAACCAGTAGTGTAATCGTTATTTCTGCCTTAGTTGTTATTCTTTCCACTATCTATTGACCTGAACCAAGTTCTACGTTGACTTTGGTACTCACTGTTACTCCCTGTGGATTCGACCTGTGACCTCTATACTACCGTTGACCCGATACTCTGTCGGTTAAAGTTAGCGGTTAAGTATTTTGCTATCATCCGTTGAGCAATATGATGTAACTCCGAATGGTATGTTCACAACCTTGATCAACCATGATCTGTAGGACTTGATCAATGCAGGGCCATTCCTAGGGGTAGGCCAATATGGCCAAGGCCTAGAGCCCCCTGTCAAAATATGTAATTTAAGGGTCCTTATTTTCATGTACTAATAGTGCATTTTAGGTCCAATTTTATCTTTTACCTAATCTAAAAGATCGTTAAGGCCCAAATTTATACTAAAACATAGAAAAAAAACAATCTAATCAAATATCGTTTCATTTTTATACGCCGCTTATCAACCTAGTATACCATGAAAACAATTATTGTACCATATTTTTTCACACGGTGAAAGACCCTAATTTTTTTTTTGGCTTAGGAAACTCGATATCACGGGGACGGCCCTGCTTGATGAGTTACGTCCATCTTCCCTTGCGAGTAGTATCAATCCATTAGTGCATAGTATGTGACTACATCAGGATGTACGTTGACCCCTTTCGACCATGATTTTCAACATATCCTCTGCCTCTTCAACCCAACCTTCTTTGCTAAAAGCATCCACAAGTTTATTGAAAGTAATTACTTCATGGTAATTGTGGTATTTACCATTTCCGGCAGTAACGTTTAACCTCTGTCCATCAATTGCAAAGCCTTTGTATCACCGATTCGTATGTTAAAATAAAATGTGTTACTGTATATGTAAGGTGTTACTGTCACTGTGTATTATTAATAAAATGTGATAATTTGAGGTGTAACTATGAGAATAAAGTGTTACTGCAAACAATCACAAAAATATGTAATGTGTCACTATGATGATGTTATTGTGCATTGTTAATAAAATGTGTTATGTGAGGTATTATTGTGATATCCCACATTGGATGTGGGAGAATCACATGACCTCCTTATAAGTGTGAGACATAAATGTCTTGTTGACTCAGGTTAGCCCTTTTAGGCCAAGCGATGAGGACGGTTCTAAGTAGTTGACCGGATGATTTATGGCTCACTTAGCACACTAGGCCTGGGGTCTTGGGCGTACACAGTTGGTATTGGAGCCGACTACCAGACGAAACTAAGTGTCGGGCACCTCTAGAGTCCTCTTGTAGGGATGAGTCTGGGACAAATCCTGGCGAGGACGCCTGTTGCTTATAAGGGGGAGAATGTGATATCCCACATTGGATGTGGGAGAAGCACATGACCTCCTTATAAGTGTGAGACATAAATGTCTTGTTAGCTCGGGTTAGCTCTTTTAGGCCAAACGATAACGACGAGTCTAAGTTGTTGACCGGATGCTTTATGGCTCACTTAGCTCCCCAGGCCCGGAGTCTAGGGGCATTACAGTTATTTTGAGAATAAGTTGTTACTGCAAAATTATAAGGTGTTATTTCAAAGAGTCACTGAACACATAATGTGTCAGTGTGATGGTGTTACTGTGTATTGTAAATAAAAACATGTTATTGTAAGGTGTTACCGTCATTGTGTATTATTAATAAAATGTGTTAGTGTGAGGTTGTTATGGTATACGTAGGATGTTATTGTCATTGTGTATTGTTAATAAAGGGTGCTACCGTGAGTGTGTCGCTGTGACGGTGTTGTTAATAAAAAGTGTTACTGCACCTGTAGGGTGTTAATGTCACCGTGTATATATTGTTAGTAAAAGATGTTAAATAGGGGTCATTGTGAGTTACATGTGTTATTGCCATTACGTATTGTTAATAAAAGGTGTGAGTCATTGTGAGTGTGATGAGAGTCAACTTTACTATGCTTCGGTGGATGTTTTAACCCCCATTTATGGCTATATTGGGTACTTTTAGACCATTTATAGGGCAAAATGCATTGCACACTCACTTTGAGGGAAACCGTCACATTGATGGAAAACCTCGACATTTTACGATGTTTTTGACCCTTTTCGAGACCTATTTATCTTGTGGAATTATGCTCGGTATGTGTTTGAATGTTGCGATACAGGAAATAGGTGACTCATGAACCCGGAAGTTAAGGCACGAGGCTTAGAAAGACGAAACCGAAGCCCGGGGATGGAAACGGATCAAAAATAGTTGATGTTTTCGCCTTACATTCACTTTATCTGCACTTTGAGCAATTTTTGAGGCATTTTGTGGACTTGTGATCTTCATGAAAGTTGTTTATAATTGAATAAGCTTTCCAACGCACTTTGAATCACTCAAATCGGAGCTCTACACGCAAAGATATTGTCAGATTACTGAAGGTGTATCAGTCCAGATTTTTTGAGCGCGCTGAAAACTTTGGGGCGCGCCAAAGTAGAACAGAGACCTCCCAGAATCACAGAGTCAGTTTTGGGGCGCACCAAAGGCTTTGGTGCACGCCAAAAGCACTTTTCCTGCACTTTTTTTGGACCTATAAATAGCTCTTTTTCAGATTTTTCCTGATTCTCTTAGACCCAAAACCTCAGAAACACATACTCTAGGTCGAAATTACACCCCTCTTCCCTTTAGATTAATTTCTACACCTAATTTACTTAGATTAAGCTCAATCTAGCTTAGATTATAGTTCATCTTACTTTATTTTTTCATTTTTGGATCTTCTTCTTCACCAAGTGACATGAGTTTGTATGGAGATTGAAGAAACATCATTCTCTTCGATTTTGGTAATCAATTTAGTTTCCTTTCTTGTTTCATGGCTTTAATTCTCGTTTTGATTGTTATTTCTTGTTTTACTATGAATAGCTAAACATTGAATAGTCAAATCATGTGAAATTGAAGAAATCACCCTCTAATTGATGAAATTGGGAATGGATAGTGTTTAATTGTTGTTATATCGACGAATTCATGTCTTAAAACTTGTTATTAAAGCTTGAATTAGACTGTATACCTAGTTCATGAACACACACCACTTTTATAATTGTATGTTGCGAAGGGGTGTGGGAAAAGGGGTTTTAAGATCATTTCTTATAATCAACTGAGTTGTTTGGATTGATTAGAGAGTGAGGTTCAATCGGTTGTGAAATCGAGCAACTCTACTGCGTTAATCTTGTTTCGGTCAGTTAAATCCTTAAAGGCGGACTGTTGAACAGGCAAAGGGTGTTTGATTGTTTCATGGCGTCTTACACTAGCTTAGGAGTTTGCACCCATGAATGAGTCGGAATAAGTGTTAGGTTGGTAGGTTGTTTAATCCCATTCCCGAATAATTGATTAGTGGGGCGAAAGCAATCAGTTGGATCATGGTTTGGCTATGTCTCTTTCTCTCTTTAGTATCTTTAGTTTATATATCATTTTAGCATAATTGAATACTTGAAATATCTTTGGTTAACCTAAACTAAATCCAAAAATGACTTTGGTATTCGATAAATTCCTCGTGGGATACGACCTTGCTCGCTACTATAGTGCATCCGACTCGGTACACTGCCGGTCAAAGTTGGACCGTCACTATTTTGGCCATCAAGTTTTTTGGCGCCATTGCCGGGGAATTAATCGATATCTCTTAAGTCATTTGAAGACTTAGGCTTAGGTCGTTTTTGTTTTCTTCTTTCTTAATATTGATTTCTGTTGAAGAGTCACACCATCTACTGCGGTAGTGGTGGTGACTAGATACCGTGATTGTGTTCTTGTTTTTCCTTGAATCGCAGTGTATGGATTCGTATGGCCATGATGGCTCCCCTCCCTTCTCATTTGGAAGCTTTAATTTCGGTGGTATGGGTTTTGGATTCCAACCATATTATCAGTTCAACCCATACACATCACCATACAACAATGAGTGGGGGAGTCTTCCAAGTTCTCAGTTTCAACACACCAATGCCTATTTGCAATATGCTCAACCTTCATAAATACCTCCTCATCCACAAAATATTATGACCGATATGTTATTGGAGCAAATCAACAAGACTTTGCAAGAGCAAGGCCGTGTGATAGAAAAGCAAGGCCGTGTGATAGAAGAGCAAGGCCGAGCTTTGCAAGAGCAAGGTCGGGAGTTGAGGGATATCAAAACGAATGCTACTACTCTTCAATCGGCATTAAAGAACTTAGAGAACTGGGTAGAGCAATTGGTTGAGAAGAGGAAGGTTGAGACGAGTTCTAAGAATGATGAAATTTCATTTGCTCCACCGTCGACTCTTGAGGTAATCACCCATCATGAGTGTTATGAAGAAGGTACGAAACATGCTACTAGTGAATCAATTTTTCCTTCTCATTTGAACCTTATTGAAAAAATTGTGGTGGTGGATCACATTGAATATGTTGATGTTGTGGTTGAGCCAAAATGTTGTTGTTTGGTGTTTGAATCTTTGTTACTTGGCATATGCTCTCATTCGGGGAAGTTGAATTCATTGTGTTTCACGGTGAATTTCTTGAACCAATCTTGGTGGTGGGGATTGAGCCCCTTGTTTGTCTTGCCCCATTTTAAGTGTGTGCTCAATTCTTTTGATTTGTGTAGGGAGAGGCAACGGTTTGCTCTCCTTTGGTATAACTATCCTTAGCATTTTTGGGAGTAGAGAGTCGAACTAAGGACTTTAAACTTAGAATGTTTTAGATAGATGTTTTTATTTTTGTTAAAAAATAAAAGTGGATGAAAGTTTTTTTTAATTGCCATGTTCTTGATGCTATTGAGCAAAAGATGTGCAATTTTTTTCTTTCATTCCACTCGTGCTTCGTTGATTTTCTTTTAGTTTCTTAATAAGTTAAGCCAATGACGTAAAACAAAGGCGCTTGTGGGAGGCAACCCACTTTTTATTTGTTTGATAAGGTTAGGAGTGAGTCTTAGGTAAAAGAGTGGAGAATTTCGGCTTAGGAAAAGAGCTTTCGGGTGAAGACTTCATTTTCATTCCTGTACCGTACTTGGATTGTTATCATTTTGGCATATATTTTATGCATGGATGTTTGTTTCACATTTTATTATCTTTTCATCCCATGTAATTCGAGTTCAGTACCTTCGGTTATACAATGATAGTGTATGTGACTTGATTCTTTTTATCATTTCTCAATATCTATTGCATTCTTTGGAGCACGAGGGTTGTACCCCGTGCATGAGTTTTCATGTTTCTTGGTTTCATGGCTTTAGATATTTGAGATGGAGCTTCATGGATATGTCCTATGAACTATTTCACGCCTTTGATTGAAGCTAATTTCACCCTTTAAAAACAATTTATAAAGACTCGAAACCGTGGGTAAACTAACTCTCTAACCGGCAGTGTACCGGGTCGAATGCTAGAATAGCTACAGGAGTACGAGGTCGAACCCAAGGGAAAAGTGTTTGTGAGTACCAAAGAGAACGTGTAACTTAGTCTAGGTGATCAATGTTTTTAAAGTGCTTTTTTACTACAACAACACTAAAGTGATTCTTACTAACGAGTCTAAAGATAGAAAAGAAAGAAAGAAGATTTAAACTACTAGGTTTTAAAGATAGATTAAGGGACATAGCCGAACCATGATCAAAATAGCTAGTTTCAACCCCAAGGATAGACAAAACCGGGAGCGTGCATTATAACAAACAAACTCTCGCATTCAATTTCACGGGTGCAAGCTCCTAATCCCGGTGCTAAGGTCTGAACAACTCTCTCCTAACACCTTATGCCATGTTAACTACCCTTCCATAAAGAAGATTCAATAACAAGACATGTTATGCAATAGAGCCACTTAAACGTTAAAACGAGTAACCTCACTTTGGGCTCAAGCTTAACAACGAAGCCGAGTCTACGCCGTGATCTTAGAACCCCTTTTCCCACATTTCTCTATCTGAACAACTCTTTAGAGTGATGTGTGTGAATTTGACCTAGGTGATCAATCTAGCCCAAATCTGTTATAACAAGTTCTAAGACATGAAACAAGCAAGATTAAACAATAAAAAGCACTACCCACTCCCAATTTCATCACCCATAGGGTGATTTCACCAAATTTCACATGATTCAACTATGAAAAAGGTTTAGCTACTCATTATACTAGTTAAAACATGCATAGAAAACTAATTAAAAGATGGTCTCTTAGTGTTTGGAATAGAAATCTAAGCTAAGAAATGGAAAGATTAAGCTAAAATAGTATTGATTGAAGCTAAGAGAAATTATTCTAAGCTATTACAAAATTCGAGCTAAGAAATGAGTAGAGTTTTGCTAAGAGAATAGTTATTTTTCAAGAAATAGTCTAAGGGGGGTATTTATAGGTGGAGGAAAATCTGCAGAATTCGTCTTCAAACGCACGTTTGAGGGGCTGAGACTGGCGTTTAACATCTTCAAACGCGCGTTTGGCTTAGTGCAAACGCGCGTTTCGCATCATTTCTGGGCAGGGTCTTGACTGTTCTTCATCTGGAACGCGCGTTTAAAAGGTTCAAACGCGCGTTTGGAGGACTTCGAATGCGCGTTTAAGGTAGTTTCAAATGCGCGTTTGGAACGGTTGAACTCTGAATCAAATGATGGCTTCTGAAACGCACGTTTGAGGGTTCAAACGCACGTTTGAGGGTTCAAACGCGCGTTTGAACCCCTGCTGCCCCAAAACTTCACTTCTCTTCCTCTTTGATCTCTCATCTTGCCTCGATCATGCCTTTTGCCACAAATCATCACCTCTTGGGTCCTTGAGACACCAATACCCTTCAACATCATAAACAACCAAAAACATCCAAACAATTCCGGAGGGTAAAAGCACTCGGGAATGGTGTTAATATCAACAAAAGGGGTAGTGATCCATCAAAGTAACAGATTTACTCCCCGTGCCACGAGCTCATGATAACACCCCGAAAACGGTCTAAATCACCCAAAAATGTGCTGAAAATATGGTAAACGGGGATAAACAATGCACCGGAGTCACGTAAAGTTGACTCCCATCAACCACCCCACACTTAGCCTTTGCTCGCCCTCGAGTAAACTAGGCATTTTAAAATAAACCAAGGGATTCAACGTTGTGACGTAGGTGCTACTACCCACACCATCGAGGTGACTACAAAGTAGGAAACACGAACATATACACACCGGTTATAACATTATCAAGAAAATGGAGTGTGTGTGGTGCCAAGCTAAAACCAAGTGCTCAAAATGATTGTCGGGGCTTGAATCCCGACCAAAAGTCTACCAACCGTTTCATACTCACTAGTCTCTCAACTAATCAAGGTCACTAAGTTTGCACACGATCGGGTAGGACTTGAAGGGTTATAACGTTAGGCTGGGGTAATTCCGGTTAATCGAAAATGATATTTTGGGAACTGGAGAAAAAGAAGTATGAGTGAACCTAATCAACAAGTGTACCACTTCATCTCTACCATACAAACCATCCAAACTCCTCTTTGATTAATTAAAGCCCTTTGGGAACCATAGGATACTAACACACCCGAACTCATTGCCACACTCAACTATGTTTCAAGTGTTATGGGGCGAGATCGAATATATTAGCACCTATCTCACTATCCCAACTCTAACATCATAAAAACACTTATAAGCTCATTCCTTTGATTCCAACCTTTATTTCAATAACCTCCAAGCTTTTATTCAATGAGAGTAAATTTATTTTGAACTTTTTTTTTAAAGAAAGAAGGAAGAAATTTCACAGATTTTTCTTTTAGCCAAACCCAAACACTAGGCCCAAATGAGCTCCCCTTCTCCTTATAGCTCAAAACCAAGAAAACACCAACCCATCAAGACATCATTTCCCCCACCCCACACTTGGCTTAGCAAGTGTGTCTCAACAAAAGACTAAGTCCACTCGTAGGGTATAAATGAAGGAAATGTGACCATAATTAAGGCTCAAGGTAGGTTTCTGACTGAGTAACAAAACGGCTATAAAATGAATGGTGGTCAGACCATTCTATCAAGGCTGAGAGGGGCTACGAAGTTCTAACGTTTCGGGATAAGGCTTATTTGGCTTTGGTTAGTCAAAGAGACGCCATGACCGTTATCCCGTATCCTACATAGGTGAACCTCTGTATTTCGTCTCGAGACTAGTAGTATGAGAGGTGGTAGCAATCAGATTGTGCATGAAGTGTAGCTTACATGAAATTAATAAACTCCATTCTCAAGATAATATCAAACCGCAGTGTACACGTTCGGGGCCCTACTTAGGTGGCCACCACTCGAATGTGAGAATAACACACACAACACGGTGTTAAAAACCCTTGAAAAATTTAAAAATTATCCAAAAATCGACTCGAGCCCGGTCATAGGCTAAGCATACCACATATCAAGCACATTTAACAATAAAAACAAGAAAACGGCTAAGTCTCCCACCCCACACTTAAACGAAGCACTATCCTCGGTGTGTGAGAGAGAAAAAAGAGTAAAAGACTTAGCTGTTTGACCAAAAACCCGGCAGAAAGGCACAATCGTGACTCGAAACGTGTGACACCCTCGAATAAATCCATCCCGGAACCTAAAGCGAGATCAACAGAAACAAAGAGAGCGCATGCACGGGACTGAATCCACGTGCTATAAAGCAAGCAATAGGGTAAGCGGGTGCGTAAAATAACGAGTCCATGCCACAGTAACGAAATCAAAGTAGAACGAGGGGGGATACGGGGTATGCAATGGAAGGATAGAAAAGAATCAATAAGAACAGGACATCCATTCATCAGATAAAACCAATAGAAATAAAATCCCCGTCATCCCAAAGTAACAATCCAAGAAAAGGAAAACATACACGGTCAAGCAGGCCTCAAGGGCTAAAAAATAAGTGCGCGTGCATGCAAAGTGAAGTGTATCCAAAGAATGATGAAAGAATGTCAAAAGTAACTGAAACATCATAGTATGTAAGAGACATACTAGCAAAAATAAGATAAGAAAATGCATGAAAACATGCTAATCTACTCCATGTCCCTGTACATCAGTGGTGGAGTCAGGTGTGCTGGAAGATGGTGCAACCACAACAGCTGCACTCTCAGTCTGTGTAGGTCCTGCAGCACCTGTCCTATCTGCCTCTGTCTCAGCCCCATCTGTGCCCATCAGATCATCCAAAGCAATGTCATCAAACCCCTCCTCAGGCTCATCAACTAACAACTCCTCTGAGACCCTCTGCAAGTCTGCCTCAATCTCTGGGGTATACTGAAATGGTGAGAAATCCAAATCTAGTGAAGGAAGATCAATCTGTCTGGCCTGAGCGAATACCCTCTAATTCTCAACGATTGCATTCAGAGTCACCCTCAAACTGTCTGTGCAATAAGAAGCCCCTGCCGCTCACTAAGCCACGGTCCCCCGGTTGTCGGTGTAAAAGGTGGGGGTGGAGGAGTGGTGGAAGGTCTAGCAGTGAATGGAAGAGGTGGGGGTATTGAGGTGGTGGTAGTGGTGGTGATGACAGGTGGAGGTATAGGGAGTGTGGTGGATGTAGTCGAGGTGGTGGGGCAAAGGATGGTGTTAATAGGTCATGGGATGGGCCTAGGAGGTCTTGGAGTGGTACGGGCATTGATCGGCTTTGGAACCACGGGCTGATTCTTTTTCCTCAAGATCTGATCATCGGGATATTCCTCAACCGGTGCTCTCTTGCATAAGCCAAAAATGACGTAAGGGCACATGAGCATACGACGCTTGACCTTCTGATTTTCTCTAAACTCCTCGAAAATAGTCTTCCCGACATCTACCTTGAGATCATAGTGTAAGGCATACAACAATTGCAAGTCCTTTATGTGGAAATGCGTAATGTTGTCCTTCGGTAGTAGGCGATTCTGGGAGAACTTCGCTTTAACTTTCCACTAATCAGTATCGTCATTAGCTGATTCCGTGCACTACTTCCCTTAGATATCCACTGTAAATCTGGATTGATGTCCTTCCTCATCTTTTCCAAAGGATCCTCAGTCTCAGTATTCCCCCAATACTGTCTCTCCGCAAACCAACCGATATAATCCTGGCTCTCAAAAGCTGGTATCCGGTAGTAGTAGTCATTAATTGCCTTGACGGACCACGGGACATTGACTGCTCTCACCTTTATGAAACCCGACTCTAGGTTGGCGACACTAAAATTAGCATACCACTCCCGAACTAGTGTGAGGTTGAGGTTCCCTTCCGGCTCATAAATCAAGTTGTTCCACCCTCTCTTTCTCAAGTTGTCGATGAAGGTTTGAGGAACCACCTTAAGATCTAACCCCCTCTCGTAACATATGTTCTTTGTGATGGTATACTCATTGTAGTTGGTCATGGCCACTGGTGAGTTAAAACGCTGGTCGAAAGGAGGAGGATCTTGTGGAGGAGGAGCTAGTGGAGGATCTTGCTCAGGGGCACTTTGTGGAGGGGTATTGTGTGGAGGAAGTGAAACAGGTGTTTGCACAGTTTTGGCTCGCTTCCGTGCTAAGGGCACAGTCTCAATCTCAAGGTCTGTTGCTTCCTCACTCTCACTACTAGAATTCCTCCCCTCAGTGTCCGGCTCAAAGTCCTCGTCCGAAGTCTCATCTCTCAACTGTCCGTAAGGCTTAAGGGCTCTAGGATTCCTACTCTCGGTACGGCCCGGATCACCAATCCGGATACCACCCTTAGGTATCCGAGGATAAACTAGGGTTTTATGCGTTTTGGGCATGTGTTTCATTACCTGTTGTTTTCCTTTCCCTTTACCCTCGGTTTCTTTCCGCTTAGTTTCTCTCATTACCTCTGTACTCACCAAAACACCACCATCAACCAAATCAAACAATGAAAACCAACCCGGTTATCGTCCAACCGGGATTTCAAAACAGGCCAACCCAAACAACGAATCACCCCACGAGAGCCACACCATTCATCATCAACCATAAGACAAGCAAAACAAAACACAAAACAGGATACATAATCAATAACAATCAATAACGGGATAGGGGTGTTAAACCAAAAGGCCAAAAACTAACCCTAACCAAAACTTAGACGTAAAACCAAAATGTACCTCTACTATGCTTAAACGAGATGAGGTGAATGATTTGGAGCGAAGCACGAGTCCCGAAACGTCAATGGAGGTCAAATTCGACCTAGGCAAAAATTTGCCAAAAGTGAAGATCGAATCGAGAAAACGGGTGATTTGTTGTTGGAATGGATTAGTAGAATCAAGAGAAGAGATTGAGAGGTTTTGTTTGGAGTTTGAATCACCGAAAACGGAGTAGAAATGAGTAATTTACGAGAATAGGGGTGTGGAGAGGCTGCCGGTCGTCATAGGGTTTGGAGATGAATTTCTGAACGCCGGTTTGAAACAGCAGGGGTATATGAAGGAGATGATCCCAAACGCACGTTTGAAAAGGGTGAAACGCGCGTTTAGCATGTTCAAACGCGCGTTTGAAGTATGGAACGTGCGTTTGGAAAGGGAAATTAAGAACAGAGAGTTGAGGCCTTAAACGCGCGTTTGAAATGGTTCCAAACGCGTGTTTGGAGAGGGGCAAGCCTAAACGCACGTTTGAAAGGGCTAAACGGGCGTTTGAAAAGCTGGAACAAGGCTAAATCAATATTGTCACCCCACACTTGATTCTTACCACCCCGAGACCATTAGAAACACTAACTCTCTCAACAAAAACTATGAAATGGTGGGTTGCCTCCTCCAAGCGCCTTTGTTTTACGTCGTTGGCTCGACAAGATGGATTATACGGTGCCAACTTTTTCAAGTTATACCGTTGGCACGAGACGAGAAAGGGTAGAAAGAGAGATGAAATGGTAGATTGAGAATTATACGGGTCAAGGTTTAAAGTCCATGACAAGACTTACACGATTCATCACACGGTATGGGGTCTTCAAGTTTCACTATTTCTAGTGCTTCGTCGTAAGGCAACCTCTCATACTTTTTCAACCGTAAGCCATTGGTGGTAAACGTGTCAAACTTAGGATGGGTGATTTCAATAGTACCGGACGGATAGACTTTCGACACCACGTAAGGACCGGACCACCTAGACTTCAACTTCCCTTGGAAAAGATGCAAACGAGTATTGTAGAGTAAGACTTCGTCACCCTCATTGAAAACACGAGGTTTGATCAACTTATCATGAAGTAACTTGGTCTTCTCTTTATACTTCGTCGAAAGATCGTAAGCACAAAGGCGAAACTCATCTAATTTATTCAATTGGGCCATACGCTTCTCACCAACTAAGGTGTCATCGAGGTTTAGCATTTTCATAGCCCAATAAGCCTTATGTTCGATTTCTACGGGAAGATGACAAGATTTACCATAGACTATAATGTAAGGTGACATGCCTAGGGGTGTCTTAAAGGCGGTCCTATGGGCCCATAGAGCATCATCTAACTTTAAAGACCAACTCTTGACATTAGCATCTACCGTCCTCTCTAAGATACGCTTAATACCCCTATTCGTGACTTCAACTTGACCAATTGTTTGGGGATGGTAAGTGGTGCCTAGCTTGTGTTTCACCCCATATTTCACTAAAAGTTTGTCAAACGGTTTATTAGCAAAATGGCTTCCATTATCGCTAATTATAGCCCGAGGTACCCCAAACCGACAAAAGATGTTTCTTTTAAGAAAACGGATAACAACATTCCTATCATTGGTGGGTGAGGCTAAGGCTTCAACCCATTTGGATACATAATCACAAGCTACTAGGATATACTTGTTACCACACGAAGAAGGATAGGGGCCCATGAAGTCAATGCCCCACACGTCAAAAATCTCACAAACAATGATCGGCTTTTGAGGCATTTCATTCCTCCTAGATATACGCCCGGACCTTTGACAAGCATCACAAGATTTCACATAAGCATGTGTGCCTCGGAATAGAGTGGGCCAATATAGCCCACTTTGTAACACTTTCAAAGCAGTCCTTTGCCCCGAAAAGTGGCCCCCGGCCTCTTTATCGTGGCAAAACGAAAGCGCACTCAAAATCTCACTCTCCGGGATGCATCTTCTCAAAATGCCATCCGAACACAACCTATATAAGCAAGGATCCTCCCAAACATACTTACCAACCTCACTAAGGAATTTACGCCTTTGATTTGAGTCAAAGTCGGGATCTATAAAACCGCACTCGTGGTAGTTGACAAAAGGTGCGAACCAAGGGCTACCTTCCTTACCGACTTTTAGAAAGTTACCTTTCTTAACCGGAAGAAGGGTGTAAAGTGCGCGCACAAAGTTGCTCGTGTGGAAAAGAGTCATTTATCTCACTTTGTGCCTTAGTCAACTCCTCACTAAGCTCCATACGACTCAAATGGTCGGCTACGACGTTCTCACACCCTTTTCTATCACGGATTTCAAGATCAAACTCTTTCAAGAGCAAAATCCACCTCAAGAGGCGGTGCTTGGCATCTTGCTTGGAAAAGAGATAATGCAAAGCGGCATGATCCGTGTGCACAACTACACGAGAACCTACAAGATGAGACCGAAACTTATGAAACGCAAAGCCGACTGCTAGAAGCTCTTTTTCAGTGGTGGTGTAGTTTTGTTGGGCCGGATTCAAGGTGTGACTAGCATAAGCAATAGGCTTGAATATTTTATCGATCTTTTGACCGAGGACAGCACCAACCGCGGTGTCACTCGTATCACACATTAGCTCAAATTCTTGATCCCACTTCGGGGCAACTAAGATAGGAGCGGATACAAGCAATTGCTTGAGCAACAAAAATGCCTCAACGCAAGCTTGGTCGAAATCAAACAGGACATCTTTTCCAAGAAGAAGGGTAAGAGGACGGGCTATTTTCGAGAAATCCTTAATGAACCTACGATAGAATCCCATATGGCCTAGAAAACCCCTAAGATTCTTTAGGTTAGTGGGCATAGGAAGCTTAGCTATCGCTTCTACCTTAGCCTTGTCTACTTCTATACCCTTACTAGATATCTTATGCCCTAAGACTATCCCTTCCGTGACCATCAAGTGACACTTCTCCCAATTTAGCACCAAATTCGTCTCCTCACATCTACTCAACACCTTTTCTAGATTGTGTAGACAATCCTCAAAGGAATCACCAAAAATGCTAAAATCATCCATAAAGACTTCTAAAAATCTCTCAATCATATCCGCAAATATGGCAACCATGCACCGTTGGAATGTCGCGGGTGCATTACACAACCCAAATGGCATTCTACGGAAGGCAAATGTACCATAAGGACAAGTGTAAGTAGTCTTTTCTTGGTCCTCTAAAGCCACATGTATTTGTAATACCCACTAAACCCATCAAGAAAACAATAATAAGCATGACCACTCAACCTTTCTAGCATTTGATCAATAAAAGGGAGGGGGAAATGATCTTTACGGGTTTGGTCATTCAATTTACGATAATCAATACAAATTCTATGACCACTTACCCAACGCATAGGCACCGCCTCACTTTTGTCATTGATTTCAACGGTCATACCTCCCTTCTTTGGTACCACTTGAGTGGGGCTCACCCACTTGCTATCCGAGATGGCATAAATGATCCCAAGCTTTAACATCGTGACCACATCCTTCCTCACAACCTCTTGGAGGTGTGGATTGAGCATTCTTTGAGGTTGCCTTACCGGCTTCGCTCCATCCTCTAGAATAATCTTGTGTTGACAAATGGTAGGACTTATGCCCTTGAGGTCACACATCTTCCACCCAAAAGCACGCTTGTGCTTCTTAAGCATTTTCACCAATTCCTTTTCCTGCAAGGCTGTTAGTGTAGCAGAAATAATCAATGGAAGCAAATCATCATTCTCAAGAAAAACATACTTCAAATGAGGTGGAAGCGGCTTCATTTTTAAGTCTTTCGGTGGGTCTTCAATCGAAGGCTTCTATAGTTCCCCTTCAAGACCAAGATCAATCTTCTCGGTCCATTTTCCACCCACGAAAGCCGTCTCTTCTAGTTCCATCGCTTCACCTTCCAACTCTTCCTCTTCATCAAGTTCCATGCTTACTTTTGCTACGCATTCATCGGGCTTATCTTTATATTCCTGCATGTCAACATGCTCCGAAACACAAGAATATATAGCATCAACAAAAAAACAGTCCTCGGTACTTTCCTTAGGATGTTTCATGGCCTTATAAACATTTACCGCGACCCTTTCCTCACCGACTCGTAAAATAATCTCTCCGCTCGCAACATCTATCAAGGTCCTTCCGGTGTTTAAGAAGGGACGTCCTAACAACAAAGGTGTTTTGGAGTCCATCTCCATATCTAGTACCACGAAATCTACCGGGAAGGCAAACTTATCCACTTTCACAATGACATCCTCTATCACTCCCATAGGTTCCCTAATCGACCTATCTGTTAGGTGTAGTGCCCGAAAGACAATTTGTGTAATTGTTTTTTATGACAGAATTTATCTCACCTTAGTTACTTGCTTTGTGCTTGTAAGTAATACACTGCTACAAACCCTAAGTATATCAGTATGTAACCGCTTAACACAGTGTATGGATTACACGTGAGGATTGAGTTTGTGGTGATATACTTAAACTGTTAGTCCGTGGTGAACTTAATCAGAGTTTAGGGTCTCTTGATTAAAACACCAATAATGCGCCCAGAACATCTTAGGGTGTGATAGTCTTATCCGGACTGTCGGTAGAGAGTACCTACGTGGGGCATTTATATATGATGGCATTCATATAGGACTGGACCGATTTAATATGAATTTCTCGATATAATTCCGTAATCGAGGAATCTTATTAAATCATTAGATGATCATATATGGATCAACCTTAATCTGAGGTGATCACGAGTGTGCCGCTTGTCCCGGGTAGTGTTTGATGTGTTAGTTCACGGTTCACTTAGATATGTGTTCCAAGCCACTTCTCATTGGCACTATCTCCAGATGAGTGAGTAGTTCTGATTTTCACAGACATGGAATCCATTCCTTCCTGTGGGAAGTTGAGAGACAGTCCCCTTGTTTGTTATCCTTAAGAAAGTGATCGATCCCTGGAGTTCATATTAGACTAATTGATCACTAGTCAGATATGTGAACTAATTGATCATCGTGGGTTAATGGTAAATAAGGATAAGATATTACAGGTCGGGTTTACGGAGATATCCCACCTGAAATGGACAGTCTATGGAGGGTTAATCCGTATGTAGTGATTATATCAATGGACGCTTATTCACTCTATGGGTTGAGTATAAGTATATATCTATAATTGGTAGAGTTCAGTTTCGGGTTTATGGTGGCGTAATCCCGGAATTATAATTAATGTACTTATTCGGTTCGATGAATAATTAATTATTGGAGCTACTGGTTATAGGTCCATGGTCTCCGATGTGGCTTCTGTAATTCGGACTAATAATCTTGTTATTTGGGCCTCAGTGATAATTAATTGGCTGGGCTAATTAATTGATATGCATGGATATTATTTAGTTGGGCTAAATAAAAAAGACATTTTATGTGGGCTTAGTAACCCTTAATGGTGGCGCCAATATATGTCATTTAATTAGAGAGAAATTAGTTTTCTTGGATAATTATTTGACATGTGATTTATCTTTTATTTGTTAAATGATAATTCATGGAATATTAGATAATAATATGATTTATCCTAATTTGTTTGGGATAATTATTTTATTTATCTTTTATTTGGAATAAAGGATTAATGTAATAATTATCTCTTAATTATTTAATCTTTGGAGGACAAGGATTACTCTCCTATATAAAGAGAGTTCTCCCAAGCCTTAGGCATTGAAAATTTCGACTTGACCACCAAAAAAAGAGAGAAATAATTAGTTTTCTTGTCTTGGGTTTTAGAAGAAGAAAAACTACAAGTTTTTCTTGGTGTTGCATATCAAGGAGGTTCGTTTATCAAGAAGGGTGTCCACCAACCGCCGTTTGGAGAACACATCGAAAGATCTTGGCTTCTCTTCCTACTACTGGTAACATGATCTTAACCCCCTTGTAGTAGTTTAAGTCATTTAATTATGTATTGTGATGTATAAGTCGTGATCCATCCGCTGCGCGTAGATCTAACTCATTTAGATCTAAGAACCTGCATCCTTCACTATCCGCCATTTGAAGGGTCATCCCCGTTGGCTCCAACTCTCCTAGGTCAAGGATTTCATATATAGCATGGGGCATTAAGCTTACGCTAGCTCCCAAATCACATAAAACACTAGGAAAATGAGTCGTACCAATAGTAACCGGGATAGTAAAACTACCCTTGTCTCTAACCTTCGGGGGAATTCTAGACTTAGCATCAAAAATAGCGGAGCACTCTTCATTCAAACAAACAACCTCTTGCATTTTACTTTTGTTAGTTAGCAATCCTTTTAAGAACTTACAATAAGAGGGCATGTTTGCTAGTGCTTCAAGAAAAGGAATGTTCAAGTCAATTTTTCGCAAAATCTCAATAAATCGAGTTTGTGCTTTATTCAAGCAACTTTGTCTATGATTCTTAGGGGGATAAGGGAGAGTACTCAAATCAAAATCTTTTGGAGGAGGAGGGATCATACCTTTCTTACCTTTGGTGCATGGGGAAGATGGCTCTTTCATTGGCTCTTTCCCTTCTCTTCTAGTTGGTTCCTCCTCTTTCACATCAATAACCACATAGTCTCCCCTAGCTTGCGCTTCTTTCCTCTCAACTTCCTTTTTCTTGACATACTCTCCATGGTCTTCATCATCTTCAATTCCATCAATATCTCCATCCATGGCTCTCGCCTCGGTCTCAATGGGAACTTTTCTAGCTTTATCTTCCCATAGGACTTTCTTCTCCCCACTTGTCCTTAACACTTTACCACTTCGAGTTAAGATGGCGCTTACATTTCTCGGATTCTCCTCGGTGTTACTCGGTAAGCCTCCCTTCAACTGTACATGTTCCACCACTTGACCAAATTGAGTCTCAAGATTTTTGATGGCGGACCTATGTTTGTAGTTCATCTCAACCATGTCCTCCTTTATCTCCGCAAATTTTTTTTTGTTCATTTTCTCTAATATGACATCGGTTGCACTCTTTTGAGGTATAGGAGCCAAAGGTGGAGGGTTTTGATAAGTGCTAGAGCCTTGTTGATTGTACCCTCCTTGTTGTTGCCTTTGGTGTGGAGGTTGATAGAATTGCCCTTGAGAAGATTGACCTTGATTTGGGCCTTGTCTATAACCTTGGATTTGACCTTGGTTTTGGTTTCGGTTCCAACCTTGATTGTTGTTATTTCTCCAAGAACCATCACCTTGATTTCCATAATTTCCTCCTTGACCTTGTCCCACAAAGTTTACATCTTGAGATTCTTCATACGGTTGCCCACTTTGTTGATCTCCCATGTATTGGCCTTGATAGGTGCTTTGCAATTGATTTTGATATTGAGGCCCCGTATTTCATTGCTCCATCGAACAAATACTCATCATCCGCTTAGCCAACTCATTCATGTTTACTTGAGATAGAGTACTAGGTTGCCCTTGAGTTGAGGATTGAGGATAATCCATGTTTTGAGCTTTGGTAGTCATCCTACAATCCTTTGCCGAGTGTGATCCACTACAAATTTGGCAAAGTCTAGCACTCTCATTCTCCTTTTTTAATCTACCCAATTGTTGTTCCATAGCTTGTACTTGGGCATGATATTGATCACTTGCCTAAACTTCTTTAACTTCAACCAAACCGGGCTTCTTACTCCTTGTCCCCTTTCTACTTGACAATATGTATTGCCTCGAGGTTTCAGAAATCTTCTCTATTTGGTTCATTGCTACTTCGGGAACCATACTCATAATATCTCCATTGCATGAAGCATGCAAGGTACTTTGATGAACTTGATCCAAACCCCGGAAGAAAGCGTGAACTACCTCATAAGATCTCAATCCATGCCTCGGGCACTCTCTCAACAAAGCCTTAAACCGGTCTCATGACTCATGTAGCTCTTCTCATTCATAAGCATTGAACGACATGATAGCCTCTTTCATATCCATGGTCTTCGATGGGGGATAATACTTGAGTAGAAAAGTCTTAATCACTTCCTCCCATGTGTGTAAAGAATCATTGGGCAACGAATCATACCACCGCTTAGCTTGCTCTTTCAAGGTGAACGGGAAAAGCATAAGTTTGAGCGCCTCATCACTCACTCCATTGATCTTCATTGAGTTCACAATTTGGAGAAAGTGATCAATGAACAAGTGAGGATTTTCTAAATCGGTTCCCTTGAATATAGCGTTGTCTCCCAACAAGTGTATGATGTTTCTATTCAATTCCAAGTTGTTGGCGGCCACCGGTGGCATTCGAATTGGACTATGTCCCATGGTTTCCATGGGAGCCAACACAAAGTCTCTACAAGTCAATCCGCCTTGGTTTTGTTCTTGTTGACCGTTAAACCAATTAGGCATTGCATTTGCACCTTGATTGTGAGCTTGATTTTGGTTTTGTTGAAATTGATTCAACATCCATGCATTGAATTGTTGCATAACGATAGGGTCCATTTGATTCCCTTGGGCCTCCTGTTGAGCATTTTGTGGTATAGGCCCATTCGCATTCACAAAGTTATTTCCTTTCCCATTCCCACCTCATTGTGCATTGTTGTTGACAAGAGGCGGGTTTTGATTGGGGACTTCATTATTGTTCCCCAAATTACCTTCCAATCCTTGTTCACCGTTTTGTGCCATACCGGATCCTTCTTCCAACTCACCCAAACTACTTTCTCCAAAGACCGGAATCGATTCCTCTACTTGATGACCTCTTCTTCTTTGACTATTTCTACGCCTTGTGTAAGCCTCAATCCCGTCTATGTATGGTTCGAGTGGTGTTTGAGATCTCCAGGTCATACACTACAAAAAGCAAACAACAAGAAAACAATAAAATAAAACCTAGGCCCAAGCCTTCGGTTCACTTGCAAGATATCACAAATAGCACACATCTCCCCGGCAACGGCGCCATTTTGATTGAAGCTAAATTCACCATTCAAAAACAATTTATAAAGACTCAAAACCGTGGGTAAACTAACTCTCTAACCGGCAGTGTACTGGGTCGATTGCTAGAATAGCTACAAGAGTACGAGGTCGAACCCAAGGGAACAGTGTTTGTGAGTACCAAAGCGAACGTGTAACTTAGTCTAGGTGATCAATGTTTTTAAAGTGCTTGTTTACTACAACAACACTAAAGTGATTCTTACTAACGAGTCTAAAGATAGAAAAGAAAGAAAGAATATTTAAACTACTAGGTTTTAAAGATAGATTAAGGGACATAGCCGAGTGTCACGGATTTATCTAGCACAGCAAACAAGTAATAAATATTTATAAATCTGGTTTCCCTCAAGTATAAGGATCGTAGTAAAGAGGTTGATACCGGGTCGATCTTACGGGGAACTAAACGATTGTGATTCTAGCTTTTGTCTAACCTAAACTATGTCACGAAACTAATCTAAACAGTGAATAAACATCGAACGAAATAGAAAATAAAACTAGACAGAGGATATAATCCAAAGCTAGGAAGGATACGGGCTGCGAACCAATTCAATGCTAAACTAAACTAAGATGCAAATAAAAGTAAACTAACTAAACAAATTCAAGTTTTAAGGATTAAGTCAAGTGTGTAATGAACAAACGAGGATTGATCCACCTATCCAACAAGCATTGATTTCTTATCTCGGTTATGTTGTGGTTTTTATCTAGGTTGTTATTCACCTTATCTAAACATGAACCCTAATTCCTTAGAAAGTTCATCTATTAATCTATTATCTTCCAATGCAAGATTAACGCGTTTCCTAACCAAAGGTGTAAACTTTATGGTTGTAATCTAGCAATTAAACCTATTAACTTCCGTTATGATAGATTCGAATTACTATTCTTATTCGTGATGATCTAGGGTTTATTAAGATTTCCATCAACAATAAACAATCACACATGCAGATCTTCGATATAAAAGCAATTAAACGTAATAAACATGAATAAGAAACAACCTTTAAATAAAAACTCACGCTTTTAACCGAAGAAAACGAAATCAACAATCGTTGGATGGCTTCACAATACTCGTTTGATGAAGCTTTTAGCCTCTGGATATCCTCAAGAACTCAAATTTGTATAAACGATTGCATAAAAAGTAACTAGTTTTAATCTAAACTAAAGTGCATAAAAACGGAACAAAAGGAAGAAAAACGCAGCCTAAAGCCGCCCCTAGGTTTAGGGTTTTGAATATATGATGTATGGTCCCCTTTGTGTGTGAGAAACAAATGACTATTTATAGATTTTAAAGTCGGTTTCAAACAAAGTCGCTACCGGACGCCCGTCTGATCCTTGAACGCCCGTCCCATTCTTCATATGAACTTCAAATCGGGCCGAGTCATGATCGACGCCTTTCGTCCAACCAGCGTCCCACCTCGGCGTCAAACTTCCGAATCAACTTTCCATCCTGGACGCTGCGTTCGGTTTGAAGAACGCCGTCCACTGGACGGGACTCGACGCCACCCAATATGATGAATTTCGATTTCTTGATCTCTATCTCTTTTTCTCTTGTCAATTCCTTCATTATCTCTTTTAATCATCATATATTTCGACTCTTATCTCTTTTGACCATCATTTGAGCCTTGAAAAATGCATCTACATCATATAAAAACACCACAAAATGTAATATCGCTCAAATAATCGTAAAAACATAATTAAAGCACATAAATCAACCTATTTTGCAATTAACTCTTTTGAAATATCATTTACTCAATATATTCATTAAACACATGCTTCTTATGCAATTTAGTACGAATACGGGGAAAAAATATCATAGAATATAGCATTATAAATCGTATAAAATCACCCTTAACAACTCCCCCACACTTAAGCTTTTGCTCGTCCCGAGCAAAACAAAACAAAAATTAGGCTCGAGAAAAGAACAGACATCTAAACATACATAACACATATCCAATAAATCAGAAGTTCACCCTTGTGTGTGTGCATAGCCATAGAAAACTTCCACTAAATCCAAACTCGAGAAACTCAAAGCAAAACTAGCTAATACCCCTTCGTAGACTAGTAATAAATGACACTCATAAGATGCACCCTACAAACGTGATATATCCCGAAGAAGATGATCGAATATATCCAGGCCCTTTTTGAAATACTCAGAGGATAATCCCTACAACATATCTGTCAGTTTCTACTGGGGATAAGGTAGACGATAACTTAGTCTTATATACATTTCATAACACTTCATTAGTTGATTTAACCTTTTCACTTTTAAACACACATCAGAATGAGCTATTGCCCTGTCATAGCAGAATAGGACATCCGAGATATACCCTACCTTACTCAAATCATAAGGCAGCTTCTTCTGACTGTCGTGAGCTTTTAGTCATCATAGTGGTATAGGACATACGTGGTATACCCTATCGCACTCAAATCATCGACTAGCTTTCGACACACCCAATTAATTCATATTTTTCAACTTTTTCATTTGACAATAAGTTACGTGTTACTTATCACATTCAAACCTTCAGATATTCACAGTATATCATACTCCAGATCTAAATACAAACTATCATAATTCGCGAGATATATACGTAGCACTAAGCACATGACTTATAAGACAATCAAAAATCACTCGTCCAAAAGGGGTATAACTTTATAAATAGCTCATCATTTACTATGGCTCGTGAAAAATCGATCTCAGGTGAAACAACTAACTTATCAAACATATGATATACAGCTTAAATGACTAAAAAAATAGCGAACATTGAATCGAATTGCCTACTCGGACAAAACAAAAACAAAAGTGTCGAAAAATTTCAAAATTTTAGCTCATTTGCATAGAAACATTACTTAATTAAGAAAATGTGTAGATACATATCGAAACATTCCCCTCCCACACATAAAAATCAACATGTCCTCATGTTGTGCGAATCGAAAGAAAAGGAAAAGACTTAGTGATTTAAACCGAAACGCTGATCGCCGGTCGGGCGGAGCCTACATAATGACACTTTAGAAACGCCAGAACCAGACAATGTAGCTCGACGAAACCGCTAAAAATATACCCGCACGTCTTGACAAACATGGAACCATCTCGGGAAAACGGGAGTTATACCAAAATGAAAAGATACAAAGAAAATCAACAAGAGATAAAGCATCCAATACAACCAAAAAGTAGAAACCAAGTCGAAATGAAAGTACGGTGCCTTATGGCTTACATGATCCATCGGGAAAAGTAATGAGAGCAATATCAAAATTACAACGGATCAAATAAGAAAAAGTATCAATAACATACATCCATCGAATCAAAGAAAAAGAAAAAAACTAGAATCAGAAAAATAAAATCAAGGCTGGCCCGGCGTCGCAGAATCATCGGCCGGAGGATCAGAGGGAGGTCCAGAAGGTGGTGACGTAGCCCTAGCTGCCGAGTCAGGCTGCTCCTCATCGGAAGACTCAGACTCGTGAAGAACATCGGCAATGGCCTGCTCAATCTCAGAAGAATAATGGAAATCAATGAGGCTTGGATTGAAAATCCTGTCATCCCTCGGTTGCCGGCCTTCACTTATACACTTCAGGATCGTCAAAATGTTGTTCTGAGACGTCCTGATGTCTTCCAGCCAGTCCCGCACACTGTTGGCCATACTTAGCCGCATCCGACCGGCGCGATAAAGCGAGAACCGTAGGCGCTTGGCGGTGCCGAAGATGAACCGGCTCTCGTGGGTGTTTCCGTCTCAGGCCGACCCGAAGGCTTACCCTTTTCCCCGTCAGACGGCCTCGGATTCTTCGGTTTGTGATCGGCTCCATACTCAGGCACACCGGCATCGATCTGGATCGTGGATTAAGTGAGGATAATCAAGCATCGGGTATAGATCTTCCGATTAATAGCCACCTCATCATATAACGCCGCCCCATTCACGCGTCAAGCCAAACGTCAATGCATATAACATGCCTAGGTCACCAATGTGAAAGTGCGTCGAGGTTGTTCTTAGGCAACAACCGACTCAATAAATCGACATCGACCTTGCGGTCCTCCGTCCAGTCGTGGTAACCAACTCCTTCCGGTCGCCTCCCGGTCTTAATGTCCATGCCACATCCGGGCAAACTCGCAACCTCAACTCCTCCAAGGGATCCTGCCCCAAACTCTGCCTATGTAAAATCTCCTCCTTATAATCTCTACACTCAAAAGCCGCCAACCCATACTTTGCATTGATCACCTCCGGCGTAAACGGAACTTGGACTCCTCGAACCACAACTACCTTCGTTTCCAAGTCGGTTTCTGAACAATTGGCATAAAACTCCCGAACCAAGGAACTATTGACCGGGGTAGTTGGAATCGTCATCAAAGCGTCCCATTTCCGATCCTTAAGCAACTTAACGAAACCCGGATCGACCTTTGCCTCTAAAGTGGCCCTTTCTATCAACATCGTCCTCGAGAAATAGTGCTGTTTATACACATCGTGAGCTCTAGGGTTCACAAACCTACGAGGTAAGGGCATAGGAGGTACGGTTTTGGCTCTCTTTCTAGGTGGAGCAGCCCTAGGTTCAACCGGCACATCCTCACGGGTAGCTTCTACGGTGTCCTCAGCCCTAGACGAGGCTCCGCCTTTCTGAGCTCTAGGCATCCGTACTAAAGGAATATCATCGTCCGTCTCAGAGTCGGAGGTTGGTTCATCCCTTAAGGTTGCCCTAGTTTGGGTGGCTCTAGGGGGTTGCTCCCGAATACTCACACCCCGGTTAGGATCAACCAAGGTCGGATCAAACTCTTTTCGCTTTTTCCCCGCCTCCCTAGCCACTTCCTTCCCGTGCCTTTTCATGACTGCTTTCTTATGAACCATTTTCAAGCTTAGACTAACCAAAACAACCCCAATTCACAACAAGATACCCGTTTAACATCCAAAGCGGGATTTCAAAGCAACCAAACCACAACCACAACCATAGCCATCACCAAACAACCCCAATTCATCACCCACCACAACACCATATTACCAAAACAAAGCAACAAGAAACAAAAAAAAAACCATAAAAAAACGAATTAAGGCAATATTCAAGTGAACGAGCCGACCCAAAGATCGTACTCGCAAAAACGTGAATAAAAACTAGAAATTTTGCTACGAACTTACCAAGTAAGGTGAGTAGATGCTGATCGAGGTGAAAATCAATCCAAACAACACCAAAATGGGCTCCAAAATCGAATTTTTTCTCTGAAAAGTCGGACTTGAATGGGGCCTGATTCTCCAAAAATATGGTTTGTTGGGGAATTTGGTTATGAAAATCAAAGAGAGGGGATCAAGAGCGGCCTGTAGCACTTGGAATCGCTCAAAATGGTTTAGAAATGAAGATTTTAGGCCAAAAAGAGGGAGAGGAAACGGTTTTGCGATTTGAAAAACTGAAAAGTGAGGGTTCATGCGTTGAGGGAGTATATATAGGCAGATGTTGGGCGCTGTTCAACTCAAAGGGACGGGCGCCCACTGTCCTTTGAAATCGAATGAAGCGGGCGGGCGCCCGCTTTAGTAAACGCTTCGTCCAAGAGTTTAAATCACATACTGAGATTGGAGGAAAATATCGACGGGCGTCCAGCGTAGTGGACGTTCGCCTAAGGATTGGTCATAGAGGGCGGGCGTCCGTTGTCCGGACGGGCGTCCCCAAGCAGTAAAAGTGCAAAAATCATAAAATTCCATACAACCCAAATTCAAAAGTACATCTCTTATTAAACTTAATTAAAACTTCAAAAATACAAGTAAAAATCAAACGAAGTACATAAAATTTCTAGAAAATAAATAAAAACAAAAAGAGAACAGTGGGTTGCCTCCCACGGCGCTTTTGTTTTACGTCGTTGCTCGATTTAAACAAACCTAACTAACGCTAGTGCAGCATAAATCTCGTCCCCAATCCACCAAACGGATGAGACGACGAAGCATATCAATAGCGGAGAGAAATCATAGTCGCCTTATGCGCCCAGGTCATCTCCAAATACCTCTAAACCTCTAAAATGTGAATCTGTAGTACCCAGCGCTAGATCTCACAAAGATAGGGTCATTTAGGATCGTATATGGACGCCCTATAGCTTCCTCAGTAGCTCCTCAAGAGTGAAGTCACTACCTCCCGAACAAATGGGGACAATGAGAACATAGGTGATGGTCTTCGTGACGGGTACTAAGCTCAAAATCTACGTGCAAGACTATAGTGCCTCCTGGTCCATCACCATCAGTCCATCGTGGGATCCGACTAATGATGGGGAACTCCTCGGGAAGAACTCCGTAATCCATATCTAAAAAGCACACTACTGACAGATAGAAATAGAAAAACTTAGTCAGCTAAAACTTAATTAAACTAAGGGCCTGTTTGTTTACACCACTTAACACTTATTCTTAAAAGAATAAGTGATTATTAAAATAAGTGTTGTTTGATAATACTTTTTAACACCTCTTAATTAATTAAGATCTTCTGAATTTCCTGTGAAAAATTATGGAAAATTTTAAGTGGTTGAGGAACTACTTAATGCTGAATTTTTTCAATAAATCTACGTTAGGTAGGGGTACACCCCACACCCATACCTACCTCACACCTACACCCCACCCTCACCCTACCCCCAACCCCACCCCCATCCACCCCACCCATACCCCCACCCACCACACAACCCATACCCTCACACACCACACACCCCTCACCCCCCATACCCACCCCCACACCTCACACACTCATACCCACCTACACCCTCACACCCCCACTCCCACCCTCCCTACACCCACACCCACCATACACAACACACCACACCCACACCCATCACCCGACACACACACCCACACCCACACCCACTCCCACCCACACCCACCCCTACACCCCCACACCCTACACCCACACCCACGCCCACCCAACACCCACCCCCACACACCCGACACACACCTACACCTACACCCACACCCCACCCTACACCCACCTACACCCACCATTACCCCACACCAACACCCCCACCCACCCTCCACACACCCACACCCACACCCACATACTCACTCACGAAATAAATTCTAATTTCAGATATAATAAATGTTACCAAACAGTCTAATCAATTTCAGCACTTAAAATATTCAGTTACTTAATTTATTCAGAATTAAGACTTAAGACTTAAGACTTCAGATTTCAGTCTTCAGTTTTAACAAACGGCCCCTAAAACTTAAATAAATATAACACTAACAGCATGAACAGAATTTAACTAATATAATAAGGGATATCTAGGATGCCTCCTAGTAGCGCTTTTGGTTAATGTCGTTAGCTCGACACCGTTTAAAACTCAGCCTGGATCAGGCCATTTGACTTTTCTGCCAGCCACTACCTCGTGTAAGCTCTGATCAGTAGTGTGGCTGCAGAAACAACATCTCACACATGGGGTGAAATCTTTTATAGCTTTCCAAATACGCTTGAACTTCCCCATGGGTGACCTCTTCATCCTCTGAGCCTTCTGATGACGCTTCAATTGACGCTCCCTCTCCAATTCTTCCATATCCCAACTACCAGCTAGAACTTCTTCAGAAGGACCACTACAGCCCTCCTCTGAAAACAGGTTGGGTGAAGACTCATCGAATTCGTCGACTTCTGTAGCACCACACCCGAGGATATCGAGGCAACGGACATTCAGAGGTTTCTCTTTAGGTTCACCAATATAGTGCTTGCACCTCTGGCCATTCACTCGAAATGGGTCACCACTATAACCACGAAGTTCTAGAACGCCTCCAGGAATGATTTGGAGAATCTCGAAGGGGCCGGACCAACGTGTCCTCAACTTTCCAGGAAACAGATGTAACCTGGAATTGTAAAGAAGGACTTGTTCTCCGACTCGAAACTCTCTCTTCTTAATCTTAGCATCGTGGAGTAGCTTCATCTTATCTTTACTAATCCTGGCACTCTCGTAAGCCTGGAGTCTGAATTCGTCTAGCTCATGTAACTGCTGTAGTCGATGTTTTCCACAAGATTGGGAATCAAAGTTCAGAAACTTTGTAGCCCAATAAGCTCTATGCTCTAACTCGACAGGCAGATGACATGGTTTCCCGTAGACCATTTGATATGGAGATGTCCCATAGGGGTTTTATAGGCAGTTCTGTATGCCCAAAGTACATCATCCAATTTCAAACTCCAGTCCTTTCTATGACTGTTGACTGTCTTCTCCAGGATTTTCTTGATGCTCTGGTTGCTTCTTTCAACCTGACCACTAGTCGTCGGATGATATGGTGTGCCAGTTTTATGACGAACACCATACTTTTCAAGTACTTTCTCTAGGGGTCGGTTGCAGAAATGCGTCCCTTCATCACTGATCAAGGCGCGTGGACATCCAAACCTCACGAAGATATTCTTCTTTAGAAATTTCATTACCGTCTTATGATCATTGTGAGGAGTGGCTTGAGCCTCCACCCATTTAGACACGTAGTCTACGCAGACTAAGATGTATTTATTACCGCAAGATGATGGGAATGGTCCCATAAAATCGATACCCCATACATCAAAGACTTCGCATTCTAGGATGGGTTTCAAAGGCATGTCAAAACGCCTTGTCAGAGCACCGGTTCTTTGGCACCTATCACAAGCTTTACAGAAAGCTTCTGTATCTTTAAAGATCGTAGGCCAATAGAAACCAGATTGGAAGATCTTAGCAACGGTTTTCCACGGACCAAAGTGACCCCCAGTGGGTCCACTGTGGCACTGCTCAATAATATCGCGTTGCTCGGATTCTGGAACACATCTCCTAAGCAAACCATCTTTACAAATCTTAAAAAGATAAGGTTCATCCCAAACGAAATATTTCAAATCAGAGAAGAACTTTTTCTTCTCCTGATAAGACATTTCGGGATCGAGATAACGGGCATGAAGGTAGTTTACAATGGAAGAATACCATGGAACCTCAGGAGGACAACCGTCTATCAACATAATGTTTTCTAGAGGAAAGTAAAGATCTATATCATCTGGTTCATCCTTTTCCTCATTTAACATTCTAGAAACGTGATCCGCCACTACATTTTCACTGCCCTTTTTGTCCTTAATTTGAACGTCAAACTCTTGTAGGGTCAGTATCCAACGCAGTAGGCGCGGTTTAGCCTCTTTCTTAGTCATCGATAACGCAAAAGCGGCGTGATCATCCACACGATCACTTGAGCTCCTAACAAGTAACTACGGAACTTGTCCATAGCAAAAACTACGGCCAAAAGTTCCTTTTCAGTAGTGGTGTAGTTAACTTGAGAGGGGTTCAATGTGTGACTGCCGTAATAGATAGGCTGGAACTTCCCCTTGATCTTTTGTCCTAAAACAGCACCAACAGCATAGTTTGATGCGTCGCACATAAGCTCAAAAGGTAGGTTCCAGTCAGGCGATATAAGAATTGGAGCAGAAATTAAACGGTCCTTGAGCTCCTCAAACGCTTGCTTGCAGTTTTCATCAAAATTGAATTCAACGTCTTCCTTCAGTAAAGTAGACAGGGGCTTGGCTATCTTGGAGAAGTCTTGAATGAATCTTCTGTAGAAACCGACATGTCCAAGAAAGCCTCTAACTTCACGCACATACTTAGGATAGCTCATTTTCTCAATAGCTTCTACTTTTGCCCTGTCAACTTCTATACCCTTGGCGGAGATTTTGTGGCCAAGAACTATTCCCTCGTCTACCATGAAATGGCATTTCTCCCAATTAAGTTCTAAGTTCTTTTCCACACATCTGGATAACACTTGATCAAGATTGTCAAGGCAATCATCAAAAGACTGACCGAAAACCGAAAAATCATCCATAAAAATCTCCATACACTTCTCTACAAGCCCGTCAAAGACAGCTAGCATACATCGCTGAAAAGTAGCTGGGGCATTGCAGAGGCCAAATGGAATTCGCCGGTAAGCGAATGTACCATAAGGGCAGGTAAAAGTGGTCTTTTCTTGGTCAGCTGGATCAATGGGTATCTGGAAGTATCCTGAATATCCATCTAGGAAGCGCGTAGAATCGTGCCCCGCCCACGCTCAAGCATCCGATCAATGAATGGAAGGGAAAGTGATCTTTCATTGTGACCTCATTGAGCTTTCGATAATCGATCACGCACTCAGTAACCAAAGACAAGTCTCAATGCTATCTCCTCTCCTTCTCATTCTTCTCAATCGTAATTCCACCTTTCTTGGGAACTACTTGAGTTGGGAAACCCTAGTCCACTATCCGCGATGGCATAAATGATTCCCATGTCCGGAAGTTTAATGATTTCTTTCTTAACCACCTCTTGCATATGAGGTTGAGCCTTCTCTGGGTCATCTAACACATTTTGCACCCTCATTCGTCTTGATCTTGTGCATATGGATGTCCGGAGATATCCTCTCGATATCTCCTACTTGCCAACCAAAGGCTTTTTCATTCTTTTTCAAGACGTTGATAAGTTTCATTTCCTCTAAACGAGAAAGCTTGGCAGAAATAATTAAAGGAAGCTTGTCGCCTTCTCTTAAAAACACATACTTAAGATGTTTAGGCAACGGCTTCAACACCAAATATGCAGGGGGGTCTTCCAAACTAGATTTAAGATCTCCACTTTTCAACTCAATATCACTGAGTTTACTCTATGGTCCCACTGCCAAAGCTTCTCCTTCCAACAATTCTTCCTCAAAATCAGCTGCTAATTGATCTAGATTGACCACACCATGAGTATTTAGATTATCAACCAATCGCTCATATTCCGCTTCTACAGCCATGACTTGCTTATCCATAATATCGGTAAAATCATCCGTCATATAATCAATGGAAAAGCCGGTTGGGGGTCCAGAGGGTACTTGAATGGACTTTAAGACATTGTAACTCACCTCTTGATCACCAACTCGGATAGTCACTTGCCCACCATCGCAATCGATGAGGGCTCTAGCCAGAGATAAGAAAGGTCTTCCAAGAATCGGGGGCGTTTTCGTCTTTCTCCATGTCTAAGACATACCAGTCAACCGGAAAGGTAAATCTATCAATCAACCAAAACGTCTTTCGTGATCCTGAAGCTTTCTTAGAAGATCTATCCATGACTGTAGACTCATAGTAGTGGGTTCTAGAAGGCTTTGTAAACCGAGCTGTTTGCATACAGACATTGGCATAAGGCTTATAGAGGCACCTAGATCACACAAAGAATTAGGGAAGACTAGACCTCCTATTAACACTGTAAGTACGAACTTACCAGGGTCACCTCTTTTAATTGGTAAGTTTTCATAATTAATCATGGAACAATCCTCACCAATTTGCCTTTCCATGCCTGCTAACTTCTTTTTCGAAGACACAACATCCTTGATAAATTTTGTATACTTAGGCATTTCGACCAAGACATCTGATAATGGAAGATTCACCTGAGTATTTTTCAAAAGGTTCAGCACCTTTTCATACTTCTTATCCTCAATCAAGGGAATGTTCCTCTTTCTCGGTGGAAATGGAAGTTTCTTAAGGTCATCCTCAGAGAAAACCTTCTTTGAGGATGCATTAACAGCTCTGTCTTCCAGATCCTTCCATCGAACAGCTTTCTCAGATTTCTTAGTAGTCGTGGATCACCTCGACTTTCGATTGCTCTTTCAATCCCTCGAGGATCAGCCACTTGAGGATCACCAACTTCTTCACCTCTCGGGATCACCACCTGAGTTTTCTCTTTCTGATTGAGGGAGTGTAGGTGCTCACTTCCCTCCCGCCTTATCAATGGCGAGGAGGGGCTAGTGGTTTCCCACGGTGGGAAGGACCACTAACTTGAGTACCGCTTCTCGATTCATTGCATTGGCCTCCTCTTTACCGTATTGAATTGATGGCACGAGGTCGGTATACATGGGCCTTTGTTCAAGTCAGCCTGAGCAACTTGACCACCCTTTGGATTCTTCTCAGTGAAACCCAGGCAACGCCTGGGGTCTAGAAGCTAACTGTTCAGCTAGTTGCCCAATTTGTCTCTCGAGATTCTTCATCGATCTACTTTGCTCCTCCAACTTAGCTTCAAGATTGGTAGATTGGGAGGGGCCTTGAGAGTTTTGGAGATTTGGAGAATAGGGCTGGCTGGGCCGACTTTGAAATTGAGAGTTTGAATTGAAAGGCCAATTCTGATTGAATTTTTGCGCAGGATTGGAAAAATTCGAGTTTTGGTTCTGATTAAACCAGGGTTTCTATTGAAATTACGATTCAATTAAAATTCGAATTAGGATTGAAATTTGAAGATGGATTAAACCCTTGGTTTTGAAAATTGCCCTGGCCAGAAACCGATTGAACCTTTGATTGTTCTCGCCATAGAATGCATTCACTTCCGCATTCTCGTCCGCTCATAGGCGTAATTTAGAAGTGTGCCCCACCTCGTCACAATTCGACATGTGACTTGATTGTCTTGTCCATAATCATGAACATCATTCACTTGATAAGGTGCGAGGGGATTAAATTGACATTGACCATTCATATGGCGGTCGACAAAGATTTTATAAATCTGAACACGAGGGTTACGTGGAAAGAAGTTTGATTTATAGGATTTGGAATTGGAGATGGTGCCATCTGCTTCTGCAGCATGGCGATCAAACTTTGCAAATTGACTTCCTCAACCTCGTGAGGAGGAGGAGCTTGAATTGCTTGATAAGAGGGAGCATAGTTGTACTTTGCAATATCCTCAAACAGTGCCCATCCCTCTTCAGGCGTTTTCTTCAGAAATGCCCCACCAGAAGAGCTATTGACCATGCCTTTTGTAAGCTCGGTCAATCCACTAAAGAAGGTGTTGACTTGCCTTTCCATTGGCAAGCCATGGTGGGGACACTTTCTAAGAAGAGACTTGAATCTCTTCCAACATTCGAAAAAGGACTCATTCTCTTTCTGGTAGAAAGTGAATATTTCATTTAAGCACTGGGCAGTTTTTGAAGGTGGAAAATATTGACTCAAGAACTCCTTTTCGAGTTCTGCCCAGGTGGTGATAGATTCAGAAGGGAGAGAGGTGTACCACTCTTTAGCTTCCCCTTTCAAAGAAAAAGGAAAAAGTTTTAGCTTGATAGCATCCTCACTTACTCCTTGGATGCGTGTAGTACCGCATATCTCTAAGAATGTGTGTAAGTGGGTATGCGGATTCTCTGATTGATAGCCGTGAAAAATTGATGCGTGCTGCATCATCTGGATAAGTCCTGGCTTCAGCTCAAAGGTTTGTGCAGTAATGGCTGGAATAACGATAGCCGGGTTGACTTTGACTTCGCCGGGCATGGCGTAGTCTGCCAACGTACGTCTATTATTAACGGCCATTATCACAAAATCAGTGATTTCTCTAGCTAGTTGTTCTTCAAGATCTCGCTCGGCTCTGTCTGCCAGAACCGCAGAACGGAAAATCCGCCTGTTTGGCCGGACTACGGTTCGCTCGGGGTCAGGGGTGTATAATAACGGTCCCTTTTGACTCCGAGTTTGCATAAACCGGACCAAAAACAAGTGGAACGAAACCTAAAAGCTAAGAAAGTAAAAGCCTAAACTAAAAATTAAAAGCCTAAAGAAAAGAATGGGAAAGAAGAAAAGGAAACAAAAGTATTGAAGAAAACAGGACCAGACGGACGTCCAAAAGTTTGGACGGGCGTCCAGATGGAATTGAGATCGGACGGGCGTTTAGTGGTCCAAACGCTCGTCTGAAAGACAGAATACCTGAACGGGCGTCCAAATCTTATGGACGCTCGTCTAAGTGAATAAAAACAAAACAGAATTGATAATTTTCCAGCGGACGGGCGTCCAATATCCCAGACGCCCGTTTGGTAGCGGGAAAACTAGAACAGAAGCAGAAATTTGCAGAAAAGAAAAGAAGGTAAGAAAGAACGACAGAAAAAAAAGAAAGACAGACGATCTAATCTCCAAGGAAACTACTAAGGGAAAGTCTTAAACCCTAATTATCTACTTAACAACTACCTAAAACAATTATCAACTAAAAACAGGAATTTAAAACGAACTAAAAATAGGAAAATAGAAATAAACATAACAGAAAAAAAAACGAAAAACAAAAACTAGACAACCGTCCGGTTCCCCGGCAACGGCGCCAAAAACTTGTCACGGATTTATCTAGCACAGCAAACAAGTAATAAATATTTATAAATCCGGTTTCCCTCAAGTATAAGGATCGTAGTAAAGAGGTTGATACCGGGTTGATCTTACGGGGAACTAAACGATTGTGATTCTAGCTTTTGTCTAACCTAAACTATGTCACGAAACTAATCTAAACAGTGAATAAACATCGAACGAAACAGAAAATAAAACTAGACAGAGGATATAATCCAAAGCTAGGAAGGATACGGGCTGCGAACCAATTCAATGCTAAACTAAACTAAGATGCAAATAAAAGTAAACTAACTAAACAAATTCAAGTTTTAAGGATTAAGTCAAGTGTGTAATGAACAAACGAGGATTGATCCACCTATCCAACAAGCATTGATTTCCTATCTCGGTTATGTTGTGGTTTTTATCTAGGTTGTGATTCACCTTATCTAAACATGAACCCTAATTCCTTAGAAAGTTCATCTATTAATCTATTATCTTCCAATGCAAGATTAACGCGTTTCCTAACCAAGGTGTAAACTTTATGGTTGTAATCTAGCAATTAAACCTATTAACTTCCGTTATGATAGATTCGAATTACTATTCTTATTCATGATGATCTAGGGTTTATTAAGATTTCCATCAACAATAAACAATCACACATGCAGATCTTCCGATATAAAAGCAATTAAACGTAATAAACATGAATAAGAAACAACCTTTAAATAAAAACTCACGCTTTAACCAAGAAAACGAAATCAACAATCGTTGGATGGCTTCACAATACTCGTTTGATGAAGCTTTTAGCCTCTGGACATCCTCGGCAACTCAAATTTCTATAAACAATTGCATAAAAAGTAACTAGTTTTAATCTAAACTAAAGTGCATAAAAACTGAACAAAAGGAAGAAAAAACAGCCTAAAGCCGCCTTAGGTTTAGGGTTTTGAATATATGATGTATGGTCCCTTTGTGTGGAGAAACAAATGACTATTTATAGATTTTAAAGTCGGTTTCAAAAAGTCGGCTACCGGACGCCTGCCTGATCCTTGAACGCCCGTCCATTCTTCATATGAACTTCAAATCGGGCCGAGTCATGATCGACGCCTTTCGTCCAACCAGCGTCCACCTCGGCCCAAAACTACTCGAATCAACTTTCCATCCCTGGACGCTGCGTTCGATTTAGAAACGCCCGTCCACCGGACGGGACTCGACGCCATCCAATATGGTCAATTTTCGATTTCTTGATCTCTATCTCTTTTTCTCTTGTCAATTCCTTCATTATCTCTTTTAATCATCATATATTTCGACTCTTATCTCTTTTGACCATCATTTGAGCCTTGAAAAATGCATCTACATCATATAAAAACACCACAAAATGTAATATCGCTCAAATAATCGTAAAAACATAATTAAAGCACATAAATCAACCTATTTTGCAATTAACTCTTTTGAAATATCATTTACTCAATATATTCATTAAACACATGCTTCTTATGCAATTTAGTACGAATACGGGGAAAAAATATCATAGAATATAGCATTATAAATCGTATAAAATCACCCTTAACACCGAGCCATGATCAAAATAGCTAGTTTCAACCCCAAGGATAGACAAAACCGGGAGTGTGCATTATAACAAACGAACTCTCGTATTCAATTTCACGGGTGCAAGCTCCTAATCCCGGTGCTAAGGTCTGAACAAATCTCTCCTAACACCTTATGCCATGTTAACTACCCTTCCATAAAGAAGATTCAATAACAAGACATGTTATGCACTAGAGCCACTTAAACGTTAAAACGAGTAACCTCACTTTGGGCTCAAGCTTAACAACTAAGCCGAGTCTACGCCATGATCTTAGAACCCCTTTTCCCACATTTCTCTATCTGAACAACTCTTTAGAGTGATGTGTGTGAATTTGACCTAGGTGATCAATCTAGCCCAAATTTGTTATAACAAGTTCTAAGACATGAAACAAGCAAGATTAAACAATAAAAAGCACTACTCACTCCCAATTTCATCACCCAAAGGGTGATTTCACCAAATTTCACATGATTCGACTATGAAAAGGGTTTAGCTACTCATTATACTAGTTAAAGCATGCATAAAACAGTAAATGAAAGACATAACAAGTAAAAGAAAGAAGAAATTTACCATTAATTTGCAGAAATTCGAGATTAGATCCAAAAAGTACAAAATAGAAAACTAATTAAAAGATGGTCTCTTAGTGTTTGGAATAGAAATCTAAGCTAAGAAATGGAAAGATTAAGCTAAAATAGTATTGATTTAAGCTAAGAGAAAGTATTCTAAGCTATTACAAAATTCGACCTAAGAAATGAGTAGAGTTTTGCTAAGAGAATAGTTATTTTTCAAGAAATAGTCTAAGGGGGGTATTTATAGGTGGAGGAAAATCTGCAGAATTCGTCTTCAAACGCACGTTTGAGGGGCTGAGACTGGCGTTTAACATCTTCAAACGTGCGTTTGGCTTAGTGCAAACGCGTGTTTCGCTTCATTTCTGGGCAGGGTCATGACTGTTCTTCATCTGGAATGCGCGTTTAGAAGGTTCAAACGCGTGTTTGGAGGACTTGGAACGCGCGTTTAAGTTAGTTTCAAACGCGCGTTTGGAACGGTTGAACTCTGAATCAAATGATGGCTTCTGAAACGCACGTTTGGGGGTTCAAACGCGCGTTTGAACCCCTGCTGCCCCAAAACTTCACTTCTCTTCCTCTTTGATCTCTCATCTTGCCTCGATCATGCCTTTTGCCACAAATCATCACCTCTCGGGTCCTCGAGACACCAATACCCTTCAACATCATAAACAACCAAAAACATCCAAACAATTTTGGAGGGTAAAAGCGCTCGGGAATGGGGTTAATATCAACAAAAAGGGGTAGTGATCCATCAAAGTAACGGATTTACTCCCCGTGCCACGAGCTCACGATAACACCCCGAAAATGGTCTAAATCACCCAAAAATGTGCTGAAAATGTGGTAAACGGGGATAAACAATGCACCGGAGTCACGTAAAGTTGACTCCCATCAGCCTTTCTGCCGGGTTAAGCTAAGCTTTCTTTCCTTTTTCTATCACACACTGAGGGCAGTGTTGCATTTCAAGTGAGGGTTGGTAGGTTAGCTATTGTTATGCACTTCATTGTTCTTTTTGAGCCATTGTGTTGTATGTTTATCGTTTGGTCACCTCTTTAGTAAAATTGAGCAATTTTTAAAATTTTCCAAGGTTTTGATGTTGCATTCGTATGTTGAGTCTTCACGTTGATAGGGTAAATGGTTTAGTGAATGTTTGAATGCATGTTACTTGGCGTACTACATTATCTTGGAGATGGGATTTTCATGCACGTATAGCTTCGATTTCATGAACCATGGTAACTAGTAACCGATTATGGTAGACTCAGGCACAATTCGGCTACCAAGAACTCATACCATTAACTTCGAGATGAAATAGAAAGGCCGGCCTTGGTAGAGTTTGGGACGATAGTTATGGCATTTCTTTGATCTAACTAGAGCCAAATAGCCATCCCATGACATATTCCACAGTAACCCCTCTAAGCCTTGGTAGGATGGTTAGACCCCCATCCGACACTTAGCCATTCGTATTTAGCCCGAAATTTCCCGACCCCCAAGCCTTATTTGTGGTCTACATTCCCTTGGACACCCTACGAGTCAAGCTTAATCTTTTCATTTCGAGTACTCTTGGTAAAGCAAGTGTGGGGTGGTAGAGGAGTACGTATGTATAGAGGAGTTGGTGTTTTTACGAGCTGTTTGACGATTTGGAGGGTAGGAGCTCAAGTTTTTGTACTGTATGTACGTGATGGCCTCTGACTCAAACCTATTTAATTTGTATAATGCAGCTTTCTAAGTTCAAATGAAAAAAAAAAGTCAAAAGAAAATGAAATCAATCAAAGAAAGCTTGCAATAAAGTTAATAAAAGTGTAATAAAGGTTGAGTAAAAGAAAGCCAAGCATTTTAAGACTCGTGTTTTTGATTTGTTATGAGATGTTAGTGTTTGGGACGAGTCATTAATAGAGAAACATGATTCTTTCACATTTTAGCCTCGTTACACTTGAGACATAGTGCGATATGACATTTTAACTAATGAATCATGTTTCTAGGCTCGTTGTGAGCTAGCTAGAGGAGGGTAGAGCTAGCTATGTTTGTTTTGCTGCACCCCTTGATTAAGCTTGCTCGTTTTGTCTCTTTCTTGTTTATTCCCCAGAAATTCCCTTCGGTTAGCCCTGTCCCTAGCCTAACGTTACAACCGTGCAAGTCCTACTTGACCATACTTAGCCTCGGTTGGCCCCGATTAGTGGAGATGCTTATGAAGTATGAGCCTATGGTGTAGTCGCAATGACCTAGCATCCATAATCCAAACCGGTATACCGTGATAAATGTAGGAGAAACTATTCACACACACATCCCGTTTGCTTGATAAGGTAGGTTTAAGTTGCATGTATTTTCTCTTTTACTTGTCGGTTATCTGTGATATGTGATTGGCTTGACCTACGTATGTAACGTTGACTCTTTGGATTCTTTTAAAACGCTTATTTTGCTCGAGGGCGATCAAATGCTAAGTGGAGGGTGGTTGATGAGACTCAACTTTACTATGCTTCGGTGCATGTTTTAACCCCCATTTATGACTATATTGGGTACTTTTAGACCATTTATAGGGCAAAATGCATTGCACACTCACTTTGAGGGAAACCATCACATTGATGGAAAACCTCGGCATTTTACGATGTTTTTGACCCATTTAGAGACCTATTTATCTTGTGGAATTATGCTTGGTATGTGTTTGAATGTTGTGATACAGGAAATAGGTGACTCATGAACCCGGAAGTTAAGGCACGAGGCTTAGAAAGACGAAACCGAAGCCCGGGGATGGAAACGGATCAAAAATAGTTGATGTTTTCGCCTTACATTCACTTTATCTGCACTTTGAGAAATTTTGGAGGAATTTTATGGACTTTTGATCTGCATGAAAGTTGTAGATAATTGAATGAGCTTTCTAACGCACTTTGAATCACTCAAATCGGAGCACTTTGTTGGTAAATAGGTTTTTAGTATTGGAATTTTTTTTTTATTGGAGATTTAAATACTTTATAGGTAAAGAAGAAAAAAATAATAAATGATGCATGGAAATGTAAAATGACAGATAAATAATTTAAAAAAAGCAGATTCTGAAATGTGACAGATAAAAAAACGGAGGGTGCTTTGTTTTTCTTTTCATTTTTTTGGTTGTTGTTGTATACTTGTATCTATATCTATATCTATATATATAATACTGAATTTAACCCGATTGACCCGATCCATACCCGGCAAAAATCCTAAAATAGACGACGCGCACTCTTTTTTTTAATACCTTTTTTTAAGAAACCCTGACTATTTTCCATTCTCCCAATAAAAAAACACGTGTAGCCTCTATTCCTATCTTCTTTTGATCGACAACCTCATTTCAAAAACCTAAACCCTGTCTCACATAGCCGTAATATCAGCCTCCTTCTGTTTATCCTCTTTTCCGACGAAGTTTCGACTCGAACATGAAGAAATCAACCATTCCGAGGTCGTAGAGGCACAAAGTAGGTATATCAGACTCTGACGATCATTGGTAAAGGCTTTTTGGGTGAGCTGCGTACCTGTTTTAGTGTAATTTTCATTTCCCTTCCATTTTTCAAATTTCCGGGCGAAGTTTCAACTCGAACATGAAGAAATCCGCCATTCCGAGGTCACAGAAGCACAAAGTAGGTATTGATGAGTCTGAGCAATTGACGATCATTGGTAAAGGCGCTTTTGGTGAGGTGCGTACCTGTTTAAGTGTCATTTTCTTTTCCTTTCCATTTTTCAAATTTTCCGGCAATGTTTCGACTCGAACATGAAGAAATCCTCTATTCCATGGTGGTAGAGGCACAAAGTAGGTATTGATGACTTTGAGCAGTTGACAATCGTTGGTAAAGGTGCTCTTGGTGAAGTGCGTATCTGTTTAAGTGTAATATTCTTTTCCCTTCCATTTTTCAAATGACATATATAGAGTTCATCATATACAATAGTGTTTCCATAATGAGGTGGGAGTATTTAGACCATTTCAGTTTGATTGAATAGGTTGAGAGGGGGTTGTAGTGTGAAAGTATACTTCACCCAGAATCAGATTTGTTCTAGAAATGGATCTTGAAAGATGAACGGGGTGAAATCATTAATCATCCAGGATTTGTTTTAACATGCACTTCCAAATACTTATTGGCTCTCTGGGTACCTAAATTATGGTGTGTTTCTTAAGCATATAAATTGCCCTACCGTTATGTTGAGTTGAATGTGATGTAATATCAAACTCAGTCTTAGTCTCACAACAAAAATGTCCAAGCGAAATTTTCATGCTAATGCGGAGAAGTATGATCCAAGTTTTTCTTTGACGTTGACATTTTTGTTGTTTAATATACTTCAAATATGTTCTCACATATTTTTTTATTATTTTTATTTTTTTGCGGGCCCATCTACTAAAGGAAGTTTGATTCTAAGTGAGTATTTTGTTGTAGTTTCACTTATTTCAGTTATATGTGACTAAACTCTTACAACCATTGGAGTAAAAGTAATAGGGTATTAATAATATAACAATTTGTTGTGGACTTGGGAATGGAATGGGTTGGCACAGTTTGTGATTTTTTTTTTCGTTTGAAGCTGACAGGATATAGCTTTTATGGGAAAATAGGGATAAGGACACAATCTGGAATATTTTTAAGTAACAGGACAGCTACATATTTTTTATAGGGAGAATGACAGCTGCATAATTTTTATAGTGAGAAGGACAAACAGTGAATTCCGAAAATCAGTGAATCTCCCCAGTGAATCCCGAAATCAGTGAATCCTGAAAATCAGTGACTATCGACAATGAATTTTGAAAATTAGTGAATTTCGACAGTGAATTTAAACAGTGAATTTCGAACACAAGTGAATTTTGACAATGGATAAATAGTTTTGTCATTTATGCAAAAGTTTCAAAGACTGTCCTTCTACTCAATTGATGAAATATTTATGTCATTCTCCCTCATTCCCCCAAGCTTTTATTGTTGCCGTTGATTCATAAGACATATGTACATCTTAATGTAGCATTACCTTTGAAGTATAAAAGGTTGAATCTACAACTTGCTTAGTTATTTAAACATTAAAAAGTTTAAAGTACTTCATATGGTTGGACATTGAATGGAAGTGATTATTTGATTATCCTAGTTTTTTTTTTCAAAGTTATTCCTCCACACATTGTATTTACCTCCCATATTTCTTTTTCAAATTTATTGAAACTCCTAATCTGGGCAACCGTATCAGAAAACAAAAAATTTAGAGACACTGTTTTAGAGTGAGAGGATGAAGATTTGATGGATGTTGGTGGAAAAAATGTGGCAGATGATGGCTTGAATCAGGTCTGTATCTCCTTCCAACCGTTTTGATTTACCTAAGAATTGTTTTCTTTATGTTTTTTTAAAAGTTCTTTTAGAGTATCAATTGTGTTAATGTAATGTTCTAGGGGAATAATCGATTTCATATCAGAACAAGAGATGAATCTATTTCATTGAAGATCGGGGAATAATCAATGCCATATGAGGGTTGCAGAAAGTTCTCTTATTTGCGATGATTGGAAAAAAGAAAGACGAATCAAGTATGATTTTTGGTGTATTGATATATAGTTCTCTTATTTGTGATGATTGGAAAAAAGAATGCCGACTCAAGTACGGTTTTTTGTTGTATTTATATATAGTGTTTTGGGAATAACGTTTATAATTGTTGTAGTAGTTATATGTTATTCAACACTGATTTTATTGATGGGTCTTATGTTTTTAGGTTCTACAAATGACAGTTTTAAAGATGATTTCATTATGGAAAAATGATGGTTTCACATTAGAGATTTACATTGGAGTGTGTTTCTCAAGTTTATCATTTACATTGGAGTAAATACTTATTGTTGTTGTTTTTTAGGGTAGCAATTGATCAGGTTTTTTTTTATTTCTATATATTCAAATCATTTTCATTCTCCATTTCAGGTAAGGTCAATTTTCAGGCTAGCAATCTCTGGCTTGTTTTCCTAAAATACTTGATTTAATATCTATTAACATACATCCTCGATGTAGTGGGTATGTTTTTTCCACATGTTTATGATGCAGCATTTAAGTGTTGTTGATACTGCGTCACATTCATTATCTGCTGCATTGGATATTGGATGTATAGATTGTCTGGAGCATTAATTTAGCTTATGGGTGGGCATAGTCCTATATTTCAATTGGTTTTGGATTTGTAGAGTTAGTTTGTTGTACTTATTTCTTTGATGATATGAGATTCATTGGTTTTGGTACCCTATTGTAATGGATATTGTATTTGTTATTCCACGCTATGTTGTAGCATGGAAGGCTACACCAGCTGGATAAAAGAGAATTTCTATTGTTTTTAATACCTAATTTGTTGATGTGAACGGATTGTTTAAGGCAATACAAGTATTGTCAAATAAGTAGCCTAAATATTCAAAAGGAGTGGTCATTTACTTTGTGTGTGTTTTGTTCTTCAACTCTTCTTTATTTTTGATGAGCTTTGAACACTCATTTTTTTGCATTTGCACATGCATTGACATAGAGTGCCATTTCGTTTTCAAGAACTAAAGCCAGTTTTGGAAGGGTTTTGTGTGTGTGTGTGTGTGTGTGTGTGTGTGTGTGTGTGTGTGTTGTGTTGTATTGAACTTTACTTCATTTACTAAGAGCTTTAGGGACTCAATTTTTTGCCTTTCCAAATGTATTACCATAGAATTCTTTTTCGTATTGAAGAATCAAATGAAGGTTTGAAACTTTTACAAGAAAGGCGATGAAGAACTTTTACAATTGTGGTTTTCAAAGCTTCTCCATAATTCAGATGCTTCATCGGTGAAGATTAAGATATGCGGGTCTAGGAGTGATTGTAAACAATACTGGATCGAGTTCTCTTGCATGAAGTATTACTACACTTATCAAGCATGTTATCTCATCGTTAATTGCTTCATGTTATACATTGGTTAATTAGTACAGAAATTTTCGGCACGTCGGTGAAGGTTTAAACAGATGCAAAGGTCATGATCCAAGAAATTCAAATGAATGTTTGCGATCTGTACTCCTTTGATGTTATAAGTTCAATAGGCATTGTCCAATCAATGTGAAAGTTAAGTTTATTATATCTATTCCTAATTTTAGATATGTTTACACTTTCCTGCTACAATTTCATGTTTTGGATTAAGTTGGGTTCTCGATTAGTCAGTTTGTTGTCCCTTCGAGTCAACAACTTTCCCTTCATAATGTATATTTCTTTCGATTAAAGTTCTTTTACCCATATAAAACTTGAAGTAACTTTCATAACTTGCATCTGAAATAAGATGCACAGTTGCACATCATTGGTTTTTTTTTTTTTTTTGAAAGACACTGATTTATTTTAAGAGGTTCTATTTATATATCATAAGTGAGTAATTTTATGATGGTTTATATTTTATGTATTTTGTGATTGTAAATATAGTTGTAAATATGTCAACACATTTATTTCCTATTTATTAGTATTTTTTTTATAGGTTAAAGGTTGTGGAGGACTGTTTTTGATCTAAAATGAAGAAAAAGGACAAGAAAAAAAGATAGTGGTTGAGAAGGACAAAAACGCGCATGTTACTACATGTGTTACTACATGTTGCTACAACCACATGTAGTAACATATGTAATAACAAACGCGTTTTAATCCTTCTCAAGATTTTTTTTTTCTTGTCTTTTTTTCTCATTTTGTATCTTATCTTGTCTTTCTGGCTTATGGCCCCTTTTTTTATATCGCCCCGTGCATTATGCACGGGTTTTCGGCTAGTTAAAGGTATATGCATATAGTGCATATTATTTTATGCTTTTTGCGATTGTGCTCTATTACTACACTATGTATTAAATAATGGATTTTAATCAAAACCTCTCATAATCTTTCCTAATGTGTCCTATTTCTTAATTAACTATAAATTCTAAATCTATAAAATAAAAAAAAAATATTAAGTAACATTATGAAAAATGTAGAACACCCCACTGAGAAATGTTGGCTCCGTTCTTGCCTAAGGTTTTTTTCGTCCTACTCATATTCTAAAAATTCAAACAAAGGTTGTTGAGTGTTCATTGATAACAGGTAGGTAGCGGATGACTCCTACCTGTAAAGAATCGTTAAATAGTGTGGAAATATAACATAGAGAAACAAAGTAAAATTTGTTTCATTTTCAACCAGAGATGAACAAACAAATTTACACTTCATCTTCCTCCTCTGAATATGTGCCTCCTTCTTTTTCTGATGAAATCTTCCCCAAACGCCGTCCTCGATCAACACGACGCCCACCACCAACTTTACGTTCAACCTCAGATAAAATGTATAACTCTTCATCTACTATCCCTACTTATGCCAACTCTGACGAATCTTCAGAGTCATTAGAAGAAAATCATTATGAATTAGTCCCAAGAAAAGTTGTGTCTTTTGGAACGAGTTCACCTTTTGTTTATTCGGGATCGTCTAAAGATATTTCCTTTGAAAGTGTTTCTTTTACTAGTAATTTAAGTATTCCCAAAAAGACGACTTCTTCTAAATCTTTGATAAAATCCTTTCCTGAAAATGTCTCTTTTACTATTAAAGTGAATGCCCCCGACGAAAATTCCCTTTTGAAAATAACGAAAAAAGTTACATTTTCGGCTGAAATTGTTTCCGCTACTTCTGAATCTTCCATAGACGAGGAAGAAAAATTTAACAATTGGAGTAGGTGTTCTAAGCCTCGTAGTAAAATTATACATAGATCATCTAATACTCCAATAGCCCAAAAAAACAAGTACTCAAGAAGAAATGTTGCTAAACATCGGGTGGTCAATGCTGAAAATCAGATCAGGTCAATCAAGAAACGAGCCCGACACACTAGTGAAGGTTCTGATTCTATGGCTCCTGGTGAGGTGCCTCCTTCAAAATCGAGAAGAAAGGGCCGTAGCAGTTTTAAGTGTGAGCCTTGTAAGAAAAAATTTAAATCAAAGTATGCCCTTTTGGGGCACATGAAATCTTGTGCTCACCGCCGTCCAAGAGGTGTTCATTTTCTTCTTCTTGAAAAAAAAGAAGTTGTTGAAGATGAAATGCTGATGAATGAGGGTGCTGAAAATTTGAACCAAGCAATGGCACTGGAAAATCAATTAATTATTATTTCTGATGATGATGAAGATGAAGATCTGGGCAATCTTGATGACAAGTCGTACTGCATCCCCGATCTAAATCTTCCTTCAATTTCTGATGATTGAAGGAAGAATGGTTTTTTTTTCCTCTCTTTTCTTTCCTTTTTTTCAAGGGGTGATTGCATGCTATGAGATAAGTTATGTTAAAACAGTTAACATCATATTTTTCTGTTGTAATTTTTTTTCCCCAAAAATAGGGTTAATTTGTTTTTTAGTCCTCTAACTTTCCCTGTTTTTGTAAATAGTCCTCTTTTTACTCCGGTAGCATTTTCAGTCATATAACTTTCTATTTTCTGGATTTTTAGTCCTTTTTGCCAATTCATCACCGGAGCTCCGGCGAAGTGGCTTAGGGTGTATACAAAAAGGACTAAAAATCCAGAAAATAGAAAATTATAGGACTGAAAATGATACCACATGGCAGCCACCTAAGCCACTTCGCCGGAGCTCCGGTGATGAATTGGCAAAATGACTAAAAATCCAGAAAATTGAAAGTTATAGGACTGAAAATGCTACCGGAGCAAAAAGAGGACTATTTACAAAAACAGGGAAAATTAGAGGACTAAAAATCAAATTAACCCCCAAAAATACGAAAGTTTTTATTAATTGCCGTATTAACGACTCCTTCACACAATGGAGTGATAAGGATGAAGAAAGGAGTCAGATAGATTCAGTTTGAATTTGGTGATAAGGATCGGTTAAGGTGCAATGAGTTTGAAAATGAATGGAAGTACAGCTTTGGTGTGTGATTCCGGCCAGGTTAGGGTTTACAGATAATTTGGGGCTTTTCCCAAAAATTAGACTCATTTATCATATTTGATTGAAATAATAAAAAGGGATTTATCTCTTTCTTTTGTAATTTGCTAGGCTATCAGGTTATGATTTGCACTCTATAAAATAACATTGTACGCTTCAGGAAAAATAATAAGAAAAACTCTCTCAGTTGGTTCAATTGTGTGTCTCTCAATTTTTTTTATGGTATCAGAGCCTTTGTGAGTGCACCACACACACAAATCCACATCAAATCGCAGTTCTCTGCAACAAACACAAACAAACCACACAAAAAACAGATCAAAACCACATCAAAAAAACACAAACAGATCAAAAAAAACAAACAAACAAAACAGATCCAAACACAGCAACAAGCACAAACTCAGATTATTACTACAAAAAAACCATATCACAACGAATCTCAATGTTGGGAGTTTCATCACCTTGAAACTCAACCAAAACAACTACCCTCTATGAAGAGAACAAGCACTGGCACTTGCAGAAATTCAAGACCTAATTGGTCATCTCACAAACACCACACCTGCACCAGCAAGATACGCAACAGCAGCAACAGGAACGGAGTCAAACACAGCCCCAACTCAGGTAACAGAAATCCAGGATTACATCAACTGGAAAAGTCAGATCGCTTACTACGCGGATGGATCATTGGATCCTTATCAGAAGAGTCACTTGGAATCATCATTGGACTTGACACACCCCATGCTGTGTGGGAAGCCCTCAAGAATGCATACGCACAGGATTCACAAGAACGTGAATTTAATCTCAAACAACAAGTCACATATCTCAAGAAAAATGATAGGGTCAGCATCACAAAGCATATCAGGACATTCAAAGGGCTTTGTGACAGTTTATCTGCAATCGGTAAACCCCTAACAGACTCAGAAAATGTCTATTCTCTCTTGACTAGCCTGGGACCACAATATGAAACTTTTACTACTACAATGCTCAAGCCCCCCAGGCCGACGTACACAGAATTAGTCTCTCGGTTACAAAATCTTGATCAATGCAGGAACTGGTTTGCCAACAACACAGATCAAATCAACATATCTATCACACCACAGATTGCCTTTTATGGGAAAAGAGACCAAAAGCCACAACAAAACAGGAATCAGGCACCACCCTCCTCAAGATTTAACTTTACTGGAAGGGGATTTCAAGCACAACAACCCAGGCCTGGCAATGACACAACCCCACTACCAAGGAGCAACCCCCACCTGGAGAAAGAAGAATGACACCTACAGAAAATGACATGTACATGGATGAAAAATGCCAAATTTGTGGAGTTATGGGACACATTGCTAAGATTTACTGGTGGCTACCTGGCAAGCCTCACACTCAGACCTCTAACAGCATTCCACAAGCACTTGTTGCACTCACTTTGGACAACACAATGGCAGACACAGATTGGACAGTTGACACTGGAGCTTCTAATCACATGACAGGTAATAGACATATGTTGACAAATATCCAACACTATGGAGGCTCAGATTCTGTAATTATAGGGAATGGAACACCATTTCCTATCACATGAATAGGAGACACCAGCCATACTCAAACACACACTGCACTACCAATCACTGATGTTTTGTATGTTCCACACCTCAAAAAGAACCTATTGTCTGTCAATCAATTAACAGATCAACAACCAGTTACATGTGAATTCACTAATTTTGATTTTTGTGTAAAGGAAACAAACACAGGACAGGTCTTGAAGAAAAGGACACGCAAGGGTGATCTCTATGTGATCACCAATGGTCCAGAGGCACTTTACTCAAACAGATTCAGGAAAGGGTCTGCAGACCTTTGGCATCAAAGATTAGGACATTCTCAATTTATTATAGTTCAAACACTTAAGAGTAAATGCCTCATTGAGGTTGTAGGGAAAATAAACACAGAACATATATGTGATAGTTGTCAATTAGGAAAAATGAGTAAATTACCATTTATTCATATCAAACATTCTAGTTATGCTATTTTTGATTTAGTACATTGTGATCTATGGGGGCCAGCCCCGGTACAATCTATTGGGAAATTCAATTACTATGCTTGTTTTGTTGATGATTTTTCAAAATATTGTTGGCTAATGCCCCTACACCACAAGTCTGATTTCTTTAATACGTATTTACAATTTGAACAGTTTGTGCTAAGACAGTACAAAAACGAAATCAAATCCTTCCACACAGACGGGGGAGGTGAATTCCTCAACACACCTCTCATCACACACTTCCAGAAAAACAGGGAATCCTACACCTTATCTCCTGTCCTCACACCCCTGAACAATTTGGCATGGTAGAAAGGAGACACAGGGTAATTAAAGAACTAGGGACAACTATGATGTTTCATAGCAAAGTTCCTCTGTCCCTATGGGTAGAGGCCTTTTGCACAGTCGTACACATTCTTAACCGGTTACCTTCCTCCACCTTGAAAACACACTCCACATACTATTTGATGCATGGTAAACACCCTGACTACACATCCTTAAGAGTGTTTGGAACAAGAAGCTTTCCTTACACTTGGGACACCAAGAAAAACAAATTTGATCCTAAAAGTATCCCTTGTATGTTTGTTGGATATAGCCCTCAATACAAAAGGTACAAATGCTTTCACCCTCAAACTAGGAAGTTCCTCATTTCTGGACATGTTGTCTTTGATGAAGAGACTTTTCCCTACAGGACGGATCAGAACACAACTGGATAGTCAGTCCTTGCTCATGCTCAAGGCATTCTGGACTCCTGGACCCCACCTACCAACAGCCCCTCAATGAACCTTAGTACCCCACCACAATCCACTACCACAACAGACCTACAAACTATTCAACTTCCCTCTGCTCCAAGGTTACACTCCCTACCACAACCTGTCCACGAAGAGCCCACAGTTCCTCTCTCACCCCTAGTAACCTCAGGCAGCAGCATTCCAGCCATGGACTTACACATGTCACATAGTTTTAACCTTACAGACACCACTGATCAAGACTCTAATCCAACCATTCCTACACATCACACCCCCTACTCAACTTACGGCTCACTTTGACTCACCAAACATAGGCTCCTCAACCACACCTTCTCCTCTACTAGAACATCCTTCATCCTCAAACACCACTGATCAAGACACAACTGATAAAGACTCTAATCCAACCGCTCCTACACATCAACCTCCTCCTACTCAACTTATTGCTCACTTTGACTCTTTAAACACAAGCTCCTATACCACACCTTCTCCTCTGTCAGAACACCCTACATCCCCAGGATCACCTATCCCTTCCCTTCAAGCTACCACATATCCAAGACTCATCTAATATCAGAATTACTAGGGCAGTGGATGGTATATTTAAACCTAACCCAAAATATGCTTTACAGGCTTCCATTTTTGCAGATATACCCAGGGAACCTAGAACGGTCAAGGAAGCCCTCCTACACACTGGATGGAAAGCATCAATGCAAGAAGAACTACAATCACTACAACAAAACCAAACTTGGACCTTGGTGCCTAGACAGACAGGTATGCACATTATAAGGTCTAAATGGGTGTTCCAAGCCAAGTTGAAACCAGATGGAACCCTAGACCGCCTCAAATCCAGGCTGGTAGCAAAGGGGTACCATCAAGTTGATGGCATTGACTACCTTGAGACCTACTCCCCAGTAGTCAGGCCAGGAACAATCAGGTTTGTCATCTCAACAGCACTATTACAGGGATGTCAAATCAGGCAACTTGATATCAAGAATGCCTTTCTACATGGCCTGGTAACTGAGGAGATTTACATGGATCAACAACCAGGTATGGCTGATCCACAGCATCCCTCACATGTCTGCAAGCTACAGAAGGCATTATATGGTTTCAAACAGACCCCTAGGGCCTGGTTTGACAGATTCAGCAGCTTTCTGCTAACCTATGGGTTCTACTGTAGCTTTGCAGATCTCTCACTGTTTATTCTACACAACACCCAAGGCTCACTTTTTCTACTACTTTATGTTTATGACATGCTTCTTACAGGTACACATTCAGGACTACTAATGAATTTTATTGAGCTTTTACGTACAGAGTTTGCAATGAAGGATTTAGGTCCCTTGCATTACTTCTTGGGAGTTGAAATCACACCCAATAATGATGGTCTTCATCTATCCCAAGCTCAATATGCCGTGACTTTGTTTGAACGAGCTGCACTATTAGAATGCAAACCGGTGGCTACTCCACTGCCCTCCATGGCAAATGGCTTTGCAGATTCACCACTCCTAGATGGTCCTACTGCATACAGGAGTCTGATTGGTGGCCTCCAATACCTCACCTTCACACATCCAGACATCACTTATACTGTCAACTACCTATCTCAGTTTCTCCAATAGCCCACCATCAACAACATGAAGTTAGCTAGACGAGTTCTTCATTTTGTGAAAGGCACAATCCAATTGGGTCTTCAGTTCGTCTCCAACACAACCTTACACCTCAGTGCCTACTCCGATGTCGACTGGGCCGGATGTCCAGTCACTCACCGTTCTACCACTGGATATTGCACATACTTGGGAGCCAATCTCATTTCCTCGTGTGCAAAAAACAGCCAACAGTCTCCCGCTCCAGTACAGAAGCTGAGTACCGCGCACTTGCTCATACAGCGGCTGAAGTCGTTTGGCTCACTTACCTTGCTCGAGATTTGAGAATTCCATCCTCCAGTCCACCGATTATCTTCAGTGACAACATCAGTGCACTTCATATGACTATAAACCCGGTTTTCCATTCCCAGAGCAAGCACATCGAGCTGGACTACCATTTCGTTCGAGAACAAGTGGCTCTTGGCCGCCTTGTCACCAAATATGTCCCCACTAATGCTCAAGTGGCAGACACATTCACAAAGTCGATGCCCAAAGCTCTCATCCTCATGTTCTGACACAAACTCTGCCTCATTCCCCGGCTTCATTTGAGGGACGGTATTAATGACTCCTTCACACAATGGAGTGATAAGGATGAAAGAAAGGAGTCAGATTCAGTTTGAATTTGGTGATAAGGATCGGTTGAGGTGCTATGAGTTTGAAAATGAATGGAAGTACAAATTTGGTGTGTGATTCCGGCCAAGTTAGGGTTTACAGATAATTTGAGGCTTTTCCCAAAAATTAGACTCGTTTATCCTATTTGTTTGAAATAATAAAAAAGGGATTTATCTCTTTCTTTTGTAATTTGCTAGGCTATCATGTTATGCTTTGTACTCTATAAAATAACAATGTACGCTTCAGGAAAAATAATAAGAAAAACTCTCTCAGTTTGTTCCACTGTGTGTCTCTCAATTTTCTTTATGCCGGACAAACGCCGGTAGACGCAGATAGAAAACCGGTGAAAGCCAGAACAAACTGGACAAACAAACTACATAATAAACTACAATCGACAACTACATAATTATCAGAGTCGAGGACCCATAGGAAAGCTTTGACAAAGAGAAAGCCGCATGGGAGGGCCAAACAACACCAAACCGAAAACAACCTAGCAAAATACAACACAACTTAAAGGAAAAACTAATTAACATTATTAAATTTGACTGTATGCCCAAAGAACACCGACGATCAACTCCACCACCCGCCGCCACCGTACGGAGTGAAGGAGCCCGAAAGAATGACATCCCCTCCCAAATAAGTGGTCAGCGAAGTCCGACGTAACGCCGGTGAGGAAGCAAAGGCGTCATCCTCCTAGCACCGCCAAAGGACGCCCGCCACCGTACGGAGTGAAGGATCCCGAAAGAAAGACATCCCCTCCCGAATAAGTGGTCAGCGAAGTCCGACGTAAGGCCGGTGAGGAAGCAAAGGCGTCATCCTCCAAGCACCGGCCAAAGGACGCGGGAGATAGCGGAGGCATAAGACACCACTGAGCTTGAACACCGCCAGAGAAGAGCTACTCGAAGCTCTAGTAAAGCCATTGCCGGAAGCCCGTCAATCTTCGACCGGCGTCAACCCCTCTGTACATATTTCCTATGTTTTAATCTTATTCCACAGCTTCAAGATCTGCGACTGGCATTCACCTTCCCCACTGGATCCGGCTCCTTCCCGCCTTCACTGCGGTGGTGGGATGTAGATCGAGAGCTGCTGTTTTGTTTCCTATCTAGAGATCCATGGATCCTCGGCTTTATGTCCAATCGGTGGTAGCTCTTCTCTGGCGGCGTTCAAGCTCGATGGTGTCTTATGCCTCCTCTATCTCCCGCGTCCTTTGGCCAGTGCTTGGAGGATGACGCCTTTGCTTCCTCGCCGGCGCTAAGTCGGACTTTGCTGACCACTTATTCGGGAGGGATGTCTTTCTTTCCAGTGAAACGCAGCCGGGGTTGGAAACAGAGCACAAAGTTGAGGACGCTGAGTTTTTTTATCCTGATAGGGAGAGGGGAAATAGACTCAATTTTCGGCTAAATTACAATTTTGGTCCTTTAACTAGACATGTTTTTCGATTTTGGTCCTGGTTTTTCTCCGGCGACAATTTTAGTCCTGTAAGTGGTCTTGGCGTTCAGGACTATTTTTGCGGCGTTCAGGACTATTTTTGCAAATATTAGACCACTTACAGGACTAAAATTGTCGCCAGAGAAAAACCAGGACCAAAATCGAAAAACGTGTCTAGTTAGAGGACCAAAATTGTAATTTAGCCCTCAATTTTCTGTTGTAATTACAGGATATAATCATGGTTGAACAAAATCATATGCTTTGAAAAAAATCATATGCTAACAAAAAAGGGTTTTTTGCTGTTAAAAAATTAATAATAATAATAAGTGTTTTTTTTTTGCTGTGCGGGACCCATGGTTGTTGTTTCTGTTACTCTTTGGATGTCACCTTAGTTTAATATGTGATCCTATTCAAACATTTGAAGTAAACCAGGTTCTTGGTTTGATATATAGAGAGAGGGGAGAGATTTTATGGTTCAACGGTTGTAGGAATGTTGTAGCAAATGATATACATTAGAGCCTCTCATTTTTTCTCACTTTCACATAACACACTTTTATCGTGTGTGAGTGATTAGAAATGAATATTATAATGCATAATACTTGATACAACCTTCATACAACGGTTGTATTATAAAATTTTCCTTTGACTAGTCCACATCTAGAAATACGCGTCCCTATCAATTTTAGGACCCTAAGCCGAAAATTAAAAAAAAAAAATTGGGCCCTTCTCTAATTTTTTTTCTACCAGCAACAATAATTTCAAACCAAAACAACTAAATATATTGTAAAAATTTCAAAACTCAATCAATTATTTATTCATGGTCATGCTATTTCTAAATATAACACACACAAAAATTATTGGCCCACATCTGACATGACTTTTCTGATTCACATTGGGATGCAGATTCAGTTAAAGCCTAAAAATTTAAATATGCATACTATTGGATCAACTATTTCTCGGTCCTTTAAATTTAGAGATTTGAAGGAGGCTCTGGGCCATGGTCTGGTCCCCCCCCCCCCCGGACGCCCATACCCCCATCTTTCATTTTTTTTTTGCTAAATTAGTCCCTTTAACGTCCAGCCAGCCAAAATGGAACGAAAATGCCACACGTGTACCACAACCTCCATTGCTTTCCGTAATAAATATTAACTTAATTAATGAAAAGATACCAAATTCTCGTCGTCTCTTTTTGGGGGTAATAAGGTTATAACTAGGTGGGCGTACCGTGCTTTGCACGGTTGGCCTGTTTTTGTTTTAATTTAAAAGGTTGTCCCTGTTTTTTTGTTGTGCTTGTGACCAAATGAGAAGTTGGTGTTTTAATAGCTTTAATATACATTCACATAGAGTTTATATTTGTTATTACACACTGGTGCAGCTGTCCTTTATCTTCTTCATTGGGTTGGATTCTGTGGCATCACATGGTCTTTTCTCCTTGTTACGGCAGTCAGGTTCGGGTGTTTCCTGTAGTGCTGTCCTCACTCTGTTTCCCTCTTCTTTGTCTATAAAAAGCCAAGGGAATGCAGCTTGTCATTGTGATTTATCATATTAAAATGATGGATAATAGTATGATTGAGCCATTTCTTACTTGGAGTGCCCCCGAATTCTTTTGTGCTGTCATTTTTCTCAGATGTCATTCTTGGATCACTCTCTGCCTCTATCCACTCTTGGACTGTGTACCTTGTTTTCCTGTCCGTGTATTTTTTGTTTGAAGCTCTAATTTCCACGAACAATTTTTTCGAACTCAGCCCTTTGTGAGTCTTGGCCAGCAGGTTTTTCATTCCCTTCAATATTGTTACCAAACCTGTCATTCACATGCTTATCTTTATCATGAAAGCATAATAGTTGGGAGCACACTTTATTACTTGGGTATCCATCTCGTGCAACTCGGCAGCAGGCCAAACATGCCAAACATGATTTTCACACACCATTACTAATTAATGACAAAGAAAAAGTAGAATAATCCACACCATACCACATCTTAATAAAAAATAAAAAAAATATAAATTTGTCAGCCCAATGACAAAAAAACAGCCAAATAAAATGCAGCAAATGCGAAGATAAGGACAACCATAATTATGAAGAAAGACTATGAAGAAGTGCACGAGCATTGAAGGCTATGGGGTATCAACAGCGGGACATGCTAAGGGTCGACAATCAAAGGGTATCTTTAGGTTAACCACATAGCATCCCACGAATATCACCAACCCCAAAAATCGGTAGCACAAAAACTTGAAGAGCTCAAAGAATGAAAATGACAACAACTTCATTCAAACATTCAAAGAAAGTGCAAAGTGCACAGACACATAAAAGATTTGCTCAAATTGCTTGAACAAATCAAATCACTAACAATAAGCCAAATTCCGACAGCAACGCATTCAATGCGAATTGATATAAAAAAACAGTTATTCAAGAATAACACAAAATAACTTATTTGATCTAATTGTCGGCCTCAATTGAACAACATACACCAATTATACATACACAATTAAAAGAGAGGATTCCATAAAGCCATATATATATATATATATATATATATATATATATATATATATATATATATATATATATATATATATATATATATATATATATATATATATATATATATTGAACAACATTGAAAATGAAATTGTCCAGTTATTTAAAAAACACATAAAAAAAAGTTCAAAGGGAAAAGCATGTGGGAAAAAGGGATAGAACCTGAGAAGCCGATGCCTCATTGAATGTTGCTTCATGGAACATATACTCATTCACTTTCCAAAAAATAAAAAAAGGATGAGGCAACCAACATAATTTATTCAAGGAAAGTTGTACGAAATACATGTGCACATTGATGTGTAGGAGATACAAGAAGGTTAAAAATTTGAGTGATGAGCTTTTCAGTTTCTTAACAAGCTTATGATTAAGCTATAAAACATACAATTTTGAAAATCTTTGTGGAATACATTCATTTAGTAAGTTCACTTTTTAACACATTGGTGGTTCGACTCATACATTTTCTAAAAGGATGCATTTCTTGCAATCAAACGAAAGAGGAATAAATTACTTCTTCTTAATAAAGAACGGTGACTCTTCCGGTTACAAGAAATTACCTTTTACACAGATGAAACAAATTCCCCAAGAGGAGGACTCTTCCTTAAACTCCTAAAAATCCTCATAAACTTTGAAGTGTAAGATTCAAGCTACAATTAAAATGAATCAACATCAAAGTCAACTATTGAAAGCGAGAATTAGAGGTGCAAACAATTTCATATATTTGCTATTGCAATTATAACTCCTAAAACTTACGCGGGTAGAGTAGACGTGATGCAAACCGATTCTCGTAGGATCGTTGATTAAAGCACAACAAACGATTCAGCAATGAAATGTATATTTTTATGGCTTTTTGAATATATATAACGAAAATAACAAAAGGATATGTAAATACTCCATCTCAGAATATTTACTACGGTGATCCCATCTCAGGAACACCAACCAATTACCCCGTCTCAGGATAATCGAAAGAAGTCCAATCTCTGAAAACTTCTTGAAAGAAACCCAATCACTGAAAGTTTCTTATGATGAAAATTCAATCTCTGAATTTCAACCAAAATAGTTTTTTGATTCAATAATAAGCTACCTATTCAAATACAAGGAAATGCCTTATATAGGCTTTCTGAGACTCAAGTCCAATTGCCATTTTAGCAATGTGGGACAAAATAACAATAATTAAAAATAATAATAAATATAAAAGACAATTAACCAATGTGGGATAATAAAAGACTAATTAAAAGACTCAATCTTCCTCTTGAAATGGGTATTATTTGGGCCGCATCATTCCCTCCCTCTTCAAAAGGATTCGTCCTCGAATCAACCCGGATCGAACACGAATATCTTGCTTCCATACGTCCACTCAACCATAGAGAAACTCAGAATCACAACATCGCAAAAACATGGAATGGCGCGAGTGGAGAAATCGGCGACAACAAAATCCAAAGGGCGGCAATCTCAGAAATATGGATCCACATATACATGTGGCGCGTTTAACGCCTTCAATCAAAGAACTAAAATTGCCGAGTGCACCTTTGAACCATCGGATTGGACCGGTTCGGTCCCCGGTTGGACCATAATCGATTCAGCAAGCAAGCCCACGGGCATAGTGATTGGGTCAACACCAACATCCACCTTGACGTCGGCAATCTCGTCTGAATGGTCGGGTACCGGGAAAGGAGAATCAATAGGAGCAACTGGAGCAACATCATTAGTAAGGGCATAAGGAACCTCAATGAACTCTTCCGTGGCTGAATCAATAATAAGAACGTCTTCCTCCTCGTGTACCACAGCCGTAGGGGGGTTGGGAATAACTTGTTTATTCGATTGAGCACGTGAAGGAGAGAATTCGGGCGGTTTGCCAGCCATAGCTTCTTCACGTGTTACACAATCCGTGATAAAGAAAAGGTCATCGTCCGCCTTCCACAGTGCGTCTAATTTCCTCCAACGTTCTGCACGTTTTAATTTCCGTTGTTCTGCCTCTAATTTCCGTTGTTCTGCCTCTCGTGCGGACTGTTCTAGCTGTTCTTTACGTTCGAACTCCCGTTTCTCTGCCTCTCGTTTGGACTGAGCAATATATCCCTTCAAGAGTTGTTCAATACGTGACAATCCTGTTGCAAAATTATCATGCCAATGTCGTTGTGCATGTATGCGTCTTTGCTCTGCGAAGTAGTCATTTTGTTCCTTGACAAATTCAGCGTCGGCCTTCTTGATAGAAGCCGGATAATCCAGTTCGGGATCATATTCCATATAGCACTCATAACCATTGTAACGTAACATACCACCTCGACCCAACTTCATCTCGATAATTAGGGTTCCCGAAATTATTCAGCAAAAATCTCTCTTGGCCGCCTCCTGTGGTTACTTGGATTTCAAGAACGCAGCAGATGATTCCTCACAAGAACAATTTCAGGGACTAAAAACGCAAATTGCTTATGAACAGCTAGGGTTGCGAAAATAGCAGCAAAATTCGCAGATGTAAGGAGCTGTTGAGTGCGGCTGCTATTAGGGTTCTTGTGAATCAAGGATTACGACTTCAAGATCAGAAAATTGAAACGCAGCAGCAAAATTCTTGTGATAACGGTCGGCCAAATTAGGGCTTCTTGATGATGATCAAGAAATGGTCGAATGCAGCAGCAAGTGACGAATATAAGGCTGCAGTTAGGGTTTCTCGGAGAACAAGAACGCCAGGAACTCTAAGAAAACGCTGCAGATTTCTGTCAAGAACGCAGCAGCTGTTGTTGCTTTAATCGCCTATTCTCTGATACCACTTGATGCAAACCGATTCTCGTAGGATCGTTGATTAAAGCACAACAAACGATTCAGCAATGAAATGTATATTTTTATGGCTTTTTGAATATATATAACGAAAATAACAAAAGGATATGTAAATACTCCATCTCAGAATATTTACTACGGTGATCCCATCTCAGGAACACCAACCAATTACCCCGTCTCAGGATAATCGAAAGAAGTCCAATCTCTGAAAACTTCTTGAAAGAAACCCAATCGTTGAAAGTTTCTTATGATGAAAATTCAATCTCTGAATTTCAACCAAAATAGTTTTTTGATTCAATAATAAGCTACCTATTCAAATACAAGGAAATGCCTTATATAGGCTACAGACTCCAAGTCCAATTGCCATTTTAGCAATGTGGGACAAAATAACAATAATTAAAAATAATAATAAATATAAAAGACAATTAACCAATGTGGGATAATAAAAGACTAATTAAAAGACTCAATCTTCCTCTTGAATTGGGTATTATTTGGGCCGCATCAAGACGGATACCCGAGAAGCCTGTCATTGCTCTTCTTTTCTACCAACGAACGGCATTTTCCCTTTGAAATCTATGGTTGAAGTTGTAAATAAGACCAAGCCTGTTATTCATTCAACAATGATCCGATGTCACAACAGAATCTCTTATCACTCAGTCGATGCAATTGTCCGTGCAATTTCAAGTTTGAAGAAAATACTAAAAAATTACAAAAATTGCAAGGCCAAAAAGAATTTTACCTTGAATTAAGGCATCATAATTTCCCCTTTTCCTCTGTTAACAAATTTCACTTGCGGAAAATTAAAATAAAAACCACAGTTGAATGACCACCATTTCTCATATGCTCATAGCACCTTGAATATCCACAAGAATGAAAGATTCATAAGATGCATATTCAGATTCATCAACTGAAGAGAACTTTAAATGAAAACAAAAGAAACATGTATTTTGAGAGGCTTTTGGGAGGTAATGCCGGTGTTGAGCCGGTTCTTAGTGGCTGCAAATCTGTTCCGGCAAAGAACATATTAAAATTCAGATGCACCAAGTTGAAAGACAGATAATCGATCTCAAAAAGGTCTAGAGCAAAGGGTTGAGAAATGGAGGCAAAAAATATATATGTCATGTCAAGACTCGTAGTAAATGAAAGATATGTAGTGAACTTATCTATGGCTTTAATATCTCCATATTTTTTACTTATTTTTGCCTCGCCTTCTCACTTTTGTTTACACCATTTTCTCTCTCTTTGCCATCGTCACTGCCTAAATGAGGTGGATGAGAGAACAAAATTTTGAGAGTAGAAGAAATGAAAATATGATTGCATACTGTAAAATGGAGGAAGTGAATAATTGCATCACGGGGGCTTACCATTGCTGCACCGCTTCCAAATGGGAGGAAAAAAAATAAGGGATTTCTTACTCACGTCTGCCTTCCAGGCTGCGAAGGCAAGAATCTTTGCATCATTTTATTGCTCCATTCCCACAGAAATGCAGCTTTACCACCGCTGCCCCAAAATCAGTCAAATGAATGTAACCATTTTTTATATATAATTTAGAAAAAGAAAAAGCAAAATCATAATGGCTCTGCTATTATTTCCCTCAAAGTGAATCAATCTTAGAGAAAGCAAAAATCCATAGAAAACACTGCCACCTCCAAAATCCATATAGAATGCCAATCGATAGCAACAGATGGCAACGGAGAGTTATTTCATGAGCAATTCACCAAGACGGATCACGTCTTCATATTTGCAAGCAGTACAAAATTTAAAAATGTCAAAGAATTAACATACCTTCTCTGATTAGCTTCTCTAAATCTGATTGGAATGAGAAAGACAAACCCACGAAGCTATCAATCTCATCAGCTAGTCTAGAATCAATGAAGAAAATGCGCATTAAGGACGATTTGAAAAAAAAAAATTCTGGGTAGAGCCAAACATTGAATTTCCGTGGAGATTTTGCAGGGTAACCAAAACCTTTAATTACTCAAGCAATTCGACCACTTTCTTTGGGACTCATGAAGAACTGAAAAATGACCCAGAATTAATACCCAGGAAAAAATAAAAATAAAAATCGAAAAAGGCAAACAAGATGAAGAAAATGAACAGAATTTCTCAGTAGAAGAAGAGAACCTGATTGTTGTTGTCTGGATAATGAGAAGACAACAGCCTGAAAGAAAAGTAGAAGCAAATAATACATAAAATCAACAACCATAGTAGAATAGGGGCAAATACCTTCATCCAAATGCAAGAACATGGGCAAATACCTTCATGCAATAGACAGAGCACATAGTCATTAATTAATAGTCCCCAAACAAATCTTTAGAAATGAAAGTAAAGGCAGTAAGCAGGTGTAAAATTGCTTAAAAGAACATCAAACAAATGCAACAACCTGACAGCCGTAAGATCGAATATCATGAGGCCTGATTTGAAAACACAGACTGAAAATCAAGGCCACGAAGCACTAATACACGATTAAATTCAGAGAGATAGCTGAGAGGACGTCTGCAAACCCCAAAAAAATGCAAGATTTCATAACCCGGAACAACAGAAAACAAGACGAAGAAGGCGTAGAAGAAGAGAGAAGAGCGAAAAACCTACCGGAAAATCAGATTGACCAGCCGGAAAAACGAACGCACCTCCCACACCGACAAAGGTAGATGAGAAACTGACTGCGAAATAATATGCATATACGATAAGAACATACCACCATCTTCAACAAACATTCCACTGGTCTCCTTCAGTGGAGAAGAAGGCCGATCATAGGCCATGGCAAATGGTGGTGGAGCTGGGAAACGGTAGTGGAAAGTACACGTAAGTGGTACGTGGAAGGAATGCATTTGCACACCTGTACGTCGTCGTTTTAGGTAGTCAGTACCCAAAAAAAAAGGTTAGAAGAGAAAGGGGAAAACGACAAAATAGACGTCCATTCATCCCTATTTATTAATTACTCCCTTTATGATGATGAAAGTGGGGGAAGCAGATCAATCGATTCAGCAAATTAGGAAAATCACTACACTACATTGGATTTTTGGGAAATTAGGGATAATGACACAATCTGGAATATTTTTAAGTAACAAAACAGCTACATATTTTTTTATAGGGAGGATGACAACTGCATAATTTTTATAGCGAGAAGGACAAACAGTGAATCCCGAAAATCAGTGAATCTCCCTAGTGAATTTCGACAATGAATTTTGAAAATTAGTGAATTTCGACAGTGAATTTCGGCAGTGAATTTAAAGAGTGAATTTTGACAGTGAATAAAAAGTTTTGTCATTTATGCAAAAGTTTCAAAAGATTGTCCTTCTACTCAATTGATGAAATATTTCTGTCATTCTCCATCATTCCCCCTTGGATTTTTGGGTGATTTAGAGCAAGAAATATGATATGGAACGAATATCCCAAAAAATGCGTAAGAAGAAAAAGAGAAAATAGAAATAAATGATGGGGGATTATTATTTAATTATTTATAAGAATAATTAATGGGGATTATTTGATAAGATTTTGATTTATTTACTTTTCTTAGTTACAAAAATTATGGAGCAAGTATTTTATTTCTTAGGGAACAAGTAAGTTTATTTCTTTTATTATTAATTTTCTAGTGATTTTCTACACTATATGACCCCAGCGCGCCGGCAAATTAGGATTTTAGTCCTCTAAGTTGGCATATTTTGGATTTTAGTCCTGATCCTACTCCGGTGAGGAAAATAGTCCTCTAAGTTGGCTTTTTTTGGATTTTAGTCCTATCCGCCGGTTTATGCTGACTGGACACCGGAATCATCAAAAATAACTTATATGGACGCCACATCATATGTCATGTTGGATCTACGTGGCGGTGGGTCCCATTTCTACCCCATTTACTAAAAATAAAAAGTTGATGCATGAAGGATTCGAACCAACGACCTAGTGGTAAACTATCAAGTACTTAGTCATCTAAGCTACAACTTTAATGATTATACTATGACAAGATTTATTACTTATGCATAATATGGTTTCCTTTGGTTTAATTTTCCTTGTTAATTTGATGTAGTTTTTTTATAATAAAAAAAAAACTATCTACGTCCCTAAATGTAAGTGGATTTAGAATTATCATATACATTAATATCGTGATTAAATTTTTTTTGAAACACAGTGATTAATTTTTTTTTGAAACACAGTGATTAAATATATTAGACTATAATGTTTGGTTCTCAAAAAAGACTATAGTGTTTGATATACAATTTGATTATCATTAATTAATGTAATAATTATGATATTAAAAAAGTTGACCGAATATATACAAATTAATAGTAAGATAAGAAAAAAAATTATAATTATTACTCTTCTGGTAATGTAAGGTCGACTTACATTAATAATAATAAGAAGAAGAATAATAATAGGTTATAAAAAAAAAACATTATGCAAGAGCTCTTATATATATCATCTATAGTTAAATTAATTTTGTAAATAAGTTTATTTAAATTAGGCACATACAATGTTGGAAGAAATGTTATTGTGCATAAGTAATTACTTGTGTCAAAATATACATATTGAAGTTATAGCTTGGATGGCAAAGTGCTTGGTATTTTACCATAAGATCGCCGGTTCGAATCCGGCCAACTTAGAGGACTAAAATCCTAATTTTGCCCCAGCGCGCCTATACTCTCTTGAGCATGCGCCCAAGCTTGATGAATACAACAACATTGGTACGTCTTCAGTAATTCGGCGATATCTTTGTGTATAGTGCTCCGATATGAGTGATTCAAGTTGCGATGGAAAGCTCATTCAATTACCTATAACTTTCATGAGGACAATATGTCCAAAAAACGTCAAAATACATTGAAAAGCACATTTGATCTTCATGGAAAAAGAAACCAACGCTGCACCAACTTCTTATTCTACTATTCTTTCCAGGGATTTTAACACTTTTGGTTCTTCATGTTTTAGTTTTGTTTCAAAAATAATTTTGGTCCCTCATGTTTTAGCTTGTTTAAAAAATAACACTTATGTTATTGAATGACAATTTTGGTCCCTACGTTTGTATTTTGTTTCAGTGTTAGGACAATTACCCAATTAACCGTCTAAGTTAACGTCAACTAAACGTTAAATCCGATAGGGGAATGTTGATTTTAGATGGGAAATGAAATCACATGTGGTTGCCAGGTCGGATTCAACGTTTAGTCGACGTTAACTTAGACGGAAAATGGGTAATTGTCTAAAAATGAAAAAAAAAAACAAACTTTAGGGACCAAAAATGTCATATAAAAACATAAAGGTTATTTTTTAAACAAAGCTAAAACATGAGGAACTAAATGTGTCAAAATCTCATTATTTCCGTATATCTAGCCTAGATTTATCATACAACCTTGAGCAATGATAGTGACACAACCAAATTGACACAACGGGTGACACTGTAATATACCGACTTTTCGGAAAATGGCAGACGTGCCTTTTTGCGAAAACGGAATATTAGGTTTAATGATTTACGGATTAAAGTATTTTATGTATATATATTTAATAAATAAATAAATATATATATATATATATATATTTAAGGGTAATTAAAGGATTTAGTTATTATTTTAAAATGGGTTTATTTAATAACTATAAAAGGAAAGAATTACCTAATAATTCCCCCATTATGTTTCACGACAAAATTTCTGAAAAACGATGAAAGGGGTGCGATGCAATTAACAGAGAAAAAGGAGAAGAGGCTTCTCCAAAATTCTCACAAGATCTTTGACGGTTTTCAGAACGGAGTAGAGATTCGGAATCAGCGGGAAAAGAGGATCGTTTTGATAGCAAATGTTTGGAGTATTGCAAAGGTATGAGTTTTAACCCTAACTAGGATCTATCATGGTTTGATCAAGTTTTGGTGGTTTCGTTTGGTTGAATTCGTAGTTCCTTTCGTTTAGAAGCTTTGATCACAATTGTTTCTTGTTCAATTGGTTGATCAAATAGGTTTCCGGTTGAAGTCTTAGAAGTGTTGCAGTTTTCTGGAAGGTTGTGCTTTGGTTTTGCTTGCTAAAAGGTAAGAGGCTCTTCCTAATGAATAATTATAGTTTATGATGTTTAGGTTGTGATGTGTTTTAATGCTAGAAATCATGCTTAGAAGTTGTTGTAGAAGTATGTGAAGTCATTCCATGTTTAGGTGATGTTTTCCTGCTGGTTTGATGTTTATTTTGATGATAATCATGTTGGGAAAGGGTTGAGAATCGTAAAAGTTCGCATTGGTTAGCAATGCGCACGCATTACTGATGCAGGATGGTTTCTTTCTATTTTGTGTAGGAGCAATGCGCATGCATTGGCCGGACAGAGGTGTCCTGAATGTTTTCTGTTAGTTCAATGCGCACGCGTTCAGAGGAATGCGCACGCATTGACCCAGTTTTGAGAAAAATGTTGTTTTAAGCTATGAGATGAGTTTTCAATGTTGTTTCTTAATCTAATAACATTAAATAAACATTAACAAGCCATGATTGAGCTTCTAATGCGATTAGTCCAGACACCGAATGTACTCTTCCTAATAGTTGATGTTCAGGACCGTCGAAAGAGTATAACTGGCTTGTGCTTTGATGAATTAGACTTCATCAGTGTCTGTGTATGTGCTAGGCCTTGTCCGTGTCCAGTGGTCTAAGAAAGAGAGTAGGAGTTTTGAGGGATCTTACTTAAAAATACTTAGGTGGCTAGCTAATAATTAATAACAAACGTAATTGTGTAGTTAAAAAAATAAACATCAATCCATTCTTGGTAAGGCACAAGTCTATATCGTGATGTGTGGGCATTCTTCAAAGTGAATAGCTCTGTCAGTCTCTGAGGCCCTATGTACATAGGAACTAAACCCCGTAAGCCTTAGACCCTACGTATGGAAGGACTTCGCCGAACATGTGCACTATCGGGCTTTCCCCCATGGATATTGAAGTGATCCGCCAGTATGTTGCGCAGTTATATCTCGTGGGGGATATGCATCATGCGTAGTGCCCTTGAATGCTGATATAACAGAGATAAGCTAAGCTAGAAACCAATAGCCTTAACATGTTGATAAGCATGAAGTGAACTGTAGAGTTTGAGTCGGTCTCACCAAGATAACTTAATAATAATTATGTAAACCTTTTCGTTGTAGAAATTAATTATTCATTAGCTTCTCATTTTTGCTATGTACCTATGTACTTACCTCTTTTGCATGTTTCTTTTGTATGCATTGCGGGGTGAGAAGATAAACAGGTTGTCCATGAGTTCGATGACGAGGATATGTGATAAAGATGATGCTTTGATGATGCGTCCAGTTTCCTTTGTTTCTTGATGAGCTGGACTTTGTTGTCTTTCTTTCTTGTAAATGTTGCACTTTTGTTCTCAAGTTGTAAGACAAGTTTGTAAGTTCTTTCTTTGAGACATCGTATGTTTTAAGTTAAATTTTCTACCTTTAGTCGGTTTGTATCCTATTCATAGTGGCATTTATGGTTTTGCAGAGTCTTTTTAGCTTCCGTTTGCTAAACTCGATACGATGTAGTTGTGGGTTATGTGTAATATTGGATTTATTTAATATTATACGTGCCGAGCGTTTCGTTTTCGGATACGGACTCGGTATCCGAGAGCGGTGCGTTACAGACACAGCCTAATCTCTCACCTTTGATTTTGATAAGTCTCAAATAGTTGTAATGTAGACTCATCAAAATCAAAGGTGAGAGATTTAGTTGTGTCACCCGTTGTATCAATTTGATAGTGTCACTATAACCTTTACTACTTTGCGTTACTAGTCTTCCATTGATGAAAAAAAAATTATTGCTTTCATCATTATTTTGGGTCCTCCGTAGAATAATTGTGTGTCAGTCAATTGAGTCTTGTTCCCACCCATATAATTTGAGTCAACTCCTTTTTCACCTAGTGCTTCTATCGAGTTTTTCATTGTTAATTCAAGTCTTATCGGTAAGAAAAAAAAGTCGTCTGTGATAAAATTAATACTAATAACAATAATAAATAAAAAAGAGGAAATTTGTAATCTTTATGGCTAACCGTATTGCATTCAATCAGCATCTCGACTCCCTCACCCATCAGTTTGACAGAATTCTTGACACGGCAGAGGAATGTAGAGCATTGTGCCGAAAACTTTTGGAAGTCATTCCTCTGAGAGAAGCACCCCAGTGGCAACACAACATCTTCTATGCCACATCACATAATCAACTTCACTTAAGAGGTGTGTCTCCAATGTTGTGTCACGTCCCTTTCAACATGTCGTCCATATAAGGTCGCCACTGTCCCAAGCAAGCCATCATGTGCATCATGTTGAAATAGTGTCCTAAACCCAATCGGTTTGGACCAGGATCCGTCCGGGTCGGATCATTTTTACTATTTCTTTAGTTTACACATATATTAAGTGGCTTTCTGTTATTATAGTTACAACCTCACTCCATACCTTATGTCTTTTTAGGCTATGTCCTTAATCAACACGCCTATTATTGCTTTGATCCTATGGACTCGTGTCTCTATGTCTCTCATCAATTGAAGTTTTTCAAATTCGTATTCCCCTTCCAAACATCTTACCCGCCCTATGATTCCAATGCACCTTCCCTTCTCCTCTCTAATTTGAATCCTACTCCACCACATGTTACTCTTTCTTCTCCACCTGCCCCTTTAGCTACTCCTCCTTCTCCCCTCTCCCCGCCCCTCCATTTCCCTCTTCTCCGGATCCACTAATTCCTCATGCTTCTCTAGCTCATCCTATGCGTACTAGGTCTCAAAACAATATTGACAAACTTATCTTAAACCTCAACTTGTACTCCCATGTTTCTTCTAAGCCATATGCTGAACCCACATCTGTTCTACAAGATCTTAAGCATCCTCAGTGGATAAATGCAATGAAAAAGGTGCATGATGCTTTGATGCGTCATCACACCTACGACATGGTCCTTTCTAATCCCTCTTACAATGTTATCGGCTCAAAATGGGTTTTCCGGTTAAAATACAAGCTTGATTGCTCCATTGATCGCCACAAAGCTCATGTGGTTGCAAAAGGCTTTGCTCAATGCCCGGACATATATTACTCTGAGACGTTTAGCCCGGTTGTCAAGCTTTCTACTATCCGAGTTGTTCTTACCCTTGCTCTAACACAGGGGTGGTCTCTTCGCCATCTTGACATTAAAATGCATTTTACAACGACACTTGCAGGAAGCAGTCTATCTCTCTCATCCGTCTGGTTTTATCAATCCTAATTATCCTCATCATGTTTCCAGGCTTCACAAGTCTTTTTGTGGCTTAAAGCAATCCTCTCAGGCTTGGTACGATCAGCTTAAAGGGTTTCTTCTTTCCCGTCATTTAAAAAATGCTCAGGCTGACACTACATTATTTGTTTTTAACTATGGTGGAATTATTTTGTATGTTTTGGTGTATGTGGATGATTTAATTATTACAAGTAATAATGAGTGTGCTTTTGAACAATTTATCTCATCTTTGGGAGCTCGGTTTTCCCTTAAGGATTTTGGCTCGTTATCCTATTTTCTTGGTATTTAGGTCATTCCCAATTCTACTGGGTATATTTTGTCTCAGAAGCGTACCAAGCTTCAAATCCATCTTGCAAATTATGATGCTACGCCTTTACCAACCGATATTTAGAATTTATAAGCTAAAATAGTCACTCCTCTCGATGATCCATCTCATTATCATACGGTTCTAAGGAGCCTGCAGTACCTGACCTTTACACGCCTAGATATTGCCTTTGCAGTTAACATGTTATCTCAATTTAAGCATTGTCAGACTGATGTTTGATGACTTAGATAAAGTGATAATAAAATACTTGACCACCATAAATCAATACTAGCAAGAGGACAAGGTCCATCGTAGTATAGCTATAGCGAATCAAGGTCGATCCCACAGGGAACCAATTGTGGGTCATTTATATACAAACAATTAATCATTCATGTCAAGGACACAAAGCGGTCTACAACCAACAAGAGACAAGAAAGATAAAGGACACGACACAAACAACGTAATTAACCTCCCCAATTATTATGTTATCGTTTGGATCTAGAGATTCTATATAATTAAGCGAGACTAGACAACTATTAATCCGATTCGTATTTCTTTTATATCGGCTACGGAAGTCATCCCCTAAACTAGATCTAGCTCCGGGTAGGCCATCTAGATCACTGTGCTACATTACATGACTTCGCTTCGTAGGCCTCCATCTCATATAACTCGCACGCTTACAAAACTAGGGATGCCGATATTAACCGTATTCCTCACCTAGGCAACATTCTTGTGGTTAGGCGTACTTCCTAAGTGATCGCATCAGTCTCTGTCCCATTAACACTAACTTTTTAGGTCTCCTGTTAATCTACGACGTACGTATAACTAGGTGCATGCAATTCCTGAATACAGAACAGATCTAGATCTCACTGAAAGTCCCGGAAGATCAATTCATGAGCCGACCTAGGAGTCCTATATTGGTATTTCCAAATAATACGCTAATTAAATCAGACGAGCAACGTAGCCGTAGCCATACCTACTAAGACAAGAAATTCTAGGTGGACAATCACACCATAAAGACATGGCTAGATTGACGCGGCGAAAACCTAAATCTTAGCGTTTCTATATACGCAACGGATAAAATAGAGATTCATAAAGCAATTATATAGATCTACTAGAAACACGATTGTCGATCATACCAAAGTCATCTATAGGTCACCGGATAACAGATCTGGGCGTGTGGATCCTTATAGACAAGGAATCCCCACTGCCTCATATCGTATCCTTAGATCTATATCGTTCGGTGAAGAACGAACAACCTCAAACGATAAACAATAATTGGGGGGATCTAATTACAACAAACAAAGAAGAAATAAATACAAATAACTCACATTATTGCTGCTGGAAATTTGTATAAAAACTGCTCTGAGAAACTGAGAATTTGTGTTATGAGTCGATGTACAAATTGACTAATAAAAGGGGGTTTATATAGGCTGTAAAACTGACTTAGAATAGCCGTCAACCGACCTAATTTGTAAATCCTAAACCCTAACGAGATAGAAAACGTGTCTCCAAAGTAAGGGCAATTTTGGTCAACTCGCTGGCAACCAGAGCAGGGCTCGCTGCCAGCGAGCCTGAGGATTTTGCTGGGCCTCTGCCTACTTCGCCTGGTCCGTTCCTGGTCCGTTTCTGTGCATTTCTCCTCTGAAGTCCATTCCAATCGCTTCCAAATCAAGCCCACTATAAATAAACCATAAAACAAGGCTTGTAATATCAAATAATATAATAAAATGGCTAATTACATAATAACGGCTCGTAACTCAGTTCGGGTGTAATTTATGCACGAGACGACTAATTATTAACCACTTAAAGCCCATTTAAACTAGAATCGGGGTTAATCAATAGGCAAATAAAGGTATAAAGTTGACCGTCATCAACTACCCCCCACTTAGCCTTTGATCGTCCCGAGCAAACACAGAAGGCGAAAGAACCACCGAAACATAATTTACTAATTGATGGCAGGCTCATTCAAAATTCCAAACTAAATAAAATAGTAAACACGTTTGTCAGTTAGGCATTAACCACTATTTCATCATTGAATCAACGTGTGTGTGATATAACAGTCATGCAGAGTATTTGAAATAGAGAGATTCGAATTATAATGTCCTCTAGATGCAACTTTCACCAATCAAAACTTTGTGACGCCTCCTTATCATTAACAAATAATACAGGTGTAATATCAGATTCAAGTGAAGCGGGGTGGATTCGAAATCCAAGAAGCATTTCTCAGTTCACGTTTGTTTCTTTGCCAGGGCCGCGTAGATTCTAGGGACAGTAACTTGCAATGGTGGGTGCCTAGCAAGCAACTACCTTCAAATCTCCACGAACTTGCTACCCTACTGCCTTGTTTTACAACCGTGCATCTTATGCTCCATCGGTTTAGCAGTCTCTAACCTAAACGCTCATAATTTCTTTTTTTTTTCTTTTTATTATAAACCAAATCATGTTTGTTATTTTTTTTCTTGCCCGGTTTTTGCTTCACTATCATCGATATTAGCCTTATCGGAAGTATGACAAGAAGAAGTAATCACAAAGTCAAGTAGTTCATGTTTCAACCTTCCGGAAAAAATAATTTTTCACCTAACCTTTCAGACTTAGCATTCAATTTATACGTGCTTAAAGAGGTTGATTCCACGACAAAATATATGTTTAATACAAAACTACTCACACAGCGTGATATGATATTTACTAAACAATTATGAAGATAGCATGGCAAAAATAAGCTATAATTACGCTTAAGAGCTTCTTTCATTATCTATACATGCTCGATTTTCACAAAAGATAAATGTGATTCTTGCTTAAAATTTTAATTTTTGCACATTTATTAATTATTTGATATACGGAAGCTAAGTGACTCGTACCCCCCACTTAAACGATGCATTGTCCTCAATGCATAAAAAGAAAGTAAAGCGTAGGAACTTAGCTTCGGTCAAGCGCTGAAGTGGAACAAGTCGATGAACTTCGGGGCACAGAGATAGACCGTGGAACTAACAAGAGATATATCGCTGCAAAACCAATCTTCAACAAAGCTCGAAACTCGTTACAGCGTTAGCCCATAAAAAGTAATAATCAAAAAGGGGCAGTACAAGGAATAAAATAAACCTTAAACCGATGTTTAAGCCCTCACAATGTTTATTTTATAGCATTAAAACTACTCGTTCAGACACGAATTACTAAAACGAATAAGATAAAGGATATACGGACTCAAAAAGAAAAATACTAAATAGAAAGAAAAAATAAACAAGCAACTAAAGATGGTAGTCTTCATCGATATCCTCCACCACAAAAATATTCGTGAAACCGGGTGGAGAAGACAAAGATCAAAAAGCATTACCCCATGTGGAAAAACACGAGGTGGAGTGGATCGACCATGTATTCAATCCAGTGTAAAAGAGAAACTTGGTAAGGTATAACAGATTGAATGTGACCTATAGGCTAAAGATAAAATCAAATACTTAGCGCAGAAACTTCACGCTTGGATTGGATGTCAACAACTTACGGAGATGTAGCTTCTCCTTGAAATTACTAATCACCCAATTTATCACGTAGAAGGTCTCAACGTCATCAACTTTTTGGATCGGTGTGATATTTTAGAACAAAACTCATCATCTATATGTGCCGGAAGGGTCAGAAAAAAGTGAAATGTAAAACTTCCGGTAGAAAGATAAGTAGAATTTCGAACAAACCAAAAACTTATAAAATCTAGCTAGGTTCAGAGCTACACTTACCCCAGCTAGGATCATGAAAACCAAAATGATAAAAGATAATCATTAAAACTTAGCAATATTTCTAATTCCGCAACACAAGGGTATTTGGTAAACAAAATGGAGGTTGGGAGTATGATGGGTTTAGAAAAAGATATATATAAGGATGGTAAGAAAAGATAAAGGGTGGGTAATACATTGTGATTATGGGTGGGTTGAAATTGGTTAAGGGATTGGGTGGGAGAGTGAAATAGATGGAAAGAAAGAGAGGTGATGAAAGAATGGTTAGAAATGTGAATTGTGAGGCAGATTGGTGAGAGAATAGAAAAGGTTGAAGGGTGAAAAGGTACAAAGGAAAGGATAGGGTAGTTGCAGAATGAATTGCACACAACTTTGGATTTTCACTCGGATCGCCATTCTAAAAAGTTTTGGGAGTTGACCAAAAAGTGTTCTTGTTCACACCAATCATTCTCTGTTATATTTTCAATAATTCTCAAGCTCTCTTAATGCTTCCATCTTAAGGTTGATTGCTAAATTTCCTTTTCTTTAGCAATTTATCGAATCTCCTAAGAAACTCTATTTCACGTGGCCAATATTGAATAAAAAAGTTTTGCACATCCTTAGCCTAATGGCCATCGGAACACGGAAAAATAAAAAACCTCAACATATGTCACGTTACTCTTATTTGACTCAAAGAAAACAAAACATAAAAAACTAAAAAGAAATCCTAAGGGTTTTAAAGAAGTAGTTTTGAGTTTAAAGTCCTTAGCTCGACTTTCCAAAAATTATCCTTGTCAGTCATCCTTCATAGCTCGCCAGACTTTGACCCTTTGAGCACTATAAGAGGTGGGCTCGTCACTTTTGCGGATTAATACCCTTCCCTTGGTTGTGAGACCTAGGAAACGACATCTATCCATACCATTTATACAAAGCTCTTACCTCGGCTCTCGTTTTAGGAACTAATGAATTCTAAGAAGATTTGGTCCTAAGGCCCCTTTTAATCACATCCTCTATAATGCTGCTTCATTATGCTCTCTCAAAACTCAATGTCTTCTTTAGATTGTGAATTCTTAAAACTACACAAATTATTGCTACCATGGCCAGTAGAAGCAATCTCATGCATAGGACAACGAGATTTTGACAGAACTACGAGGAACTCTTTATTCACTGTTTCCTTCAACTACTACATGTTTCCTTACACCCTCTAGATGAGACAGATTTGGGGCAGAACCTTCCACACTAATAAAATTAATCTTACAAACCAACTCCAGGCTAAGATTCATACTCAGGTTCATGTATAGGCTAACTTATGTTCAAAAAACCAAAAGATAGTAAAACATAAGCAAAAAAAGGTAGTACCTTGCCTTCAACATTGTACCACGAATAATTCGAACCTTTTAATATTTATTTTCTCGGAGCCATCTTGGTGCTTTAAAGGTGTTGCTTCCATTGCTTTTCCCATCGTAGATTTGTATCTCAACATGTTGCTGGGTTATTTTCTCAGGCCCATGAAAAATTACTGACTCAGATTATTGCTTCCCTGGTTTCGGCAAACAGAAGAAAAACAAAAACAAAATGGACCGTAGACTGATTTTAACATGGTTTCCTATGCTGCTATCAGACCTACGGATTAAACATACGGGGATAAACAGACACGTGAAATTCTAGAAAACTGACCAGGCATGCTGGCAGCGAGAGGCAGTCTCGCTGGGAGGGAAACCAGTTTTTTTTTCTTTGAGAATCTGGAATTTTCACACAGAGCAAACTGATGGGAGTCAACTTTACGTGATTCCGGTGCATTTTCCACCCCCGTTTATCCCACTTTTAGCACATTCTCAGTGTTTTTAGACCATTTTCAGGTAATATCGTGAGTTTATAGCACGGGGAGTAAATCCGTCGCTTTGATGGTTTACTACCTCTTTTTAGTGATATTAACCCATTCACGAGCACTTTTACCCTCCGGAATCGTTTGTGTGTGTTGTTCGTTCATGAGATTTTAGGGTCTAGGTGTCACGAGAACCCGGAAGGTGAATATTTATGATGAGAAGTATGATCAAGGTGCAAGAATGAGCCAAGGAAGAAGAAAAATGAAGAAAAGGAAGAAAAATAGTTGGTGTCTTCACGCTATGTTCTGTTCATCAGCAATTTGGCCTATGATGGAGGCATTTTCTGGTCATGGACTCTTCATGAGAGTTGTATACAATTGAAATAGATTTCCAACTCATTTTGAATAACTCAAATCGGAGTTCTACACGCGAAGATATCATGGTTTTACTGCAGCTAGAAAACTGCCAAATCTCAAACGCGCGTTTGGAGGTTTCAAACGCGCGTTTCAACTGCTAATTTTTGAACAGCGAGTACATGAAGCGAAACGCGCATTTGGGAATCTCTCAAACGCGCGTTCGGGGCCGTTTTCTACAGATTTTTGCCCCTATAAATACCCATTTCCATCGAATTTCATTGGATATTCATCCCCCTCTTAGCTAAACTATACCCACTCTTTAGCACGAATTTTGTAATGGATTATTCCACTTTCTCTTAGCATAGATTGGCATAAACATAGCTTAATTATTCCATTTCCAAGCTCAAATTCTCATTCCAACTTCAAAGCATCCACCTTTTAATTAGTTCTTTATTTTGTACTTTTGGATCTCAAACTCGAATTTCTTCAAATTAATGGTAAATTTCTCTCCTCTTTTACTTAATATGGCTTTCATTTACAGTTTTATGTATGTTTTGATTAGTATAATGAGTAGCTAATCCCTTTTCATAGTCAAATCATGTGAAATTTGGTGAAATCACCCTTTGGGTGATGAAATTGGGAGTGGGTAGTGCTTTTTATTGTTGTATCTTGCATATTTCACGTCTTAGAACATGTTATAACGGATTTGGGCTAGATTAGCTACCTAGGACAAAGTCACACACATCAATCTAAAGAGTTGTTCAGATAGAGAGATGTGGGAAAATGGGTTCTAAGATCACGGCGTAGACTCGGCTTAGTTATTAAGCCCGAGCCCAAAGTGAGGTTACTCATTTTAACGTTTAAGTGGCTCTAGTGCATAACATGTCTTGTTAGTGAATCTTCTTTAGGGAAGGGTAGTTAACATGGCATAAGGTGTTAGGAGGGAGTTGTTCAGACCTTAGCACCGGGATTAGGAGTTTGCACCCGTGAAATTGAATGCGAGAGTTCGTTTGTTATACTGCACACTCCCGGTTTTGTCTATCCTTGGGGTTGAAACTAGCTATTTTGATCATGGTTTGGCTATGTCCCTTAATCTATCTTTAAAACCTAGTAGTTTAATCTTCTTTCTTTCTTTTCTATCTTTAGACTCGTTAGTAAGAATCACTTTAGTGTCGTTGTAGTAAACAAGCACTTTAAAAACATTGATCACTTAGACTAAGTAACACGTTCGCTTTGGTACTCACAAACACTTTTCCCTTGGGTTCGACCTCGTATTCCTGTAGCTATTCTAGCAATCGACCCGGTACACTACCGGTTAGAAGGATAGTTTGCCCATGGTTTCGAGTCTTTATAAATTGTTTTTGAATGGTGAATCGTAGCTCAATCAAAATGGCGCCGTTTCCGGGGAATTGTGTGCTATTTGTGATATCTTGCAAGTGAACCGAAGGCTTGGGCCTAGGTTTTATTTTATTGTTTTCTTGTTGTTTTCTGAGATCTTGCAGCTTGAGCTTAAATGGATGGATTTTTCAATCGATACTACTCACCTGAACAACAATACCCCTCCCAACCTCAGGCACTTGAACAATGTTATCAACAATACTTCGTGCCTCACCCTCGATATCAACAAAGCAGAGTAACCAAGGTTCATGGGCTTATCAGTGCCCTAGTGCATACCAAAGTCAAAATTATGGTTATTCAAATTATGAGCCACAACATTATGAGGGTTGTCCGAACCCTAGTGCTTATCAGGATTACGGTGTTCATACTCAACGCATTGATAGAGTCACCCAGATTCAGCCACTTGATCAGAGTCTGTCATGGCAAGAAGCCTACTATTCACCTCCAATGAATCAAAGTCAGTATGATCAGTTTCCCCCCATGCCACAAGAAGGCTTCACCGACATTCAAATGGAACAGTTGATTCAATTGAACGAGAGTTTGATTCAAATGAACAAGGATATGCAAGAGTTCAATAGAAGCTTTGACTCCGACATAAGAAATCTTGAAGACGGGATGGGGCAATTGATTGAAAAGAGGAGGCATGAGAAAGAGGAAGAGACATGTGCAATAGAGGTGGTCCGGGATGATGATGTTATCACTGAAGAAGTTCAGGTTGAGAGTGAGGTTGAGGATTCAGTTTGCTATGATGAGATTTCTAAGCCATATAGTGAGTTAGGATTGCTCATAGTGCCACCTCAAATTGCGATATTTGATTATGGCAGGTTTCACGTTCTACCTACTGCATATTCACCCCTTGAGATGAAAATTGATGAAACCTTGGTGGAGTGTGTGCTGGAACCGACCATTGTTATGACTGAGCAAGAATTCTTTGATGATGAGAATAGCTTGTTTTGGGATGAAGAGGAAGTGCAAGATTTGGAGATGGAAGAGGTGCAAATTTTATCTATTACACCGCCTCCCGAAGAAATGCAAAATGATGACTTCGAAGGGTGTATGATAGATTTGAGCACACCGCTTGATGAGACAATTTAGAGTCGGAAGAGAAATCGGGATCGCCCATTTCACCTCTCACTCTGATTGAAGTAAATGAAGATGTCATTATGAAGAGTGTGGTGAAATCGTATGATACTGAAGAGCCATCTATGGTAGAGCTACCGGGAGAAGTGGAGATTATTAGCATGCCGGTCCCGGATTATTACACTCTTCCACCTTGTGTTGATGAGTATTATCCGATCGATTTTGTGTACTCACCGATAGATGGAGCTCATATAATTTGTAAAAGGGGACAACTACCGTGGAATGGCAATTACAAGAAGAAGTTGATGAGAGATTTTGACAAAAGAGGATTCCCGAGTTGGGAAGAGGTAACATCAAGGGCCGTGAGAGGTAAGTTTCTAGTGAACTCGGTTTCCGTGATGCTTGCTATTTTTAGTCTTCTTGAGTTGTTGATCTTTTTGAGCTCGGATTTTGGTTGATGGTTTTGGTGATACTTGTTTGAAATAACATATTTGAATTATTGTTTTGAGTCTTTTGAGGAATGAGTCCGTTTAGTGCCACTACGTCGATGCTAACGACGTTAAACAAAGCACTTCTACCTTTTCTCGCCTGTGCCAATAGTATAACTTTGAAAAAATTGGCACTGTATAAGTCATCCCGTCGAGCCAACGACACAAAACAAAGGCGCTTGGGGGAGGAAACCCACCTTTTTGGTAGTAATAATGTGTTGGGAGTGGTCTTTGGGTGCAAGAGGGAAGAGTTTGGCTTAAAAGAGAGGTTGGGGTGAGAAGTTCCTTTTGGTTCTGGCTTTTGTACATAGACGGGGATGTTTTTATGTGAGCCTCTGTGGCCTTATTTTATGCGTGGATGCTCTGTGTTTCTTTTGATTATCTTTACATCTAGTGCAATTCCCGTCTAGTATGGTTGATATGCTTTGATACTTTGTTTGTGGCACGGCTTCTATTTTTATATATCTCGTATCTATCACCATCTTTTGGCACGTGGATTTTTCCCGTGCATGTGTTTGCCTTGGTTTTTTGTTTCTATGGTTTTAGATACTCGAGATGGAGCTTACTAGAAGATGTCACGTGGGCTACGAGTGCGCCTTTCTGCCGGGTTTTGGTCAAACAGCTAAGTCTTTCACTCTGTTTATCTCTCACACACTGAGGACAGCGTTTCGTTTAAGTGTGGGGTGGGAGACATAACCATTTTCTTGTTTTTGTTGTTAAATGTGCTATATATGTGGTATGCTTAGCCTATGACCGGGCTCGAGCCGATTTTGGGCAATTTTTTAAAAAAAAATTCAAGGGTTTTTAGCACTGTGTTGTGTGTGTTATTTTCACATTCGAGTGGTGACCACCTTAGTAGGGACCCCGAGCGTGTATACTGTGGTTTGATATTATCTTGAGAATGGAGATTATTAATTTCACGTAAGCTACACTTTGTGCACAATTTGATTATTACCACCTCTCATACCACTAGTCTCGAGACGAAATAGAAAGGTTCACCTAAGTAGGATATGGGATGACGGTCCTGGCGTCTCTTTGACCCTACCAGATCCAAATAAGCCTAACCCCGAACATTATACCTTCTTAGCCCCTCTCAGCCTTGATAGAATGGTCTGACCACCATTCATTTTGTAGCCGTTTTGTTACTTAGTCAGAAACCTACCCTAACCCTTATTTTTTTGTCACGTTTCCTTCATTTTATACCCTACGAGTGGACCTAGTCTTTTGTTAGACCACACTTGCTAAGGAAAGTGTGGGGTGGGGGAAATGGTGTTTTGAGTCGGGTTGGTGGTTTCTCGGCTTTGAGCTATAAGGAGAGGAGGAGCTCATTTGGGCCTAGTGTTTTGATTTGGCCCAAGAAGAAAAGAAAATTCTGTTCTTTCAATAAAATAAAAAATAAAAATCAAAAAATCAAAATCAAAGTTCAAAATAATTTGAGAAGTTCTCAATGAATAAAAGCTTAGAGTATATAGAAATAAAGGGTTGGAATCAAAGTGATGAGCTCAAAAGTTATCTTTATGACGTGAGAGTTGGGATAGTTAGATTGGTGGTAATGTATTCGATCTCGCCTTATGACACTTGAAACATAGTTGAGTTAGGCAATGAGTTCGGGTATGTTAGTATCCTATAGTTCTCTAAGTGCTTTAATTAATCAAAGAGGAGTTTGGATGGTTTGTATGGTAGAGATGAAGTGGTATACTTGTTGATTAGGTTCACTCGTACTTCTTTTTCTCCAGTTCCCAAAATATCCTTTTCGATTAACCGGAATTACCCTAGCCTAACGTTATAACCCTTCAAGTCCTACCCGATCGTGTCCAAACTTAGTGACCTTGATTAGTGGAGAGGCTAGTGGGTATGAAATGGTTGGTAGACTTTTGGTCAGGATTCAAGCCCCGACAATCATTTTGAGCACTTGGCTTTGGCTTGGCACCACACACACTCCATTTTCTTGATAATGTTATAACGGTGTGTATATGTTCGTGTTTCTTACTTTATGGTTACCTCGAGAGTGTGAGTAGTAGCACCTACATCACAAAGTTGAATCCCTTGGTTGGTTTTAAAACGCATAATTTACTGGAGGGCGAGCAAAGGCTAAGTGTGGGGTGGTTGATGGGAGTCAACTTTACGTGATTCCGGTGCATTTTCCACCCCCGTTTATCCCACTTTTAGCACATTCTCAGTGTTTTTAGACCGTTTTCGGGTAATATCATGAGTTTATAGCACGGGGAGTAAATCCGTCTCTTTGATGGTTTACTACCTCTTTTTAGTGATATTAACCCATTCCCGAGCACTTTTACCCTCCGGAATCGTTTGTGTGTGTTGTTCGTTCATGAGATTGTAGGGTCTAGGTGTCACGAGAACCCGGAAGGCAAATATTTATGATGAGAAGTATGATCAAGGTGCAAGAATGAGCCAAGGAAGAAGAAAAATGAAGAAAAGGAAGAAAAATAGTTGGTATCTTCACGCTACGTTCTGTTCATCAGCAATTTGACCTATGATGGAGGCATTTTATGGTCATGGACTCTTCATGAAAGTTGTAGATAATTGAAATAGCTTTCCAACACATTTTGAATCACTCAAATCGGAGTTCTACACGCGAAGATATCATGGTTTTACTATAGCCAAAAAACTGCCAAATCTCAAACGCGCGTTTGGAGGTTTCAAACGCGCGTTTCAACTGCTAATTTTTGAACAGCGAGTACATGAAGCGAAACGAGCGTTTGGGGACCTCTCAAACGCGCGTTTGGGGCCGTTTTCTGCATATTTTTGCCCCTATAAATACCCATTTCCATCGAATTTCATTGGATATTCTTCCCTCTCTTAGCTAAACTATACCCACTCTTTAGCACGAATTTTGTAATGGATTATTCCACTTTCTCTTAGCATAGATTAGCATAAACATAGTTTAATTATTCCATTTCCAAGCTCAAATTCTCATTCCAATTTCAAAGCATCCACCTTTTAATTAGTTCTTTATTTTGTATTTTTGGATCTCAAACTCGAATTTCTTCAAATTAATGGTAAATTTCTCTCCTCTTTTACTTAATATGACTTTCATTTACAGTTTTATGTATGTTTTGATTAGTATAATGAGTAGTTAATCCCTTTTCATAGTCGAATCATGTGAAATTTGGTGAAATCACCCTTTGGGTGATGAAATTGGGAGTGGGTAGTGCTTTTTATTGTTGTATCTTGTATATTTCACGTCTTAGAACTTGTTATAACGGATTTGGGCTAGATTAGCTACCTAGGCAAAGTTACACACATCAATCTAAAGAGTTGTTCAGATAGAGAGATGTGGGAAAAGGGGTTCTAAGATCACGGCGTAGACTCAGCTTAGTTGTTAAGCCCGAGCCCAAAGTGAGGTTACTCGTTTTAACATTTAAGCGGCTCTAGTACATAACATGTCCTGTTAGTGAATCTTCTTTAGGGAAGGGTAGTTAACATGGCATAAGGTGTTAAGAGAGAGTTGTTCAGACCTTAGCACCGGGATTAGGAGTTTGCACCCGTGAAATTGAATGCGAGAGTTCGTTTGTTATACTGCACACTCCCGGTTTTGTCTATCCTTGGGGTTGAAACTAGTTATTTTGATCATGGTTCGGCTATGTCCCTTAATCTATCTTTAAAACCTAGTAGTTTAATCTTCTTTCTTTCTTTTCTATCTTTAGACTCGTTAGAAAGAATCACTTTAGTGTCGTTGTAGGAAACATGCACTTTAAAAACATTGATCACTTAGACTAAGTAACACGTTCGCTTTGGTACTCACAAACACTTTTCCCTTGGGTTCGACCTCGTACTCCTGTAGCTATTCTAGAAATCGACCCGGTACACTGCCGGTTAGAGAGTTAGTTTGCCCACGGTTTCGAGTCATTATAAATTGTTTTTGAAGGGTGAATTGTAGCTCAATCACAAACAACCAGAGGGACTCAAAAACGTATAAACAGACTCTAAAATAGAAAACTTAACATGAATAAAAAATTATTTATATATAAAATTGACCGTTGGTTCCCGGCAACGGCGCCAAAAAACTTGATGACGTAGATCAAGTGATAATAAAATACTTGACCACCATAAATCAAAACTAGCAAGAGGACTAGGTCAATCGTAGTATAGCTATAGCGAATCAAGGTCGATCCCACAGGGAACCAATTGTGGGTCATTTATATACAAACAATTAATCATTCATGTCAAGGACACAAAGCGGTCTACGACCAACAAGAGACAAGAAAGATAAAGGACACGACACAAACAACATAATTAACCTCCCCAATTATTATGTTATCGTTTGGATCTAGAGATTCTATATAATTAAGCGAGACTCGACAACTATTAATCCGATTCATATTTCTTTTATATTGGCTACGAGAGTCATCCCCTAAACTAGATCTAGCTCCGGTTAGGCCATCTAGATCACTGTGCTACATTACGTGACTTCGATTTGTAGGCCTTCATCTCATATAACTCGCACGCTTACAAAACTAGGGATGCCGATATTAACCGTATTCCTCACCTAGGCAATATTCCTGTGGTTAGGCGTACTTCCTAAGTGATCGCATCAGTCTCTGTCCCATTAACACTAACTTTTTAGGTCTCCTGTTAATCTACGACGTACGTATAACTAGGTGCATGCAATTCCCGAATACAGAATAGATCTAGATCTCGCTGAAAGTCCCGGAAGATCAATTAATGAGCCGACCTAGGAGTCCTATATTGGTATTTCCTAATAATTCGCTAATTAAATCAGACGAGCAACGTAGCCGTAGCCATACCTACTAAGACAAGAAATTTTAGGTGGACAATCACACCATAAAGACATGGCTAGATTGACGCGGCGAAAACCTAAATCTTAGCGTTTCTATATACGTAACGGATAAAATAGAGATTCATAAAGCAATTATATAGATCTACTAGAAACACGATTTTCGATCATACCAAAGTCATCTATAGGTCACCGGATAACAGATCTGGGCGTGTGGATCCTTATAGACAAGGAATCCCTACTGCCTCATGTCGTATCCTTAGATCTATATCGTTCGGTGAAGAACGAACAACCTCAAACGATAAACAATAATTGGGGGGATCTAATTACAACAAACAAAGAAGAAATAAATACAAATAACTCACATTATTGCTGCTAGAAATTTGTATAAAAACTGCTCTGAGAAACTGAGAATTTGTGTTATGAGTCGATGTACAAATTGACTAATAAAAGGGAGTTTATATAGGCTGTAAAACCGACTTAGAATAGCCGTCAGCCGACCTAATTCGTAAATTCTAAACCCTAACGAGATAGATACGTGTCTCCAAAGTAAGGCCAATTTTGGCAGCCAGAGCAGGGCTCGCAGCCAGTGAGCCTGAGGTTTCTGTTGGGCCTCTGCCTACTTCGCCTGGTCCGTTTCTATGCATTTTTCTCCTCCGAAGTCCATTCCAATCGCTTCCAAATCAAGCCCACTATAAATAAACCATAAAACAAGGCTTGTAATATCAAATAATATAATAAAATGGCTAATTACATAATAACGAGTCGTAACTCGGTTCGGGTGTAATTTATGCACGAGACGACTAATTATTAACGACATAAAGCCCATTTAAACTAGAATCGGGGGTAATCAATAGGCAAATAAAGGTATAAAGTTGACCGTCATCAATGTTCACTGCACCCATGCCAAATGACTTCTTCGTTATCTTGCTGGCATGTTTGATTATGATATTCAACTTCATTGCCAATCTCCACATACATTACATGATGTCTATGACGCAGACTGGGTGGTGATAAGGATAATTTTGCCTCCACAAGCGCTTATGTCATTTATATGGGTAAAAATGCGATCTCTTGGAGTTCTAAGAAACAATCCACTATTGTTCGCTCCTCCACTGTAGCTGAGTATCGATATGTTTCGTCTGCCACTGCTGAAATCAATTGGCTCGCCTTTCTTCTGCATGATTTCAGCCTCACTCTTCCCACTCCACCAGTCATTTACTGTGACAATTTTGGCACCACACAGTTTTGCTCCAATCCAGTTTTCCATTCCTACTTGATACATGTCACGATTAATTACCGTTTTATTCACGATCAAGTTCAACGTGGCGATCTCCGTACAACTCATGTAAATGCTCAAGATCAACTCGATGATTGTCTCGCGAAATCATTACCATGGTCTGCCTTTCAACATCGGCGTACCAAGTTAGGCCTCCTCCTCGGCCAACTTGAGGGATGGTAATCACAGAAAATATTCTTCATTAATTGTAGTTACTTGTAATTATCTAGAGATCTGTGGAATCTTTCAATTTAACTATATATACTAATGTACACTCATTCTTTCATTCTTTCAAGGTGTGAATATAAATATATTCTCCACAATTATCTTCTAGTACTAAATCTGTATTTTATATTAAAAAAATAGAGTATTTGTGCTAGTGTTATTTCTCTTATAGTTCAATGTTAAAATTTCTAAATACAATTTTTAAAAGTGTTACAATATACACGGCAGACAACTGTAATCTGGTGTTGTACATTAGTGAGTGGGACTTATTTTTAAAAGTTTTGCAAAAAAAAAGGAAACCACCACCACCCCCTCCAAAAAAAAATTGTTGATACTATGCGCATGAAAAAAGGGGGGGGAAATGCAATACAATTTCTCTAATACACTATTTTTAAACACTTATATCTTAATTTATAACTCAAACATTCTTTCCCTAAATTTTCTATTTTTACTATCAAAATTCATCATTATTCGCAATTCAATATTGTTCAAAATTCAATGTTGAAAATTATTGACTGGATTTCGACAGTAAATCACATGAAAAATGATGCAACGACATCAAACGAATTTTCAAGACGAAGAGGGTGGAAAAAAATTGTGATTTTTTTTATCACTTTTGGATATCGAAATCAAAGATATAAATGTTTAAATTGAAGGATGAAAGAAAAAATGTTATTGGTCCGAGAATATTGAGAGGAAAAAAGAAAAGAAAAAAACCGCCTTATATTTTTAGTAGTTGTCTTTTAGCGTATAACTTTTGGAGAATATATCATACTCCCCTTAAAACTAATTTCAGTATGTGTCCTATTTCTTAATTAACTATAAATTCTAAATCTAAAAAAATAAAAAATAAAAAATAAAAAATTATACTATAAAGTAACATTATGGAAAACGTAGAACTCCCCTTTGAACTACAATCTCTCTAAAAAAAACTTAAACCGATTGAGAGGCAGATAATTAACATATTATACATTTTAATACACCCTCTCAAGTGTGGTAATATCTTCCAATACTTGCATAATTTTTTTTAAACACTTCAACACGCCTCAAGTGTGGCAATCTCTCCCAAGACTTGCACAATATAAATAGGGAATATAATGTTAACATCAGGGTTCGATCTCATAACCTCTGGCTCTGGTATCATATTAAATTATCATCTCTCTCAAAAACTTAAGCTTTTGGGATATATGGTAATTCAACACACCCCACTTAGAAATCTTGGCTCCGTCCATGTCGAGAATAATATTTTGTTAGGTTAAATATTATTATTATTTGTAATTTACTATTTATGTCTTGTTGGCCAAGTCGGATTGAGCCTACATATTTGTATCTACACTATTCGGTTAATTCAATGAAATATGTTTGTTCTAAATCGTAATTAGCGTAATGCTATGAGAGAGGAAATTGATGCGTTGTTGCGCAACCATACCTGAGATCTTGTACCTCTGATAACGCTCTAAATGGTACCAATAATTCTACCTTTATTCACCCCGAATTATGCTCAAGAGAGGATAGATAGGCTCATTATTATGTGGAATAAGTGTCAAATGCTATGTGAGTGTTTCCAGGATCGTAATTTTGCATCTATGCTATTTTCCCAAGGTTTTGGTACTGTTTTGTCTCGTTTTGCATGTTTTATAGGATGTAACGATCTGGAGCATTGGAGGGTGGATCTGAACCAAAAGAAATACATTGGGCCAAGTGATTGAAGTCCAGGAAGAATCCTGCTGAAGAAAAAGAAGAAAAGAAGGCCCGGTAACCCGAAGGCTAGGCCCGGTAAGCCGGCGTCTTGTTGGACACGAAATTGATTCTGCCGCATTATCTAAGTCGGTTAGGGTTTTAGAGAGTCGTAAGTCGGCCATTGTATCTATATAAGGCCGCATTAGCTGATTATTGTATAAGAACTCAATTATATTCAATTACATTATACAAATTTGATGAAATAAAGTTTTCTTGAGCTTTAGAGAGTTGTTTTTGGTTTCCTCCCTTCTTCCATCATCTCTAGCTTGAGTAGATCGAGCTAGATCACCATTGTTGAAGGCATGAAGCTTTGAACATTCCTTTATTGTCTTCAATATGGTAGATCTGTTCGTATTTATGTGTTTTAGTTAATCTGCATTTTTAAAGACCCCATAATTTACTTATTTTAATCGTATTGAGCAATGTAGATCCAGAAATTAGAAAAAGATTACCTCGGTAACCCGGCGGTCTATACCGGTTTACCGAGGCAATATTTAGAAAACCTAAACTAGGATTCACTACAGCTACGTTGATTAGTAGGAATAACTAAAACGAGTAATAGTTCTGGGCAATCTAGTATTCGTAAATCGTAAATTAACAAGTGAAGTGTTAATTAGGACATAGTCTTGAATAGACCCTAGGAATGTGTTGGTCAATGTCGACAGCTGTCTAGGCGGGTTAGCGGCATGAGTTAGCGCTTAATTTCGGCAATTCTAGTTCTTTATGCGTATGGGCTATTACGGACCAATTAAGGAGGGTAGCTTTCATATAGATTGTCTACTACCATTGTCAGAGTCGAAAGGGTTAGGAATTGCACTCGTAGCTGATAAAGATAATTAAAACAAAAGCTCGTGATTAATTTAAGGAAATTATGTGGGGAAGTAAACATAACGATTAACTAATCCAAGTTAGTGGATTGGTGAGGAGAGGGAGATGGAGAGGTATACCATGTTTATTTTCTTTTATGTTATTGTTGGTCAATGACCGCCTCTATGTTGCTTCTTAATTAGGATAAAATCGTTTATACTTATAGTTGCATCGTCTCTGTGGGATCGACATTGACTCGCATTTACTATACTATGATGTACCTAGTATTCTTGCTAGTAATATCGACATTAGTGACTTACACGCGATCAACCTCCACATCCTCGTATGAATATTGTTGGAAATAAATGGGTTTATCGCACCAAACATCATGCAGATGGACGTTTTGAGCGGGCCAAGGGTTTTCATCAGGCCGAAAGGGTTGATTTCATTGACAAATGTAGTCTGGTTGTTAAACCGGTCACTATTCATCTTCTTTTGTCTCTTGCCGTTTCGCAAGGTTGGTCTCTTCATCAGGTGGATATTCATAATGCTTTCCTACATGGGCATTTATTTAAGCCCGTTTATATGCAGCAGCCATAAGGATTTGTTCACCCTGATTATCCAGACTATGTTTGTCGTCTTCGCCGTAGCCTTTATGGCCTTCGTTAGGCTCCCCGTGCTTGGTTCTCTCGCTTCACTGATGTTTTGACTCGGTTTGGATTTTTCGGCTCCAAAGCTGACGCCTCTTTTTAAATATATTCTCCAGATGGTGCTCGCATTTATATTTTGATTAATGTGGATGATATGTTATTACTGGCTCGTCGTCTTCTCTTGTTGAGCAGGTTATCTCTTCTCTTGGTCGGCACTTTCTGGTTATGGACCTTGGTTCTCTGTCCTATTTTCTTGGAATTGAGGTGCTCCTACCTCCAATAGGCTATTTCTCACTCAACGCAAGTATATCTTTCAGCTTCTGCAGCGTGCCTCTCAGGACAAGGCCAAGCCTTGTCAGACAACTTTTTCGGCTTCCACCCGTCTTACCCTTGATGAAGGCCCTCCCTACGCCGATCCCTCACTTTACCACACTATTGTTGGCGGTCTACAGTATCTCAGTTTCACTCGGCCTGATACTGCGTTCGCGGTCCACAAGGTTAGTAAGTATATACATTTGCCTACCGAAGCTCATTGGATGCAGTTAAGCGTATTCTACGATATCTTAAGCACACTGTCTCCGATGGTCTCTTCTTCTCCTGCCAGTCACCTATCTCGCTCCGGGCTTATTCTGATTCTGATTAGGCTGCTGACAGTGATAATCGTCGTTCTCTTGGGGTATATTGTGTTTTTCTTGGTGATAATCTCATTTGTTGGCATAGTAAGCAACACTTGACCGTTTCAATGAGTAGCACTGAAGCCGAGTATAAGACTCTTTCTAACACCGCCGCAGAACTTCAGTGGCTTTGCAGTCTTCTTTGTGAAATGCAGGTTCCTTTATCTTCTCCCCCTACTCTTTGGTGTTATAATATTGGCGCCACCTACCTTGCTCACAATCCGGTGCTTCATGCCCGCACGAAGCACATCGAGATCGACTTCCACCATGTTCATGAATTAGTTGCAGCTCGCAAGCTCGGCATCTCTTTTATCTCCTCAAAGGACCAGTTAGCCGATGTCCTCACCAAACCTTTGGCGCAACCTCATTTTTCCAGCTTAAAGTCCAATCTCTGTGTTCAACCACTTCCCACGGGATTGCGGAGGCGTGGCGAGAATAATATTGAGTCTAGTTAAATATTATTATTATTTGTAATTTACTATTTATGTCTTGTTGGCCAAGTCGTCTTGAGCCTATATATTTGTATCTACACTATTCCGTTAATTCAATGAAACATGTTTGTTCTAAATCGTAACAGTCATTGCCTAAGGTTTTTTCGTCCTACTCATATTCTAAAAATTCCAACAAAGGTTGTTGAGTGTTCATTGATGACAGGTAGGTAGCGGATGACTCCTACCTGTAAAGAATCGTTAAATAGTGCGGAAATATAACATAGAGAAGCAAAGTAAAATTTGTTTCATTTTCATCCAAAGATGAAGAACAAACAAATTTACACTTCATCTTCCTCCTCTGAATATCCGCCTCATTCTTCTTCTCATGAAATCTTCCCCAAACGCCGTCCTCGATCTGCACGACGCCCACCACCATCTTTACATTCAACCTTAAATAGAATGTATAACTCTTCATCTATTGCAATCCCTGCTTCTGCCAACTCTGACGAATCCTCGAAATCATCAAAAGAAAATCATTATGAATTGGTCCCAAGAAAAATTGCTTCTTTTGGGACGAGTTCATCTTATGTTTATTCGGCATCGTCTAAAGAGATTTCTTTTGAAAGTGTTTCTTTTACTAGTAATTTAAGTATTCCCAAAAAGCCAACTTTTTTTAAATCTTTGATAAAATCCTTTCCTGAAAATGTCTCTTTTACTATTAAAGTGAATGCTCCCAACGAAAATTCCCTTTTGAAAATAACGGAAAAAGTTACTTTTTCGGCTGAAATTGTTTCCGCTACTTTTGAATCTTCAATAGACGAGGAAGAAAAATTTAACAATTGGAGGAGGTGTTCTATGCCTCGTAGTAAAATTATACGTAGACCATCTAATACTCCAATAGCCCGAAAAAACAAGTACTCGAGAAGAAATTTTGTTAAAAATCGGGTGTTTAATGCTGAAAATCAGATCAGGTCAATCAAGAAACGAGCCCGACACACTATTGAAGGTTCTGATTCCATGGCTTCTGGTGAGGCGCCTCTTTCAGAATCGAGAAGAAAGGGCCGTAGCAGTTTTAAGTGTGAGCATTGTAAGAAAAAATTCAAATCAAAGTATGCCCGTTTGGGGCACATGAAATCTTGTGCTCACCGCCGTCCAAGAGGTGTTCATTTTCCTCTTCTTGAAAAAAAAGAAGTTGTTGAAGATGAAATGCTGATGAATGAGGGTGCTGAAAATTTGAACCAAGCAATGGCACTGGAAAATCAACTAATTATTATTTCTGATGATGATGAAGATGAAGATCTGGGCAATCTTGATGACAAGTCGTACCGCATCCCAGATCTAAATCTTCCTTCAATTTCTGATGATTGAAGGAAGAATGGTTTTTTTTTCTCTCTTTTCTTTCCTTTTTTTTCAAGGGGTGATTGCATGCTATGAGATAAGTTATGTTAAAACAGTTTACATCATATTTTTCTGTTGTAATTTTTTTTCTCAAAAATACGAAAGCTTTTATTAAATGCTGGACAAACGTCGGTAAACGCAGATACAAAGCCGGTGAAAGCCAGAACAAATTGGACTAACAAACTACAGAATAAACTACAATCGACAACTACATAATTGTCAAAGCCGAGGACCCGTAGGAAAGATTTGACAAAAGGAAAGCCCCATGAGGTCCAACAACACCAAACCGAAAACAACCCAGCAAAATACAACACAAATTAAAGGAAAAACTAATTAACATTATTAAATTTGACTGTAAGCCCAAAGAACACCGACGATCAACTCCACCACACGCCACCACCGTACGGAGTGAAGGAGCCTGAAAGAAAGACATCCCCTCCCAAATAAGTGGTCAGCAAAGTCAAACGTAGCGTCGGTGAGGAAGCAGAGGCGTCATCCTCCAAGCACCGGCCAAAGGACGTGGGAGATAGCGGAGGCATAAGACACCACCGAGCTTGAACGCCGCCAGAGAAGAGCTACTCGAAGCTGTAGTAAAGCCATTGCCGAAAGCCTTTCAATCAGCAACCAGCATCAACCCCTCTGTACATATTTCCTATGTTTTAATCTTCTTCCACAGCTTCAAGATCTTGCGACTGGCGTTCACCTTCCCCTCCGGATCCGGCTCATTCCCGCCTTGACTGTGGTGGTGGGATGTAGATCGAGAGCTATTGTTTTGTTTCCTATCTAGAGATCCATGGATCCTCAGCTTTATGTCCAATCGGTGATCGAGTTGCTCCGGTCGCTGGTTGACGGGCTTCCGGAAATGGCTTTACTACAACTTCGAGTAGCTCTTCTCTAGCGGCGTTCAAGCTCGGTGGTGTTTTATGCCTCCGCTATCTCCCGCGGTCTTTGGTCGGTGCTTGGAGGATGACGCCTCTGCTTGCTCGCCGGCGCTACGTCGGACTTTGCTAACCACTTATTCTGGAGAGGATGTCTTTCTTTCCAGCGAAACGCCGCCGGGGTTGGAAACAGAGCACAAAGGGTTGCTGAGGACACTGAGTTTTTTTTTTATCCGTATAGGGAGAGGGGAAATAGGGCAAAATTAGGAAAATGGTCCTCTAAGTTGGCCTATTATGGATTTTAGTCCTGCTCCGATAAGGAAAAATGGTCCTTTAAGTTGTCTTTTTTCTTAAAAAATGGTCCTACTCGCGGGATAACGCTGACTGGGCACTGGAATATTTTAAAATTGGAGGATGACGCCTCTGCTTGCTCGCCGGCGCTACGTCGGACTTTGCTAACCACTTATTCTGGAGAGGATGTCTTTCTTTCCAGCGAAACGCCGCCGGGGTTGGAAACAGAGCACAAAGGGTTGCTGAGGACACTGAGTTTTTTTTTATCCGTATAGGGAGAGGGGAAATAGGGCAAAATTAGGAAAATGGTCCTCTAAGTTGGCCTATTATGGATTTTAGTCCTGCTCCGATAAGGAAAAATGGTCCTTTAAGTTGTCTTTTTTCTTAAAAAATGGTCCTACTCGCGGGATAACGCTGACTGGGCACTGGAATATTTTAAAATTGCTGACGTGGCTGCCACTAGGCTGCCACGTTGGATCCTATATGGCAGTAGTGTTCCATTTCTACTCCATTTAGTGAAAATAAAAGGTTGTTGCTAACATGATTCGAACTTGTGATCTAATGGTAAAATTCCAAGCACTTATCCATCCAAGATAAAGGTTCAACAAATGTATTATGACACAATCTATTACTTATGCACAATAAAACTGTTTTGTGTGAGGGAGGAGCTGGAGGTGTTGGAGATTGCGTTTTGTTTTTGAGATTGCATTTGGGCATGTCTAATTGCACCTATTCGACAATAAAATTACTATTCATATATTTGGAAATTGAAAATCTCATTCGATTCAAAATAAATGAACACATTCTTTTAGGAAAAAAATTAAAACTTCACCCACCGGATTGAACTACAAACTAGAAATTGACAATTTATAATTTGCACAAAAGCTTAGGCCTTAGGGGGTGGGAAAACAATCTACAAGATTTAATCATAGCTACAATACATCAACTTCAATCCTCGACCTGAATGCAGAAATAAACAAAATAAATTAGAAAGAACGGATCGGAACAAAGTAACTAAGAATAAGAAATCCCTATCCAAAAACAAAACCCGGCTAGACAGAAAGATTAAATAGAAACATGAGAAACTAATTAAACACCGAAAAAATATAGTGGAATTGTTTTTCCAAACCAAACCTACTCAACATTAAAATTATCAAAACTCCGTTCGGAATGGAAAAAAAATGAAAAATAAAAAGAAAAAAAGGAAACTTACACCCCTAATTTGTCCTAGCTAGCTTAATTGCCGGTGGTGGAAATGGGAGTGGATGAAGTACTAGAAACGGTGGAATATATGTATCAGCTGCATTGAAAAGAAATATATTAGTGAAAAATAAGCAATTCCAAGCAGTGAATAAGTAGCAGATTGTGTCATAATATACATATTGAAGCTTTAGCTTGGATGGCTAAGTGCTTAGAATTTTACCAATAAGTCATAGGTTCAAATCTTGTTATCAAGAACTCTTTATTTTCACTAAATGGAGTAGAAATGGGACCCCACAGCCACGTAGGATCCAACGTGACAGCCTAATGGCAGCCACGTCAGCAATTTTAAAATATTCTTGTGCCCAGTCAGCGTTATCCGACGAGTAGGACCATTTTTTAAGAAAAAAGACAATTTAGAGGACCATTTTCCTCACCGGAGCAAGAGCATGACTAAAATTCATAATAGGCCAACTTAGAGCACCATTTTCCTAATTTTGCCGGGAAATAGACTCAATTTTCTGTTGTAATTACAGGATATAATCATGGTTGAACAAAATCATATGCTTTGAAAAAAAATCATATGCTTAGAAAAAAGGGTTTTTTGCGTGAAATTTTAAAATACAACTGTTGTAAGAAGGTTTTATCAAGTGTCATACATTACAACCACTCATTTCTAACCTCTCACACGCGATAAAAATGTATTATGTGAAAAAGAGTAAAAATGATAGGCTCTAATGTATGACACTTTGTATAACATTCCTACAACCGTTGCAACATAAAATCTCTCGTTTTTTTCTCTTAAAAAATTAAAAAGTAAATTAATAATAATAATAAGTGTTTTTTTTTTTAAGTGCAGGACCCATGGTTGTTGTTTCTGTTAATCTTTGGATATCAGTATATCACCATAGTTTAATATGTGATCCTATTCAAACATTTGAAGTAAACCAGGTTCTTGGTTTGATATATATAGAGAGGGAGAGAGAGATAGAGAGAGGGGAGAAATTTTATGGTTCAACAGTTTAGAATAGTTGTAGCAAATGACATACATTAGAACATCTCATATTTACTCATTTTCACATAGCACACTTTTATCGTGTGTGAGAGATTAGAAATAAATGATTGTAATACATGACACTTGATACAAACTTCATACAACGGTTGTATTATAAAATTTTCCTTTGACTAGTCCCATCTAGAGGTACGCGTCCCTGTCAATTTTAGGGCCCTAAGCCAAAAAATAAAAAAATAAAAAAATAAAATTGGGCCCTTCTCTAATTTTTTTTCTACCAGCAACAAAAAATTCAAATCAAAACAACTAAATATATTGTAAAATTTCAAAACTCAATCAATTACTTATTCATGGTCATGTTAGTTGCTAAATATAACATATATATATATATATATATATATATATATATATATATATTATTGCCCGCATCTGCCATGACTTTTCTGATTCATCACATTGGGATGCAGATTCAGTTAAAGCTTAGAAATTTAAATATGCATACTATTTGATCAACTATTTCTCGGGCCTTTAAATTTAGAGATTTGAAGGAGGCTCTAGGCCATGCTCTGGTCGCGCCTCCCCCCCTCCCCACCCCAAGGACGCCCATGCGCGCCCCTATCTTTCATTTTCTTGCTAAATTAGTCCATTTAACGTCCAGCCAGCCAAAATGAAACAAAAATGTCACGCGTGTACCACAACCTCCATTACTTTACGTAATAAATATATTAACTTAATGAAACGATACCAAATTGTCGTCGTCTCTTTTTGGGGGGAAATATGGTTATAATGATGAAAGTGGGGGAAGTGGATCAATCGATTCAGCAAATTAGGAAAATCACTACACTACGTTGGATTTTTGGGTGATTTAGGGCAAGAAATATGATATGGAACAAATATCCCGAAAAATGCGTAAGAAGAAAAAGAGAAAATAGAAATAAATGATGGGGATTATTATTTAATTATTTATAAGAATAATTAATGGGGATTATTTGATAAGATTTTGATTTATTTACATTTCTTAGTTACGAAAATTATGGAGCAAGTATTTTATTTCTTAGGGAACATTAATGGGGATTATTTGATAAGATTTTGATTTATTTACATTTCTTAGTTACGAAAATTATGGAGCAAGTATTTTATTTCTTAGGAAACAAGTAAGTTTATTTCTTTTATTATTGATTTTCTAGTGATTTCCTAGTTCTAAACTCTTCTTTTCTACACTATATGAAGGGACTAGATCTCATATGACCCCAGCGCGCCTATACTCTCTTGAGTGTGTGCCTAAGCTTGTTGAATACAACAACATTGGTACGTCTTCAGTAATTTGGCGATATCTTTGTGTGTAGTGCCCGGATTTGAGTGATGCAAGATGCGATAGAAAGCTCATTCAATTACCTACAACTTTCATGAGGACAATATGTCTAGAAAACGTCAAAATAAATTGAAAAGCACATTTGATCTTCATGGCAAAAGAAACCAACGCTACACCAACTTCTTATTCTACTATTCTTTCCAGGGATTTTAACACTTTTGGTCCCTCATGTTTTAGCTTTGTTTCAAAAATAATTTTGGTCCCTCATGTTTTAGCTTGTTTCAAAAATAATACTTATGTTTTTGAATGACACTTTTGGTCCCCTAAGTTTGTATTTTGTTTCAGTGTTAGGACAATTATCCAATAAACGGTCTAAGTTAACGTCAACTAAACGTTAAATCCGATAGGGGAATGTTGATTTTAGATGAGTAATGAAATCACATGTGATTGCCAGGTCGGATTCTACGTTTCGTCGACGTTAAATTTATAAACCGAAACACCCCAAGTATAAGGCTTGTAGTAAAGGGTGTTAACGGGTCGTCCTAAGGGAATCGAATGTTGTCGGAAACAAAATACAGTTAACGTACCGGTGAATTGTCACAATAAATCTAATTAAACGAATAAAACAAAAGAGATCGAATTAAACCTAAATAAACTACTGAATCTAAAATCCAAATTGCTATGAAAAATTGCTTGACTTTCTTCTTAATGTAACGAGACAAGAGGGCAACAAGGATTCTACCAAACAACCACCACCCAACCAGCCAGTGAGATGAATCAAATTTCTTGGTGTGATCTAACTTAAATCCAATCAAATTTCTTTAATCAAATTTATTTGGTTTATGTTCCCTTTCTCAAGTGAAACAAAATTAACAATAAAAGAACATGATCATGAGTTCGTTTCCGAATCTCCTACCCAATTAACAATAAACTAATCTCTCGGAATATCATTAACTGTATCGAATGAAGGGTTCTATGTAAATTTAATTCTCATCAAATTCAAAACAACAATCGTTTCATCGATTTTTCAATCTAACAAAACAAACATTCAAACAATTCAAAACATTCGATAAAGAAAAATAAATTCAAACTCACTAATAATGTTTACTGAAAAATCTCCTGGTTGTGGTGATGTTGTAATGGCTTCATCCCGTTGTCCTACTGCGAATTGCTTAGCCTTTAATCATCTTCGATCTCCAAAAGAAAATTGAAAGAAAGAAACCCATGTTTTTGTGTGATGTGGTGCGGCTGCTAGGGTAATGATGTGTTGTATTTTTCTGTGTAATGATGTGATGTCCCGTTTACGCTCGAATCTTTGCTTTTATATATAGGGTTGTAACCGACTTAGGGCGGATTTAGAAGATAAATACGTGAAAATCCGACGACCGACCGAATGACGTCACTCGGTCGACGAATGCAATGGCTCGGTCGATCGAGCCCTTTTTCTGCGCGCTTTAAATGTTTTTTTTCGTCGACTTGTTCCCATTTGCGCATTCGCGCGCCGATCTCATTCCTTTTGATTTATCTCTCAATTAATACTCCGATTTTCTTCCTTTTTTTGAAATCACTTGATTGAATGAGATTAATCTTCTCCATTAATAATATCCCCCTGCATATCTTTTAATTTTCTGCAAAATTGTTGTTACACCGAGACATCGAATAATAATAATAATAATAAAATGTGTAACAAAAAATAACATTTAAACCCAATATTTCCTCATAATTAAGTTATAACCCCTCAATAACCATTATAGGAATTTAACGGTTAAAAGACGCTTTTCTCATTTATTTCCCTTAAAAATAAGGTAAATTGTTTAGGGATTAAGCCCGAAAATATAGTAAAATATACCCTAAACTGTTAGGAAATCTACGCGGGAACGCATCGGAATTCAAAAATTTATTTCCTATCGACCCAAGATCGACTTCGTTTAAGCAATAAACAAACGAGTTAGTAGACGGTGGTTACCTTAGTTGATCTATAAGATCGACGCTTTGACCGTCTAAGGAGAGTAGTTCTACATAGAGCCGCCCAAGTGTTCGGCCTCTACCGCTAGTCCACACGAACAGCCCGCCGGAATCCCATCATGGATTGCTATTGGAAAACTCCGGTTGCTAGACCGGCCCTTTTTCCCTCTCTCCAACTCTCTATAGGATGCTCTCTATTTTACACAAGAACTATTAGTTCTTGGAATTGTGATGTACAAAAGAGCTTGACACCCACCTCTTATTTATAGTGTAGGTGGCGCCATCTTTTAGAGTGGAGGAGAAGAAAACCTTTTCCCAATAAAATAAGGAAAATATATTTGATTGATTTATCTCATTTATTATAATATCTCATATCAAATAAATCTAGGATATTGTCAATATCTTATATTGAATATTCCCAAGATATTGTCAAGATCTTATATTGACAATATTTATTTTATTACCATAAATCAATTTACATGTGTATATATCACATATATATTACACAAATAAATCTATTAATATATATATCATATACACGCATACTACATGCGCATGTGCATGCAAATCACTAATTTGATTTACACTAGTGCACACGCATACATAGATATTTACATATATATCAATATCTTATATTTATATATTTGGTAATACTATTAATTAAATTGCACAATCCAAGTGTATCTTATACACTTCAATGTGGCGCCCCAATAGTCAAAAGATTGACTTCCGGAATATTCTTTAATTAATATAATATTATTAATATCTTGTATTTAATTTATTCATAATAAATAAATACCACAATATTAATTTACCACTTTGCAAAGATTCACGAGAGTAAGACATTCCTTATAAGAAGGCCATTTCGGATATTCGATCCCAATCATAGGATACGCGATTCCCGGACGACCAATCATGTATACTCCGCATGCTTCAGTATCATACCCAATCACTACCGCATGATCGCCCCGTGGCTAGGGGAAACCTCAATAGTGTCAAAGCATGACAATCCACACCGTGATGCCATGAAGACTCCGGTCCAAAGGATAATTACACAACCGCCACATAGTGTGACACTTATCTGTGTAAGTGGGTCGATCTAACGTCGCATTCTCTAATACACGCCCACGTCATACCCAAGTGTCTATACACTTCGATAGACGAGATCTATCCCCGCCTAAGCGAGACGAAGACATCTAATACGTGCTAGTCTGTTTATACTATCAATGTCCCGTTTAATAGTACATCGACTAGAGACATTTAAATATCAAACTTATTAAAGTGATTAGAGATCTCATCAACCATAATCGCTTTATCATGGTTTCTATCATCAGCTTTAATACTAAGGGCGTTATCATATAACAATTCATAATTGGTTCTTTAAAAGAACATATATATGACAACAGAAAAAGCCATTTAATATATATGTATAAACATAAAGAAATAGTAGAAATGATCCGACCGGTCGGATCCGGTCCAACCCGATTGGGTTTAGGACACTATTTCAACAATCTCCCACTTGGCCTAAAACCAATCACTCACGCACACACAAGACCAAGTTGAAACACAAGAATCTCATGCAATACTACTTAACTAGCCCTAGCCATAAACGGATCGCTATCCATGGGGGACTCGAGACTATCTTCATTTCATGCTCCAAATGACCAAGTCAAAGGAACCGCCTCAACACACACACGAATCTCTGACGAGACCACGGTCCTTGCTTGAAGCAATGAATCCACTTACTATATCAACTATATAGAAAAGGTGGAAGAACCGTATAAGGTTCATGAATGAACCTTCAGATCCATGTCTTTGCTCCCACTAGCCTCTAAGACACTACTGTGTTTTGGCTAAGTTGTAGAATTTACAGCGACCCATAGGCTAGAACATTTCCAGCTCACTGTATCACTTAATCAAAGTGACTGCAAACCCAGACTGTAGCTCCCACTCACCTTCGTAAGACTCAGGATATACGTCTGTATAACTATATTTATCTAAATCCATGTTTCGATAAGCTATGAACTCTTCCTTAACTTGTTTAAGGATATTCTCGACATTCACCAGATTTACTTTCATACTTGCTCATGACTATTCATGAACTATGAACATCCGGCATTCCTTTTATGATGGTTCCTATCGCAGGAGCGAAGGAAACCTTCCATAAGCATCATCTTTCACCTCATCTTTAGGACTAACATCCTAACATAGATAGATCTTGAGAACACCGGCTAGCAGCATCTCCTTTCGTGATCTATGCTAAACTCCTTTTAGCATCACATCTATATAGGTAAACTATAATCTAACAGCAGTTAGATCTATCGCTATAGATTCTTATTTCTAAAAATAAGAACTGCCAATCCAAGTGCTTTCGTAAAGACCTTGAACTACCAAACATTAATTGACTGTGACATGGGGTGACAATTCTCGAGAGAGATATCCAATATCTTACTCAAAAATCGTAACACACTCCCACTATCCTTCTTGCACATTGGGCATATCCTTCTTTTGACTAAATCAAACTCCTTTGATTATCTAACAAAGAAATCGTCTAGAGAAACTTGTTTGAGTCCATAAATGGATCTCGTGGGCTCACATATCATGTTATCATCTATGAACATCGAGCTGTTTGCCCAACGTCTTCAACACTATCATATAGTCATGATACGGAGTTATAACAAGTATAGTCTGAATAGAAGTGGGCTCAGCCTTACAGGGACATACCCTCTAGGTAAGACAGACTAGGTTCATAACCTGGTTGTCACTGATGGAATCTAATTCAGATATTATGGCTCCTGGCCATATCTCTCAATGTTGCCTTTCAAACATTCTTTCATAAGTCGTGAGATATTCATTCATCAAGATGAACATACCAGCAGCGTTTTCAGGCTTTAAGGTTATCCACAGACTTATAGAACTTTTGTGTGCACTGAGCAGTGTTCTACACCTCATCGTTATGTGGCGTCCGCTCACGTTCCTCTGGTTGAATATATCTTTGTGGTTCTCAAACTCTTTTGAGATCTGATTCACTCCCACTGCCTCTCTTGGAAGAAACACTTCCTCTAGAAGACAGCGTGTTTGGAGACAAACACCTTTTGCTCCGCGGACGAGTAAATAATATCTAGCGTACTTGCCAAGATATTCCACAAAGTTGCATATGTCGTACTAGGCTCCAAGCCCTTTCTGACTTTGACTATGAAAACTTCAAATCATCGGTTAAGATAGATTCGACATTATCCTCTTCCATATCTAATATGGAATTTATTCAACATTTATTCTTTGGAACTCGGTTAAGTATAAGGGCACTATCCCGAAACTGGTAAGGGGTACTTCGCATGGCCTGCGTCATACATTTATCATATAAAGTGTTGTTTCCACTTTGGGAACACAATCTAATTGCGTATCCCAAAGATGGTATCCTTTAAGGGAGAATCTTATTCCCTTTCAGACGACTTCTGAAACACCCTTCAGGTATTAATTACTTCAATCCATTTGAAAATCAATTCCTAAGTAGCTCATCAATCTCATATTCGAACTAGCTCGAACTTTTCGGGCTTTCCGAATTGTCGCACTTCAATAAGTACATTCAACTATTTCTAAAATAGTCATAGAGATTAATAAACAATTATTTATGGCATTAATTGTCATAAGCCAACAAACATCAATATGTTTAGGCTTTAGACAATTTTTCTAGATTTTATAACCTTTTCTTAAAAGGGTATTTTAGTCCTCTTTGGATAAGATACGTATAACCCACATGATTCATAATCATGTGGTTTAACATCATCAGAATGACGTTTAATTACACGCTTCCCTTCCATAGAGACTGTGTCTAGAACAACCACAAATATTAAGGATAACAGCCATACAAATATTTAGTTGAGATCATCACATATATCAACTATATAGTGATAACAATCTAGTATGTTAGATTCAGTGACCTTCCAACTTTATCGGAATAACATTTATTCTTTACAATTGAACATGTCTACTAAATCCTAACAGATAACTGAAAGTATGTTCTTCATAAGAATCGGAACACAATAACATTTATTTAGTTCCCTTATCAGTTTACTAGATCCAGAATGTGGTAAGTGTTACAACGTTTGCTTCACCTTCCATATATGTATTAACCTTTCTAATTTAATCACACTCGTAAGATATCATATATCTAAGAGTTGACTTGAACTTAGATAGGTTTATCTCAACTCACTTGCCTAGAATAGAAACGTCAATAAGTTCTCTATTTAAGCATATGCCCTAACTTTCCTTTTTAATCCTTTAAGCACTTGAAAAATGTTTCTTATTGTAGTCTTCATAAGACTTAAGAAAGATCACAAGAGCTATGTCTTTGATTTCCTTTCATAAAGAAAATCTAAAGTTTATTAAATAGTTTATTTATCCTTTTGAATCGTATTCAAAACATTGACTATTTAATTAACCTTTAAGCAATGATAGAATTAAGTCGATACTTAAATCTTACAATTTTGAAAACAACCTTTCCAAAATTAGATGTGGTCATTCTTATCCAAATGTTTGAATTAATTGTCATCGTGTATGATGAATGATCATCTTGGATCGTATCCAATATATGACTAATTCCTTGAAACTTATTTCAAATGATTTAATCATATCATGAGCTTCCGCTTTCATTAATAATTAAAGTCTCGGAGCACTGCATCAATTATGTAATCTCCTTGTCTCTAACTACTATAACGGGATGGCTCATGTCATTGCTTATTTTAAAAGGATTAAAATTACTTAACCATATTTGAGAACGTTTCTCAAAATTAATGATCATAATTTGGTTTTACTAATCGAGAATAAAATATAAATATAAAGTTTGCTAAAACTACAACATAAAAATGAAAATAAAAGAGTGTTGTTGTTTATACACGCAAAATCAAAAATGGTCTTTTGATTTATGATTTTGCTCCCACTAGTCAACTACTCCCAATTGACTTTCAAGAATCTTTCAAAATTCTTTAGTGGCCAAGATCCCATCTGGTTACCCCGATTCCCGACGAGGGCCGATCAACCGGAATAATTCGAAAGGTATGTAACACTTACCAATCACATCTCTATGTGACTCTTGGCGGTTGACTAGTCAACTCTTTGACAATTCACATCTTTATGTGGTAGTCAACCCTTGCCTCTAGAGAATAAGGCGGTCCTGACGAGGGCCAATCACCGCAATACTCTAGTCAAGTCATAACCCAATATTCGCGAGATCTCATACGATCATATCTCAATAACGACGATATACCCGTGGTAGGTCAACTCCCGACGAGGGCGATCAGATTGGATCCGAACAAAGGCTCTTCACCGTCGCTATAATATTGGGAGACATTTTTCGACTTGATTTTTGTTATGGAAGTATTTACGTAAATTAATTCACTTAATTAATTTTAATTACGGTCTCATCAAATATATCTATCTCTATAGACATACATCCTACACATTTATCTAGATCGTGCCTAGTCATGCATCTATCGTATCATATAAAATAAATACAAGCACAAATTAAATAAATGCGTAAAGTAACCGGTATGATCATGGACTTTTCCTAGGTGCGGTTTCAATACAAATCGATTTAAACCGCTGGTCACAATCTAAGGTAGAAATGCAACCGCCAATAGGATCTTTAATGCGCCATTCTCCAATGGGATCTTTATTCTTCTTTCTTTGGTCTCTATCTTCTGCTCCATTCTTGTTACATTTAATTCTATCTAATAAAATAAATACACCCGCCGCACACGGGAGAGCTAACGAATGGGATAAATGCGAGAAAATAAACTAGGTCACGTTCTTCATAACGGCCTAGGACAATTTTAAACCAACAGAAAAATTAAATCATTCACATCTATCCTATCGGTCGAGTCCATGATCAATCGAGTCCATATAATCATATTATATCTACTATATCTATTCCATACAATAAAATCTTATGAAAAAGATAAAATTAAAATTTAACTACTTGCGTCTTAATTAATCAATTAACATTTAATCTATTAAATAATTTTATCCAATCAATTAACTAATTAACATTTAATTAATTAAATGATTTTAATCGAAATAAAATTAACGATTAATTTTAAACCGATTTTAATTTTAATTTTAATTAATTAGAACTATTCCAAAAATAAATCAAAATTAAAATTATTTCTCTTTTGTTTCTTTCCTTTTGATTCGTAATCAAAAGTGATGCCTTTGGTTTCCTAAACCAAATTTGGCTTAGGCCTGGCCACTTTTCAAAATCAAAATTTTGGAAATGGCTGCAGCTGCGCCTTTTACAAATCAAATATTTGAAAAGGCCTGCGCCTATTCCAAATCAAATATTTGGAAAAGCCAAATAATTTTGGTTTAGGCTCGCCACTTTCCAAAATCAAATTTTTGGAAGTGCTTGCAGCTTTTTTCCCAAATCAAATATTTGGAAAGGACCTAGGCCTATTCCAAACAAAATTTGGAAAGGCCATTATTATTTTAATGCCATGTGGCATCCCAATGGCCCAAACTATTTGAGCCATTGGTTAGCCACCTGACACAACTAAACAAAGGAGATATTAATCACAACTATGAACAATATTGAATCACAAATACACAAAACAAAATTGGGGACCACCGTATCACACCAGCAGCCGCCGGCAGCCCGGAGGCCGCCGCCGCCGCCGGCGATCACACGGTGGTGGTGCCGCCGCCGATCGGCCGAGCACCACCAAGGCCGCCCCACCTTTTTTTTTTTTTTTCTTTTTCGTGTATCAATTTTGCAAATCAAAAATCTTTCATCTTTTAATTACGTGATTTAAACGATAAAATTAACTACGCAATATAACATGCTTATTGCTTAAGCTCGGCTTCTCTCGATACCACTGTTAGGAAATCTACGCGGGAACGCAGCGAATTCAAAATTTATTTCCTATCGACCCAAGATCGACTTCGTTTAAGCAATAAACAAACGAGTTAGTAGACGGTGGTTACCTTAGTTGATCTATAAGATCGACGCTTTGACCGTCTAAGGAGAGTAGTTCTGCATAGAGCCGCCCAAGTGTTCGGCCTCTACCGCTAGTCCACACGAACAGCCCGCCGGAATCCCATCATGGATTGCTATTGGAAAACTCCGGTTGCTAGACCCGGCCCTTTTCCCTCTCTCAACTCTCATAGGATGCTCTCTATTTTACACAAGAACTATTAGTTCTTGGAATTGTGATGTACAAAAGAGCTTGACACCCACCTCTTATTTATAGTGTAGGTGGCGCCATCTTTTAGAGTGGAGGAGAAGAAAACCTTTTCCCAATAAAATAAGGAAAATATATTTGATTGATTTATCTCATTTATTATAAGATCTCATATCAAATAAATCTAGGATATTGTCAATATCTTATATTGAATATTCCCAAGATATTGTCAAGATCTTATATTGACAATATTTATTTTATTACTATAAATCAATTTACATGTGTATATATCACATATATATTACACAAATAAATCTATTAATATATATATCATATACACGCATACTACATGCGCATGTGCATGCAAATCACTAATTTGATTTACACTAGTGCACACGCATACATAGATATTTACATATATATCAATATCTTATATTTATATATTTAGTATACTATTAATTAAATTCTTGTGATCCAAGTGTATCTTATACACTTCAATGTAGCGCCCCAATAGTCAAAAGATTGACTTCCGGAATATTCTTTAATTAATATAATATTATTAATATCTTGTATTTAATTTATTCATAATAAATAAATACCACAATATTAATTTACCACTATAACCTTTATAGTCTCGAGATAAACTTTCCTTATTTGGTTATCATCTATAACCACATTTTAATCCGCTAGATGTTCTTATGTGTGTGACCCGACAAAGCTTCGAATATGTTGGCCGTAGACACAAAGTGCAAATTACGAAAATGCCCTTCATGCCTAACGATCACGGGATAGCGTCTAGCAACACACCGTGACTCCCGATCATCGGAAGAGTCAAATGCAATGACTACTACCTTTCATGTGAAACAGATTACCGTGTAACTTACAATCCTATCATTTGTAATAATATCCATACGATCGTTAGTCGAGTGTCAAAACATCAACGACCGTATCTTATAATCTGGATATCATGCTCTCTCGAAGTAACTCGTTTACTCCCACTTTGCAAAGATTCACGAGAGTAAGACATTCCTTATAAGATGGCCATTTCGGATATTCGATCCCAATCATAGGATACGCGATTCCCGGACGACCAATCATGTATACTCCGCGTGCTTCAATGATCATACCCAATCACTACCGCATGATCGCCCGTGGCTGAGGAAACCTCAATAGTGTCAAAGCATGACACCACACCGTGATGCCATGAAGACTCGGTCCAAAGGATAATTACACAACCGCCACATAGTGTGACACTTATCTCGTGTAAGTGGGTCACTCTAACGTCACGCATTCTCTAATACACGTCCACGCATACCCAAGTGTCTATACACTTCGATAGATTTAGATCTATCCACGCCTCTTAAAGACGAAGACATCTAATACGTGCTAGTCTGCTTATACTATCAATGTCCTGTTTAATAGTACATCGACTAGAGACATTTAAGTATCAAACTTATTAAAGTGATTAGAGATCTCATCAACCATAATCGCCTATCATGGTTTCTCTATCACAGTTTAATACTAAGGACGTTATCATATAACAATTCATAATTGGTTCTTTAAAAGAACATATATATGACAACAGAAAAGCCATTTAATATATATGTATAAACATAAAGAAATAGTAGAAATGATCCGACCCGGTCGGATCCGGTCCAACCCGATTGGGTTTAGGACACTATTTCAACAATCTCCCACTTGGCCTAAAACCAATCACTCGCACACACAAGACCAAGTTGAAACAATCCTTTCAAACAATCCTAATAACTTTCCTAGGTATAGGCAGTAACCGTTCCACACAAAGTCTTCCCGTGTACTTATTAGGATAATCCCTAATGCATATCATTCAGTTTATACTGAGGATAGTCAGAAGATAACTAAGTTTTCAACCATGCTTACTAACTTTCCACATTGCCATTTGCTAATTTTTTTTTAAATTTTTTTTAAAGTTCACTTAGTTCCACGTTTATAGCATATGCCCTCATTCCCAGCAATAGGATGTTTCGTGATAACACCCTAGCTAGACTACTATCATCAGGCAGTCGGGAGTTGTTAAGCCTCATAGTGGTATAGGACGTTTCGTGATAACGCCCTACCGCACTCAAATCATTGGCAGCCACATCCGACATATAATTCATCTTAGCTTGGTATTCAAACCTTAAATTATATCCCTCCTATCACATTCAAACCTTCAGATATTCACAGTACACGGTTAGAAATTAGGTGTAATGTTTACCGTTACTATTAAGCACAAGTCTCTCTAGGATAAACCACTAGGATCGTGAATGGATAAAGTTTAAAGAAACTTCGTTTCAATTTCAAAGGCTTACGTGAATATGAAATGAATACTATCTCATATTAGTAAAAGCATGCTATAACTACCTCACAGAAGTTACAGACAATCATCGTCAGGAAACTACAACTAGCGAGCCTTTTTGTTTCAATCACATGTTCATGATTCACATTTGTCAGTTTTCACTTCGAAAAATTTTAAATTTTTTTCAGGAAATTCACATTTACTCATTTTTCAGAAAATATAACATGATAACTCCCGATGTAGACACCCCACACTTAAATCACATTATGTCCTCGAAATGTGCAAATAAGAAAAAAGAATACTTAGCCGTCCCAAAGTGTTTGTCGGTCAGTAGGTTGCGCGGTGGTCATGCCGTAACATGGATGAACCGCTGCGACTCGTATCATGAACAGACAACACTAAAAGTGATAACTGGCAAAAACCGCTCAACAGTATCTGCAACACTCGACATAGCATATAATCTCGGGGTACAAGGGGTATATGAGTAAATAAAGCATTCACAAATAGGACAGGGATAACCAACACACAAATCACCATGGTTTTATTCCTAATGCCCTAAAAACTTAACTAAAAAGTAACTTAAAAGACTAGGCTGCCTCCTAGTAGCGCTTCTTTTATGTCATTAGCTTGATGAGTAAACCAAGTCAACTGGATCGTGCCACTTGGGTATGAGGCTAACCACTTCTCTGTCGAATCGAATGACTAGGACGGAAATGGTTTTCGCCACAACAACAAGTCAAGTGGCGCGAGAAAATCATGAAATTTTTCTCTCCGAGACAACACTGACTCTTTTCTTCTTGTTCTTGTTTCTCGATTCGGCCGAGGTATGCTAACAGCTCGGGAGCATTGTGAAGGATCTCTGCAAGGTTAGGGGTAATAATGTCGGCATCCACTCCAAAGAAGTCGGATGGAATCTCTTCACAAATAAACGACTCAACCGTTTCATTTCTCTTTTGAAAGTATAGTACTTGAGGCTTTTCCTTGGGTTGCCCAAAGTACTTCTTAATCCTGTGACCATCGACTTTGAGCGGTTGATCACCGTACCCTTTCAACGTAATGGCTCCACCAGGATGAACATCAAGAATCTCAAAGGGCCGGACCATCTAGATTTAAGCTTACCAAAGAAAAGATGGAGCCTGGTGTTATACAAACAAAGCCATGTCTCCCACTTTGAATTCCCGATCTTTAATCTTAGCATCGTGGAGTGCCTTCGTTCTTTCCTTCCTGATTCTTGAATTCTCATAGGAACGGAGTCGGAACTCATCGAGCTCGTTCAATTGCAATAATCTCTTTTCCCCACAAAGTGGTTTGTCGAAATTCAAGAATTTAATAGCCCGATGGCTCTGTGCTCAAGCTCGACTGGTAAATGGCAAGCTTTGCCATAAACCATTTGGAAGGGTCACGTACCCATAGGGGTATTAAATGCAGTGCGATAGGCCCAAAGCGCGGCATCCAACTTTAGACTCCAGTTGGATCTATTTGCGTTCACGGTCTTTTCTAGAATCCTTTTAAGGCTCCGGTTGCTTACCTCGACTTGGCCACTTGTTTGGGGATGATATGGTGTACCGATTTTATGTTTGACACCATATTTCTCAAGAATTTTATCAAGCGGCGCGTTAAAAATCTGAACCTTCATCACTGATAAGGGCTCTAGACAGACCAAATCTAGTAAAGATATTCTTTTGCAAGAATTTCTTTACAACTCTGTGATCATTGGTTTGGGTGGCTATGGCCTCTACCCACTTGGAAACATAGTCCACACAGACCAGAATATATTTGTTAGAGCATGATGATGGGAACGGTCCCATAAAATCAATGCCCCAGACGTCAAAAACTTCACATTCCAAGATAGGCCTCAAAGGCATCTCCATCCTATTACTGAGTCTCCCTACTCTTTGGCATCTATCACGACCTCTCTGCAAAGGCTTGACATCTTTAAACAAAGTAGGCCAAGAAAAACCAACTTGAAGGATTATTGTGGTCTGTCTTAGGTGCTCCGTAGTGCCCACCAAATGACCACTATGACATTGCTCCAAGATATCCAATTGTTCATGCTCCGGAACGCACCTTCTAAGAAACCCATCATTGCAGACTTTAAACAGATATGGATCCTCCCATACGAGATACTTTAAGTCGCTGAAAAATTTCTTATTTTCCTGATACGTCATCTCTTCTAAATGCCCACCTGCTAAGTAGTTGACGTAATCAGCATACCACGGCCTCACAGTCTCTAGCTTCATTAATTGCTCGGTTGGAAAATCAATGCCTATGTCCTTGGAAATTTTGCCACCCTCATTTACTAGGCGCGAGACAGTGATCACCACAATATTTTCACTACCCTTCTTATCATTGATCTCCGGTCAAACTCTTGCAAAATTAGAATCCATCCGAGTAACCTTGGTTTTGCATCCGCTTTGTCCATAAGGTAGCGTAGGTCGCATGGTCCATCCAAACCACAACTTGAGACCCTAGAAGGTAACTTCTAAACTTGCGATATAGCAAAAGCGACGGCTAAGAATTCCTTCTCGATCGTGGTGTAATTGCATTGAGCCGGGTTCAAGGTGCGGCTCGCATAGTAAATGGGCTGAACTTTTTATCAATTCTCCGGCCTAAAATCGCACTCCATCTGCGTAGTTAGAGGCATCGCACATTAATTCAAAAGGCTTAGTCCAATCAAAGCGATTAAGATAGGGGCACTTATGAGCTTATCATTTAGGCAATTGAAAGCTTCCTTGCATTTCTCATCAAACAAGAACTCAACATCATCTTTCAGAAGGTTAGATAAGGGCTTGGCGATGGTGGAAAAGTCCTGAATAAACCGCCTGTAGAAGCCAACATGACCTAGAAAACCTCGTACCTCTTTCACGGTTTTCGGGTACGCCATCTTTTCAATGGCCTCTACTTTAGCCTTATCAACTGAATACGATCGGACACCTTGTGTCCCGAACAATCCTTCATCTACTAGAAAATGGTATTTCTCCCAGTTAAGCACTAAATTCTTTTCAACACAGCGTTGAAGTACCATATCTAGATTTTCCAAGATCTCATCAAAGCTATCGCCATAGACTGAGAAGTCGTCCATGAAGACTTCCATACATTTCTCCACAAGTCCATCGAAAATGGCCAACATGCACCGTTGAAATGTTCTTTGGTGCATTGCATAACCCGAAAGGCATTCTCGCGAAGCAAAAGTGCACGATGGACACGTAAACGTAGTCTTCTCCTGGTCATTAGGGTCGATGGCTATCCGGAAGTAACCGAATATCCATCGAGGAAACAATAATACTTATGACCACTCAGTCTTTCAAGAAGCTGATCAATGAAAGGTAAGGGGAAATGGTCTTTGGCGGTGACTTCATTCAATCTGCGATAGTCAATGCAGACCACAGAGCTATCACAAGGCGTAAAGCTACTTCTTCCCCTTTTCATTCTTTTCCACGGTAATACCTCCCTTCTTTGGCATAACTTAGGTGGGGCTAACCCACTCACTGTCGGCGATTGCATAGATGATTCCCATATCTAACCATTTTATAACTTCTTTCTTGACAACCTCCTGCATGTGCGGATTCAAATTTTCACGAGGTTGTCGACTTTCTTAGCTCCTTCCTCCGTTCGGATTTTATGCATGCACACATCGGGCTGATTCCTCGGATATCACCCACTTGCCATCCGAGCGCGAGGATGTTCTTTTCAAGCACTTTTATCGGCGAAGTGTTCTTGCTCGGGCTCGAGTTTTGAAGAGATGATCAAGGTAACTTATCACCATCCTTAAGAAAAATGTACTTAAGGTGTTGGGAAGCGCTTTAAGCTCCAAGTCGGTGGTGGTTGCTCAATCTTTGGATTTTAAAGGGCCACCTTTTTCCTTATGGGCTTGAAGTGGTTGGTCAAGAATACCTCATCTTCCCGAGGTACAACCCCAGAAAGGTACTGGATCACATCATCCATAGGGATCCTTCTGTCAGCACCCGCTTTCTCCTTCTTATGCTTGATCATCTTTCTCTCTTCTTCTTCTAGCTCTTCTGCTAGCTGTTCCCAATCATCAACCTCCCAATGAGTAGTCTCTCTCCAGAAATCCACTTCATCCCAACAACCTATCAGGGCTTCCTCTTCTACAGGGTTAAAGTCTTCCTGATGCAGCTCTTTGAAATCATCGTTCATTGCTGGGAATCTCCATGTTTCTTGTTCATTGACAGGCTCAGTGTGAGCAAGTTGTGAAGACGACTCGTCGCTGACTACGGCTGTAATGAAACAGAAGATGGTCCACATCGACTTGATCTTTAATGTTTATAGCTTCAAAACACCTATCTCTCATTAGCTCTACCGCTTCTTCGAGTTGGCATCTTCTTCGTCCTCATAAATTGCTTCAACGAACGAGATTTCTTCAATCAAGGTTTCCTCGGGACTTTTCCCTCGTGTGAAGGTAACGATGATGTATCATCGACTCTAAGCGTAATCGACCCTTACGAAATCGATGAGGGCGGCAGAGGTGTCCAAAAAGGTCCGGCCAAGAATTGTGGGCATCTCTTTGTCGGTGGATAGTCTAAGATAACCCAATCAAGTAGGGGAAAACCAAATGTTCAACACGGAGAAGAACATTAGCAACACAACCGGTCGCCTTTGAGCGGCTAGATCGGTCTACCATCCCGAAGAGAAATAGGGCGTTCCGCATTCTTTTTTATCTAAACCGAGTTTTTGTGAGGCGTTCAATGGCATCATATTTATGGAGGCCCCGAGTCGTATAAGACGTTTTGAAACATGTGGCCTTCAATCTCACAAGAGATTGAAGGTCTTCCGAATCACCTCGCTTTAGTAGCAACTTTTGTGAAACCATAGAGTAGTCTTCTCTTAAAACTTCTTCCGCCATCCCTTGAAGCTTCCTCTTGCTCCCACAAACTTCCTTAAGATACTTAGAGCACTTGGGCATTTTAGTCAATACCTCAGCTAGGGGTATACTCACTTTGGTGTCTCTGAGCATCCTCCTCACTCCGTCATATTGTCTGTCATGACTGAGGGTATTCTCTTTCTTCTTTGGCGGGTAAGGAAGGGCTTTATCATTGTTCATGGCTTGATTTTTATGGCTTCGTCTTCCCTATCCTTCCATCGACAAACTTTTCCTCCTCTTTCTTTGTCGTGGTACAACCACCTGACTTTTCCTCATTTCTCTATCAGAATCATTTTCATCACCCGAAGAATCATCATTAAGCTCCTCCTCACTGTTGCTTTCTTCGGTATTTAACTTCTGATTGCCCCCTCCTGAACTTATGGCGTCAGGAGGGGCTACTCGTTTCCCGACATCTTTCCGGGTCCCGCCTGCTTACCACTTCTTAAAGTAACCTCATTCAGCTCTTCATCTTCATACTCCTATTGAGGTGTGGTGGCAGTGCAAACATTGACATCTGCTTTAGGATTTCTTTCGGTATAACTTGGAAGTTTACCGTGGGGTCTGCTTGCTTGTTGGTATGCCATCTGACCAACCTGTCTTTCTATTGCCTTGACACTAGTAGCCAGGGTCTTCACCATGTCTACTAGCTCATCAAACTTATGTTGAGGGACACAAGAGGTGGTTTGGTTATGAGGTTGGTTTTGATTCCAACCACCTTGAGGTCTTTGGGAGTTAGGATTGTGAGATTGATTAACCACCCCGGGAGGTGGTCTTTGATAACTTGAGCTGAAAGAAGGTTTGGAATTTGATGGGCCAGGTGGTGCATTGGCTTGATTAAGATTGGGACGTTGAAATCCGGAATAATTCTGGTTCTGATTGAAGTTTCTGAAGGTTTGGCTATGATTCTCCATTAAATTCACTTCCTCGTTCATCTCATTTCCTGCCTGCATTCCCAGGTAGTTTACATCTGATGGTCCTCTTTGCTGCTGCATTTGTAAATCGGCTAGCTGCTTGCTCATCGCTTCCATTTGAGCAACTAGCATCTTGGTCTCAGAATTGCTCGCAGCAGATTCCTTCTTATTCCCACTAACATTGGTCTTCTTTGGAGTTGACCACATGTTATTCTTTGCTATAGTTTCACTACCCCCACAAGTAGCATCATCACCTCCCCCCAGGAAGGATCCATGAGCGATTGAATCAAGGAAGTCTCTATTTGGTTGAGACACACCTCAGTAGAATAACTCTAGTGGCTCATGTCTCATCAGATCCATGGTTGGGGCACTTCCTCATCAACAGATTTAGTCTCTCCCATGCTTTCCCCACACTCTCACCATCAAGTTGTTCAAATGTGGCTATCTCCCTTTTCATGTCCATGATTGTCCCAGGTGAGACAAACTTCAGAGCAAAGGCTCTTTTGACATCATTCCGTGCGGAGAGAATGATGGGCTAAAGATTTGAACCAACGGTTTGCTTCACCCTTTAGAGCAAACGGGAAGAGTTTTAACTTGACAATCTCAGAATCAACACCAGGATAGTGGTCTGCTTCGCAGATTTGAATGAAGGTGGACAAGAAGTCATGAGGATCTTCGTCGGCGGCCCATGAAAAGACTATTCGGACCATCCTACCACTCCATTTTTCGGATCGAAGTTCACTTGCCCCATGTCTGGAAGGCGAATAGGTCTATGCCCTTCCAGGAAGTCTTGGTCAAGATAGGGAGCATAGGGTTCTTGATTTAATTGGTTTAGCTGGTTCTGACGGAACTGTTGAAATTGATTATTTATCCCAGCTTGTTGATTCTGTTGTTGTTGTATTGCCTGCATCTGTTGAAGGATCATATTCATTTGGGCTTGAGGATCTGGATTTTGAACTTCGTTAGCCATAATGTCTGGATTAGGGAAGAGCTTCCTCCTGAGAATAGATCGCTCAGGTTCGGGATTAAATGTAAGAGGTCCCTTCTTACTCCTGGTTTGCATAAACCAGAAGAGCAGAACAGGAAGAAATCAACCTTAGGGTTGATGAGAACGAATGTATAGAAGATTAGAAACAGAAACAAGAAAAGAAACCTACCTACGAAAAAAATTTAAAACAGGAAAAACACTAAGACGGCGGAAAAAAACGTGTTGAAATCTTCTAGGGCTAAAACGGAAGGGAAAACAGCAGATTTTGAACTCGAAAACGGTGTTGAACGGCCAACGGCGGTTCACTACGTCGTCGGCGTCGGAACGAGCTTTCCGAATTAGGGTCCCGCGTGCCAAACGGACACTCGAGCCGAAAGTTATGGCCAAAATACTGCCGACACAGAAAACTGCACTACAAAGAATCCGACAACCGTTACCGACTCCCCGGCAACGGCGCCAAAAACTTGTTCGGTAAAAACTAGTTTAAATTTATAAACCGAAACACCCCAAGTATAAGGCTTGTAGTAAAGGGTGTTAACGGGTCGTCCTAAGGGAATCGAATGTTGTCGGAAACAAAATACAGTTAACGTACCGGTGAATTGTCACAATAAATCTAATTAAACGAATAAAACAAAAGAGATCGAATTAAACCTAAATAAACTACTGAATCTAAAATCCAAATTGCTATGAAAAATTGCTGACTTTCTTCTTAATGTAACGAGACAGTATGGCAACAAGGATTCTACCAAACAACCACCACCCAACCAGTTTGTGAGATGAATCAAATTTCTTGGTGTGATCTAACTTAAATCCAATCAAATTTCTTTAATCAATTTTATTTGGTTTATGTTCCCTTTCTCAAGTGAAACAAAATTAACAATAAAAGAACATGATCATGAGTTCGTTTCCGAATCTCCTACCCAATTAACAATAAACTAATCTCTCGGAATATCATTAACTATATCGAATGAAGGGTTCTATGTAAATTTAATTCTCATCAAATTCAAAACAACAATCGTTTCATCGATTTTTCAATCTAACAAAACACATTCAAACAATTCAAAACATTCGATAAAGAAAAATAAATTCAAACTCACTAATAATGTTTACTGAAAAATCTCCTGGTTGTGGTGATGTTGTAATGGCTTCATCCCGTTGTCCTACTGCGAATTGCTTAACCTTTAATCATCTTCGATCTCCAAAAGAAAATTGAAAGAAAGAAACCCATGTTTTTGTGTGATGTGGTGCGGCTGCTAGGGTAATGATGTGTTGTATTTTTCTGTGTAATGATGTGATGTCCCGTTTCTGCTCGAATGCTGCTGCTTATATAGGGGTTGTAACCGACTTAGGACGGATCTAGAAGATAAATACGTGAAAATCCGCTGACCGACCGAATGACGTCACTCGGTCGAACGAATGCAATGGCTCGGTCGACCGAGCCCTTTTCTGCACGTTTTAAATGTTTTTTTTTCCATCTGACTTGTTCCCCACTGCATTCTGCCGCGCTGATCTCATTCCTTTTGATTTATCTCTCAATTAATACTCCGATTTTCTTCCTTTTTTTGAAATCACTTGATTGAATGAGATTAATCTTCTCCATTAATAATATCCCCCTGCATATCTTTTAATTTTCTGCAAAATTGTTGTTACACCGAGACATCGAATAATAATAATAATAATAAAATGTGTAACAAAAAATAACATTTAAACCCAATATTTCCACATAATTAAGTTATAACCCCTCAATAACCATTATAGGAATTTAACGGTTAAAAGACGCTTTTCTCATTTATTTCCCTTAAAAATAAGGTAAATTGTTTAGGGATTAAGCCCGAAAATATAGTAAAATATACCCTAAACATGACACAACCAAATAGACACAACGGGTGACACTGTAATATCCCGACTTTTCGGAAAAGGGCAGACGTGCCTTTTTGCGAAAAACAGAACATTAGGTTTAATGATTCACGGATTAAAGTATTTTATGTATATATAATTCAGATATATATATATATATATATATATATATATATATATATATATATATATATATATATTAAAGATTAAAGGATTTAGTTATTATTTTAAAATGGGTTTATTTAATAACTATAAAAGGGAAGAATTACCTAATAATTCCCTCATTATGTTTCACAACAAAATTTCTGAAAAATGAAGAAAGGGGGGCGACGCAATTAACAGAGAAAAAGGGAGAAGAGGCTTCTCCAAAATTCTCACAAGATCTTTGACGGTTTTTAGACGGAATAGAGATTTAGAATCAACGGGAAAAGAGGATCGTTTTGGTAGCAAAAGTTTGGAGTTTTGCAAAGGTATGAGTTTTAGCCCTAACTATGGATCTATAATGGTTTGATCAAGTTTTGGTGGTTTCGTTTGGTTGAATTCATAGTTCCTTTCGTTTAGAAGCTTTGATCACAATTGTTTCTTGTTCAATTGGTTGATCAAATAGGTTTCCGGTTGAAGTCTTAGAAGTGTTGCAGTTTTCTAGAAGGTTGTGCTTTTTGCTTGCTAAAAGGTAAGAGTCTCTTCCTAATGAATAATTATAGTTTATGATGTTTAGGTTGAGTTGTGATGTGTTTTAATGCTAGAAATCATGCATAGAAGTTGTTGTAGAAGTATGTGAAGTCATTCCATGTTTATGTGATGTTTTCCTGTTGTTTTGATGATAATCATGTTGGAAAAGGGTTGAGAATCGTAAAAGTGCAGGAAAATGTGAGTTAGAGCTTTTCTGCGCAATGCGTACGCATTGGTTAGCAATGCGCACGCATTACTAATGTAGGATGGTTTGTTTCTGTTTTGCACAGGAGCAATTCACACACATTGGCCGGACAGAGGCGTCCTGAATGTTTTTTGTTCGTTCAAAGCGCACGCGTTCAGAGGCATGCACACGCATCGACCCCAGTTTTGAGAAAAATGTTGTTTTATGCTATGAGATGAGTTTTAAATGTTGTTTCTTAATCTAATAACATAAATGAACATGAACAAGCCATGATTGAACTTCTGATGCGTTTAGTTCTGGCACCGAATGTACTCTTCCTAATAGTTGAAGTTCGGGACCGTCGGAAGAGTATGATTGGCTTGTGCTTTGATGAATTAAACTTCATCAGTGTCTGTGTATGTGCTAGGCCTTGTCCGTGTCTAGTGGTCTAGGAAAGAGAGTAGGAGTTGTGAGGGATCTTACTTGAAAATACTTATGTGGCTAGCTAATAATTAATAACAAACGTAATTGTGTAGTTAAAATAATAAACATCAATCCATTCTTGGTAAGGCACAAGTCTATATCGCGATGTGTGGGCGTTCTTGAAAGTGAATAGCTCTGTAAGTCTCTGAGGCCCTATGTACGGAGGAGCTTAACCCCGTAAGCCTTAGACCCTACGTATGGAGGGACTTCGCCGAACATGTGCACTATCGAGCTTTCCCCCGTGGATATTGATGTGATCCGCCAATATGTTGCGCAGTTATATCTCGTGGTGGATATACATCATGCTCAGTGCCCTTGAATGTTGATGTAACAGAGATAGACTAAGCTAGAAACCAATAGCCTCAACATGTTGATAAGCATGAAGTGAACTCTAGAGTTGAGTCGGGCTCACCAAGATAACTTAATAATAATAATGTAAACATTTTCGTTGTAAAACTTAATTATTCATTAGCTTCTCACTTTTGCTAAGTACCTATGTACTTACCTCCTATGCATGTTTCTTTTGTATGCATTGCGGGGTGAGAAGATGAACATGTTGTCCATGAGTTCGATGATGAGGATATGTGATGAAGATGATGCTTTGATGATGCGTCTAGTTTCCTTTGTTTCTTGATGAGCTAGACTTTGTTGTCTTTCTTTCTTGATAAATGTTGCACTTTCGTTCTCAAGTTGTTAGACAAGTTTGTAAGTTCTTTCTTTGAGACATCGTATGTTGTAAGTTAAACTTTCTACCTTTAGTCGGTTTGTATCCTATTCATAGTGGCATTTATGGTTTTGCGGAGTCTTTTTAGCTTCCGTTGGCTAAACTCGATACGATGTAGAAGAGGGTTACGTGTAATATTGGATTATTTAATATTATACGTGCCGAGCATTTCGTTTTCGGATAGGACTCGGTATCCTAAAAACGTGTCTTATTCATGACATTACACAGCTGTCTCTCTCAACTTTGATTTTGATAAGTCTCAAGTAGTTGTAATGTAGACTCATCAAAACCAAGGGTGAGAGATTAAGTTGTGTCACCCGTTATGTCAATTTGGTAGTGTCACTATAACTTTTACTACTTTGCGTTACTAGTCGTCCATTGATGAAAAAAAATAATTGCTTATATCATTATTTTGTGTCCTCCGTACGTAGAATAATTGTGTGTCAGTCAATTGAGTCTTGTTCCCACCCATAGAATTTGAGTCAACTCCTTTTTCACCTAGTGCTTCTATCGAGTTTTTCATTGTTAATTCAAGTCTTATCTTACTCAAAAAAAACAAAAAAAAAAAAAAAAAAAAAAAAAAAAAAAATTCAAGTCTTATCGGTAAGAAGAAAAAGTCGTCTGTGATAAAATTAATAATAATAACAATAATAAATAAAAAAGAGGAAATTTGCAATCTTTATGGCTAACCGTATTGCATTCAATCAACATCTCGACTCCCTCACCCATCAGTTTGACAGAATTCTTGACACCGCAGAGGAATGTAGTGCATTGTGCCGAAAACTTTTGGAAGTCGTTCCTCCGAGAGAACCACCCCAGTGGCAACACAACATCTCATATGCCACGTCACATAATCAACTTCACTTAAGAAGTGTGTCTCAGTTGTTGTGTCACGTCCCTTTCAACATGTCGTCCATATAAGGTCGCCACCGTCCCAAGCAAGCCATCATGTGCATCCTGTTGAAATAGTGTCCTAAACCTAATCAGGTTGGACTAGGATCCTTTCTATTTCTTTAGGTTTATACATATATTAAATGGCTTTCTGTTATTATAGTTACAACCTCACTTCATACCATATGTCTTTTTAGGCTATGTTCTTAATCAACACGCCTATTATTGCTTTGATCCTATGGACTCGTGTCTCTATGTCTCTCATCAATTGAAGTTTTTCAAATTCGTATTCCCCTTCCAAACATCTTCCCTGCTCTATGATTCCAATGCACCTTCCCTTCTCTTGTCTAATTTGAATCCTACTCCACCACATGTTACTCTTTCATCTCCACCTGCCCGTTCAGCTACTCCTCCTTCTCCCCTCTCCCCGCCCCTCTATTTCCCTCTTCTCCAGATCTACTAATTCCTCATGCTTCTCCAGCTCATCCTATGCGTACTAGGTCTCAAAACAATATTGACAAACTTATCTTAAACCTCAACTTGTACTCCTATACTTCTTCTTAGCCAAATGCTGAACCCACATCTGTTCTACAAGATCTTAAGCATCCTCAGTGGAGAAATGCAATGCAAGAGGTGTATGATGCTTTGATGCGTCATCACACCTAAGACATGGTCCCTTCTAATCCCTCTTACAATGTTATCGGCTCAAAATGGGCTTTCCAGTTAAAATACAAGCTTGATTGCTCCATTGATCGCCACAAAGCTCATGTGGTTGCAAAACGCTTTGCTCAACGCCCGGACATATATTACTCTGAGACGTTTAGCCCGGTTATCAAGCTTTCTACTATCCGAGTTGTTCTTACCCTTGCTCTGACATAGGGGTGGTCTCTACGCCATCTTGACATTAAAATGCATTTTACAAGGACACTAGCAAGATGCAGGCTATCTCTCTCATCCGTCTGGTTTTATCAATCCTAATTATCCTCATCATGTTTCCAGGCTTCACAAGTCTTTTTGTGGCTTAAAGCAATCCTCTCAAGCTTGGTACGATCAGCTTAAAGGGTTTCTTCTTTCCCGTCATTTAAAAAATGCTCAGGCTGACACTACATTATTTGTTTTTAACTATGGTGGAATTATTTTGTATGTTTTGGTGTATGTGGATGATTTAATTATTACAAGTAATAATGAGTGTGCTCTTCTCGTCTTTGGAAACTCGGTTTTCCCTTAAGGATTTTGGCTTGTTATCCTATTTTCTTGGTATTTAGGTCTTTCCCAATTCTACTAGGTATAATTTGTCTCAGAAGTGTACCAAGCTTCAAATGCATCATGCGAATTATGTTGCTACGCCTTTACCAGCCGATATTTAGAATTTATAAGCTAAAATCATCACTCCTCTCGATGATCCGTCTCATTATCATACGGTTCTAAGGAGCCTGCAGTACCTGACCTTTACACACCTAGATATTGCCTTTGCAGTTAACATGTTATCTCAATTTAAGCATTGTCTGACTGTGTTCACTGCACCCATGCCAAATGACTTCTTCGTTATCTTGCTGGCATGTTTGATTATGGTATTCAACTTCATTGATAATCTTCACATACATTACATGATGTCTATGATGCGGGCTGGGTGGTGATAAGGATAATTTTGCCTCCACAAGCGCTTATGTCATTTATATGGGTAAAAATGCGATCTCTTGGAGTTTTAAGAAACAATCCACTATTGCTCGCTCCTCCACTGTAGTTGAGTATCGATATGTTTCGTCTGCCACTGCTGAAATCAATTGGCTCGCCTTTCTTCTGCATGATTTCAGCTTCACTCTTCCCACTCCACCAGTCATTTACTGTGACAATCTTGGCACCACACAGTTTTGCTCCAATCCAGTTTTCCATTCCTGCTTGATACACGTCACGATTAATTACCATTTTATTCACGATCAAGTCCAATGTGGTGATCTCTGTACAGCTCATGTAAATGCTAAAGATCAACTCGATGATTGTCTCACGAAATCATTACCATGGCCTGCCTTTCGACATCGGCATACCAAGTTAGGCCTCCTCCTCGGCCAACTTGAGGGATGGTAATCACAGAAAATATTCTTCATTAATTGTAAATATCATTATTTGTAATTACTTGTAATTATCTAGAGATCTGTGGAATCTTCCAATTTAACTATATATACTAATGTACACTCATTCTTTCATTCTTTCAAGGTGTGAATATAAATATAGGTGGGTTCTATTGGCACATATCAAATTAATTTTGGCACCCATTTACTTCCGGCACCACAAAAAATTACTTCGGCACCACATTGTTTTCAAAAAGACGAACGTCATTCCCACTGGTGTTCCTCCTTGAACACCAACGTCAGTGACACTAACATTGGTGTTCAAGGAGGAACACCGGTGTCACTGACATTCACGTTATAAAAGTGGCACAACTTAAGGACGTCAGTCCACTGATGTTCCTCCTTCAACACCAACGTCAGTGACACTGGTGTTGGTGTTGAAGGAGGAACACCAGTGGGGATGACGTTTTGTTCAGCAGAAAAAATATTCAATAAATGGATGCCAAAAGTAATTATGTGTGTGCCGATAGAACCCGCCTAAATATATTCTCCACAATTATCTTCTAGTATTAAATCTGTATTTTATAGTAAAAAAAATAGAGTATTTGTGCTAGTGTTATTTCTCTTATATTTCAATGTTAAAATTTCTAAATACAATTTTTAAAAGTGTTACAATATACACGGCAGACAACTGTAATCTGGTGTAGTACATTAGTGAGTGGGACTTATTTTTAAAAGTTTTGCAAAAAAAAGGAAACCACCACCACCCCCTCAAAAAAAAATTTGTTGATACAATGCGCTTGTCAATCACAGGTGGAAAGATCTTATACTAGTGTAGAAATAAAGATTAAACTATCGGTTTTACTTCTAGTTATTAAAAGGCATAGCCGAACTATGATCCCACGAGCTACTTTTACCCGTAAGGAAAGACTTGATAGGTAGCGTGTCTTAACCAACCTACCTATCCTATGTAGTTCAACGACATCCACGAGTGCCAACTCCTAATTCTAGTGATTAGACTGAACAACTCGATCTAACCACCCTATGTGAAGCTAACCGCCTCTCTATTTAGAAAACCGATTATCCTAACATGATTAAGTTCTAGAGTTGCTCGAACAACGATGACAAACCTCTGTATTGGAAACGGTCCTAACAACTAGGCCAAATCTACGCAACGATCCCAAAACCCATTTTCCCACATCTCACTGCAAAATACATCTATAAGTTCGATGTGTGTGACAGTGAACCAGGTGATCAATCTAATTCAAAGACGTTATAATAAGTTTTAGGACGTGGATTAATCATTAAAATATTCAATTACGCACTACACTACTCCCAATCTCATCCCCCTTAGGGTTTTCACTCACTTTCATATAATTCGACTACACATGGAATTAGCTACTCATAATTATGCTAACAACAGAATTAAGAATTGAAATTGAACTAAGAACAATAAAATAAAAATAAATCATTACCATAAAAATGCCGGAAAGCTGATCCACAAAATATCGAAGTGAAAACACAATCTAAAAATCGAATCTTTGGAAGCAATATTGAAATCTAAGCTATAACAAGTGTTTAGAATCAAATGGTTTGAACTAAGGAACCAAAGGATCAAAGTATGATCAACCTACACCAAAACCGCACCAAAATCGCCCCAAATATGCCTAAGGTAATCAAAAACTACTAAATGAAAGAATAGGGCTGCGTATTTATTATGCTAGGTCAAATTCTGCTGCTGTCAAGGGCAAACGCCCGTTTGCCTCATGGTGAACGCCCGTTCACCTGGAAATCTGATTCTTGATTAAGGCTTGTTCTTCAGTGGACCAGCATTTGACTTCTTTGAACGCTCGGTGATGGATCATGTCTTGAAGGTAAACGCCCGTTTGAATTGTCTTGAACACCCGTTTGCTGAATATGAGCTCAATATTCGGGATGAACCCATCCAAACGCCAGTTTGAGGGTAATTTGGCCACTCGTTTGTCTTCCAAGCCTACTTTCAGTATCAAATGCTAACTCCTACAAACGCCCGTTTGCACTGGCCAAATGCCAGTTTGGCCAATATGTCATTCACCTTGCTGCAAACGCCAGTTTGGGTATGAGCAAACGCCCGTTTGCCTTGATTTCACTCCAAACTTGCTTTTTCTCCACTTTCATGCTACTTTCGTGCCACGAACACGTTTCTCATTCTAAAATATCGCCTTTCGGGTCCTCGAGTCACCTAAGTCCTGCAATAACATATATGAACAAAACACCACGCGTAATTCCGCAAGACAAAAGTGCTCGGAAAAGAAGTAAATATCGTCAAAAAGGTGGAGTTTACTATCGATGTGACAACTTACTCCCCGTGCAAATAAATCACGATAATACTCTCAAAATGGTCTATATCTACCTAGAATATGCCAATAAAGTGATAAACGGGGGCTAAATCACATACAAAAGCGCAGTGAAGTTGACTCCCATCAGCTACAAGGACAAAAATAACCCAAAATGGGTCCAGAAGGACGTTACTACATGTTAGGTGATTATAAAGGACAAATTCATAATAAATGGACAAAAATAACCTTTTACACATTAAACACGCAGTAACACTGATAAAATGTAGTAACAGCCACGAAAACATATAGTAACAGCCAAAAAACAAGAAGTAACAGCCCATAAAATGTCGTAACATCCAATGGAAAAGTAGTAACAGCCAACAAACAAGTAGTAACAGCCTACAAATAGGTAGTAACAGCCTAAAAACAAGTAGTAACGGCGAGTAAAATGTAGTAAAGGCCAAAAAAACAAGTAGTAACAACCCATAAACAGGTCGTAAAACTCAATAAACAAGGAGTAATAGCCCGTAAAATAGATAAAATTACATCAAAAATTGTAGTAACTTCTGAGTTCTTTAATAGTAACAACCCTAAACCCTAAAGTTTCTCAAAAAAAAAACAGCCAGAAAAGCGTTCAGATCAGCGGGATCAATTTTTGAAGCCGCCTCTGAAACAGTAACCTTCGCCTTCAATGGCTGACTTGCCTTCGTCTTCTTCTTCCCTTCTCCGGCGCCGTTAACCGCACCAACTTCATTTCCCTTTTCTTCATTTGCATCAGCATTATTTTCAATCAATTCACCAGAATTCTCATAATCAACAACCATGCCTTTCCTAGCCTGAATCAAACTCTTGTGTCGCTCCTCCGCCTGTAATTCAATTGACCGGAACACACTAATCCGGTCGCCGGAACACATCAATCCGGTCATCTCTCAACGCCTCCCTCTCAGCCGGCCGTCAATTATGTTTCTGAACGATGATGCCATTTTTTATAGAGGGGTGGAAGCGGCTAGGATTCGTCTACAACGCTGAACGATGAACACCATCAATTTGAATACCTCTGAACGCTGAACGACTGAACGCTGAACGGCTGAACTATGAACACCATCAATTTTGCGTCTGAACGTCTGAACGATGAACACCATCAAATTTGCGTCTGAACGCTGAACGGCTTTTGTATTAATTAGGGAAATATTAATTAGGTTTAATTAGAAAAATGGTCTTTTGGTAAGTTTAATTAGTTTTTGTCCTAATTAATCATCCATATCCTTGTAGCCTAATAAATCTATTAGTTTATCCTTATAACCTATAACTTATGGAAAATATATCATACTCCCCTTAAAACTAATTTGAGTATGCGTCCTATTTCTTAATTAACTATAAATTCTAAATCTATAAAAAAAAATTATACTATAATGTAACAATATGGAAAACGTAGAACACCCTCTCTCTAAAAAACATAAACCGATTGAGAGGCAAATAATTAACATATTATACATTTTAACACGCCCCCTCCACTGTGGCAATATCTTCCAATACTTGTATAATTTTTTTTAAACACTTCAACATGCCCCTCAAGTGTGGCAATCTTTCCCAAGACTTGCACAATATAAATAGGGAATATAATGTTGACATCAGGGTTCGATCCCATAACCTCTGGCTCTGGTATCATATTGAATTATCATCTCTCCCAAAAACTTAAGCTTTTGGGATATATGGTAATTCAACACACCCCACTTAGAAATCTTGGCTCCGTCCTTGTCGAGAATAATATTGTGTCAGGTTAAATATTATTATTATTTGTAATTTACTATATATGTCTTGTTGGCCAAGTCGGCTTGAGGCTACATATTTGTATCTACACTATTCAGTTAATTCAATGAAATATGCTTGTTCTAAATTGTAATTGGCGTAATGCTATGAGAGAGGAAATTGATGCGTTGTTGCGCAACCATACCTAGGATCTTGTACCTCCACATCCTCGTATGAATATTGTTGGAAATAAATGGGTTTATCGCACCAAACATCATGCAGATGGACGTTTTGAGCGGGCCAAGGGTTTTCATCAAGTCGAAAGGGTTGATTTCACTAACAAATTTAGTCCGGTTGTTAAACCGGTCATTATTCGTCTTCTTTTGTCTCTTGCCGTTTCGCAAGGTTGGTCTCTTCGTCAGGTGGATATTCAGAATGATTTCCTCTATGGGCATTTATCTAAGCCCGTTTATATGCAGCAGCCATAAGGATTTGTTCACCTTGATTATCCCGACTATGTTTGTTGTCTTCGCCGCAGCCTTTATGGCCTTCGTTTGGCTCCCTGTGCTTGGTTCTCTCGCTTCACTGATGTCTTGACTCAGTTTGGATTTGTCGGCTCCAAAGCTAACGCCACTTTATAAATATATTCTCCTAATGGTGCTTGCGTTTATATTTTGATTTATGTGGATGATATGTTATTACCGGCTCGTCGTCTTCTCTTGTGGAGCAGGTTATCTCTTCTCTTGGTCGGCACTTTCTGGTTATAGACCTTGGTTCACTGTCCTATTTTTTTTGGCATTGAGGTGCTTCCTACCTCCGATGGGCTATTTCTCACCCAATGCAAGTATATCTTTCAGCTTCTGCAGCGTGCCTCTCTGGACAAGGCCAAGCCTTGTTAGACACCTTTTTCGGCTTCCACCCATCTTACCCTTGACGAAGGCCCTCTCTGCGCTGATCCCTCGCTTTACCGCACTATTGTTGGCGGTCTACAGTATCTCAATTTCACTCGGGCTGATATTGCGTTCGCGGTCCACAAGGTTAGTAAGTATATGCATTCGCCTACCGAAGCTCATTGGATTGCAGTTAAGCGTATTCTAGGATTTCTTAAGCACACTGTCTCGGATGGTCTCTTCTTCTCCCGCCGGTCAAATATCTCGCTCTGGGCTTATTCTGATTCTGATTGGGCTGCTGACAGTGATAATCGTCATTCTGTTGGGGCATATTGTGTCTTCCTTGGTGATAATCTCATTAGTTGGCATAGTAAGCAACACTTGACCGTTTCAAAGAGTAGCACTGAGGCCGAGTATAAGACTCTTTCTAACACCTCCGCAGAACTTTAGTGGCTTTGCAGTCTTCTTCATGAAATGCAGGTACTTTATCTTCTCCCCCTACTCTTTGGTGTGATAATATTGGCTCCACCTACCTTGCTCACAATCCAGTGTTTCATTCCCGCACGAAGCACATCGAGATCGACTTCCACCATGTTCGTGAATTAGTTGCAGCTCGCAAGCTCGGCATCTCTTTTATCTTCTCAAAGAACCAGTTAGCCGATGTCCTCACCAAACCTTTGGCGCAAACTCGTTTTGCCAGTTTAAAATCCAATCTCCGTGTTCAGCCACTTCCTACGGGATTGCGGAGGCATGCCGAGAATAATGTTGAGTCCAGTTAAATATTATTATTATTTGTAATTTACTATTTATGTCTTGTTGGTCAAGTCGGCTTGAACCTATATATTTGTATCTACACTATTCGGTTAATTCAATGAAACATGTTTGTTCTAAATCGTAACAGTCCTTGCCTAAGGTTTTTTTTCATCCTACTCATATTCTAAAAATTCCAACAAAGGTTGTTGAGTGTTCATTGATGACAGGTAGGTAGCGGATGACTCCTACCTGTAAAGAATCGTTAAATAGTGTGGAAATATAACATAGAGAAGCAAAGTAAAATATGTTTCATTTTCATCCAAATATGAAGAACAAACAGTGTCAGTTTTGGTGACTTGATCTCTAAATTGAGAAATATCTGGTGGAACTAATCTGGGAAAACTGAGACTGAGATTGATGGTCAGTTCAGTTAAGTATATTCAGTTCTGTGAAAGTCAGTTTGATGAAGTGCAACCGAAGCTTTCTTCTTCAAGTCGCAGATCGATTTACGTTTGTTGCGTTATGCTGAGTATAGCTGAGGTTCTACATCTGGGGCTTTTGATTACAAGTCGGGGAAGTCGTTTTGAGCTGAGTTTTGTCTGGTGGATAACGTTTATAGCGGGGGTCCATATCTGGGTATTTATGGTAGTTCCGACAAAGATCTATGGCGGTTGGGGTTTGGGACTTGTGTCTATAAATACCAATATTGTAATCAATGCAAGTGTGTCTTTCAAGAGCGCTTGTCCACACACTTGTGGAAACCTTGTAATTCTGTGCATAATAAAATATCTCCTTTTTCTGTCCGTGGAGTAGTCGGCACAACGCCAGAAACCACGTTAAATCGCTGTGTTCTTCTTGTTTATGTGTTTTATCAATTCCACCATTCTTTACGTTTGCATTGCTATCTGTGTTTGTTTCTTTCTTAAACTGCATATTCCTATCTGTGTTTATAACAAACTGGTATCAGAGAGAGGTTCAAGATTCAAGAGTTGCAGGTGAACAGAGTTGATCTTCACCAAGACTGGTGACCGGTGCTAGGATTTTGTGATCAAAGGTTTGTTCTTTAATTAGAAGGATGTCAGCAATGAACGTGAAGATTGATAAATTTATAGGGAGGAACAGTTTCAGTTTATGGCAAATCAAGATGCGGGCCTTGTTAAAGCAACAAGGATTGTGGACTCCTTTATCAGGTAGAGGGGATGCCAGTTCTGCAGATTATGCCAGTCTGGAGGAGAAAGCACATTCAACCATCATGTTGTGCTTGTCTGATGATGTTATCACATAAGTTTCTGAGGAAAACACCGCTGCCAAGTTATGGTTAAAGCTTGAAAGCCTGTATATAACTAAGTCATTGACCAACAAGTTGCTGTTGAAGCAGAGGCTGTTCAGCCTGAGGATGCATGAGGGGGCTCAGTTGAGAGATCATCTTGATTAGCTGAACACAATATTACTTGATCTCAAGAATATTGATGTTAAGATTGAAGATGAAGATGCTGCTTTGATTTTGCTGGTTTCATTACCAGCTTCCTATGAGAACTTTGTGCAGTCTTTCATAGTTGGGAAGGATACAGTTGCTTTAGAGGATGTAAGGTCAGCTTTACATGCCAGGGAGCTGAGACATAAGGCAGCTGGAGCTGACAGTCAGGCTGCAGGACTAATAGTCAGTTGTAGCAGTGGAAAGGAGCATGGTCAGTCTAGGAAGAAAAGTTCCAAGAAGACAAGGTCCAAAGGCCCTAAATCCACATATGTCTGTAATTATTGTAAGGAGCAGGGACATTGGAAGTCCAATTGTCCGAAGAGGAAGAAACAGCAGGAGAACTGTTCTGGCACAGCTGCTGTAGCAGCTGAGCATGATTCAAATGAGGACATGGTCCTAGTGGCAGGAGAGTCAGCACATCATCCTGATGTGTGGATTCTGGACTCTAGGCATCCTTTCATATTTGCCCTCACAGAGAGTGGTTCTCAAGTTATCAGCAGATAGATGGTGGTCATATATCTATGGCAAACAGCAAGGTCTGCAAGGTAGTTGGAATTGGCTCGATTCGATTGAGGACAGAGGATGGAAGATTCTCAGAACTGAGTGAAGTTAGACATGTTCCACAAATGACCAAAAACTTGGTATCTCTCGCCTCTTTGGACAACAGGGGATTCAGTTTTAAGGGGGAAAGTGGTGTGCTAGTGTCTACAAAAAAACTCGATTTTAAAGTTCTCAAGGGAATCAAGAAAGGAACTCTGTATATTTTACAAGGGTCGCTTGTTGCTTGGTTCTCACGATGTGGCGTCACCGAGGTTCATCACCACAAATTACAAAGCAGGGCACATGAGGCCGGGTCACACGGGTGAAAAGGGATGCTGTGTTCTTTCTCAGAAAGATCTTCTTGGGGGATGTAAGGTCAAGAATCTGGACTTTTGTGAGCACTGTGTGTTTGGGAAGCTTCATAAGAGCAAGTTCTCGAAAGGAGTACACAACACAAAGTCATCACTTGATTACATTCATTCTGATTGTTGGGGACCATCAAAGGTGGAGTCATTGGGTGGTCACAGATATTTTGTGTCCTTTATTGATGACTATTCAAGGATGACTTGGGTGGTGCTGATGAAACACAAAAGTGAGGCATTCAAGAGTTTAATGCAATGGAAGACTCTAGTTGAAAATCAGTTGGGGAAGAAGATCAAAAGGCTTAGATGCAGATAATGGTCTCAGAATTACTGGATCGAGTTTGATACATTGTGCAAAATCGAGGTATTGTCGACATCATACGATCAGAGAATACTCTCAAAGAAAATGGTGTAGCTGAGAGAATGAATCAAACTCTTCTGGAGAGATCAAGATGTATGCTTTCTCATGATGGTTTATCAAGGAGATTTTGGGCAGAGGCTGTTACCACAACTTGCTACTTAATCAACAGGAGTCCTCACACAGGGATCAGTCTCGAAACACCAGTTGAGATGTGGTCAGGCAAGCCTACATATTATTCAGTTTTAAGGGTATTTGGAAGCACAGTTTACTATCATGTCAGTGAAGGGAAACTGGAACCAAAGGCCAAGAAAGGAGTGTTTGTGGGGTATGGTGATGGAGTAAAGGGGTACATAATTTGGTCATCTGCAGAAAACAGAGTCATTCTCAGCAGAGATACAATTTTCGATGAAAATTCTATACTCAGTTCATCAGTAGGGAGGATAATCAAATCGAAACCAAGGCTTGAACCGAAAAAGCGTGATGGGTGAGTCGGTTGAATGCAACAATCAACCGATCCAAGTCGGTTTTCATCCGATCCGTTCTTTGAACGAACCGTAATCGAATCCAAGCCGTCCACCGAGCAAATGTCGCTTGAACGTCAAACCGAGAACGTGGGTCACAGAGTATAGTACAACGCAGAGCTAGAAGATCCAATGTTGGGATACCTCCTGTAAGGTATGGGTTTGATGATATGGTTGGATACGCACTTCAAGTTGCGTAAGAAGTGGATGGTTTTGAACCTTCTACTTACGTAAAAGCGCGACATGTTACGAAACATCTCAATGGCTTGCTTTGCCATGAGAGATGAAATGGAGTCATTCTTGAAGAATCGACTTGGGATCTAGTTAAACATCCAAATTGAAAGGAGAGTTGTTACTTGCAAATGGATTTTCAAGAAGAAGGAAGGGATAACCGAGGCGTAAAGAGTTAAGTATAAGGCACGCTTGGTTGCAAAGAGAGGTTCAATCGAGAAGAAGGGGTAGACTTTGATGAGATATTCTCACCAAAGAGTCGACATACTTCAATCAGAGTGTTACTAGCAATGGTGGCACAACAAGATCTAGAACTTGAGCAGTTAGATGTGAAGACATCTTTTCTACATGGTGAGGTAGACAAAGAGACATGACTCAGCCATAAGGTTTCCAAGTTCCTGGTAAGGAAAATCTTGTGTGCAAGTTGAAGAAGTCCTTGTATGGACTGAAGCAAGCTCCTAGACAGTGATATAAAAGGTTTGACAGTTATATGATCCAGTTGGGTTACAGCAGAAGTCCTTATGATTGATGTGTCTACAACAGTCAGTTGGAAGATGAATCTTACATCTATCTTGTGTTATATGTGGATGACATGCTGATAGCTGCAAAGAAGAAGTCTGATGTTCAGTATCTGAAAGAACTTCTCAGTGCTGAGTTTGAAATGAAAGATTTGGGTGCAGCCAAGAAAATTTTAGGGATGGAGATCTGGAGAGATAGAAGTCAGAGAAAACTGTTTTTATCTCAGCATGGCTATATACAGAAGATTTTGTCAAAGTTGGCATGTCAACTGCTAAGCCAATAGATACTCCTATGGCATCAAATGTTCATTTGTCAGTTTTTGCTTCACAGTCAGCCGAGGAGAAGGAGTATATGTCAAGAGTTCCCTACGCTAGTGCAGTTGGCAGTCTGAGGTATGCCATGGTGTGCATTAGGCCTGATCTGGCTCAGGCAGTCAGTGTTGTCAGCAGGTTCATGGATCAACCTGGAAAGGAACACTGGAAAGCTATGAAAAGAATGTTCAGATACCTTAAAGGTACAGCTGATGTTGGTCTCATTTATGGAGGTGATACTGAGAAACTGATCACAGGATACTGTGATGCTAATTATGCAGGTGATGTGGACAGCAGAAAATCTATGACTGGTTATGTTTTCACATTGGGGAATTCAGTTGTCAGCTGGAAAGCAACTCTTCAAGCAACAAAGTGGCTTTATCAACTACCAAGGCCGAGTATATGGCTCTCACCGGAAGCGACCAAGGAGGGTGTCCGTTTGAAGGGACTAGTCGCTGATTTGGGGCTACATCAGGATCAAGTCGAGATTTACCGTGATGCTTTAAGTGCAATTTGTCTAGCTAAGGATCAGTTCATCATGAGATAACCAAGCATATTGATGTGAGGTATCATTTTCGAGAGAAATGAGAAGAGGGTTGTAGTGAAGAAGATCGGACTAAAGGAAAATCCTGGCGATATGTTCACTAAACCAGTTCAGCAGAGCAAGTTTCAGTTGTGTCTGGACTTGCTGAATATTCAAAGCTTGTAAACTGAATTCTGGATACTCAGTTGAGGGTAGATCAACTTGAGTGGATTCTGAGGGGAAGTCTGGTACTATACATCTTGGCATTGACAAATGCATCTGGTACAAGTACATCTGATTATGCAGTCTGGTGACGTTGGATGAGAGTTCAAGTCAAGGTGGAGATTTGTCAGTTTTGGTGACTTGATCTCTAAACTGAGAAATATCTGGTGGAACTAATCTGGGAAAACTGAGACTGAGATTGATGGTCAGTTCAGTTAAGTATATTCAGTTCTGTGAAAGTCAGTTTGATGTAGTGCAACTTAGTTTTCTTATGAAGTCAGCAGTCAGTTTCTGGTCTATTGCGTTATGCTGAGTATAGCTAAGTTCTACATCTGGGCAGTTGATTACAAGTCTGGGAAGTCAGTTTTGAGCTGAGTTTTGTCTGGTGGATAACAGTTATAGCTGGGATCCACATCTGGGGTATTTATGGTAGTTCCGACAAAGATCTATGGTGGTTAGGGTTTGAGACTTGTGTCTATAAATACCAATATTGTAATCAATGCAGTGTGTTTCTTTCAAGAGCGTTGTCCACACACTTGTGGAAACCTTGTAATTCTGTGCATAATAAAATATCTCCTTTTCTGTCCGTGGAGTAGCGGCACAGAGCCGGAAACCACGTTAAATCGCTGTGTTCTTCTTGTTTCTGTGTTTTATCAATTCCGTCATTCTTTACGTTTGCATTGCTATCTGTGTTTGTTTCTTTCTTAAACTGCATATTCCTATCTGTGTTTATAACAAACAGATTTACACTTCATCTTCCTCCTCTGAATATCCGCCTCATTCTTCTTCTCATGAAATCTTCCCCAAACGCCGTCCTCGATCAGCACGACGCCCACCACCATATTTACATTCAACCTCAATTAGAATTTATAACGCTTCAGCTATTGCAATCCCTGCTTCTGTCAACTCTGATGAATCTTCGAAATCATCAGAAGAAAATCATTATGAATTGGTCCCAAGAAAAATTGCTTCTTTTGGGACGAGTTCATCTTATGCTTATTCGGGATCGTCTAAAGAGATTTCTTTTGAAAGTGTTTCTTTTACTAGTAATTTAAGTATTCCCAAAAAGACGTATTTTTCTAAATCTTTGATAAAATCCTTTCCTGAAAATGTCTCTTTTACTATTAAAGTGAATGCTCCCGACGGAAATTCCCTTTTGAAAATAACGGAAAAAGTTACGTAGACCATCTAATACTCCAATAGCCCGAAAAAACAAGTACTCAAGAAGAAATGTTGTTAAAAATCGGGTGGTTAATGCTGAAAATCAGATCAGGTCAATCAAGAAACGAGCCCGACACACTATTGAAGGTTCTGATTCCATGGCTCCTGGTGAGGCGCCTCTTTCAGAATCGAGAAGAAAGGGCCGTGGCAGTTTTCAGTGTGAGCCTTGTAAAAAAAAATTCAAATCAAAGTATTGTTGGAGAAAATAGAGGAAAAATGATTTTATCGATTTTTTAATCATTTACGACAACTATTTTAAAAAGCGAGTTTGATAGACTTTGATTAAAGTTATCAAGACTTTATTAAAATCATTGGAAACTACGTGCTACGTAGTTGACAATAGGATTTTAAATCATTCAATTCGGAATACGGGTGAATGAGATATTAACGCTTTAAGTTGTTATGAGATATATATGGAAAGTAAAGTAGTGTAAAACTTAATCCCACATTGGAACATGAGTTTTCTAATGTCAAATATTTATATGATGATAGATGATGACTGATATAAGCTCCTAGAGAAAGAGAGAGAGTTCAGAATGATTTTAGACAGATGATGTTCTGCTAAAATTGCAACACGCGCGAACGCGCCGCCGCCCGCCCGTTCCCGTTGACCGTTGACCATTGACCTTGGGCTTGGGCTTGGGGAATTGGGCCTGAGGGCTAGTATTATCTTTTTGGACATAGTCAGCGGGGTGGCAAGCTGAGGCTGAGTTGGATGAATCGAACCGACATTCAACCGAGGTGAGTCACCGAGGTGAGTCGGCCGAGGCAACTCAAAGATCGATGATCGCCAGTTCTTGAAGGCGATCTTGAGGCTAAGTCAGCTGGACGAAACTCAGCAAAGGCAGATGAGAAGTCAGCTGAGGCAAACTCAGCATCAGCAGGGGAGAAGTCAGCTGAGGGTTCGGCCAAGGCACCTTCAGCAGACTGAATGTCTCATTCAGCTGAGACTTTTCATCTTCTTCTGAGACCTTTCATCTTCGAACCCGTTATCATCAATACCTTGGAGTAAAGTGGAAGTAGTAGGAGTTATGCAATAAATGAAATTAATTGCAGGGACTCTTCTATTACAATCTGAGCCGCTATATAAACAAGTCCTCACAAGATGGAAAAAATACAGAAGTATTCAAGCAATACAACAGCATTCATACATTCCATTGCATAAAATAGTTTTTCTACATTCATAGTGAAGAGTTTTCTGGGCATCATCAGAGTTTGAAGTGGTTCAGAAATTGAATTACCTCCTTTCTGAACAGGTAACTGAGTAATCCTGGGAGACAATTGCATAAACCAGGGTACAAGCCGGAGCAAATTTGTCTTAAGGACAGAGTTCCATCTCACCTCAGTTGCAGATATCCTTTCATTTCTCTTTCTTTTTCAATTACAGTATTGTAATAATTTTATTTCAAATTAATAAAAAGTGTTCTTAATTTTATAGCATATTTATTTATTTCGCATACGATACTCCGGCTATTACAATCTTAAGACAAATTTTCAGAGCTTTCTTATGCTCTGAAAAGTATCTGTATGCGAGAAGAAAATAAATATTCAGTTCGTTTCTGAACAATTTTTTTTTGGTTAAACTGAATATCAGTTCCGATATTCAGTTCAGTTCGTATAAAGAAAAAAAACTGATCAAACTGAATATCAGTTTTGATATTCAGTAAAATAATTTGTTCTTGCTGCTGTTTGGTCTCGATTTTTCGAACCATAACTGAACTGTTGATCTTCTGTTTTCTGAACAGAAATGGCTGTTGTCACTGATGCGTCAATGACACCAACTGTGGATGCTACGGCAACTACAAGTCTGAATGCAACTGTGCCTACTACTGTAATGACATAATCAACTATTGATGTGGCTAGTTCTTATCATGAAGATAAACCAGAGAAATTTAATTGGCTGAATTTCAAGCATTGGCGGCAAAAGATGCTGTTTTACTTGACTACACTTGGATTAGCCAGGATGCTCACTAAAGAGCAACCAGTCGTGTCTCTAGACAACCTTGAACACAGAGTTTTGCTTGCTCAAGAAAGTTGGAAGCATAGTGATTTTTTATGCAAGAATTACATTCTGAACGGTTTAGACAATACTTTGTATGGTGTCTATTGTACGTTTGAGTCTGCTAGAGCACTGTGGCTTGCCTTAGATAAAAAATATATAACTGAGGATGCAGGTGCTAAGAAATTTATTGTAGGTAAATTTCTAAAGTATGAGATGGTGGATTCTAAAACTGTAATTAAACAGGTTGAGGAACTACAAATAATTATATCCGATTTCTTAGAAGAGGATATGGTTATTAATGAAAATTTTCAAGTAGCCTGTGTGATTGAGAAACTACCTTCTTCATGGAAGGAGTATAAAAGTTATCTCAAACACAAGCGAAAGCAGATGACTATGGATGATCTGATTGTCCGACTCCGTATTAAGGAGGACAATAGAGGATCAGAAATTAAAAGCTCTGTGCAGGTTGGACAGGCCAAAGCTCATGTTGCTGAGGTAAAAAATTAGAAGAGGAAGAAAACTGGACAATCTTCCAAGAAAACTGGTGAATAGTTCAAGACACCACAATCTGCGTACAAGTTTAATGGTGAATGCCGCAACTGTGGCAAATTTGCGCATCGTGCGGCTGAGTGCCGTGGAAAGAAGCCATTTCAGCCAAGGGCACATATGGCTGAAACTGATGGTGATGATGACATGTTCTACACTGTGATGACAGAATGCAATTATGTGCTGACCGGATAGTTTGTGGACACTGAAGAATTGCATTGACCAATGTTTGTGGACACTGGAGAATATGTGTCCACAAACCATCCGGTCAGAACATACATGTCATCACACCAATGGTTTGTGGACACTGGAGCCACAAGACATGTATGTGCTGACCGGGCAATATTTTCAACCTATAAGGCTGGAAATGGTGAGAAACTGTGGATGGGAAACTCTTCTCATTCAAACATTTTGGGAACAGGCAATGTGATTCTGAAGATGACTTTTGGGAAGAAGCTGACATTGACCAATGTTCTCCATGTTCCTGACATTCGTAGGAATCTAGTTTCTGGTGCTATGTTAAGCAAGGCTGGGTTCAAGATGGTGTTTGGTTCTGATAAGGTCATTCTGACAAAAAATGAAGTGTTTGTCGGAAGAGGTTATCTCACCGAGGGGATGTTCAAACTTAATGTAATGGCTATTATGCCGAAAAATGTTGTGCCCAATGAGGCTAATAAAGTTGCATCTACTTCTGCTTACTTGACTGAGTCGTCTTGTTTATGGCATAATCGATTAGGACATGTAAATAATAAATCAATTCGGAGAATGATGAATTTAGATTTATTACCTAATTTAAAGTTTAATGAAAGTGAAAAATGCCAAATATGTGTAGAAACGAAAATGACTAAGGCACTGTTTCCTTCAGTGGAAAGAAACACAGAACCGTTGGAATTAATTCATACATATTTGTGTGATTTAAAATTTGTGCAATCGAGAGGCGGTAAAAAATACTTTGTAACATTTATCGATGATTGTACGAGATACTGTTATGTCTATTTGCTAAGTAGCAAAGATGAGACTATCGAGGCTTTTAAAAAATTATAAGAATGAAATCGAAAATCAACTTAGCAAATGAATCAAAAAGGTTTGTAGTGATAGAGGTGGTGAATATAATGCACCGTTTAATGAACTATGTTCAGAATCTGGCATTATTCATCAAACTACTGCTCCGTCAATCAAGTGGTATTGTTGAACGCAAAAACCGCACATTGAAAGAAGTGATGAATGCTATGTTGATAAGTTCGGGTTTACCTCAGAACTTATGGGGGGAGGCCATCCTCTCAGCAAATGTCATTCTTAATAGAATTCCATCCAAGAAGATGGATAATACCCCATATGAGTTGTGGAAAGGCCATAGGCCAAACTACAAATACTTGAAAGTGTGGGGATGTTTAGCAAAGGTGGAAGTGCCTAAACCTAAACAAATAAAGATTGGGCCTAAAAAGATAGATTGTGTATATATAGGTTATGCGAATAACAGTAGTGCATATAGATTTCTAGTGCACAAATCTGACATCCCTGATGTACATGTGAATACAGTCATGGAGTCAAGAAATGATGTGTTTTTTGAGGATGTCTTTCCGAACAAAGACGGAAACAATGAAGACACGAGTCCAAATAAGCGGACATTTGAATCCATAAAGGATAACACTTCAGAAAATGAGGAACCAAAACCTCATAGAAGTAAAAGGGCCAGAACTTCAACGTCATTCGGTCCAGATTTTCTCACCTATATGGTAGAAAATGATCCAAGAACATATGTTGAGGCTATGTCAAATCCAGAAGCTCCTTACCGGAAAGAAGCGATCAAAAGTGAAATAGATTCCATTATGCAAAATCACACTTGGGAGTTGGTTAATATCCCACCAGGGCATAAAGCTCTCAGTTGTAAGTGGATTTTTAAGAAAAAAAACTTAAAGCTGATGGATCTATTGATAAATATAAGGCCAGATTGGTAGCCAAGGGTTATCGACAAAAAGAAGGTCTTGATTTCTTCGATACATATTCACCGGTAACTAGAATCACTTCCATAAGGGTTCTTATTGCGATCGATGCGGTCTATAACTTGGAAATCCATCAAATGGATGTTAAGACTGCTTTTTTAAATGGTGAATTAGAGGAAGAAATTTACATAGAACAACCCGAGGGTTTTGTAGTTCCAAGTCAAGAACACAAAGTGTGTTGACTCGTTAAATCACTGTATGGGCTCAAACAAGCACCAAAACAGTGGCACCAAAAATTTGATCAGACAATGTTGTCAAATGGGTTTAAAATTAACGAGTGTGACAAATGTGTCTATATTAAAAACACTTCTAATTCCTATGTGATAGTATGTCTGTACGTTGATGACATGTTGATCATGGGAAGTACTCGTGATATAATCATGAATACTAAGAAGATGATGACTCTAAATTTTGATATGAAAGACATGGGAGTTGCAGATGTAATTTTGGGAATTAAAATCTCTAGAATGTCTGATGGACTTGCTTTGACACAGTCTTATTACATTGAGTCTGTTCTAAAAAGATTTAATGTCTTTCATGAAAGTCCTGTGAAAACTCCAATTGACTTAAGTTTACACTTAGTCAAGAACAAAGGTGAACCTGTGTCTCAGTTAAAATATTCACAAGTAATAGGCTGTCTGATATACATAACCAATTGTACTAGACCAGATCTGGCATGTGCTGTGAATAAACTAAGCAGGTTTACGAGTAATCCAAGTGAGGATCATTGGAAAGCTTTGATAAGGGTACTGAGGTACAGTAAGAGGCTTTTTTTAATAAAATAGTTTGCCTCGAGTTGTAAATGACTTGAGAATGCCTGGAGAGCTTACCGGTTCGAATCTCCTCTGAGACGTCATTGTTAAAGAACTCTTGGCCAGGCCTTACCCTAAAGTAAGAGTCAGACTCTGCAGGCACGATCCGGGCCGAACTCCGGATTAGTCGGATCAATTGGTTCCGGATACCGGAGCTTTAAGCGAAAAAAAAAAGGTTTTTGGCTGTACAGGACCATTTCAGGTTTAGCTAGCCAAAATGGAACATAAATGTCGTGCGTGTACCACAACCTCCGTGACTTTAGGTAATAATTATTAAATTAATGAAAAATACCAAATTCCCGTCATCTCCTCCATCTCTTTATTACCAAATTCCCAACCATTAGGCGGGCTAGGCAGCCGCTGAAGCCCAACCGTCAGGGCAGACCCGCTGTTAATGTTTCATAAAAAAATCTTGTAGATCCACTCCCAACCAACTTAATATAATGTGTTATAAAAAATTTATATGAATTGATAAAGAATCAAACTATAGACTCACTAATATAATGTGTTAAAAAATTACTTGAATTGATAAAGGCTTAAACTATAGGCCCAAATTTATAATAAGTCAGATCTATCAATTCAAATTTCATAGGTGCATCCATTTTGTTACGTCAACCCAAATGTAAACGATAACAATATATGAAAAAATATCTAACATTATGAATTTGAATTTTGTATCTACAGATTTTAGAAGCATGATGTTGAAGTAATATTTTGAAAGTATGTTTTTTGAAAAGAAAAAAAATGCATTCCGAACTAAAAGGCCCCCTTCGCCGAATTCGTCGAAGGCCCAAAAATTTCCAAGGCCGGCCCTAACCATATACCCAAAAGTCGACCCCCACCTCAAACTCTCATCGTCTTCTTCAAAGTAGGTACTCCACTAATCATAGTAGTTGCCGAACGCCCACTGATATAATCATTACCTCTGGATAACCCTCCACAAACAATTTGTATATGGAGCAAGGTATCGTCCGTAAGACCTCTCTGTAACCTTTTATCCTCGGACTACCATTTATTGAATTAGTGTTCTAAACCCAATCGGTTTACACCAGATCCGACCGGGTCGCGTCAATTACAGTCTATTTAGTTTATATAATATTCTATTATGAATAATAAAAATGTTCTGAAAAAATGTGTATAGTGGATGTCCTTTTTGTTAGGAAATCACTAGTTTAACGCAGCGGAATTTAAAATTTTGATTTCCTTTTCCAAGATCGCCTTCGTTTAACACAATAAACACATTAAGTAGTTTGATGGAATATACCTTGGCTGATCTATAAGATCGTCGCTTTGACCGTCAACGGAGAGTAGTACTGTGCGCAAGCCGTCCACGTGTCCGGCCTCTATCGATAATCCACACGAACTCCTCGCCGGAATCCTCCTTGGATTGCTATCAGAAAAATCCAACTGCTAGACCGGCCTTTTTCTCCCTCTCTAACTCTCTATTAGAAGCTCTCTATTTTACTCAAGAACTATTAGCTCTTGGAATTGTGATGATACAAAAGAGCTAGTCAACCTCTTTCTTATATAGAAGAAAGTGGCGCCCCAATGATGCCCTAATCTAATTAGGAGAAGCTTCCTAGAAGATAGATGAAAGAGAAAAACATTTTCCCAATAAAATAAGGAAAATCACTTAGAATGATTTATCTCTTTTATTATAATATCTTATATTATATAAAAACCAAACATTGCCAATATCTTATATTGAATATATTTATCTTATTACCATAAATCTAATTTTCCAAAATCAATTAATATCCAATATTAATATTATGGTAATCTTATTAATTAAAGTGCACAATCCAAGTGTATCTTATACCCTTAGATGTGGCGCCTCAAATTGCCAAATATTGGCATCCGGAATATTCTTTAATTAATATAATTTATGTATAGAATATCTTGTATATTATTTATTCATAATAAATAAATACCAACTTATTAATTTACTACTATAACATTTATAGTCTTGAGATAAACTTTCTTTATTTGGTTATCGACTATAACCGCATTTTAATCCGACTCGATGTTCATATGTGTGTGACCCGATAGGCTTCCGAATATGTTGGCCATAGACACAAAGTGCAAATTACGAAAATTCCCTTCATGCCTAACGATCACGGGATAGCATCTAGCAACACACCGTGACCCCCAATCATCGGAAGAGTCAAATGCAATGACTACTACCTTTCATGTGAAACTGTTACCGTGTAAATAACAATCCTACCGCTGTAATAATATCCATCCGATCGTACCTCGAGTGTCAGTACATTGACGATCGTATCTTATAATCTAGATATCATGCTCTCTCGGAATAACACATTTACTCCCACTTTGCAAGATTCTCGAGAGCTAGACATTCATTATAAGAAGGCCATTTCAAATATTCATTCCCAATCATAGGATACGCGATTCCTGGAAGACCAAACATGTATACTCCGCATGCTTCAATATCACACCCAATCACTACCGCATGATCTCCCCGTGACTAGGGGAAATCTCAATAGTGTCAAAGCATGACAATCCACACCATGATGCCATGTAGACTCCAGTCCTAAGGATAATTACACAACCGTCACATAGTGTGACACTTAATGTAAGTGAGCCAGTCTAATGTACGCATTCTCTAATACACGTCCACGTACGGTACAGTCCAAGTGTCTCTACACTTTGATAGACGAGATCTATCTCTATCTTCAATAAGATAGAAGACATCTAATACGTGCTAGTCTAATCATACTATCAAAGTCCCATTTGACAGTACATACGACTAGAGACATTGAAGTATCAAACTTATTAAAGTGATTAGAGATCCCATCAACCATAATCACTAACATGGTTTCTCTATCACAGTTTGACACTAGGGACGTTACTATATATATACAACCAATAATATGAAGATAAACAATATATAATAACAATAGTGATTTTATTAATCATAATAAAGTTATTACATGAACTAAAACAGACTGTAAATGACCCGACCCGGTCGGATCCGGTCCAACCCGATTTGTTTAGGACATCTTTTCAACACTTTTGTCTACCAAAATATCAATAGTTAAGATTAGTCATTACACATTAATCACACCTTGTAAGTTACAAGTTAAAAGGTCACACACATTTATTTAGATGTATTGTACATCTTTCACATTCCCATGTCTTATATAAGTCTCAGACACTTGCAATGGGGGTGTAGAAATGAAGCATAAAGGAATACAAATGATAAAAGTTTCTTACACTTTTTGTTACATCTTTTATTCTTGTTTATTACTTGATATCAATAGTTATTTATTTTATAACAAAAAAAACACTTATAGTATTATATATTTTGTTTATTGCATAAACCAATTTATTATTGTATATATAATAGCATCCCTAGTATTTAAATGTGATAGAGAAACCATGATAGTGATTATGGTTGATGGGATCTCAACTCACTTTAATGCTTTGATGTTTAAATATCTCTAGTTGTATGTACTATTAAATATGACATTAATAGTATGCATGGTAAGTCTAGCACATATTCGATGTCTTCTATCTTATGAAGATAGTGATAGATCTCATCTATCAAAGCGTGGAGGAACTTGGATTATACATGGATGTGTATTAGAGAATGCGTACGCTAGATTGAGCCACTTACTTTATTAAGTGTCACACTATGTGACGGTTGTGTAATTACCCTTAGACTGGAGTCTTCATAACATCACGGTGTGGATTGTCATCTTTGACACTATTAAGGTTTCCCCTAATCACGGGGCGATCATGCGGTAGTGCTTGGGTATGCTATTGAAGCACGCGTGCAATTTATTTTGATTGTCCGAAAATCACGAATCCTAAAAGTGGTAGTAATATCCGAAAGAGACTTCTTATAAGAAATGTCTTATTTTTGAAAGTCTCTGCAAAGCGGAAGTAATGAGTTACTTCGAGAGAGTAGGATATCCAGATTAGAAGAAACGGCCATTAAAGTTTTGACACTCGAGCTACGTCTGTATAGATATTATATCAGCAATAGGATTTTATACACGATAACTGTTTCACATGAAATGTAGTAGTCAATGCACTTGACTCTTCCGATGATTAGGGGTCATAACATGCATGATCGTTAGGTGTGAATGGTATTTTGGTAAATGTACTTTATACTTACGGCCAACATATTTGGAAGTCTATCAGGTCACACACATATGAACATCTAGCCGGATTTAAAGTGTGGTTATAGTGATAACCAAATGAGGAATTTTTTATTCCGACTATAAAGTGTTATAGTGATAAATCAATGGTAATTATTTATTATGAATAAATGGCTCAAGATATTAATTATGTTGATTAAATAAATTTCCACAATATCTATTTATATATATGTGTCTCTCTCTCTCTCTCTCTCTATATATATATATATATATATATATATATATATATATATATATATATATATATATATATATATATATATATATATATATATATATATATATATATATATATATATAATTATATGAAATTATAATAATTATATAATATTATTACATAAAATGGATAAATCAATAAAATAGATTTACTTCCTTAATTCCTTACTTTATTGGAAAAAACGTTTTCTTTCTCCCCACCCCAAGTAGAAAGCTTCTCCCTAGGGATTTGAGAGACATATGTGGCGCCGTTTCCCTTGTCTATATGAAGGGGTATCGAGCTCTTTTGTATCATAATTACACAAGTATTATTTTACTAGAAAAATAATAGAGCTAGAGAGAGTTTTGAGAGCGATAAAAAGTCAATCTAGCAGCAGAGTTTTTCAATAGAAATCCAAGCATGGATTCCGATGGGAGGTTCGTGTGGATCAACGGTAGAGGCCAAAGAACACTTGTGTGGCTCCGTGCATAGCTACACCGTAGAAAACGCTCTGATCTATTTTTATTGTTTAAACGAAGTCGATTATGGTTAAAAGGAAATCAAAATTTTAAATCCCGCTACGTAATCTTGTTGATTTCCTTACACCATTAACCCTTATTGGCCGATTTCCTTTGATCATATCGCACTTGCAAGCAATTGATCAGTACCAAGATTAACTATCAAGTAAACCGTTTGTTATTCCTCTTACGAAGAAGGAGTTGATTCCATCTTCGTGGGTTACATCCTGGGCCACCGATCCCCGTGTGTGCTAAAATGGCCGAGATTAAGGGAGGCACTACTTAGCCAACCATACCGCCGAATCAAATGTCACTTGACGATTCTAGAAACCGTCGGGTGTAAATCCGGGCCAATTCAATCTATAGACAATAGTCAAGATCCAAAAACAATTGGTAAACGGATGTAATGGGGGTGGTGAGTGTTTAGGTTTCGACTGAGCCTGAGAGTGCTTATTCTCAAGCTGCCTACGTATCCTATGATTATTCAGGAATCAAGTCTGCTGTAGTTCTAAGGAACGTTTATATAGGGAACATTTGTGCCCTAGGTTATGGTTGTGTCGTGTCCTTCAATGACTCCTACTTGTAACTGATGTGGATGTATTCGTGTTATCTCAGTGATTTTAGGAGATAATTACGGCAGTTTAAATGACAGGATAAGAGTCTTTATGATGGAGGATTATTTCCATACTTATCACTTATATTATCTTCGTGAGATAAAACCGTGGCTAGCTCTATCTGACTTGTGGAGAGCTCTAGACGACGCCATGGTCCGACTTGCGGTGGGCTCGGATTTTTTGTTAAGCAGATTAGACTAACCTCTCTCTTGGGGTTAAAGGTCTTATCATTGAGCATTAACTAGGGCTCATGGCCCTTAATTGCTCAGCCTCTCTTCCTCATTTATTACTTTGCCATTTACGGGATGGCACGTGGTCGGGACTGATCTGACCTTCGTCATCACCCATGAAAAGGCATGAGTCTATAATCACATCAAGATTAAGATTCGATCCATAAATAGGCATGGTTCAATTAAAATATCTCCTTACGGACTCAAGACAAGATCATCATATTGAATCGGTCATGTCTTACGTGAACACTTCCACGTATAAGTGCAGCACTAAGGTGTCCAACACCAACGACCCAGATCAGACGGGCACACTTTTTTGGAAGACAATATGGCTCCGTTTGTTTTGGGTTGGAGTTTATTGTGGAGTTTTCTTTGGGGTTGTTTTAAATAAAGTGATTGAAGTAATGATTAGAAAGTTAAGATATTTTTTTAAAATTTGTGTAGATTATGAAATGAGTGGTGAAATAAAGTAGTATAATAAATAAAATAATGGTAAAAAAGGTTATAAAGTTGATAAAGTGAAATGATTAGTAATTTAATATTTTTTTTTATTTGTAGTTGAAGAAAGATTGGTAAGATAATTGTAAGATATGATGAGTGAAGTGATATAAAAAAACTCCGAAAAAACCTCTAACGAAAACAAACGGAGCCAATGTTTATTTTAATAGCCTATAGATCTAAAATATATTGAAAAAAAATGAAATTTCGAAGGTTAACACGTGTAGAAAATGTAATATACAATGTCACATGATACTTTTTAATTGGCTAATATTTACTACATCCGGTCCAAAATATAAGTCATCCTACACTTTTCAACTTGCCCCACAATATAAGTTATTCTATATTACCACTGCAATATTTATTGCTCTTTCTCTATATTACCCCTAATTTATTATGAATCCAACAACTTTTCATTACTTAACAACTATTACATTAATGATAGTCAATGGGTATTTTAGACATTAACCTTCAAATTAATGACATTAAACCAATTCCTTAATCTGTGTAAAAACTCCTAAGATGATTTATATTTTGGACCGGAGGTAGTATTTATTAAATTGATTAATAAAAAAATATATTTTATTCGTTTTGATTAATTAAAATATTATATTTTATTCTTATTCAATAAAAGATTAATTAAAATATTATATCTATGAACAATTGATGAATCGACAAACTTATATCATTGTATGAGAGTAGACTTAAAATTATTATATATATTTCACAAATTTTAAATAAATATAGATAAATCATAATAGATGAATCAATATAGGTGGTTTCTATCGACGCTACGTTTTTATTTGCGACACCACAATCACTTCAAGCACTTAAAATATTACTTCGAGCACAACGGTTATTTTTCATAAAAACAACGTTAGTAGTTATAGAAGTGTCTCTATTGAGGAACGTACGTCAGATTCAGTGACGTTGTTTTCGAAAAATAACATCAGTGACTTTGACCTTTATAGTGTGATGACGAAAGTAAAAATAAATAAATATGTAGTGAATTAAAGTAAAAAAATACTAATAAATTAAAGAGTGGCCACGTAAACGTAAGTGAAGAATATTGATGATTTTTTTTATAAAAAAAAACCCACGTTCCAGTCCAACACCTCATTCACCCCTCCCGTAAACACACTAACCTTCAATTTTACTAGCACAAAAATAGAAAAAATCAACCCCCGAAAAGGATCGAAGGGAAAGCAGCAAATTGTCTCGAATTGAACAGCATGTGTTCATGAGCTTCTGGTGAATTGTGATGTAATTGGGGATTTGTTGCAGCATAAACGTGAGCGAGCTGATGAATGATGATATTCAACTAAGTGAAGTTGTTTTGGGTTCTTTTTGAGCCACCTATTGGTAAGAAATCATCTTCATTCTCTTTCTTTTTGATGGCCGTTTAGGGTTGTTTGGGGTGGAGTTTCATTATAAATTGGAGTTGTCGGGTTTTTTTGAGTTTGTCTTCTGGGAATCTTTCATGGTGCGGTCTGATGTTGGAGATTTCCTTAGGATTGGACATGCCATTTGGAAGGTGTGAACTTTCGATGAAAACTGTTACTTTGTGGCACGGGTATCCGGGCGGGGCGTTACACAATTGAACTGCATTATGTGTGTTTCAGCACTACATATGAAGCTAATTCATTGTTGTATTATTCAAGCTAATGTACGTATGTGTTCTCATCAGGTTAGGGTTGAAGGAAATATTGTGTTAGATCGGCAAACGTAGTTAATTAAACATGGCGACCGCAGCACAACCTATCCGGTTCATAGGGCCAGCCTCCACTACAGGCGCGGGGAATTTCGATGCTCTGAGTAGAGTACTTGCCGACCTTTGCACAAGGGGAAATCCCAAGGTAGTGTTGCTTATAATCTTTGATTTAGTGTTTCATTTTGCTTTATAAAATTTATGGTGGTTGTTGTAGTTTGCTAATGCAATCCAACTGCTGACGAATCTGATTGGTCGGTATGTTTTCCCGGTAATCTAGTTTAAGTAGACGTACAATGTCCTTGATGTTCGCAGGAATTCTTTCGTGAAAGATTTCTTTTTTATGTCATCTTGTTAACGTGGAAAGGGACACGGATTCCCTTGCTGATCTTCTGAAGGACAGCATGTTTGCTGTTATGCTCAAAGTTCATATTTTTGTAGCCTGGTTCTTTTAGGATTTTCTTTTAAGGAAATTCCATTATCTTTTTTTTTTTTTGAGGATAAAATTCCATTATCTTTTAATTGAAAAACATTCTTTTCTGGATCTATTCTCATTGATTCAACCACTGATATGTAGTTTTTCTTCATCTTCTTCTTCGAACCGAAGGGGAATACACGTATTCTTTATAAACTGTGATTCAGATGAAGTTCAAATGTGGACTTTTTTCTAGAGATGGTCAAAGCTCATGCTCAATGTCCTTTTTTTTCTTCTTTTTATTCCTCTTGACTCTACTCCATCATTACACTTGCATCCGGAGACAGGTAAGGATGTTTCAACCTCCTTCCAAGTGTATTTCCCTCCGTATTATTAGTTGGCAACGTTGGTAACGACCAGAGGCGCTATGAAGAAAAGGAGAATTTTGATCTTGTTATAGAGAAGATCAAAGCTGTTTAGTACATCCTTTTGGAAGTTGGAGACCGACTTCCCAATGGCACAGTTGCATAGCTCTTTCTTGATTCTTCGTGCAATATTGCAACTGCAGTTAAAAATGTACTTATTTCTAGCGCTGCGAAATTACATTAAATGTTAGTACTTCATCCCGTTCACATCCTGTGATAGATAAGGGTTTTGTCGATTGTTTGTTGTGTTATGTAGTGTGTAGATGTTGGTAGAGGTAACCGGAACTGTTCAGAAAAAGAGAACTTATTATTGGCAAATAAAACATGTGAATTGGATGAGGAAATTTGGGAAGATATCAGGTTACACTGAAAGGTCTGGATTGACAATTCTTTCCTGGGTTTCCTATGTTTTTGTTGTTGTCTCAATATGCAAAAATTATGGATTTTATACTTTCCTATAGGTTACGTGCTTTCCTGTGGCTCTCCATGAGCTAAAATTAAACAGCTATTATAGTGGTACTGGTGCAGGGATGAACTTCCATCTTGTTTCCTTATAGACAAAATTTTCTTTTTATTAAGAAGTAGTAGAGTGGAGGTGCCATTTCATTTTAGTATGAAAATGTGTAATATAATTGCTACCACTCAGTGGCATCCACAAATGCTTGGATATTGTCTGCTGGTCAAAAGTGGACCTAAACATAGGGGTAATAAGAATGGTGGTTAAGTATCTAACAATAGAGTGTCAGCCCCTGCTGCAATTATAAACTGTGTTCTTTTGTTTTATTTGCAATTTTTTTGTCATATTTTCTATCACGATCTAACTCGTATCACCGTCTTTTAAGCACAGGAGGGAGCTACATTAGCACTAAAAAGACTTGTAGAGGAAGAAGCCCGTGATCTCAGCGGAGAATCATTCTCTCGTTTTATGGATCATTTATACGATCGAATTACAGGTCTCCTGGAAAGTAATGAAGCCGCAGAAAATTTGGGAGCATTAATGGCTATTGATGAGTTGATAGATGTTTCAATTGGGGAAAATGCTTCTAAGGTTTCAAAGTTCTGTAGTTACATGAGAACTGTATTCGAGTCAAAACGCGAACGAGATATTCTGGTCCTTGCTAGTAGAGTTCTTGGTCATCTAGCAAGAGCTGGTGGGGCTATGACTGCGGATGAAGTGGAGCGACAGGTTTGCCAAGTGTTTAACCGGTTCTTCTCTTTGAGAGTTGAGCTGGGTATTTTCTTATCCTGCCTGTTTCTGCTTTCAGGTGAAAAATGCACTGGACTGGCTTTGTGGAGATAGAATTGAATATCGTCGTTTTGCTGCTGTCTTAATACTGAAAGTAAGAAGCATATTTTTCTGTTGACAATGAGTTTTTATGGTTGGATATTTACTGAAGCTTCAAACTGTTGGGTTTTAAGATAATAGGACTATTTTTTTCTTCTAAAACTCTCTCCGTTTCTAAATGTCCTTGTTACCATTTTCGGATATCCCAAATTATAAGTCCAATATCGTAAATGGTAAAGAATGGTGGTTGTTTTACTAAGTTGTCCTCATTAACGTGCGCCTGTTTCAAACCGATGGGAAGTAATAATAGACAAACTTGCAAGAGCAAGCAATAAAGCACACTTGACTAAATTTTCATAAAGCGTGTGCCATTTTAACATGGACTTATACTTTGGGATGGTGCCAACATTATATCCTTCATGAATGATGGTTTCAATATATCTACTTGATCAGAAGATACTCTTTTGGGGTGACATGTACCTTTTATCATCAAATGGAATTTTCCATGCACTTGAGTAATTGTTTGTACAGAACAATCAATTAATTTTGTTGTAAAATCCTTGATGATTGAACAAAACCTGTCGGAATTAATTAAGCTTGTATATTGTCACCCATATCAAGATAAGTTGCTTCCTAGGCATTTGCGAAACCCCGTCGTTCTTTCATGCAGGAGATGGCTGAGAATGCATCCACTGTCTTCAATGTTCATGTATCCGAATTTGTGGGTGCTATATGGGTTGCTCTCAGGGACCCATCAGTAGATGTTCGGGAACGAGCTGTAGAAGCATTACGTGCCTGCCTCCGTGTCATTGAAAAGCGTGAAACGCGATGGCGTGTTCAGTGGTAAGAAATTTATGAATTATGTGCCTAATCAGGTTCAGCTTTGTGGTGTTTATACATGCACTTGGTCTGGTTGTAGTTTTATATCGTAATGTGTTAAAATATAGGTGTATATAGGTCCCTTATAGTCTTCTTTTATGTTTTTCCTTTTGTCTTAAGTGTCCTAAATATGTAATTAGGACACTTTCTATTGTTTTTCTGTTTTTCTACTTTTGGCCCAGAATACACTGTTCATAGACGTTGGAACAGTGTATTCTAGCCGTTGGGGGTTTTGCCTATTTATTGTAATCTCCTCCTTGTTATCTCTACAAGGAAAACTATCAATAAAATCTTCTTTCCTCCTATCTTTTTCTACATGGTATCAGAGCCTTGTGGTTAAATCTCTTCTTCATCCTCCTCAAATCCCATTTTTCTGAAGTTTTTTCGAACTCACAAAAATGGCTTCTACTGCTGATTCCATTGATTCTACTCCATCTTCAAGTGGAGTTATTCACAATCAGGGGTGTAGCAATGATAACTCTCATCTTCTCACAAACCATAAGTTTGATGGGAACAATTATCACCTATGGTCTAGATCTCTTCTCATGTTTATTGCTGGAAAAAGCAGAGAAGGATACCTGACTGGTGAAATCACTGAACCTCCGGCAAATGATCCACAACTCAGAGCAATGGAAAGTCAAAACAATGTTATCATGTCCTCCGGTGATTGGATCCATGACCAAGGATCAAAGTGAAAACTTTATGTTTTACAACATCACTGCTTGAGATTTGGGTTGCTGTCCATGATCTATATTCAAAAAAGGACAACACTTCGTAAATCTATGATCTCAAATCTCAACTAAAAGATCCGAGACAAGGTGATTTGAATGTCACTCAATACTACAATCAATTGACCAAGATTTGGCAAACAACTTGATCTTTTCAATGTTCACAAGTGGAAGTGCCTACGATGCTAAGATCCACAAGAGCAACACCGAAAATGACAGGTCTTCTCCTTCCTAACGGGATTAAATCCTTGTTTGGATGATGTAAGGGGTAGGATTCTTGGAAAATCCCCTCTTCGTAGCCTCAAGTCTGCTTTTTCTGAAGTCAAACATGATGAAAGCAGGAGAAAGATCATGCTGGGAACTCAACCTCATCCTATTCCTACTCAATCTATTCCTACTCAACCAGAAAGCTTTGCCTCTGCTCTCCTATCAAAGGGTAGTCAACACCAAAAGGGCAAGAAAGAGAGGCCTTTCTGTGATCACTGCAAGAAGGTTGGACATTCCAAGGAAACTCTTTGAGACTCCATGGAAAGCCTACTGATTGGAAGCCAAAATCTGGGACTGGAAGGGAATACCAAGGCAACCTTTCAACTCAATTGGGTGAAGGAACACCTAGGGAACCCTTCTGTTTTCTCTCAGGAACAGATGGAAGTTCTCGAAGGCTTCACACCTCGCTCTGGATCAAGAACTCATTCTAATACCTCCACTGCTTTTGTGGCACACTCAGGTAATCATGCTCATTCCTACATTATATCTGACCTTAAAAAACAACTCTGGATTGTTGATTCAGGGGCCTTAGAACATATGACAGGAAATAAGGGGTTGTTTCACTCCTTAATTCCCTGTAAACATGAAAGATTTGTGAGAATTGCAGATGGATCCACTTCCAAAGTGCAAGGAATTGGATATATCAATTTTTCCAAGGATCTGATCCTTGATCAGGTTCTGTATGTACCAAATCTGTCATGCAATCTCTTATCAGTGAATAAACTGGTAAAGAGACAAAACTTATCTGTCATGTTTCATGAGAATAAGTGTATCTTACAGGAGAACAGCTCTGGGAAGATGATTGGCAATGCTAGTGCTACCTCTGGCCTATACATGCTACCTACTGATGTTGGTTCTCTGGATACCAAAAACTCAGCTTTGGTTATTGATTCTGTTAATTGTAATAGTCACCCTATTGTTTTATGGCACTATAGATTGGGGCACCCCAATTTTTTGTATCTGAAAAGGCTTATGCCTCAGTTGTTTATCAATAAGAATGTGTCTGATTTTCAGTGTGAGATCTGTTGTATGGCTAAACAAAGTAGGACTGTGTTTCATACTAAGTCTTATGCTCCCTCCAAGCCTTTTCATCTTATACATAGTGATATTTGGGGACCCTCAAGGGCCAAGAATATCATTGGTACAAGATGGTTCATCACCTTCATTGATGATCACACCAGATTGTGCTGGGTGTTCTTGATGAAGGAGAAAGCGTAGGGGGCAATCTTCATGAACTTCTTTCTCATGATTAAGGCTCAGCTTTGAAATCGATATTAAAATCCTCAAGTCGATAAATGGGTCCGAATATTTTGAGAACCATCTGGGAAATTCTTCAAAGAGAAAGGGATTATTCACCTAACTTCATGTGTTGATACTCCCAACAAAATGGGGTGCTGCGAAGGAAAAATAGGCACCTCCTTGACACTGCAAGGGCACTTATGTTTGCTATGAAAGTGCCTAAGCATTTTTGGGGAGAAGCTGTCCTAACTGCCACTTATCTCATTAACAGAATGCCATCTAGGGTTTTGAAATTCAAAATCCCTGTGGCAGTCCTAACTGAATACATAGCATCTTCACACTTAATTCAAAATCTGCCTCCTAAGGTGTTTGGGTGCATTGCATATGTTCACAACCACCACAGAACCAAACTTGAGCCAAAGGCATCCAAGTGCATTTTCCTTGGCTATTCACCAAGGCAGAGGGTTACAAATGTTACGCCTCAAACTAGAAAATTCTTTAATTCAATGGATGTAACCTTCTTTGAAGGAAAAGCCTTCTACCATCCGTAAGGGAATCACTCTGACTATGGCTCATCCTCTCAAGGATGGGATATGAGTCCTGAACTTTGCACTCTCTCGGATAAAGGAAGTATAAATCAAGGGAAGTTACTACCCCTGATAATACTCAAAATCCTTCTAACCTCATTCCAGAAATGGAGTCCTTAAACCGTAGACCTCCAATTCAGAGGGTCTATACTAGAAGAAACAGGAATGAACTTGAGAATCAAGAACATCAACCTCATTCTGAGAATGATGATTCTTTAGAACTTCATGACACTTATCAGGATCAACCTGAGGATGGTACTACCTCAGAATCACCTGAAAGATCTATTAGCACGGTCAATTATGATGATAGACCTATTGCTTTGAGAAAAGGAACAAGGGCTTGCACCCAATATCCTTTATATAATCTCCTAGCAATAGACAATATTTCTACTTCCTATCAAATTTTCATACAAAGCTTGGATAAAAACAAAATTCCTCACCCCATTCATGAAGCCTTGGGAATTCCTGAGTGGAAACAGGCTGTCAATGAGGAATTACATGCTCTAAACAATAATCACACCTGGACACTGACTTCTCTTCCTAAGGGAAAGAAAACAGTGGGGTGTAAATGGATTTTCACCTTGAAATACAACTCTGATGGCACCATTAACAGGCATAAGGCTAGATTGGTTGCTAGGGGTTACACTCAGACTCATGGCATAGATTACCAGGAGACTTTTGCACCAGTGGCAAAATTGAACACCATCAGAGTGCTCCTATCTATTGCTGTGAATCTAGATTGGCCCTTACACCAACTAGATGTGAAAAATGCTTTCCTAAATGGTGACATAAAAGAGGAAGTTTACTTAAAGTTGCCTCCTGGAATTGACTATCCAGGAGCTGAAAATAAGGTGTGTAGATTACACAAAGCTCTTTATGGACTAAAGCAGTCCCCTAGAGCTTGGTTTGGCCGATTTACCCAAGTTGTTAAGAACCTTGGGTTCATACAAGGTCAAGCTGACCAAACTATGTTCACCAAGGTGTCACCTTCTGGAAAAAGAGTCATCCTCATTGTATATGTGGATGGCATTATCATTACTGGAGATGATGCCCATGAGATTGAGTCTCTAAAGCATTGTCTTGCAAAGGAGTTTGAGGTTAAAAACCTTGGACAGATGAAATACTTCCTTGGAATGGAAGTGGCTAGGTCTAAGGAGGGGATCTTTATATCTCAAAGGAAGTACATTTTAGACCTTATTTCTGAAATACTTCCTTGGAATGAAAGTGGCTAGGTCTGAGGAGGGGATCTTTATATCTCAAAGGAAGTACGTTTTAGACCTTCTTTCTGAAACATGGATGCTTGAGTGCAAACCTGCCTCCACTCCTGTTGATCCTGGGGTAAAATTGGAAAAGGAAAGTAAAACTGCCCCTGTGGATGTTTGCAGATATCAAAGACTGGTGGGAAAATTGATTTACTTGGCTCATACTAGACCAGACATATGCTATGCTGTGAGTCTGGTCAGCCAGTTTATGAATCATCCTTGTCAAGAACATCTTGATATTGTTCATAGGATGCTGAGGTATCTAAAAGGGACTGCTGGTCAAGGTCTTATCTTCAAGAAATCCAAAGATTGAAAGATCCATGTCTTCACTGATGCTGATTGGGCAGGGTCTGTGGTTGATAGAAGATCTAATACTGGCTATTGCTCCTATTTTTGGGGAAATCTCACCACTTGGAAGAGTAAGAAACAACCTGTGGTTTCTAGAAGCAGTGCAGAAGCTGAATTGAGGGCCTTGGCCCTTGGTATTTGTGAAGGATTATGGCTCAGGAAGATCCTAGTTGACCTAAAGATCAAGAAAGAGCATCCTGTACTTCTCTCTTGTGATAATGTGTCTGCTATCAATATGTCCGAAAATCCCATTCATCATGATAGATCCAAACATATAGACATTGACAGACACTTTATCAAAGAAAAAAATCGAAGATCAAGATATCAGCATTGAATTCATACCCTCTCAAGATCAAGTGGCTAATATTTTTACTAAGGGTTCTGCTCTACCTATATTCACCAGAATGAGATGCAAGCTAGGCTGTTATTCTATACACAACCAAGCTTGAGGAGGGGTGTTAAAATATAGGTGTATATAGGTCCCTTATAGTCTTCTTTTATGTTTTTCCTTTTGTCTTAAGTGTCCTAAATATGTAATTAGGACACTTTCTATTGTTTTTCTGATTTTCTACTTTTGGCCAAGAATACACTGTTCATAGACGTTGGAACAGTGTATTCTAGCCGTTGAGGGTTTTGCCTATTTATTGTAATCTCCTCCTTGTTATCTCTACAAGGAAAACTATCAATAAAATCTTCTTTCTTCCTATCTTTTTCTACACAATGTGATGCTGTGGATTCTACTATTTATCAAAGTGTCTTTTTTTTTTTTTGAAACATGTTTGTTGAGGGCCTTATCGCTGTTGCTAATCCTCCAGTACATAACATGCTTATATTATTATGGGACAATGAGTTTTACCCTGTTGATATTTCTGGCCTGCATTATTTTTTTCATAAATATTCTTTTCTCTGTTTAGTTGTTTAGATTTTGGGTTCTTTGTATTTGCAAATTTTTTTCGTTCCATAATCGTCAGGTATTAAAAGTGATTGACTCTGTTTTGTGGTGTCTCCTAATCATCAGCGTAACAATTTGTTTTCCTTCTAGATTGTCAAATTGGCAAAATGATAGGGAACTGCCTGCTTCCATTTTCTTAGTTACCATGACCATATTGTCAGCATCATTTCATATCAATTTTGTCCTTCTGTTGGATTTTGTTGAGGAAAACTAATCTGGTTCAGTTTTGAGAAATATTATTATTGGATACTACCTCCGCTCAAGATCTGTCGTTTTTTTCAAGAAAAAATGTCTTTTATTTTTAGATTACCAACAGGGCATTCATTAACTTATTTCTTCATCTGACCCCTAATTTAGTATCCATCCAACAACTTTGCATCCATTGCATTAATGATAGTGTAGCTGTATTTTAGACTTTATGAATTTGAATTCATGACATTTACCTGCTTTCTTAATTCGTATGAATGTATTGATGGATGTAAGTAGTAGTTGTTTTATTATTACTGTGAAAATTCTGGTTTATCCTGTTACTATAAGTTTAGTCCGAATAGGGGATGGACTAGAGTTTGTAAGGATAAGATAAGGATAGTTCTGTATCAGTCTAATCTAATGATTTTCTCCTACTTGATAGAAGTAGATAGGGATGCATTCTTCTATTAAAGAACTCAGCACTTTGCTTAGGAAGCATTAATGAATGAACCAATTTACCTTTATTTTTCTTTTATATTAACTACATATTGAAGGATTGGAATATTGTTGAACAAGTGAAATTGTGACAAAATTGATTTGACATAGAACTTTGGGACCACTGTGTCCGAGTTGTGGCATGTACTAAAATGTGACGAAGAATGTGGATCAAACTTGCGATTCACTTTGATTTTCATAAGTCTGGGTTGTATAAAATTTGATGGAGAACCAGTGACATATATCAAAATAATAGTGTTGCTGGCTGTAAGAGCGGAAGCTTTGTAAGAGAATAGAAATAACTAGCAGTTTATTTCATTAAGAAAAGCTTAAGTTACAAGGAGTGGAGCTGTTTGTTTATATACACACAAACAGCCCAATAAAGCAGAAAAGCAACTAGCCGTTGGGCTGTCATGTCCAACGGCTAGTAGGACTTTCAGTCCATTATTCTAACCCGATAAAGACAAGGATCTAGGGGAAATAATTAGCTAACATAATTAACTAAATTAAGACCACTAAACACACCTAAGGAGGAGCATTAGATTTAACATATTCTAACACTCCCCCTCAAGCTGGTTGGTGTAAATCAAACATTCCCAGCTTGCCAAGATTATCTTGAAACATCTTCCCAGAAAGCCCTTTAGTGAACAGATCTGCAACTTGATCTTGGGAGGTTACGAACTTGGTGCAGATAAGACCACTCTCTAGCTTTTCTTTGATGAAATGTCTATCAACCTCAATATGCTTAGTTCTGTCGTGTTGCACAGGGTTGTGGGCAATCTCAATGGCAGATTTGTTGTCACTTAGCAATTTCATAGGTGAAATCCATTGAACCTGTAGATCAGTTAGTATGATCTTGAGCCATAAAAGTTCACATATACCTATTGGCATTGATCTGAATTCTGCTTCTGCACTTGATCTTGAGACAACAGGTTGTTTTTTACTTCTCCAGATCACAAGATTTCCAGCTAGGAATATGCAGTGACCTGAAGTTGATCTTCTGTCATCAATAGAGCCTGCATAATCGGAGTCAGTGTATGCCTTAAGCTCTATTTTCCCTTCCTTTTTGAACAGGATTCCTTTGCCAGGGCATCCTTTCAGATATTCTAGGATCCTCTCTGCTGCTTTTTGATGACACACCTTTGGATTTTGCATGAACCTGCTAACCATGTTGACCGCAAAAGCAATGTCTGGCCTTGTGTGTGCCAGATATATGAGTTTTACCACAAGCCTTTGATAGACATATTTGTCAACAAATTCATCTTCTGATGACTCATTTAACCCATGATTATGTTCCATAGGAGTGCTGGCTGGTTTGCACCCCAGTTTTCCAGTCTCAGATAGAAGATCAAGAACATATTTCTGTTGTGATGTGAATATCCCTTGACCTGAGTGAGCAACTTCAATACCTAGGAAGTATTTGAGTCTTCCCAGGTTCTTAATATCAAACTCTCTAGCCATAGAAGTTTTAAGATTTTCATTTGTGATCACATCATCCCCTGTAACAATAATGTCATCCACATAAACAAGAAGTATGGACTTCTTTCATGTGTTTGAGATCTTGATAAACAGTGTGTGATCTCCTTGACTTTGCCTGTACCCCTTTTGTATCATAAATTGTGCAAATCTCCCAAACCAGGCCCTTGGTGATTGCTTCAAACCATATAGGGCTCTATGTAACTTACAGACCTTGCCTTCTGAGTCTTTGAATCCTGCAGGAACCTCCATGTATATGACCTCATCAATCTTGCCTTGTAAAAAGGCATTCTTGACGTCAAATTGCTGCAAGGACCAGTCTAGATTCACAGCCAGTGACATTAAGATTCTGACAGTATTCATTTTTGCCACAGGGGCAAAAGTTTCAAAGTAGTCTAGACCATGGGTTTGGGTATAACCCTTAGCCACAAGTCTAGCCTTGTGTCTTTCAATTGTTTCATCAGATTTGTACTTTGTGGTAAACACCCATTTGCATCCCACAGTTTTCTCCGCTTTAGGAAGATTAACTAGGGTCCAAGTTTTGTGTTTTTCCAGAGCTTTCATCTCTTCTTTCATAGCACTTGCCCATTTTTCATTAGCAAGTGCCTCATTAACATTTTTTGGAATTCCTTCATTGTGAAGGTTCATAATGAATTTTCTGTGATTCTTGGAACACTTCTTGTATGACAAGAATGTTCTCATAGGGTGTTTGGTGCATTCCCTTCTCTTTTTTCTAAGAGCAATAGGAAGGTCATCCATGGCACTGTTACTGTCTGTATCAGGTTCACCAGAACTTTCTGGTTTGTATTCTTCAAGTGAGGACACTGGTCCACTACTATTTTCAGTAGTTTCCTCAAGATCATCACATTCTTGAGGTATATCAGTGCCCCCTTCATGAGGCCCCTTTTTAGCATTCTTAGCAACCTTTTTCCTTCTAGTATACACCATAGGAATCTGTTCCTTCTGCACAGAAGATTGATCCTCTTCAAGGTTCTCAGAATCATTGTTAGTTTCTGCTTCATGATTCACTTCAGGATTTCCAGAATCAATGTTTGTTTCTGGAGAAACCCGAGTGTCATAATTTCTCAGATCCACAAGAAATTCAGTATTAGTATCAAGATTTTGGAGAACAGACTCCCCCTGAATCATGAAGTAAGAAACTTCCTCATGGAATGTTACATCTTCAGAGATGAACACTTTCCTAGATATAGGATGGTAACATTTGTAATCCTTTTGAGTGTTAGAGTATCCAATGAACACACATCTTTGTGCTCTAGGATCCAGCTTTCCTCTGTTTGGCTGATGTATGTGAACAAATACTTCACAACCAAACACTTTTGGTGGTAACCTGTCATGTTGAGGCATCCCTGGAAACCTTAGGTATAAGATTTCAAGGGGTGTCTTGTTATCTAGAACTTTAGTAAGGAGTCTATTTATTAAGTGTGCTGCTGTTAACACAGCTTCTCCCCAATAGTTCTTGGGAACAGACATCTGAAACCTAGACATCTCCATTAGATGTCTGTTTTTTCTTTCAGCCAGTCCATTCTGTTGGAGGGGGGGGGGGGTATAGGGACATGAAGACTCATGTATTATACCCTTTTCTACAAAGAAAGGATCAAGGAGCTGATTGAAGTATTCTCTAGCATTGTCTGATCTCATCCTTTTGATCTTGGTGTCATATTGAGTCAGAATTTGATTATAGAATCTGGGAAAAACAGTTAACAAGTCAGATTTTTGTTTCATTAAGTAAATCCAAGTGACTCTAGTGCAATCATCAATAAATGAAACAAACTAGAAAGAGCCATTTATATTAGCAATAGGAGCAGGGCCCCAAATATCACTATGAATAATGGTGAAAGGGTCTTTACATCTAATGTTTTGAACTGGAAAAGAAGCTCTCTTATGTTTAGCCAGTTCACAAACATTACAACAAAGCTTATCACTATCACAATTTGTGAACATATCAGGGAACATTTGCTTTATCATACTAAAAGGAGGATGTCCTAATCTATAGTGATACATCCACAGCTTGTCTAGGTTAGCTTTAGATACAAAAACAGAACCAAGCTTGTCTTGATTTAACTCTTGGCCTTCCCAGTAGTATACACAAACATTACAACAAAGCTTATCACTATCACAATTTGTGAACATATCAGGGAACATTTGCTTTATCATACTAAAAGGATGATGTCCTAATCTATAGTGATACATCCGCAGCTTTTCTAGGTTAGCTTTAGATACAAAAACAGAACCAAGCTTGTCTTGATTTAACTCTTGGCCTTCCCAGTAGTATAGGCCCTCTTTAGCCTTAGCAACCCCAATCATCTCCTTCCTTAGATGGTCCTGTATCAGACACATATCAGAAGAGAAAACAGCAAGACATTTGGAGTCTCTAGTTAACTTCTGAACAGAAAGCAGATTACTAGACAATTTAGGAACATGTAACACATCTCTTAGAGTAATATTTTCACAGAGATTGACATCTCCTATCCCAGTCACTTGGATAGGAGAGCCATCAGCCATTGTAATCGATCTGTACTGTGTACAGGGTTTGTAAGACATCAATTGCTCTTTGGAGAAAGCCATATGATCTGTAGCACCAGAATCAATAACCCATAACTGGGAACCCCCCATGACCATATTAGTTTTAGAAATACCTGAAAAAGCTAAGGAGGTTGATGAGTTATCCAAAGACTCAATGAACTTCCTTCGTTTCTCTATTTCTGATGGTCCAAGGTTGGGATTTTGATTCTGATTTACAGCTTTATGGACATACTCTCCAGCTTTCTGATTTGCTTCCTGTCCTGCTGCAGTATTAGCAGCCTTTTTTTGTGTTTCTCACTTCCTGGTTTCCCATGAAGTTTCCAGCATTTTTCCCTAGTGTGCTTGCTTTTCTTACCGAAAGAGCACACTAGAGAATCCTTATCACTTCCCTTAGAGTCAAAGGTGTGACTCTGATTGGTATTTTTGATAATCTTTTGAGGAATCCTGTTGTTTTGTGAGATCATGGCAGATCCCTCAACAGGAGTAGTGTCAATCATAACACTCCTTCTACTTTCTTCATTTCTGACAATAGCCATAGTTTCATTTAGAGAGGGAAGATCATCTTTTCCCAGAATTTGAACTTTGACAGGATCATATTCCACATTTAGCCTAGCTAAAAAGGAATAGATCCTATCTTTCTCAAAAATTCTCTTGAGAATTTTCACATCTTCATTGTTGTGCATTTTAATGCACTGGTAGTGGTCTAGTTCTTGCCACATACTCTGCATAAGACTTGAGCATTCAGTAATGGATCTCACACCTTGTTTGGTGTTTGAGATCCTATTCCTGATCTCATATATCTGTGCAGCATCATTGACTTTGGAATAATTTTCTTTCACATTATCCCATAGTTCTTTTGCATTTGCCGCAAACATATATGTGTCACTAATCTCAGGACACATAGAGTTCCACAGCCAAGACATTACCAGAGAGTCAGCCTCATCCCAAGCATCAAACTTAGGGTCAGTTGAAGATGGTCCAGTGCCTAACAGGTGGCTGAGCTTGCCCCTTCCCTTCAAGAAGGTCCTGACGAACTTAGACCACTTCAAATAGTTTTTCCCATTGAGTTTATGTGCAGCTTGGATTTGCTGAAGATCTCCCATAGAGGTAATAGCTTGCTCAGAAGAAAGAGGAGCTCTAGTAGAATCACTAGTAGCAGAAGATTCTGTAGCCATAAGGATTCAAGAAAAACCGAAGAATTTGAATTTTTGAACCAACGGCTCCGATACCATGTAAGTGCGGAAGCTTTGTAAGAGAGAAGAGAAATAACTAGCAGTTTATTTCATTAAGAAAAGCTTAAGTTACAAGGAGTGGAGCTGTTTGTTTATATACACACTAACAGCCCAATAAAGCAGAAAAGCAACTAGCCGTTGGGCTGTCATGTCCAACGGCTAGTAGGACTTTCAGTCCATTATTCTAACCCGATAAAGACAAGGATCTAGGGGAAATAATTAGCTAACATAATTAACTAAATTAAGACCACTAAACACACCTAAGGAGGAGCATTAGATTTAACATATTCTAACACTGGCCAAGAAGGAAGTCCTTACATGGTAAAAATGGCCTCCAAGTTAAATCTTATTCTTGTTACACCATTTCTTTCATAGAATACCCTCCAAACCATCACTATTTTTGATAATGCGGTTTTTATTCTTATCCTTCTGCTTCTATATTGAAGAGAAAAGAAGCTAGGTTATGACTTGATTGCTGTCTTTTTAGTTCTTTGATTAACCTTTTCCGTTCTAATTTGTCTTGGTAGGTATTACCGTATGTTTGAGGCTACTCAAGATGGATTGGGACGAAATGCTCCTGTTCATAGCATACATGGGTCTCTTCTCGCAGTTGGGGAATTGCTGAGGTTGGTCCAATTTTTATTCTTGTTATGTGAGCTGAGATCCGCATTTTTAAGTGTTGGGCACTCTGGTCTGTTGCATTTCCGAAAGGCTTATAGGGTTTCTGTCAGTCTAGGTCAATCAACAACCCATACTATATTATTTAATATGCTCTTTTCTTTTTCTTCCCCTCCCTCTTAAAACAGAAATTTGAATCTTTGGACGATTATTAATAAAGAGCAAAGTTGTCTAGCAAAAGGTGATTATTATGTGCCATATCCCAGTAATTCCAAAGGATTATTGTCAATCTGGATGGTCCAGATCATAAATGGCTTTTCAATTGAACATATTTTCCTTTTCCACTCAATAATAACCTTATCAAATTTCAGCACCATGGTGTCTTGTGACACTGTGTTTCTTCAGGGTGTGCTGGACTAGTGAGCAGAAGTTAGACAAATTTGATTTAGGGCTGCTTTTAAGGGTTGAGGAAAGTTAGGATGAGGATTAGTAATGCTAAAGACTTTATCCGTCTGAGTAGAAGAACAGACCACTTGACTTGAGCATGCAGCCAAGCAATGCATGCTTCACAATTTTCTTGAGAAGCTTTTGATCTTTTTTGAGTCAATCGTCACTTTAAAGTTGTTATACTTGTATTACTCATGCTTTGGACTCCTTAGAAATTCATGCTCTAGGGAATGATATGTTCTTCCCCATTTTCTAGTTCAATGATATGTGAAGCTTCCTGTCTTGCTTCCTAGTTGTATCAACCAAATACCCTTTTCTTTTGTGAAGAAGTAAGCTTCCATTAACGGTGGAATAAGGCCCGTGTGGTGTTGTTGTGAACTTTCATTGATGTGAGAGCAAACCAGTACCTACGAAACATTATTTAAGTAGTGTTATCATGTTTGTGGAGAAAAAATGGTTAGCTACTGCAGGCCTTCTGTTGAGCGCTTCTTTGATACATTGTGTGGTTATTGGTAATAATTAGCATTATCAACTGTTTATGTTTATCTATATAAATTCGTTGATCGCTTTAGTGGCAATAATCATGTGTGAAACTGTGCAGGAATACTGGTGAGTTTATGATGTCAAGATACAGAGAAGTTGCTGAAATAGTTCTTAGATACTTGGAGCATCGAGATCGACTTGTTCGTCTGAGCATAACATCTCTCTTACCTCGTATTGCTCACTTCTTGCGTGATCGATTTGTGACAAATTATTTAACGGTTTGTGATTCTTCTATCTTTTATGTAGTATGTACTTGGACTGTAGACATTAAATTTCTCTCCGGGGTTATGGCTGAAGAAAGATATCATTTTAGGTTTCCATAGTTTCTGGCTTAGTAGTTGCTCAAGTTTTTTTCTCCCTTCTATTAATCATTTTTTCTCTCTCCCAGATTTGCATGAATCATATACTTCATGTCCTTAAAATGCCGGCTGAAAGGGCTAGTGGGTTTATCGCTCTCGGAGAGATGGCTGGTGCTTTGGATGGTGAACTCGTTGACTATTTGCCGAAAATAACACCTCATTTGCGTGAAGCTGTATATACTCGTTTTGTTCATGTTTTCTGTGCTCTTGTTTTCACCAATTTGATATTTGGTTCATTTGTTGCCTGAGTTTCATTAAGCGCCTGAGAGGGTAACTTTATTTGTAGATCGCGCCACGCAGAGGCCGACCATCACCAGAGGCCTTAGCTTGTGTGGGAAATTTGGCTAAAGCAATGGGGCCTGCTATGGAACCTCACGTTTGCAGTCTCTTAGATGCTATGTTTTCTGCAGCATTGTCTGTTACCCTTATTGAAGCTCTTGAGCAGATATCTATCAGGTGTTTGAGGAAACACCTTTTTGTTGTTTTTTGTTTTACTGACCTTGTAGATATCTTCTCTTCTCATTGTTTCTCCATTGTCTTTTGGTTGATTTTTCAGCATTCCTTCTCTGCTGCCAACTATTCAAGAACGGCTGCTTGAGTGCATTTCTTTGGTTCTTACAAGATCTCAGACAAAGACGTCTGTTGCTTTGATTCGAGCTAATGTATCAACCGCCACTCAACAAGTGTCAGAGCTCGGTGGATCTGCTCTTGTTCAGCTTGCATTGCAAACTCTTGCTCGATTCAATTTCAAGGTATTTATTTAATTTTTTTTTTGAGGTCTTTCTTTTTTACCAAGTATTTTTATGTATATTTTTATTAGTAATCTAATGATATCTGTCTGGTATTTGTTTTATTTTCAGGGGCATGATCTTCTTGAGTTTGCTAGGGAGTCTGTTGTGGTTTATCTTGAGGACGAGGATGGAGGTACCCGTAAGGATGCTGCACTGTGTTGTTGCAAGCTGGTTGCCAATTCGTTTTTAAGCACGTCTATGCCATTCGGTAGGACTAGTGCTGGTGGCAAGCGACGACGCCTTGTTGAGGAGGTTCTCTTCTACACATTTTCTTAATGGGAAAGGTGCATGTTAACGCAGTCCAGCATGTTTCTTTCAAGCTTTTGATTTCACTGTTTTTTCTTGTAGATTGTGGAGAAACTTCTTTATGCTGCTGTGACAGATGCTGATGTCACCGTTCGTCACTCCATCTTCATCTCTCTACATGGAAATAGAGGTTTTGATGACTTTCTTGCTCAAGCGGATTGTTTGACTGCCATATTTGCTGCTCTTAATGATGAGGTATCACTATTCATGCTTGGTCAGAAGTTGGACATATTGAATAAAGCCTTTTTCTGTTGATTTGGAAGCTTCTCTGTAAATTGGACTAGATGTCGTGGTGATTCTTAGGTCTACGGTAAAGTTATGCCTGCCTTTTTCCATTGTCTCCTTTCCTGTCACAGACAGGGACATGTTGAGGTGTTTCCTCATGGTCTCAAGGAAATTATCACCCCAGTTATGAAACTTCAGAGGATTTTCCACTTGCTCAAGTGCTGTTGGTAGACCATAACCAAAAAAGTAGTTACTTAAAAGCGCTTAACCCATCACTGGTAGACTTGTTGCGTCTATCATAACCTTTTTTATTTAGGGAATTGTTTTTCTGTGTCAATTTAATTCCTAAAGGGATGTACGTGTTAGACATAGACAGTCGAATTCAGTGAATTTTCTTTCATTTATTCTCTTTTCGTTTGATAGGTAGGATGTGTTGCTTTGTTTTGTTACTACGATTTGTGGGTCTTTAGGCATTCTCTTCATGTGGTCTTCGTGATTATTTTGCTTTTGTGATGATAATTAAGGATTTCGAAGTTCGTGAGTTTGCAATTTCGGTTGCTGGAAGATTGTCTGAGAAGAATCCTGCATATGTTCTCCCAGCACTACGCCGCCATCTTATTCAGTTGTTGACTTACCTTGAGCAAAGGTAGTTTGTTGAAGTTGTTTTTGTAGCAACCTTTGCATTCTCACTCGTGCCTTTCTTTTCCTTTCTCTCAACCCCTTTTTCTTTGTGTGTGTTTTTTTTTGGGGGGGGAGGGGGGAGGGGGGGGGGGGGAGAGGAGATGGGAGCAGTCAGACATATATACAACTACAACATGCAAGCCTTGGTTGCCTATATGGATAGTGTGTAATTATTTCTTTTTGTCACAAACCGTGTCCTCAGTATCCGTATACGCCATATCCTCTATAATTTTCCACTCATGTTTAACTACCTGACATATCCTTTCCTCTAATACGTTCATTTCTTTTCTTATCTTGCCCATCAAAATGTTCTCAACCATAAAATGGCAAAAACAATGTATGATGTGCTTAAAATACTCTGCTCATCCTGACTAATGTCCCAGATAAAAAAACATTTTGAGGGGAGAGATCATCCTGGACCATATCCAACCTCTGCAGAGAGAAAGTCAAGGAAATAAAATTCGGGATAAGCCAGCCTAAAACAATCACGTTGTAGCTATCTTACCTATATCAATCTTTTTGTTTCCTCTACCATAACCCCCCAAAACAATTAAAGAAGTTTTTTTGGTTGCTGAAATCTTTATATTGGTGCTCTTTTAGGCTGAATAGGCAAAAAAAACTCCTGCCGAAACCTATAAACAGTCGAATCAAGTTCATATTCCTCTGCCCTGCAGAGAATGATCTTTATCTCCTGTGTTTTTCTTCAACGTCATAAGCCTTTGAAACGGACAGAACGAAAAAATGTAAAACCAGATTATGTGAATTAGTGAAGGTCGGCGGTGTTACTGACTAGAGAGGATTGCACCTACCCATCCGATTCGGGCAGGCCTTGAGAACTCCGCGTGGGCCGTGGAGGGGCTCCTCAACCCCTCTTTTACTTGCATTCTCATTCACCTTATATTAACAAAGTGAAATCTCTATTCCTTACACTTCCACTTCTACTTACACATCCTACAAGACCATGCCTATGGTTGTTTTAAGTCAAGCTTCCATACGAATCAACAATATAACAAAGGACACACCTTTCAATGCCCAAATCATTGATTAAAATGTATCTTTACCCACAAATAAGCTCACGAGTTTCTATTGACCTTCAGGTGTTTTTCCTTCCTACTCTCCTGACATGTAGTATTGGTTAAAATGTATCTTGTTCTTTTGAAAGATCATTTTTTCACTCTGTTTTCCTGTTTCTTTTGCATCATCAGGAAACTAGTACTAACTTGTGTTTGTCAGCAGTGCAGATAGCAAGTGTAGGGAAGAAAGTGCAAAATTGTTAGGCTGCTTAATTCGTAATTGTGAGCGGTTGATACTGCCCTATGTTTCTCCAATACACAAGGTCTGTTAGCTGCATGCTTAAATCTCTGAGCTGAGTGTCTTTTCATATTCCTGATTCTCTACTATGCAATTCAGGCCCTTGTTGCTAAACTCTGCGAGGGAACAGGGGTTACTGCTAACAGTGGGATTATTAGTGGAGTTCTGGTAACTGTTGGTGATCTTGCTAGAGTGGTATGTTTTACATTTCTATGAGATAAAAATGTATTTTATTTGTGTAAAAAAGTTTGAAGGTGTCTATGAGACTCCTCTCCATTCAAACAGAGGACTCACCAATTGGTTTGGACCACTCCACACCAGCAGTCTGCCCGAAGTACTTAGCCTCTGCGTACAGGCCAGCCAAGTAACAAAAGCATACTTTGGCACCTGTTTTTTATGCCACACCAACTTTCACCATTGCACCTCCTGCTTACTCTCCTTCCAAACCCTCAATGCACTCTAAAGAGAAACCTTGGACAAGGACGGGTCAAAATGACGTTGTCCTTAGCCTGTCTCATCTACAAAAGTGTGCCAGGAGTGTTCACAATGAATCTCCTCAATTCTATCATGCCACAACCATCCCTCACCAATAAAATGTCTGGTCTTTGTTTAGATAATAAGTTTTATGAACTGAAATGAGTAATTGTATAGGGCAACTATATTAGACATGGTAGGCTTTCTTCATTGTAGCATTTGATTGTCCTCTTGGTGCAATCCAAAAATTTTAATCTTTGCAAATATTGTTTTTTTTTTTCTTTTTTTTTTTTTTTTTTTTTTTTTTTCATTTGCAGGGTGGTTTTGCAATGAGGCAGTATATCTCTGAACTCATGCCACTGATTGTCGAAGCTTTACTAGATGGAGCTGCAGCCGCAAAGCGTGAAGTGGCTGTCGCAACTCTTGGGCAAGTGGTACAAAGCACAGGGTAGGTACTTGTACGCTTGAGCTTTTTGTGCAACTCTATGGTCCGTCAATTTTTGGTTTGGCATTTGGTCTTGTTTGATAGTAAAGGTGATCACTGAAATATACACATACAGTTCATCGCGGTCTTGCCCTCTTGGATGTGTCTTGGTTAATAACTACCCATCCCCCTCCTATAAAAAGGGAAAAAGGACAATGTTCCATTTGATTTTATTAGTGGTCTACATGGAAAGTATTTGATTCATTTTTATTCCTCTCTGTGTCTGCTCCTTGGGTATTTTAACTGTTGTTCTGTGCCACGGCCTTGTATGAAGGGCTCTTGGAGTTCACAAGCGTTATTTCTGTATGGACTATAATCATAGTTCTTCCAAAAAAAATCAACACCATGTATACATGCCAAGTATCATGTTTCACTTGATATTTGCTGTCTGTTGTAACAGTTATGTCATTACTCCCTACAATGAGTATCCACAGCTGCTGGGTTTACTTCTAAAATTGCTCAATGGTGAGCTTGCATGGTCAACCAGACGTGAAGTTTTAAAGGTAACATGTTGCTATGATTGTTTCTTTGTCGTTTTTCCTGCATGACCTACTGAAACCTTGCATGCTTTTTCCTTGCCAGGTTCTCGGTATAATGGGTGCTTTAGATCCCCATGTGCATAAACGGAATCAGCAGAGCCTTCCAGGCACACATGGTGAAGTAACACGTGCAGCCAACGATCCTGGTCCCCATATTCGTTCTATGGATGAGTTGCCAATGGATCTCTGGCCGTCTTTCGCTACATCAGAGGATTATTATTCCACAGTGAGACATGAAAAGATTGCCAATCTCTGTTTTGCTGTTATTGCTTTACTTTTGACACAGTTATATGTCCTTTAGGTTTCTATAAATTCCCTCATGCGGATACTCCGAGACCCTTCTGTGTCTAGCTACCATCAAAAAGTTGTTGGATCTCTTATATTCATATTCAAGGTCTCCTCTATTCTAAAGATCTGTGATTTCTTCTTTTTGACTTTAAATTTTATCTGATGAATGCTAACAGTGGTCTGTATTTTCTTTGCTTTCAGTCGATGGGTTTGGGATGTGTCCCATACATCCCGAAGGTACATAAGTATTCTTCTTCTACTTGTTACTTCATTCATTCTTCTTATACTGAATAATGAGGGATTTTGAAGGGAAGTCTTGGAACAGCAACAATAGTTCTTGCTGTGTCACTTGAGATAATAGGATAGCAGGAAAAACTTCTTATAGAATGACTTGAGGTTATAGGGTAGCAGGAAAAACCCTCTTATAGAAACATGTGAGGCCTTGTGATGGATGGCTCCGTTGAATTAACAAGCCATGCCATCACCAAGAAATTCTCAGATTCCCAGGTCCTAAGCTTACAATCATCAGATCTGGTTCCTTCTAGCTTGAGTTTGCCATCTATAGCAAGCTTCATGGCCTGTCTGTGCCCATTCAAAATAATTATTTCCAGACAACTTTCTGGAATTCAAAAGGAGAGATGATGAGTTGGTTGCAGAATTCTCATCATCTCCTGTCGGAGGTAGATTTTCTACCCCAGAATTACTGCCACAACCGTCTTGGCCTGATCTGGAGGAGGAGGAGGAGGCACTGCTCCTCTCTGTGGAAATTAGTGTCCTAATTATTGAAATTAGTGTCCTGTCCTAATTGTTTTAGTGGCCTTAATTAGTTTTTAATCTCCTTTCTAGGCCCTTTAATTAAGTCTTTTTTCCCTTTGTTCTATTGGATAATACCAGAACAAGTGGGGCTGTTTTTACTGTACTGTAACCGTTGGGGTCAAAAAAAAAAAAAAACCGTTGGGGTCACTGTACATTAGCCGTTAAGGACCTTTTAGGACTGTCTCAGTCCTATTTAAAGGCCATTCCTCGTGTAATTTCTTTATCAAGTATTCTTCAATAAATAACAACTCTTCTTCTCTCAATACTTGTCTTAATTTCACATGGTATCAAAGCCTTGATCCAAAATCGCTCAAATTCAAAATTTTCTGAGATTTTTTCAAAAACGAGAAAATGTCTTCTGTTGATAGATCATAGATCTACCTCCTCTGATGTTGTTCCACAGTCTGAGGGATCAAATCTCATTCAAGGAGGGAGTGATACCAACAGTCATCTTCTCACTAGCCACAAATTCGATGGTAATAACTATCATTTGTGGTCTAGGTCTCAGCTGATGTACGTGTCTGGAAGGAGCAAAGAAGGACATCTAACTGGTGATATTCCTCAACCAAAAGAAGATGATCCTAAGTACAGACAGTGGATGGCAGACAACAGTATCATCATGTCATGGCTTATTGGTTCTATGACTCGTGAACAAAGTGAGAACTTTATGTTCCACAACACTGCTCAAGAGGCCTGGGAGGCAGCTCATGATCTCTATTCAAAAAGGGACAATACTTCAGAAGTCTATGAGCTCAAATCTCAACTTAAAGAGCTGAAGCAAGCAGATTCTACTGTGACTCACTACTTCAATCATTTGAGTAGAATCTGGCAGCAACTTGATCTATACAATGAACAAAAATGGTGCTGTCCTGAAGATCACAAGAACCACAAAATATTCATTGAAAGTGACAGAGTGTTTACCTTTCTTATGGCACTCAATCCAGATTTGGATGATGTTAGGGGAAGAGTCCTTGGCAAATCTCCTCTCCCCAACTTAAAAGCTGCTTTTGCTGAGGTCAAACATGAAGAAAGCAGGCGGAAACTTATGTTGGGCAGCACTCATGCTGCTGTTGTTCCCCATATCCCTCAGCAAAATTCTTCTGCTCTTGCTTCTCAGCCTCTTCAACCCTCTGCTCTTGCATCTCAGTCTCTACAACCCTCCAAAGGAAAGAAAGAAAGGCCTTGGTGTGATCATTGCAAGAAGCAAGGACACATCAAAGATACCTACTGGAAACTTCATGGAAAACCAACAGACTGGAAACCTAAAGCTGGAAATGGATGGGATTCTCAAGCTAATCTCTCTGTCCAGAAAGAAGTATTCACTCAGGAACAGATGGAGGCCTTAAAAAGACTCTTTCAATCTACTTCCAGCTCTGGAAATCAGTTTGTTGTATCCTCGGCCATGAGTACGAGGCAGTATCATTTCTCAAACTTTTAAATCTCATGTTCAGGACCAATGGATCATTGATTCTGGTGCTTCTGAACACATGACTGGGGACAAAACTCTTTTTTCCTCCATTCACCCTTGTACACAAGGGAGATATTAGATATGTCAGAATTGCTGATGGTTCTACCTCCAAAGTAGAGGATATGGGAACTATCAACATTAAGGGCATATGTCTCAAAGATGTACTCTTTGTTCCAAAGCTGTCGTGCAATCTGATCTCTGTTAACAGATTAGCACAACAGCACAATATGGTGCTAAATTTTTCCTTCACATCCTGTAACTTTCAGGACTCCAAAACCTGGGAAGATGATTGACAGTGCTAAGACCAATTCTGGTCTTTATCTCATGAATGGCAATGAATACACAGAAAAGGAAGCTTCTGGCTGTCTTAGTTCTAGTACTAATAGTGAAAATGTAATGCTATGGCACTATAGACTTGGACATCCAGATTTTGTGTACTTGAAAAAATTACTTCCTGATCTGTTTGTTAATAAAAAGCCTACTGATTTTGTGTGTGAAATTTATTGCCTTGCAAAACAGTCCACAACTAACTTTCCTCAGAAAAAGTATCAACCATCTAAACCTTTTAACCTGGTACATAGTGATATTTGGGGACCTTCAAAGGCAAAAAATATCATTGGTACTAGGTGGTTCATCACTTTTATTGATGATCACACTAGGCTTACATGGGTCTTTCTGATGAAAGATAAGTCTGAAGCTGGTATGATTTTTAAGAACTATCACATGGTTCATACACAATTTGAAGCTGACGTCAAGGTATTAAAGTCTGACAATGGGTTAGAATACTTTGAAACATCCCTTGGGACATTCATGAGGGACAAAGGCATTGTTCATATAAGTTCCTGTGTTGATACCCCTCAGCAAAATGGAGTTGCTAAGAGGAAAAACAGGCACTTACTTGACACTGCTAGAGCTCTCATGTTTGCTATGAATGTCCCTAAGTTTCTATGGGGAGAAGCTGTCTCAACAGCCACTTATCTTATTAACAGAATGCCCTCAAGAGTACTTCAGTTTAAAACACCTATTGGTGTGTTTGAAAATATATATCCAAACTGTCAGGTCACTCAAAACCGCAGTCCTAAAGTTTTTGGATGTATTGTGTTTGTTCACAACCATCACAGAAACAAACTTGATCCAAAGGCAATCAAGTGTATCATGATTGGGTACTCCCCTAGACAAAGAGGGTGTAAGTGTTATTGCCCCTCCACAAGGAAGTTCTATAACACAATGGATGTCACTTTCCTTGAATCTAAGCCCTATTATGATACACTTGGAAACTCTGAAGTTAACTATCTTCCTCTCAAGGATGGATTTACAATTACCTCCTGGTCTATCTCAAGAAACAGAGTCACATGTTGACAATGAATCTCAGACTCCTATTACAGAGGATTTGAGTACCTCTGATAAGAGGGTCACTGGTTATCCTTTTGGACCTGAGCAAGGATCTCACTGTGACAGACCTCCTGTGGAACTAGTATATACCAGAAAGCACAGGGGATTAGTAAGATCTCCTTCTCCTACTAGTCCTGAAAGTGAACACCCCAGTCCTGAAAATCATGAAATTACTTATGATGATACTTCTGATGATAGGCCCATAGCCTTGAGGAAGGGGTTAAGGGCTTGTACTAAATTCCCCTTGTATAACCTTTCTGAGGCATATCAATCTCTCATGAATAACCTTAATAGTCAGTATGTGCCTTGTACCATTCAGGAAGCACTTGCAAAACCTGAATGGAAACAAGCTGTTGATGATGAAATTGGAGCCCTTATTAAAAATAACACCTGGGATATCACCTATCTTCCTAAGGGAAAAAAGGTGGTAGGATGTATGTGGCTTTTCACCAATAAATATAACTCTGATGGGTCTATTAGCAGACATAAGGCAAGGTTAGTTGCCAGAGGGTATACACCGACCTATGGCATTGACTACCAAGAGACTTTTGCACCTGTTGCTAAACTTAATACCATCACAGTACTGTTGTCCATTGCTGTGAATCTTGATTGGCCTCTTTTCCAAATGGATGTCAAGAATGCTTTTCTAAATGGAGAACTGGAGGAGGAAGTTTACATGAAGATTCCACCTAGGTATGAGACCCCAGGGAGAAAATCTAGTGTGTAAACTTAGAAAGGCCCTTTATGGACTCAAACAGTCCCCTAGAGCATGGTTTGGCAGATTTACCAAATCTGTAAAGGCTTATGACTATCAACAATGTCATTCAGACCACACTATGTTCACTAAATTCACTAATAATGGAAAAAGAGTGATCCTGATTGTCTATGTTGATGATATAATCATCACTGGTGATGATTTGAATGAAATCCAACTCCTTAAGCAATCCCTTGCTAAGGATTTTGAAGTCAAAGATCTGGGCCAGTTGAAATACTTTCTTGGCATGGAAATATCTAGAACTACAGCTGGCATTCATATCTCTCAAAGAAGATATATCTTGGATCTTCTTGAAGAAACTGGGATGGCAAATTGTAAACCTGCCTCTTCTCTCATAGAGCCTAACTTGAAGTTCACAAAAGAAGGCTCCAAGAACTATGTTGATGTTGGGAGATATCAAAGATTAGTGGGGAAGCTCATCTGTCTTTCTCACACAAGACCTGACATCTGCTTTGCTGTCAGTCTTGTAAGCTAGTTCATGCACAAACCGTGTGAAGAACATCTTCAAGTTGTGAACAGAACACTGAGGTACCTAAAAGGGACTCCTGATCAAGGACTTCTATTCAATAAAAATGAGAGTAGAGAACTGCATATCTACACAGATGCAGATTGGGCCAGCTCTATAGTGGATAGAAGATCTACTACTGGGTATTGCTCTTATATTTGGGGCAATCTAACTACCTGGAGAAGTAAGAAGCAACCTGTTGTGGCCAGAAGCAGTGCAGAGGCTGAGCTTAGAGCTCTATCTTTTGGGATCTGTGAGGAATGTGGTTAAGGAAGATTCTAACTGAAATTCATGCCCCAACCAAGCTCCCTACCCACATTTTCTGTGACAACAAGTCAGCCATCAACATGTCAGAAAATCCCATTCATCATGACAAATCTAAACATGTTGATATTGACAGGCATTTCATCAAGGAAAAGATTGAGAACAAAGAGATTCAGATTTCCTTTGTTCCTTCACAAGACCAAATGGCTGATATCTTCACCAAAGGGACCTCTATTGCTCAATTTCTACACATTAATGGCAAGCTGGGTTGTTCATCTCTATACACAACCAACCTTGGGGAGGGGGGGTGTGGAAATTAGTGTCCTGTCCTAATTGTTTTAGTGGCCTTAATTAGTTTTTAATCTCCTTTCTAGGCCCTTTTTTAAGTCTTTTTTCCCTTTGTTCTATTGGATAATACCAGAACAAGTGGGGCTGTTTTTACTGTACTGTAACCGTTGGGGTCACTGTACATTAGCCGTTAGGGACCTTTTAGGACTGTCTCAGTCCTATTTAAAGGCCATTCCTCTTGTAATTTCTTTATCAAGTATTCTTCAATAAATAACAACTCTTCTTCTCTAAATACTTCTCTTAATTTCACACTCTCCCTGGTCATAGCCGCCCTGATATTCATATTTTACACCCTAGGTTGTTTAGAATAACATGGCTTTAATACCATGTAGAGATTTTACAGAAGAGTAGAAAAAGAAAATGAATGTTTTTCTTCATTGCAGATTCGGAATTACAACCTTGGCTTAAATATCCAAGTCAACTTGTTTTCACCTAGTTTATCTAAGGCAGGAAATATTCTTCCTTTATTACAAATTCTTCCCACGAAATCCTCATCAAATATTCAATATTTATTCTGAATATTTGACCTGCAACTTATACCTTCTAGAATTTCCTCACACCAGACACTTGAAAATACTTGGTACAATAAATTAAATACACACACAACTAAACACAATAAAATGAAAAAGACAAACAATTTTCTTCAACATCTACAAATTTTACAGATGTCATAGGGCGATCGAATCGGATTCTTAGGGTTTATGACGAGCTCAGGTTTTGATTGAGGTTGAGGCCATGTCGGAAAAGGCAGCAGCATTTTAGGGTTTTAAGAGTTTCTGGAGGTTTAGAGACTAGGGTCTGATACCTTGTTATAAGTAATAACTCTCTTTGATATTGAGATCTCCTTAAAAAGTGTTTCTTGTACTCTGAGTACAAGAGATAGCCTCCGTAGGAGGATAACTACAGAAAAAAGATAAACATAGCTAAACCGATTACTGACAATCCTTAGTAATCTAGATAACGTAAGGTAATACAAACTTTATATATTCGTAACACATTGGATGATGGATATTTTATATTTGAATAGCATTTTAACAGTTATGATGCGTTGTATGTCGAGTCAGCTTCATTTGTAACACTGTCTACCTGTAGGTTTTACCTGATCTCTTACATACTGTGCGTACTTGTGAAGACGGTTTAAAGGAATTTATTACGTGGAAGTTGGGAACTCTGGTGTCTATTGTACGCCAGGTACCTTTTTGGCCCTGACTATTAGCATGCTTGTTCTTTTGTTCTGTTTATTTTCCGTTGTTAATTTGTACATGTAAACCTGTTTGTGCATGTGCAGCATATACGAAAATATCTGAAAGATCTGCTCAATTTGATATCAGAGCTGTGGTCATCTTTCAGTTTGCCAGCTTCCAATAAACCTGTTCATGGATCCCCGGTAATTGCACCTTTGTTTGCTACTTTTGTGTGTTTTTCATCGAAGAGTTTTTGTGTTTTGATTAGCGTGACTGACGGCGTTTTCTTGTTCATCCTGTTAGATTCTACATCTAGTAGAGCAACTCTGCTTGGCGCTAAATGATGAATTTAGGACGTATCTACCTGACATACTTCCTTGCTGCATTCAAGTCCTCAGTGATGCTGAGCGTTTCAATGATTACACTTATGTCCCAGATATTCTCCATACACTTGAGGTGTTTGGTGGTAAGTGTTTCTCTTCGTAGCTTAAGTACTTTACCTGGCATCTAGTCCGTTGAAACTTGTATGCGTCCAGGAAAATTCTCATTAGAGCTCATTTTGCAGGGACATTGGATGAGCATATGCATCTATTACTGCCTGCACTTATTAGATTGTTTAAAGTGGATGCATCAATGGATATCATGCGGGCTGCCATCAAAACTCTGACAAGACTAATCCCACGAGTGCAGGTATGCACTATGTTTCAGTTTGTGATGTATTTTTTCGACATGACTTCTATGTTGACTGCCTTACTTGTTTTGTTTTGTGATAAAATCTTGGCTAGGTTACTGGTCATGTCTCCTCACTTGTGCATCACCTGAAGCTTATATTGGATGGGTATGAATTCATTTCTCACCTGAAAGCATGTTTAGATGAGAGGATGATGATCCTCATATAGCGAAACTAAAAAGTCACATGATTTATTCATTTCATCACTTGTTTTACATTTTAAAGAGCATATTGGTGTTGTGTGTCAGTTTGACTTTATTTAGTTTTAACAACCCCGCCCCCAAGTTTTTTCTTCCGAAAAAACTGTTAACATTAAATTTAAAACAAATTTCCCTACAGCATTGTGTGAAAGGTTTCCTGATCAAAATAACCATCCATATCTCGCGACCAGTTGGCTTTACACCTGGCTGCTTTCCTCCATTTACAGACATGAAGTTGGTTTTACACCTGGAAGTTCCATTTCTGCAGCAAATGGTTCGGAAGTCTGATTAAAATCAATTACTGCACCTGAGTACACTTCCCACTGGACCATTTCCAAGAATTATTTCTCAAAATGTTTCCCCAACTCCCTTAAGTCGGCATTAAATTTCATCCTAATAGCTATGGAACAGAGATTCCTTATTTGGCCAAGTGGATTCCAATTATGAAACGACAAGAAAGCATAGCTCACATTTTTTGTCCTGACCCAGGCTTCCAAAAGCTAAACATGTAAAACACATCCATGAATAGCTAAACTTAGCATTCATTTATAAAAAGGATTTCCAATTCGATATAGAGCATGAACCCATTTTGGCTTCCCTGGTAGTGAGAGGGTTTATCTATTTGTGGCTTTTACCGTGGCTGTCATAACTACAAATTAAAGTTGGCATCCTTGTGCCAAGTTTATTCTCTGTGTGACTGGATTTTTAGTAGAAAAGAGGTGTGTCCCTGGCATATAGCTGTCTTTAGAGCCACAGGAGGAAAACTTATTGTAGATGTATCAAGAAAAAACAGTTTCATTCTTAACATTAATTCTTCTTTTAAATGTTTGCTATGTGAAATTCCTGTTGAATTTTCTTTAAGATTAAATGTTTTATGCGTTTCAGTAAAAATGATGAAATCAGAAAGGATGCTGTCGATGCACTTTGTTGTTTAGCTCAAGCTGTTGGAGAGGACTTCACCATCTTTATTCCATCCATTCACAAGTTACTTTTGAAACATCGGTTACGGGTACTCTCTTTTGCCACACTCGCTCTTTCTTGTTTGTTGACATGTTTGAATTTATTTTGCGGCTGAAATACATTGTGCAGCATAGGGAATTTGAAGAACTTGAAGGGCACCTGAAAAAACGCGAACCTCTAATCACGGTGAGCACTGTTACACAAAGACAAAGCCGAAGACTTCCTGTTGATGTTATTAGTGATCCATTAAGTGATGTGGAGAACGACAATGAAGATGATCGTCAGCGAAAGAGCCATCAGGTTTTTTCTCTCACCCCCCTCCCCCTGCATTCTGAAAAATCAAGCATTTAAAGTATTTCTCTTCTTAGTGGCATTCCTGTCAATCTTACAGTTCCTTTAGTTGTTGCTCATAGAGCAAACAAGATACAATATGTTGGAAAGACTGGAGACTGTTAGTTCTCTTCATTTAAGAGCACCGTTGTTGTTATCTGTTTGATATGGAAAATTTTCAAGTATTTGTGTAACTCAGATTATTGAGGACATTGCAGAAGTGACAGTCTATAAGTTTGGGTTGCTTCTTTGCTTGGTTTCTATTTCTCTGAGATCATATATATATATATGTATATGTATGTATGTATGTATGTATGCATGCATGTGTGTGTATATATATATATATATAGATAGATAGATATGTGTGTGTGTGTGTGTGTGTGTGTGTGCGTGTGTGTGCTGACCTTTTATACTACATCGAAACCCCTTTCCCAAGTAACCTAGCCGCCTCGGAGTTTAGGTATAGACCTTTTACTCCCCAATCTAACTAGGAAACCCAAAAATCCCCTCCACCTATTCTAATAGGCTTCAGCCTTTTTTATAAAATAAAATAAATATTAAGTTGGCGCATAGATGTTAATCATGCCTAACTTGCTCACAAAGTCATCAAATTCTCTCTTCCCAAGAGCTTTCATCAATCTATCTTCCGTTTGTTTAGAGGACGGTAAGAACGGGAATCACACAACTCCACTCTCAAGCCTTTCCTTGATGAAGTGCCGGTCAATTTCCACATGTTTCGTGCGATCTTGATGAACCGGATCATTTGCAATGTCTATTGTAGCCTTGTTGTCACAGAATAACTTCATTGGCAGAACATTCTCCATCTTCAATTCACTCAAAACTCTTTTAATCCACAGAATCTCTCGCTCCTTGAGCCATAACCCTAAACTTTGCCTCAGCTGAACTTCTAGAAACCACATGCTTTTTCTTACTTCTCCACGTCACCAGGTTTCCCCAAACAAACGTACAACAACTTGTTTTTTTGCTTCTCCATGAAGCAAGATTTCCTCCAACATATATGCACCATCTGGATGTTCTCTAGTTATTTCTTCCTGGCATTTAATTCTTGGAGATTAGAAAATCACCATGCAGAAAGTTTCCCAATTGGACCAATGATTACCCATGCCTAGGTATTTCCTAGCAACAATAGTGTTGTATGAAGGAAAAAGTAGCTGGCATTTTAGAAGTTGGGGTAGGTTCTGCTCACATGGGCCTCACTCTATAATGAGTAGGAGCGCTCCATCTAGCACTTTTCATGCAGGTACTTGTGGCAACTGCTCCCGCAACCCCCTACCCCCCCTCTCTTTAAGTAAATTAAAAACAACTACGACTACGTCTCGTTTTATTTGCATTATGTCATGTTCTCTTGCAACTTATTCCACATATTCTTCTTTTTCATCTGTTCATGTAGATATTAACGATTGCTTCTTTGATACTTCCATATGGATTTTCCACGGTAAATAAATCAATAGTTGTAAAGGATCTTAGTTGGAATGTATTATAGTTTCGGTCTTCCTGAATTTTGTATTACACTTACCGTTCTGGGTGGAAATGATGATATGATGCTGTTGGTAAGTTTTTTGGCATAGCCGAAGTATGAGCAGAATCAGTCAATTTGTTATGTTGTGAACAGGTTAATGATGGGCGATTACGAACGGCTGGAGAGGCTTCTCAGCGCAGTACAAAAGAGGATTGGGCTGAATGGATGAGACATTTTAGCATTGAGCTTCTGAAAGAATCACCTTCCCCAGCTTTGAGAACATGTGCTAGACTGGCACAGTTGCAAGTAACTAAGTCTTAAAACTCTCCTTGATTCTGGCATCTTTTTGTTTGTTTGTTTGATACACAATGATCTATTGGTGAGGGCATTTTGTGGATTAATTTCCTAACCTTGGTCTTTCCAGCCTTTTCTGGGCAGAGAACTTTTTGCTGCCGGTTTTGTTAGTTGCTGGTCACAATTGAATGAGACCAGTCAAAGACAACTTGTCCGAAGTTTGGAGATGGCTTTTTCCTCCCCCAATATTCCTCCAGAAATTCTTGCAACGCTTTTGAATTTGGTATGTGCTTGTGAGTCTATTTGTAACACTTAAACTCAGGTTCAGCGTGTGTTATTTATTAATTCTAGAGCGACTCGATTCGCTACAGCACCTGTTTTTTACTGGAGAAGGTCAGGTTCAATCATTTGAATTGTTGATGGCAATCACTAACAACAAATACAAGTATGTTAGTTTTTGAATACTAATAGAAGTTTTTATTTCACAAAAATAAAGGCATCTGATATTTTATCATCTCATTTAAGGTCTAAAATCTGAAGATGTTTGGAGATATATAATTTATACAACTACTCATTTTAACTCCCTACACGTGGGCTTACAACACATGCACAATAATAGTGACGGTAATAGTCTAGTAATACTAATACTAATAGTTTTTTCAGAGAATGATGCAGCAAGATTTGATCCCTTGATCTTTTACTTTGATACAATAATGAATCAGCATATCACTTCCAAGTTTAAGTTGTTAGGGATAAATGTAATGTAGAAATATACTCACTTCAAATCATTTTGGTGTGGTCGCAAATAATGATTGGTGGCATTTGTTGAATCAAGTATGAAACTATGCTGACGAATTTATCTGCTAATTCTGCAGGCTGAGTTTATGGAACTTGATGAAAGACCCCTTCCCATTGACATCCGTCTCCTTGGTGCTCTCGCAGAAAAAGCAAGTGTTTTCGCATGCAATTTGTTTTTTTGTGTGTGTTGTGCTGTAGTATAGAAGTTCTCTTACTAAGTGTCTTCTTGCTCAGTGTCGGGCATTTGCGAAGGCTCTACATTACAAGGAGATGGAATTTGAAGGAGCACGGTCTAATAGGATGGATGCAAACCCCATTGCTGTTGTAGAAGCACTCATTCATATAAATAATCAATTGCACCAGCATGAGGTCTTTTTAAATTTTGCTAAATGATCCGTCTTCTTTTTGATTAACATTGCTATGTGGTGTACCATTGATTTTCCCTTGAAATGGTTTGCTAGGAAAACATCTTGTTGCTCCACTAAATGATTAATTTGCTCATGTAATTTGCCTTTTTTATGTCAATATTAGGCCGCTGTTGGAATATTGACCTATGCTCAATTGCATCTGGGTGTCCAACTGAAAGAGTCATGGTACTGTGGAACTCTTTGATTGTGCCTTTACAATAGTTTTACTGATGTAGATTCATCAACACAATGTCCTGAGCTACCATCTATCATCTATATATGTTGATGTTTGCATGAATTTGGTTATTTCAAGGTATGCGAAGTTGCAGCGCTGGGATGATGCGTTAAAAGCTTACACTGCAAAAGCGTCTCAGGCTTCTAATCCTCATGTTATTTTGGATGCTACTCTAGGTTTGCATTTACGATCGGTTGAAGTATTCCCTGATTTCAAAATTTCTTTTGTGCTTGTTGAGAAAGTTCTTCCTTTGATTTTTTGTGCATAATTATATTCTTTGATTATTTTTCTGTTAACATGAGTTTGCATCGTGGTCTTAGCTGCTCATGGCATGTACTCTTGTAGCTGACGGACTTATTTTGTTATCCTTTGAACCATATGACATGAGCTACCAGATGAAGGAATAATTTCTTATCGTTGTTTGTGGCGCCAAAGAAAAGTGACAAATGAAAAAAAGAATAAGGAAAAAGATAACGATTTCACACGGAATTAGTTGTTTTTTACTTTAATATATGTTAGCCATAGTACTCCCACCGTCACTTAATATAGGGCCTTTTAACTTTTTCATACAGTTTAAGAAACATTTTAAATGAATCACTTTTGAACATTTCAAGGCAAATTGTTGCATTGTTTCTTGAGAGTGCCTTATAATAGTGCATTGTTTAATGTAAAAGTGGTAACAACACATTTGATATTGCATTCTTTTGTGAGAATGACTTACATTTTGAGAAACCACAGAAAAACTAGAAGGCCCTATATTACGGGACGGAGGGAGTATACTATAAACATTTGCTTCATTCTCGGCTTTGGACCCCAAGTTGCAAATATACATATTTGGTTTCACCATTTTAGTGACGCGTAATAGAGTTATAAAAGTCAGAAGCCCTGCATTTGCTCCTACTGATGTGACATTAAAAAACAAGCTATTTAGAATCCTGATTTAAGTTGAGTTTTCCTTGTGTTTTGTCCAAACTACCATTTCTTCCCTTGAGTTTTTGGAAACTTCTGATATCCCCTCCAATCTAACTTTTGTTAAACACTTTTAAATGACAATCTTGAAATTACCAAAGAATTTTGTGCGCGATTGTGTGGCTTCCTTCTTTTGTTTTTAAGTGATTGTCATGTCAGTAGTCAAAGTTCTGCATAATACTGGTGTAGCAAGAAAATCTTCTTCCCCTGCTTTCAATTGTATCTGCATTCCTGGGCCTATCCTTCATGCAAGGCTTATGAGCTAATGCAACTTGTACTCTTCTGAGTTTCCACGATTGCTGCTTATGGAATGTTTCAGTTACCTGGTGCTGGTTGTCCAAGGTTTCACTGTTTCATTCGTGTTAGAAGCGTTAACTCTAACGCAATTATTTTTGGAAATTTGTCTCTTCAGGACGGATGCGATGCCTAGCTGCATTAGCTCGTTGGGAAGAACTTAACAGTCTCTGCAAGGAATATTGGACACCTGCTGAGCCTGCTGCGAGATTGGAGATGGCACCAATGGTTAAATCTTTTTCTTTTCTTTTATGTTTGTTATGCAACATAAGTGAAGAGAAAACGGAAAGATGAAAGAAATAATAATCTCTTCTTTTCTCACTAGGAATGAGTACAGGAATAAATGGAAACAAGCTGTACAGCTGGAGGAAAATAAATGTGTGTGAATGCATTTAACAGGGGCGGCAAGCACTAAATACAACCACACTCTTATCAACTACCCGCACTAGTTAACTAAAACCTTAAACAAAACAATAACCCACTAATAACAACATTCACACTAATTAATATTCTTACAAATATATATTTAATTAGTAATATTACTAATATACTTCTACACTCCTCAAGCTTGGTTGTAGATTATGATACAACCAAGCTTAGAACTTAGCTCCTGAAATAAGCTGGTGGAAAGAGCCTTAGTAACTAGATATGCAACTTGCATCCTTGTAGAACATAGTGCAAGGAAATGTCGTTGCAATCAATCCGTAGAATTTAGAAGAAAACATTTTGAAAATGAAAGTCTATTTCATTGATTCAAAACGTACAAGGAAGGATTCCTTTAATAGGAGAAAGACAGATCTTCTAGAATTTGTAATAATTACGAGAATTTTTCCCTAATAACTACCAAATCAGATAAGCTAAATAAGGAAGGAGAATGACTGGGAATAATCTCCTCTTTATTTAGCCAAATCACACATTTATTTAGAATAAAAAAGGAAACTAACTGATGCATATCTATTCTCCTCTTCTTCAGTTAAAGCCTCCCTAAGCTGAGATTGAGAAATCTGATACGCAGAAGTAAGATTGCTGGCCTGCTTACAGAAATAAGATTGCAACTTTAAGTGAGAACGTAATATACTTTTGTTAAATGAATGCCTCCTGGAAGATTTATAGTCCCTTTACCAGTCACATAAGATGAGGAAGCCATCAGCAGTTTCAACTTTGTGATTCCTGTTACAAGGTCTGAGTTATGTTCCTAAACATATGGTTAGTTGTCTCTGAATCTATGATCCAAGAAGCAGTCATACCAGAATAGAGTCGAATGCACAAGGTGGTGAGATGATGCGAGATTGCGAGTTGATGTGCAGGAGGAACAGATTGCATGGATAGGAGTTTTTTCAAAGAGTCAAGTTGCTCCTTACTGAAGACAGATTAATCACCTACTCCTTTTTCCTCTTCAGCTGCTTGATTGCCATGATTTTCCTTACCCCTTAAGGGCTTCCAAGTATCTGGTTTACCATGTATTTTCCGTCATGTTTCCTGAGTGTTACCTGTCTTCTTACAGTGACCACACCATGACTTCTCCTTTTTTTATTATTTGAGTTCCACTGAGGCACTGAGTTGGTCCCTTAGCAATCAAGGCAGGAACGTCAGTTGTTGGGGTCAGGAATGGAACTTCATTTCATCATAACCTTCTTCCTGCTCTCATCATACCCTAATTCAAAGAATGCAGTTTTAAGAGGAAGAGGTTAGGTGGCCTGAATATGCCCCCTTACACCATCAAGAACTAGTCTCTAACGTCAGCAGAATTTGAAGAGACAGATATCAGTATTGTTCAGAAAGGAAGATAGTTAAATTGAAAGCAAAGACCAACTCTGCTGACATGAAGAGAGAAAGAAAAGATGAATGAAAAGATAATCTCTTCTTTTCTCATTATTGCTTATGGGAATAAATAGAAGCAAGCGAACAGATGAAAGAAACTAAGTGCAGGCGGCTGACAGAGGTGGCTTGCATTAAATACAATCACCCACCTAGCCTATTAACAAGCCGCACCTTTAACCAAAAACTTAACTGGTACAATAACCCACTAATAACAACATTCACACTTAATAGCATTCATACGTATATATACTCAAATATTAATATACTTCTACAGTAAGTGTCTTTGCTTGATGCCTGTTTTTGTGAATTCAGGCTGCAAGTGCTGCATGGAACATGGGTGAGTGGGATCAGATGGCAGAATATGTTTCCCGGTTGGATGATGGTGATGAATCCAGACTGCGTGTTTTGGGAAATACTGCTGCTACTGGTGATGGCAGTAGCAATGGTACTTTTTTTAGGGCAGTTCTTTTAGTTCGCCGGGGTAAGGTAATGCGTTCGTCTTCTAGAGAATTCATGTTGGCGCTTCTGATTATGGCCGGTTGAATTTATATATAATTTTTTTTTCTTCCCAGTATGATGAAGCACGTGACTACGTTGAACGAGCAAGGAAATGTTTGGCAACCGAGCTTGCGGCTTTGGTTAGTCAATCTTTTTATTATCATGTTTTCTTTTTAAACCTCTTCCTGTAGCTGTTGAGCATTGAGATTGACTCAGTTGCTTCTTTACTTCCACAAGGACTTCGGTCGCCACATCTCTTCTAGTGTTGGGAGGTTTATTTTGTTAGAGCTTTCTATGTGAACTTTCAAAGGTGCAATTGATGAGCTCGTCTGATATGAATGGCCATTAACCCCCTGTGCTTTGGAAAAACACTTTTAACAAGTGGATTAAAGTGATACATTGCATTTTGGTCAAAACATGTTGTTTCCACTGGAATTGCTTGGATTGGTGGTAATGTATTCAATTTCCCTGTAGGTTCTTGAGAGTTATGACCGTGCATACAGCAACATGGTTCGCGTTCAGCAGTTGTCAGAATTAGAAGAGGTATGGTTGTCCTATTACATTTAATTAGCTTATTTTCCTTCTTTCAGAAATATGTTTGCATGCTTGTTCGGATACATGTTAAGGAATCGTTTCCATGTAATAGGTTATTGAATATTGTACTCTTCCTACGGTGAACCCTGCTGCTGAAGGAAGAAGGGCACTTATCCGTACCATGTGGAATGATCGCATAAAAGGCGCCAAGAGAAATGTTGAGGTATATTTGCAATGCTTAAAACTATAAGTCTGGAGATAATGTTTATGGGTTTCACTTCAAGAGCTCTGGATTAAGTGCAATGTTGTTATGATGATTTGTGATGGGTATATGACTTATGTTTAGCATATAGGGAGACCACGTGAGTACTAAAAACTGCGGTTTAGGTTACCCCCCTTCGTCCTTCCTGTTACAGCATTATTGTCCCTGTTTTCTATTGGATAAGGATATTGGAATTTTGCTAAAGATTTGACAGATAGATAGTTGATGAAGCGATTTATACCGAACAGTAAATATAGCTCTCAAACACTTTTGAAATGTCTCTTGTTTTGTGAACTACGTCATTCCTGTTTCTGCAAAGGTTTGTCAAATGTCAGGTATATGGAAGCATCTCACCTAGCGGATCCCATGTAGGGTCCGGTCATTTAGACTTATTGCACACATGATTATCATACACTCCCTCTGTCCCAATATATAAGTCATTTCGAGAGTTTTCATACGTCTTAAGAAAGTGGACGAGCGTCATGAATTCTAAGGGGAAATGACTAAAATTTTGATTAATATCAATGCAATAGTTATACAGTAGTGATAAGTGGTTGGATTGGTAATAAATTAAGGGTATGATAGAGAAAATAGTAATAAATGCTCCATTGGTAATCATATTGTGGGACAAATCCAAAGAGCTAGATTGACTTCTTTTTTTTGGGACGGAGGGTATCTCTGTAAGAGGGTGTTTCCAGTGCTCGAACTCTTGATCTCTTGTTACATGAACACTGTGCCAAGATCCCTTTGTTTTCTTCTTTGTATATTTGCTGGAATTATCTGGTTTGAGGTGTGATTTACATATTACCATTTTATCAACGGTCTCTCTGAATACTAGAACCTTTATACAGGTTTGGCAAGCTCTCCTGGCTGTCCGAGCTCTTGTTTTACCTCCCACTGAAGACACCGAAACGTGGATCAAATTTGCGTCACTGTGTCGTAAAAGTGGTAGAATTAGTCAGGCGAAATCCACTTTAGTTAAACTTCTACAGGTTTGAGATGCTTGTTCTTTTACTTGGAGTACCTCTTGTACACCTCATCCCTGTGGTTTTGTGTTTGCTTGTTTACTTCAGAATGTGACTCACGTTTACAATGTAGTTTGATCCTGAGAATACTCCTGGTCTTGTACGTGTTCATGGACCTCCTCAAGTGGTGCTAGCTTACTTGAAGTACCAATGGTCACTTGGAGAGGATCATAAGCGCAAGGAGGCCTTCACTAGATTGTTGGTATGCAATTAATTATTCCGCATTCTTGCACACAATACAGGTATTTTGTGATATATTTTTCATCTTTCACTGGTTGCATTGTTGTGTAGGACCTGGCCATGGACCTCTCAAGGGCACCAAACATCCTACCTGCTAGCCTGACTAGTTCACTGAGCACCTCCAATGTGCCGTTACTTGCTCGTGTCTATCTTAAGCTGGGAAGTTGGCAGTGGGCAATTTCTCCTGGGTTGGATGATGACTCTATACAAGGTTCTCTACCTACATGCCGCCTATCTGCCAGTATAATGTTTTGAATATGACGGTCAGGCTTTTGATTTTTTGTGATGTGATCGATTTCAGAAATTCTCACCGCGTTCCGCAATGCAACTCATTGTGCAACAAAGTGGGGAAAAGCTTGGCATACGTGGGCACTTTTCAATACGGCTGTTATGTCTCATTATACTTTGAGAGGTTTTCCCAGTGTAGCAGCTCAGTTTGTTGTAGCTGCTGTCAATGGATATTTTCAATCCATAGCATGTGCGGCACATGCTAAAGGAGTTGATGACAGCTTGCAGGTAATTCCGTTTCGTCAGACTCCTATATTAACTTTGCACCTTTAGTGAATCATTATATTTCGACCCAAATCTCATTCCCTTTACATACTCATATTCAATGCTTTTTTTCTAGGCTTTTCCAAATAATATTTCCCCTCCTGCTGCAATACACGGGAAAAGCAATTTTTAGAAATAAAATCATTGCAAAATCCAGTTGATCCATGTCTTAGAGCACAAATAAAAAGACTTATAAGGGCTGATCTTGACCACATTGGTCCATGCCACATAATGTTTACTAGAAATTCTCGTTTTTTTTGTTGCCGTTTTACTAACTTTTGCCCATGAGTATCTATTATATGTTTTGGTCAATCCGGCTTCATTTGATTCTATTACCTTCTCCGTGTCTTATGATGATATATTTCTTTTGTCTTGTCCCGTGCTAATTGACACAAAAAATTGTTTTCTGGGTTCTTATCGTGTTTCAGGATATACTGCGTCTCCTCACACTGTGGTTTAACCATGGAGCAACTTCTGATGTTCAAATGGCACTACAGAAAGGGTTCAATCATGTAAATATCAACACTTGGCTGGTTGTGCTACCACAGATCATTGCCAGGATACATTCCAATGACCATGCTGTCCGGGAATTGATACAGTCCTTGTTGGTACGAATTGGACAGAGCCATCCACAGGTCAATACCACAATTTATTGCGATTTCCAGTTAATATTGAGAGGAATTAAAACTTTGTGTTATTTCATTCACTGAAATGAAATTTAAATTAGTAGAAAGTTGAGCACAACGGCTAGATTAATAAAAAAAGCGGCAGATGGTAAACAGTTGCCTAACAACTAATGTTACAGCAAACTGCTATAAGCAGCGAAGTTAATGACTAAATTAACTTTTAAACAAGTGGATATTGAGACAACCAAGCTTGCATGATAACTTCTTAAACTGAGATGGAGGCATAGCCTTTGCAAGGATATCTGCAATCTGAAACTGAGTAGGAATTTGAATGATGCAGTTTATCAACTTTTTCCTTGAGAAACTGACGGTCAATTTCTACGTGATTATATGTCATGATGCACCTGGTCATGAGCCATCTTTATAGTAGAAACATTATCACAGAGAAGTCTGATAGATTTGTGTACAGGTAGAAACAGTTCTTGAAACTATTTATCCAAAAGGCCAAAAAGGGATTCCAGTAGGAAAAAAGTCAAGATACCCGCTTCGAAATAAATTTTGAGCATCAAGGGTTAGTTGGGTAGGAGGGGGTGATCTTTAGATTTTGACTCTGCACTTGATCAGCCATACTCTTTCCTCTTATTAGATTTTTCCCATGGGGTTTTGCTAGTAAGATGTTTTAACGAGGCGGGGATTGGGTGTTGAGGTGTGCTTTAATTTTATAAAACGGGTTGGTTCATATTGGATTATACCAAGTATTATTTGACATATATTAGGGTGTTAGTTTATGTACACATGTAGTAGTGTAACTTTATTATTTTTTGTTTGTCTTATTAAACCAGGTAGGATAACTTGAGTATAACCACCCTATAAAGTATGTAACCACCCTATAAAGGGTATCTAGGTAGTTAATTACTTTACTTTTTACTTTATCTAGGAAAGGTACTTTAACACTTTTTACTTTATGCTTTTAAGCATGCTTTACCTCTAGCTTTGTAGTTAACCTATTTATACCAACCCCATTCGGTTGTGATTAATACAAGAGCTATCTTTCTCTTTTCTTTTCCTTCTCTTAACTTCTATATGGTAGCAGAGCACTGAATTATATTCAGTTTTTTAGCTTCATCATCTTCATTTTTCCTTCTTCTTTCCTTTGATTCTGTTTCTTCAAAATGGCAGAATCTAATCAAGACTCTCTCATGATGACTCTTGATAACCCTTCTCTCCAAATCACCTCTAAAAAACTTTCTGGACCAAATTATGTCCAGTGGGCACAATCTGTGCAAATGTATATCACAGGGAGGAACAAAATTGGTTACCTCACTGGTGAGTCTCTTCCACCTTCTGATCTGGCCTCCAAAGAATATAACACGTGGAGGACAGAAAATGCCACTGTCATGTCTTGGCTTATCAATTCAATGGTTGATGAAATAGGCCAAGTACACTTGTTTGCTAAATCTGCCCATGAAATCTGGAAAGAGGTTGCTAAAACCTACTCAGACCAAGGCAACTTTGCCCAAGCATTTGGCTTGAGAAACATCCTGAAAGATACTAAGCAGGGAGGACAAGATGTCACCAAGTACTTCAACAACCTCAACAAAATCTGGCAGGAATATGACCAACTTACTTAGGTGAAATGGTCATGCACTACTGATTCTTCTTTATATCACAAACTGATGCAGTAAGAAAGGGTGTTTGACTTCCTAAGTGGTCTCAACCCTATCTATGACGCTGCAAGGGAAAGAGCTCTTGCCCAGACTACCTTTCCTACAATACAAGAAGCATATATTGCTATTAGGAAGGAGGAAAGCAGGAAGGGAGTAATGAATGGAGGTCTTCTTCTTACCCCTCTGCCTGCTCCTATGTACAATCCAGGAGGAGAAAACTCTGCCTTGACTGTGTCCAACACTCGAAATCTAAATCTTGGATACAACAAAGGGACAAAACAAGAGGAATGATCAAAGGCCCTCTCTTACTTGTGATTACTGCAAAAAGAAGTGACATATCAAGGATCATTGCTGGAAACTCCATGGAAAACCCCCACATTTCATGATCAACCAACAAAACAAGACCGATGGCAACCAGGGAGCAAAGAAGGTCTGCATGCTCTTGGCGCCCTTGTGGTTTTTCAAAGGAGCAGATGGAGGCACTCAACATGCTGTCTGACAAAAGGATGCCTGCAACTACTGATCCCTCCACTGGAGCTACTGCACACAGTAAGAGTCCAACTTGGATTGTGGACTTTGGTGCATCTAGCCACATGACATGTGATTACTCTCAATTTCAATCTTTCAATAATAGTAATAAAACTACCATGTTACTATTGCTGATGGCACTGCTTCCAAGGTGGTTGGTCTAGGGTCCGTTAGAATCCTACCAAACCTTACCCTAAACTCTGTTCTATATGTTCCTAAGCTTGATTGTAACCTTTTCTCTTTCAGCCAGTTTTGTAAGGATAGGAAATGTGTTGCTAAGTTTTACTCTACTCACTGTGAGTTTCAGGATCTGGAATCTCAGATGAAGATTGGCAGTGCTAGGAAGAATGATGGCCTTTGTTTCATCCATAGCAGCAGCCTTGAGAGTGGAAGTGGTCTTACTGTTAATTTGGATTCTAAATGTAATAGGATAATGCCTTTACATTTCAGATTAGGTCATCCCAATTTTCCCTACTTAAAAAGAATGTACCCCTCTTTATTTTCAGATGTTTGTATTGAAAATTTGAAATGTGAACATTGTATCTTCGGCAAGCAAACCAGAAGTGTTTTTAAATCCATTCCTTACAAGGCATCTAAGCCTTTTATGCTTATTCATTCTGATGTATGGGGCCCATCTAGAACTACTAACCTAACAAACCCTGGTTTATATCCTTCATTGATGACCATACTAGACAGACTTGGGTTTACCTCATGAAACATAAATCTGAAGTCCCAAACCCGTTTGAAAACTTCTACAACATGATAGAAACCCAATTTCAAACCAAAATCCAAGTTCTAAGATCTGATAATGGAACAGAGTATCTAAACGCTTGTCTTAACCCATTTGTTACTAAAAAAAGTATAATTCATCAGACCTCGTGTACCAACACACCCCAACAGAACGGGGTAGCAGAAAGAAAAAACAGACATCTTCTGGAGGTTGCTAGAACCACCCTCTATACCTATAATGTCCCAAACTTCTATTGGGGTGAGGCTGTCCTTACTGCCACTTTTTTAATAAACAGAATGTCATCCAGGATCCTAAAATTCAAAACTCCCATTGATGTTCTTCACTCCACCTTCCCTGACTCCAAACTTGTATCCTCTCTACCCTTAAAAATTTTCGGATGCACAACCTTTGTGCATAATCATAAATCATTCACCAACCAAAAACAAACTGGATCCTATGGCTATCAAAGCCATCTTTGTAGGTTACTCAGCCACTCAAAAGGGTTATAAATGCTTTGATCCCAACACTCACAGATTCTATGTGTCTTATGATGTCACCTTCTTTGAGGACCAACCCTTCTACCAAACAAAACAAAACCACAATATTGAACCTTATCTGTTTCTACAAAGTACCACCACACTTCCCATACCTGATTTTAGTCCCACTTGCATTCCTACATCAGAAACATCTGTTGCTTCACCCACTCCTACTCCTAGTGAGGGGGAGCCTCCTAACCCTCCTATTCCTACTCCTATAATCTACACTAGACAAAAGAAAATCAGGCCATCTCATTCTCCTGACCTTGTCCTTCCTGTGGAATCTGAGTCCAACTCTGAACAAACTAAACTAAACCAATTGGACCACCACAATCCTAATCCTAACCCTAAAACACCTCCAGACTTTCCTATTGCCTTAAGGAAAAGTACTAGAGAGTGTACTAAACATCCTATTGATAGATATGTGTCTTATGGGAAAGTGTCTAGCCAACATAGGACCTTTTTGACAAACTTAGATTCTTCTCAAACACCTAAAACCATCCATCAGGCCCTAAATCACCCTAGATGGAAGCAAGCTGTCATGGAAGAATTGAATGCATTGGATAAAAATCACACATGGGACTACATACCTACACCTAAAGGGGTAAACCAGTAGGGTGTAGGTGGCTGTTTAATATCAAACACAATCCAGATGGCACAGTAAACAGGTATAAAGCCTGACTAGTGGCCAAGGGATTCACATAGTCTGTGGGGATTGATTATAATGAGACTTTTGCGCCAAAGAGCTGCTCAACTCGATCGAGTTCGATATCTATTGTTTGCAACAAGGAATTGGCCTCTTCATTAGCTTGACATTAAGAATGCTTTCCTAAATGGGGAACGAAAAGAAGAAGTGTATATGCAGTACCCTCCTGGCTTTGTATCCAAACCCAATCATGTCCTAAAAACGAATAAATCCATCTATGGACTAAAACAGTCCCCTAGGGCATGGTTTAATAGGTTCACTAAAGCCATGAAACTTGCAAGGTATACCCAGGGGCATGGTGATCACACTATGTTCTACAAACATTTAGAGCAAGGAGGACTTACCATTCTTATAGTATATGTGGATGACATTGTCATCACTGGAAGTTTGGACTCTGAAATTGCTCACCTAAAGCACTTCTTGCAACAACAATTTGATGTGAAAGATCTTGGGAATAGAGGTTGCAAGATCATCCAGTGGTATCTTACTAACCCAAAGGAAATATACTATGGATTTGCTCTCGGATTATGGGTTGTTAGGATGCAAACCTGCTGACACCCCTGTGGACAGTGTTGTTAAATTTGGAAAGGATGAAGATGGTGGAGATTATGATCTTGAAAAGTTTCAAAGACTTGTGGGAAGACTGATTTACCTATCTCATACCAGACCAGATATATCCTTTGTTGTAAGTCAACTTAGTCAGTTCATGCATTCTCCTAAGGTAATTCACTATAATGCTGCCATAAGGTTACTAAGATTCCTAAAAGGATGTCCAGGAAAGGGTGTTATTTTTAGGGCACAAGGAAACTCAAGAATTGAAGGCTATGTATATGTTGATTGGGCTGGCTCGACTACAGACAAAAAATCTACTTCTGGGTGGTGTATCTATGTATTTGGCACCCTTGTCTCTTGGAGAAGCAAGAAACAATCGAGAGTAGCTGAAGTTAAGCGATGCGAATATATAGAGCAATTGCCTTAGGCATCTGTGAGCTTTGTGTGATTCGAAAAATCATGTCCGAACTAAAAATTCAGTGTCAAAACCTATGTGTTTATACAAAGGATGATGATGACAACCATTTGAAATATCTAATAACCCAGTACAACATGATAGAAATAAACATATTGAAGTTGATAGGCACTTCATCACAGAAAAGGTTACAAATAGGAGCATCAACCTACTATGTCAAATCCAAGCTTCAGGTAGCTGATATCTTCACCAAAGGGCTCCCTAAATCTGCCTTTCAAATGTGTGTGGACCGGCCGGGATTACTAGACATCTACCATTCAGCTTGAGGAGGAGTATTGGATTATCAATGGATGAAAGCGGTAGAATTTATACTACTGCATGGAGGCCTTTGCTCTATCTGCTTCTTCCTCTTACGAGTGGCTATAGTATTATTTGACATATATTAGTGTGTTAGTTTATGTACAAATGTAGTAGTGTAACTTTATTATTTTTTGTTTGTCTTATTAAACCAGGTAGGATTACTTGAGTATAACCACCCTATAAAGTATGTAACCACCCTATAAAGGGTATCTAGGTAGTTAATTACTTTACTTTTTACTTTTTCTAGGAAAGGTACTTTAACACTTTTTACTTTATGCTTTTAAGCATGCTTTACCTCTAGCTTTGTAGTTAACCTATTTATACCAACCCCTTTCGATTGTGATTAATACAAGAGTTATCTTTCTCTTTTCTTTTCCTTCTCTTAACTTCTATAGTTCACCTTTTGTAGTTTTGATAAAGTCGAATCATAGCTTGTACACTAGAAGCAGGACGACTTTCTTTTTAAATCATGTCATCATTCTGTTACAGGCTCTTATGTATCCTCTTCTCGTGGCATGCAAATCAATCAGCAACTTACGAAGAGCCGCTGCTCAAGAAGTTGTGGAGAAAGTTCGACAACATAGTGGTGTGCTGGTTGATCAGGTGAATTAAGGGGTGAAAGAAATAGTTTTGGCATTAGGCGATTTACTTCTTCACCTTTTTATTTTTTATTTTATGTATTTTTCTTTAGACTAAAATGAGATAAAGTTGAATGTTTTGGCTGGTGAAGGCACAACTTGTATCAAAGGAGTTGATCAGGGTTGCGATACTTTGGCATGAAATGTGGCATGAAGGATTAGAAGAGGCCAGCCGTTTATATTTTGGTGAACATAATATTGAAGGGATGCTGAAGGCTTTGGAGCCATTGCATGAAATGCTTGAGGAAGGGGCAATGAGGAATGATACCACCATAAAAGAAAAGGCTTTCATTCAGGTAATATTTTTCGCCAAAATCGTTGAGTTTTAGGGAATTGGTTTTGGGCAATGTGCAACATTATTCTTTTCAATGGTGTTTATTTGATGATTTATTCTCGAGAATCCTCCCGAAGTATAAGTTCTCTTTCTTTTTCCCTCTTTTTTCTCATGAGACCTTTTCTTTCGAGAATGCTTCTTCAGTTGTCAGAACTACTGTGTTGTGTACTGTGTACTGTATGGCTTATGTATTGCAGGCATATCGACATGAATTATTGGAGGCGTTTGAATGCTGCATGAAATATAGGAGGACGGGAAGAGATGCTGAACTTACACAGGTAGCAACTTATTTTTGCTTAATTGGGTGGAATATCTTGGGGTGAATTAGAATTAACTTTGATATGTTGTTTGCGTTAATAAATATTAAATCCTGATTGATTCATTCTTTCATAATCTTACTATAGTGAAATTGTCCTCTCTTAGCTTATGGTTTCAAGTTATCACTTACTATTAACATTTACAAGGACCGGTGATAATTAACCGGTTGTATAAAGGAGCAGCTCACTGCATGTAAGCATCATGCCAGGGAAGGGCCCAGCCGTTCGGGCCTAATGTACAAAGTCATATTATAAGTGAGATGTTTCCACAATGGATGTGGTCTGGTCACAGATACAGTTTCTACCTCTGCTACAGGGTTCCCCTTCTGTTTTTGCATGCTTGTTTTAATTCGTTTCTCCGCCTATGGTTTTTTTTTCCTTGAAGGCAAGCCCTACAATATGTGGTTATAGATTGGCAGATTTTACGTTTAGGTTTTCATAAATAGGTTTGTGCTTGAATTCTACACTAGCATGAATTCGTGGGGTGTGGTGTGGGCTACAAACCTTCCACTTGATAACATCTTGGCCCAGTTTCAATATTTGTTTCTAAATAATTGAATCATCCCTAATTAGTTAAAATCATGTAATGTCAGGCTTGGGATATATACTACCATGTATTCCGGAGGATAGATAAGCAGCTTCAAAGTCTTACGACCCTGGATTTGCAGGTAATAAAGGGAATGTTCTGTCTCTGTTTTCAGTTTCTTTCCTTCTCCTGATCTTAATAATTCGTTTGGAAAGCAGTCTGTTTCCCCAGAATTATTGGAGTGCCGAAATTTAGAGCTGGCTGTTCCTGGAACCTATCGAGCAGGTAAATTGGAGTACTCATTCTTTAATTGTTTTTACAAGTGTGTTGTTTTTTTTATAGCTGGTTTGAGTTGTTTTGATTGCATCGAATTCTTTCTTTGCAAATTGTATCTTACATCTTACCTAGAATAGCCATAGTAAACAGCGTTTGTAGCCTTAGGATCAGATCCCTCTGATTGAGAGAAAGTAGCTTATTACTTTTGTATTTATGCGCCCATCTTGGCCCTTGACAATACAAGAAAAGGAAAAGTTAAATCATATTTATCTTTTATCTTTGAACTTTCAACTAGCTATTGGGGAGATGGCAATTACGTAATGTACGGGCAAGTCCAATGGTAGGTATCAAAAATCAAATTATGATATATATCTCAAGGTATCAACATCTCCATGCGTATAAATGTAAAGTATCAAAATAAGGTTTGGTATTAGAGGAGTTACCAAGTTTAGTACCATACTAATACTGCCTCAACTCATGCACACGCGGGTTTTCACCTTTTCATGAAGACCTCGTCACTTGGGCATGCACATTGCTTGTTGGGCTCCTCTTTTTTTGTGCCAGAAATGTCTGATGAAGAAAAAAACGAGAAGGAAGTTTTTTTTCATGGATCTTTTTTCAACAATTACTTCTCACCTATTTTTAAATAAGTTGTAATTCTCAATAAATAATCATATTAGAATGTGAGTTTGATTTTAGTTTCTCATTATGTGTTTGAGTTAATGATGCTTTTGCTTTTTCTTTTCAATTATATTTTAATTTCAGTTACGTATGTTGTAGTAAGAAGTAATTGTTGTTTATATTTCATTGTGAATAATGTTATCTATTACTTGACAAGGTATGGAATTTAATTTAACGACCAACTTTTTAATGGATTGAAATATCATATAAATATCCATGTCACATTTTATACTATTGTTCGTTCGTATTACAATTTGGTTTTTAATCTAATATTATTTGAAATTTTTAGTTTTTTTTAAAATTATTTTTTCAAAAAACAATAAGTAAATAACACAATAATTATATTATAAATTATTGATAATGCTCAAGTATCAATAAAGTTGACTAAAACTGAAAAATAAATTTGAGACTTTGAATTTTATAACTATTGGAGATATTGATATTAATTTGATACCTTGCGAATAATGATCATGTATTTTGATACCTTTGGGGCATGTCCCTTCCTAAGGCACATATGTTGACATGCTTCATGATTTGTTATATCAGATTCACCAGTGGTCACAATTTCATCATTTGTGGACCAACTTGTTGTCATCACTTCCAAACAACGTCCTCGGAAATTGACTATTCATGGCAGTGATGGAGAAGATTATGCTTTTTTGCTAAAGGGACATGAAGATCTACGCCAAGATGAACGCGTCATGCAGGTCTAAACTGATATCTGGCTGCTTACATATTGTTTGTGATTTTCTCAGCTTGCATCATGTAGATTTTTTGATTGAAATGTGTTAGTCTTTTCATTACTACATGTGGTGTCACAATGCTGAAATGTTCGTTTTCTACTAGCTTTTTGGCTTAGTGAATACACTCCTGGAGAATTCTCCGAAGACAGCAGAAAAAGATCTTTCTATCCAAAGATATTCAGTGATTCCACTATCTCCAAACAGTGGATTGATAGGATGGGTTCCAAACTGCGACACTCTTCACCATCTCATCCGAGAGTACAGGGATGTTCGTAAGGTTTGTTTGTTTGTATATTTGGTTTCCCTTCAATTTTCGTCCAATCTTTATGGCTCTGTATATTGATTTTATGTTGTTTTCCGATTTCATAGATCACTCTCAATCAAGAACACAAATTAATGCTTAGTTTTGCTCCGGATTATGACCATTTGCCACTTATTGCTAAAGTGGAGGTGTTTGAGTATGCTCTACAAAGCACAGAAGGAAATGATTTGGCTAGAGTAAGCCCATTTGGAAACTCCTGTTTCTCACTAGAAATGTATGTATTGTCATTTGCTTAATAAGACTTGAAATGCACTATATGACAGGTTTTATGGTTGAAGAGTCGCACTTCGGAGGTTTGGCTGGATAGGAGGACAAACTATACAAGAAGTTTAGCTGTCATGAGCATGGTACTTATCAACATTATTTGTCTATGTGCTTCCTTAGTTTTGTTGGCTACTAATTGCATGGATCATATTGTAAATTTTATAGAATGAATGGAAGAATTTCTTCATTGAATTTGAAATAGAGGTGACAAATATTTATACATGGAATGGTTGACATTTCAGCTTCTAGCCGTCAAGTTTAAATGACTTTCAACGTCTAGGAGAATCACACACAGCACAACCATCATTACAGCTTTAAAATGGAGGCTAACACTAATTATCCAATAATACAGCTGTACAAGGAAAATTTTGAAAATAAATCGGTTAATCTTCCGATACATATTATAGAAGATAGCAATTAAAGATGAGTTTATTGCTTAGTAAACTTCAATCTCTATTACAACTATTTATAGAAGATAAGAGCCATAAGGCTTGGTCCCAACGGCTATATTATTTAGAAATAATATCAGCCTTCTAACTAAAGAACAAAGCTAATACACTAGGAGTAGATAAAATCCTAGGATTAGTTACAAGGAACAAAAGATTAATAAAACAGGTGAACAGTAGCGTGAACAGTAAATACTGTAACTGTATCATCTTTCCATACTCCCCCTCAAGCTTGGTTGGAAGACATCAAAGAGACCAAGTTTGCTGAGACAGAACTGAAAGGAAGCTCTAGGTAGTCCTTTGGTAAACACATCAGCTACTTGCTTCTTGGTTGGAACATAGGTTAGACATATACTTCCATCATCTAGTTTTTCTCTTATAAAGTGTTTGTCTATCTCAAAATGCTTGGTCCTGTCATGTTGCACAGGATTGTTTGCAATATCAATGGCGATTTGTCATCACTATAGAACTTCATAGTTGAATAATGTTTTGCTTTAGCTCTCTTAAACTCTTCTAATCCAAAAAGCTCACAAATAACAAGGGCAACAAATATAAACTCGACTCAGACCGCTTCTGACACACACCACACTGCTTATTGCTTCTCCATGAAACAAGGTTATCCCCAATGAAGATGCACCATCCTGAAGTAGATCTCCTGTCTACTTTAGATCCTGCCCAGTTAGCATCCACATACCCCTCAATGGTCATTTTAGAATCAAGACTTGAATAGGATGCCCTTCCCAGGATTCTCTTTTAGGAACTGTAGGACTCTGAAAGCTGCTTTCTGATGAACTTTTCCAGGCTTGTGCATGAATTGACTTACTTGACTAACTGCAAAGAGATGTCAGGGCTTGTGTGAGATAGGTAGATCAGTCTTCCCACCAATCTTTGGTACCCTTCTTTATCAACCAGATCACTATCATCTGTATTGGTAAGAACAACATAGTTGTCAACAGGAGTATAAAGAGGGTTTACACCCTAACATGCCATATTCACTTAGCAAATCTAAGGTGTACTTTCTTTGATTAACAAGGATACCCTAATTAGACCTAGATATTTCCATACCAAGGAAATATCTAAGTTGACCAAGGTCCTTGATATCAAACTGAGATTTGATATACACTACCAGTGATGATTTTATCATCCACATAAACCAGGAGGATTACAACTCCCCCTCCTTCAAATGCTTGTAAAACAAGGTATGATCACAGTGAGCATGAGTGTAACCTCCTTGTTTAATAACTTTGGAGAACTTAGCAAACCAAGCCCTTGGTGACTGTTTTAATCCATATAAGGATTTTAACAGTTTGCAGGCCTGTTGTTTACCAAATTCATGTTCAAAACCAGGGGGTGGATGCATAAAAACTTCCTCTTTGAGGTCACCATTTAGGAAGACATTTCTTACATCTATCCGGTAAAGAGGCCATTTGTTAACGTAAGCTAGGGACGAGGATCTTCACAAAGGTTTAACTTTGCTACAGGAGCAAAAGTTTCTGTGAAATCAATGCCAGAAGTTTGTGTAAAACCCCTAGCCACAAGTCTGGCCTTTAACCTATCAACAGTGCCATCAGATTTATATTTAACACAAACTACCCATTTTGATCCAACCATTTTGGTTCCTTTAGTTACAGTGACCTTTTTCCACGTATTGTTATCCCTGTGAGCTTTTAGTTCATCATAAACTGCAGCTCTCCAATTAGGATCAGCAAGAGCTTGAGTGATGTTTCTAGGAATGACAACATCATTCACATTAGCCAGATAAGCTTTGTAAGGTTCTTTTAGAGCAGAGTAGGAGACAAATCTCTCAACAGGATGTTTAGTGTATTCCCTAACCCCTTTTCTTAGGGCAATAGGAGTAGACACTTGGTGATCATTGGTGCTGTCATCCTGGGGAGGATTAGAGGTCTCCTCAAATGGTTCATTATCACAATCTAGACTGTCTTCAACATCAGTCCTTTCACTTTCTACAGGTTCAGGAGTAGGATCAGTGTGTTGGACAGGTGCTGAACTTGATCTGGTAGGCTGCACCTTTCCTTTTCTGGTATAAATGATGACATCCTTGTGGACAGGGTCACTAGGTATTTCCTTATTAGGCTCTGGATTCCCTTCTCTAGTGATTATAGGCTCTACCTCAGGTTCTGGAACAGCAAGGAAGGTGCCCTCCATTTCCCAGAAAGAATTATGATCACTAGTTGACACAGAATCCTTAGGATAATAAGGAATGCCTTCAAAAAAGGATACATCAAAAGTAGTGTAAACTTTCCTTTTTATGGGATCAAAACATTTATAGCCCTTTTTGGTTGAAGAATAACCAATAACAATGGTTTTTATAGCTCTAGGATCCAATTTACCCCTAGTGGGGGAAAGATTATGAACAAAGGCTACACATCCAAAAAATTTCAGTGGTATAGAGGATACCAACTGAGATTCAGGATATAAGTCCTTGAACATATTTAAGGGAGTTTTAAAATTCAGGATTCTAGAGGGCATCCTTTTGATGAGAAATGCAGCAGTTAAGACTGCATCTCCCCAATAGGATTTAGGAAGATTCATTTGAAATAAAAGAGCCCTAGCAACATCTAACAAGTGCCTGTTCTTTCTTTTTGCATTTCCATTCTGTTGAGGGGTATTAGTGCATGAAGTTTGATGCACAATGCCTTTCTCAGAACAAAGAGGAGTTAACAGAGAGTTAAGATATTCAGTGCCATTGTCAGGCCTTAGGATCTTTATGCTAGTTTGAAATTGATTTTCAACCATAGACACAAAATCTTTAAAGATAAAAGATACATCAAACTTTTGTTTCATAAAAAAAACCCAACACAACCTTGTGTGGTCATCAATAAAAGTTAAAAACTATCTATTACAACTAAGGTTTGGGACCTTTGAAGGTCCCCAAACATCACTATGCACTAAAGGAAAAGGAGAAGAACTCCTATAAGGCCTAGGTTTAAAAACAGAACGTGTGTTTAGAAAGCTCACACACTTCACATTTAAAAAACTTAGGATCCTTGTTACAAAACAGACTAGGGAAAAGCATCTTTAAGTAAGCAAAATTTGGATGCCCTAGTCTTTGGTGCCACAAAAGGATGTCATTTTATGTATCAACAACTTTATACATAGAACTGGTAGGTTGGTGTGTGAAGTAATATAGTCCATCATCCAGTTCAGCACTGCCATTCTTCACCCCTGATCCCTGCTCCTGAAATTACCAGTGAGTAGGGTAGAAGTTAGCAATGCTATTAGTATCAGTAGTAAATTTGCTGATGGATAACAGGTTACAAGTAAGGTTTGGGACATGAAGGACAGATTCAAGCCATATATCCTTAGATATTTGAATCTTTCCTTTTTCAAAGAATAATGACACAATCGCTCCATCAAGAATTTTAACTTTGTGTCGCCCGTTTAGAGGGTGATAAGTAGAAAAAGAGTGTAGTCCCTCATCATATGGTCGGATGTACCAGAATCCACAATCTAAGGGACAATGCCTTCATGAGCTAGATGAGACTGCATCTGCTTTTCCTTTCTTCCAAAGAGTTGATTAAGAATATCCAACTGCTCCTTAGAAAAAGGTTGAGAGGCAGCAGCAAAAGCCTGTTTCTGATCAGCCCCTTGAGTGGATTTCTTTGGAGGTTGAGCTCTAGAAGGTTTTCCATGCAAGTGCCAACAATTTTCTTTGTTGTGCCCCTTTTTCTTACAATGGTCACACATCAACTGAGGTCTTTGATCAGTCTTTTTCTTGCCAAACATGGCATTTTCAGAGCTCTGAGTTAGAAGAGCAGATTGTTCTCCAAGAGGAGTATGATGGCTACCCATGATGCATTTCCTACTTTCTTCATTTCTGATGTAGGCAAAAGCCTCCATAGTATTAGGTAAAGGTACTTGGGACATGACTCTTTCCCTAGCAGCTTCAAAAGAGGGATCAAGTCCTCCCACAAATTCAAACACTCTTTCTTTTTCAAGTAGAGTTTGAAAAGTAAGAGCATCAGTACTACATGTCCACTTAATAGCAGTCAATTGATCATATTCTTGCCAAAGTTTGGTCAAGGAGATGAAGTACTTAGCAACATCAAGAGAGCCTTGTTTTTGGTTTCTAATGGTAGATTTTACCCCTAAAGCTTGTTTGAGTAAAATTGTCTCACAGAATCCCAAATTTCTTTGGCAGTAGAAGCAAACAGATGATTATTACCTATATCATCTATCATGGAGTTTATAAGCCATGACATGACAGTAGCATTCTTTGTTTCCCATGTGAATAAGGCATCAACATCTTCTTCACTCGGCATTTTCCTTGTTCCAGTTAAACATCCATCTTACCCCTTCCAGTAACGAAGATTTTCACTGCTGCTACCCATTGTCTATAGTTAGACCCTTTGAACTTTGCAGAGGTGATTTGTAGACTCGGATGCTCTAATCCGAGTCCATTGTTGCAGTTGGAAGAGGTAGCAGAGCTTGCTGGAGTCCCAGAAAAAGTTTCCGACATTTTTCAATTTTTGAAACAGAACGAGAAAAAGAAATTTTAACAAGAGAGAAGAGAGCTAGGCTCCGATACATATTATAGAAGATTAGAGAAGATAGCAATTAAAGATGAGTTTATTGCTTAGTAAACTTCAATCTCTATTACAACTATTTATAGAAGATAAGAGCCATAAGGCTTGGTCCCAACGGCTATATTATTTAGAAATAATATCAGCCTTCTAACTAAAGAACAAAACCTAATACACTAGGAGTAGATAAAATCCTAGGATTAGTTACAAGGAACAAAAGATTAATAAAACAGGTGAACAGTAGCGTGAACAGTAAATACTGTAACTGTATCATCTTTCCATACATATCTTGTTTGGTTAAGCTAAAACTGGTAAAATAAAATTGTGAGAAAAAGAACAATCTGATGTGATATCTGTATTGCAATCTGTCTGTCCATTTCAGATGGGGATTCGTCATTGAACATTGATGAGTAATTCTTTGGATGATATGCTATCCATCCATTTTAGTGAGTGATTCATCATAGAAAACTGATAAGTAATCCTATAAAATTTAAAGCTGTTAGATGGCTACTTGCTTATTGGGTCGGAAAGCGTCTTTCTACTATTCTTTAAGTTTCATTTATTTATTTACCTGTATGTTCATTTATTTATAGGTTGGCTTGTTTATTTACACTGTATGTTCATTTATGTATAGGTTGGTTATCTACTTGGTTTAGGCGATCGACACCCGAGCAACCTTATGCTTCATCGTTCCAGGTACTTTGGATAAATCTTATAAATGGGTTGAACTGGCTGGATAATTATTGAATTGCCATCTTTCAAAAACTGAAGCCTCTATTTGAGATGGTAGTTCAACATCGTATTAGAGCATAGGTCACGAGATCAAACCTCCATGTCATCATTGTCACCTTATTTGTGTAAACGAGCGGGGCCTCTATATTTGTCTTTATGTGGATTATTTGGCCAGGTCATTTAAGCCAACACAGATCTTGTATTATTCCAAAAATAATGGCCAAATCTTCATTGTCTCGTTGGTTGAGGCATGTAACAGTGTATGGCCATCTACTGATACATGGGAAATGGAGAATTGGTGAAAGATCTTTCTAATTTCTTCTCCATTTCTCATTGATCTCCTCGAACTTTCAATCCTCTCCACATACTTGAATGCTTGTTTTACCCATCTAGCATCATAGCATCAGGAATTAGGAGGTGATATGGTCATCCAAATGAACTCCCATCATATTGTTTTACGTAGGGGTGAACAAAAAAATCCAAACCTGCCCAAGTTCAACCTAATTTAACCCAACCTAACCTGCATTTGCGTTTTAGAAAATGGTTTGGGTTGATTATGGTTTTACATTTTTTTACCCTGCAAGGCTGCAATTTGCGGGTTGGTTCGGGTTTTCAATATAAATAACTCACAATAACACAACCCAACCTGCATATACATACACACACACATACACACATATATATATATACATATATAGTCTTGCTATTATTAGCCTTGAAAATTTCATTTCCACCCTCATATCTTGCGGGCAGTAGAAAGATACTGCACATTGTTTTTGGAGATTGTTTTGAAGCATCTATGAAAACGGATCATTTATACCTAAAGCTTTCTACAGTTGAAAAAAAAGGGTTTTCATTTGTTCTGTGTTGTTTTCCAGTGGAAAGATACTGCACATTGATTTTGGAGATTGTTTTGAAGCTTCTATGAATAGAGAGAAATTCCCTGAAAAGGTCGGTTGCTTTGACAAAAATGATTGCCTATTCTGGATGAAACATTTATTGTTGTGCTTCTCTGATGAAATATTTGCGTTATAGGTTCCTTTCCGCCTCACAAGGATGCTTGTGAAAGCAATGGAAGTCAGTGGTATTGAGGGAAATTTTCGATCAACTTGTGAGAATGTGATGCAAGTTCTTCGTACTAATAAAGACAGTGTTATGGCTATGATGGAGGTATAAAAAAACCCGTGCTTTGAATTGCTCGTGTTTGTTTGTTTGTTTGTTTGTTTGTTTCCATTATTAGTTTTTGCTTAACCATTACTTCATGGATAACAATTTTGTTCCCGTTTCTTCAGGCTTTTGTTCATGATCCTCTTATCAATTGGCGGCTTTTCAATTTCAACGAAGTTCCCCAGATGGCTCATGCAAGTACTCACATCCCTGCAGCAGTGAATAGTGAGGAATCTGCTCCAAGCAGGGAGCTTCTTCAACCTCAACGTGGGGTTCGAGAAAGAGAACTCCTTCAGGTGTGTTAGGCTACTAATCATGTGTTTAATTAATCAAAATCCATGTGTTTGCTTACTGTTTCAATATGAAATATTGTATATAGGCTGTCAATCAATTGGGAGATGCTAATGAGGTCTTGAATGAGCTAGCAGTGGTTGTCATGGCCCGGATGAGTAACAAACTTACGGGACGTGATTTTTCTACCGGTGTTTCAGTATCAAACAACTCAATGCAACATTCACTTGACCAAAGTACCTTGATTTCTGGTGACACTCGTGAACCCGAACATGGATCATCTGTCAAACACCAAGTTCAGAAACTCATTTTGCAAGCAACATCAAATGAAAATTTGTGCCAGAACTATGTCGGGTATATGCTTTTAAATATTATATTGTTTTCCAGCATATTATGATACTTCTTCTCTCTGTTTCATGTATTCTGCATTATGGTCTTGCTCTGTTTTATTTTATCACGCAAAACAATTTAAAAAAAAAAAAAAGCTCAAGATTTCCTCTTCGGATCTATGAAAGTAGTATCGAGTCGTTTTGTTGTTTATGATTGGTGTATGTATGTATGTATATACATCTAACTGGAAATATTTTGACACAGGTGGTGTCCATTTTGGTGAAAGTTGCAGGAGACAATATCTCTATGTACATACAATTCTTGTATATAATATTGACAGTTGTAGCAATCTGCTAGTAGAAAAGCCTTTGAGCAAAGAAACTACAATAATGCTTGCAAAAATGATGTTAGAAAAGGAATGTCATAATTTGTATTGTTTGTACTTATTTGCACAGATCAATTTCAATATATTATATATATTAAGTTGGATGGATGTACCATATTTTCGTACATTACAAGTGTGTATGTGTGTGTATATATATGTATGGAAAAAATTTTGGATGTACCATATTTTCGTACGAATAACGATAGAGGCATAACGAAAATTACACAACGGATGCCACAATATGATCTCCCACCCTTGATTTTGATGGGTCCACAACACAATCAATTAACACTCATCAAAATCAAGGGTGGAAGATCATGTTGTGGCATCCGTTGTGTAATTTTTGTTGTGTAATTTTCGTACATTATGCCATTATTCCATATATTTTCATTAACATTTTTTTTTTTCGAATAAATATTGTCATTAACATTATACCTTCTTCCAAAATTATACCATTATTATTCCATATATTTTCATTAACAAAGTCCAAAAATTATAACTTTTGTCACGAGTAGGTTGCTGGTAAGGTCTGGTCTTCTATGGTGGACTTCAGTTCCCTGTCTCAACTACTATCCTTCCTTTGTAATCACTGATATATGAACTACAAAATGGAGCTGTTAATTAATTATATTATTTTGTTAATTAAACAAGAATGGATTAACTAATTAATTAAAACTCTAAATATATTGAAAGTTCATATCTGTTGCTGCCATACACGATTTGACTCGTTCATTCATCTATAAAGTTGAATATATTTATGATCACCACCAATTTACTCTAATTTGATCATCACAATATTTTGGAATTTTAACAGAATGGCACCAGATTTTTTATTTTTTATTTTTTATTTTTTATGTCAAGCTTGTTGTTGTTGTTGCCGCCAACACAGCAGATGTGGAAACTGTTGATGAGGAAGCAATTGTTAGAAAAAGATAAGATTCGACGATTTGGCTTAAATTTATAGCATACTCCACCCCTATTTACTAATTCACATTTGTAATATATTACCACATTAACGATTTTTTTTTTTTTTTTTTTTTTTTTTTTTTTAACTTTCGCACACCACGTAATTACTACATACACAACATTAAAATAACAAAAACTTAAAAACTACACTTTAGTCCCTAAAATTATACAAAACACTAAAATAAGTACTAATTAAATAAAACTACTACATACATACACCTTTTCTTCTCCCACCACTTTAATTCAAAATTCATTAACCTTCTTCCCAAAAATCACCCCATCATGTTACAAAAAAAAAAAAAAAAAAAAAAAAAACTGAAAATTGAAAGAGAAGAGAAGAGGAAGGGAAGAAGAAGGGAGAGTGGATTTCGAATTGTAGAATAAAAGAAGAAGGAGAGAAGAATAATCAATTCAATTTATTCAAGGTATGTGAATTTTTGAAAATATGTTTGAATGTTTGTGGATTTGTGTTTAAATGGAAGTGAATTTGTGTTTGATGTAATGGGTTTATATTGTATGTAATGGGTTAGTATTTGGATGTAATGGGTTATGTTTTTTGGGTTGTATTTTGGTTTTTCCGGCCATTTTTCCAGTTGGAAGGCCGGAGAAGATGATGAAACAGGGGACGTCGGTGTGACCGACGCCCGTGGTAGGTTTCAACATCATCCACACTGACGTCCCAGCCTCTGTGTGGGTAAATAAGTTTAGCCCTGGAACGCTGGTATAAATGACGTTGTAGTTGTTCCTACAACGTCAGTTGGGGTGACGTTTTAGAACATTGACTTGGCAATTTGTTAGCTCTTAAACGTCAGTGGTGTGGACATTGTATTGACCTATGAAACGTTGGTACTAGTGACGCCCGCAGCGCTGCCATGCCAATGTCTTGCACCATAAACGCCACCGTGGTGACGCTGTAAAGGCTTTTTCAACGCCGATCTTTGGTGACGTTTGATGACAGATTAGGGTTTTGTGTTACTTTAGAGGTTACATTGGTTAATTCATTACCATAATTTCATTAATAGGTTGTTTTATATAGGATATTTTGTGCCCCTATATGTTGTTGTTTATGCCTTTTTTATAACTTGTTTATGGTTAGTCTCTTTTATAAATTTGTTTATCAAATTATTGTTAATGTTACATTGTATGAGGTTTATGTCTTATCCTTGAGCTTTGTTTATAATTACTACTCATGTTTATATGTGTTGAATTGACAATAATAAAACAAGTCATTCTCACGGATCCAAGGGAGGACTAGATTTCCGTGCCTCATCTAGCGCTTTTAGCCGAGCAAGCTTGGAGAATTCTCACAGATCCATCTTCTCTATCATCGCGTATTCTCAAAGGCAAATATTTTGAATGACAAGGATAGATGCTACCACCACAGCTAGTCCTTCGGCTATTTGGAGAAGCATTTTTTTATTAGGAAAAGGGCTACTTTTACAAGGGCTAAGATGGCGTGTCAGAATTCGGAAACTTTTATGGCACCTAAAAGTAAAACTACTTTTAAGACACTACTTCACGTGGAAGCTTTTATATATTAGTCCACGGCGAAGGGTTTGAGAACTATAGGAGTAGGGGATGGGAGGTGTCAAATTTGTGGAGCTATGGAGGAATCATCTTGGCATTGTTTATTTGAGTGTGAGATTTCGGATGATTTGTGTTGGTAATTTAAGTGTTACCATGTTCATTTATGTAATCGGAGTTTGGTACAAAGATGGGTGAACTCGGAATGCTATAATATGAGTTTGGAGGTACGGAGTGTACACTCATATAAGTATCTACGAGTTTACGGATTTGAATGATCAAGTATAGTTCGGGAAAATCACTTAAAGGACTGAAAATCCACTTAAAGGACCAAAATTCAGAATTTAGAGAAACAGATAGTTATCCGTACGGATAAGAATCTATCCGTACGGATGATAGCTATCCGTACGGATAAGAATCTATCCGTATGGATGAAAGGCTGAAACGGTGAAAACTTTGATACTGTGATATATCCGTCCGGATTATAACTTCATCCGTACGGATGCGGTCCGAAATTCTGAAATGGTGTGTCTTTTCATTCCTTTTCAACTGTTTATGTATAAAACTTATTTCCAAAGGTTGCATGCATAAGAGGTCGGTTTTTCCACCAATATATATGATCATTTAAAGTGCTTTAAATATAGGTTAATTGGCACATTCATCTTTAAGAGTAAAAAAACTATTTGCAAACTATCTCCAAGATCAATCTTCATCTTTTGTGCCTAAATTTGAAGGGAAAATGTAGTCTTATCTCACAAAAGTATTTATGTCACCCTAGGCATTCAGTAAGGGGCAAATAACTTTTGTAGGAAAGTGTTTTACATGATTCTACGTTCATATCAAGCAAACCGAATTTCTGAATTTTAGTAATCCTGTGTTTTTGACATTGTTGTTGTTGTCCAAACCCCAATCTATCTAACAATCTACAAAAGTTATTAGTTTAACAATGTCAACCCAATCTATCTAACAATCTACAAAAGTTATTAGTTTAACAATGTCAAGTGTCAAAGAGATGACTGCAAATTTTGGGAAGCTGGAAAAGTTCGATGGAGTCAATTTTCGAAGATTGCAGAGAAAGATGCATTTTCTGTTGACAACTTTGAAGGTGGTGTATGTACTAAGTACACCGATGCCGGAAGTGTTGGAGGACGGACCTCTGGAAGAGTTGAGGAAGAAGAACAAGTGGGAGAATGATGACTACATTTGTAGAGGCCACATTCTAAACGGTATGTCTGATGCTCTGTTCGATATTTACCAAAATGTTGAATCTGCCAAAGAACTTTGGGATTCTTTAGGTACAAAATACATGGATGAAGATGCATCTAGTAAAAAGTTCTTGGTTGGTAACTTCATGAAATATAACATGGTTGATTCACGCTCGTAAATGGAACAAAGACATTGAACTTCTTCGCATTTTGGGTCAATTTGCACAAAGATAAAATGGAAATGGATGAGTCTATTTCTGCTTCTAGTATAATTGATAAATTGCCACCCTCTTGGAAATATTTTAAACATTTTTCTGAAACATAAGAAAGAAGAATTATCTCTGGTAATGTTGTAAATATTGTTATCACAAATCATGATGTTAATAGTTCTGTCTTGTGGCATGCTCGGTTGGGACATGTTCATTATAAACGTATGTTGGTAATGTCTATGAATAAGTGTAATACTTGTATGTTAAATAAAATTGTGAGACAACCTCTTCATAGTGTTGAAAGGTTATCTTCCGTATGAAACAACCGGAGGGATTTGTTATGCCTGGTAATGAGCATAAGGTGTGTAAGCTTGTTAAATCATTGTACGGGCTTAAACAAGCGCCTAAACAATGGCATCATAAATTTGATGAAGTTGTCTTGTCTAATGGTTTTAAGCTTAACCAATCGTATAGTATATATAGCAAATTTTACAATACCGGTAATGGTGTGATAATTTGCTTATATGTTGATGATATGTTAATATTTGGAACTAACCAAGAACAAGTTGACCTTTGTAAGGCCTTTTTTGTCATCAAGTTTCTCTATGGAAGACATGGGGGAGGCGGATGTGATTCTTGGAATCAAGATCAAACGGAGTGACAAAGGGATCTCTTTGACACAATCTCATTATATTGAGAAAGTGTTGAAGAAATTCAATTGTGAAAATTCTACTCCAGCCAATACTCCCATGGATCCTAATGAGAAACTCATGCCTAATACGGAACCGATATTACAACTTGAGTATTCTCGGGTGATAGGATGTTTGATGTATGCTATGACTAGCACACGTCTGGATATTGCTTATGCGGTTGGAAAGCTAAGCAGGTTTACGAGTAATCCGAGTATTCATCATTGGCGTGCGGTAACTCGTGTACTAAGGTATCTTAAGTTGACCAAGGATTTTGGCTTGACTTATGTGTTAGGAACTAGATATTTCTAGATATTTCCTTAGTGTGGAATAAGAGTGTGGGTCCCTTACCTCCTTGAGCCAAGAGGTATATAAGGGAAGTGTGTGTTGTATACAGCTCACTTTTGATTGGCAATAAAAATATCTTTCCCGCCTATTTCTCTTTTCTCTGATTCCTCTCTGTTTTCTCCCGCTTCTTCCTAATTCTCTAACTCAAACCCTAGTTAGGATCACTATCCTAACATCTAGTATCAGAGAAGGTCATTCCTCTGCCTGTAATCATTGATCATGGCTGCCAAATCGATTGAGGAGTTACGTTCTTCACACCAGAAGATGAACGAAGAGTTTACTGCAAAGTTTGAAGAGCCGGATCACAAAATCGCTTTCTCAAGGTGAATCTATGCGCCAAATGATGGCAAACGTTTCTTCAAAAGGTAGAAATGTAAGCTCGAATCGCTTTACCTACAATCTGCTCCAAAGAAATATAATTAGAATAATGCTTTTGGCGATGGATTGTTACCCACGCCACGTCATGATGAGCAAGTTCAAGTCGATTCAACTGAAACTTCTTCGAAAGGTGAACGATCAGAGCAATCCTGTAAGATTCCTAAGCTCGATTTTCCTATTTTCAGTGGGGAAGCTCCAATGGAATGGATTCGGAGGAGCGAACGATTCTTCCAGATTCATAATACGCCTGAAAATCACAAGGTAGGGTTTGCTAAAATGCACTTGAGAGGATCGGCTGATATTTGGTTTGGAGGTTTGAGTTCAGCATTTCCTTACTTAACCTGGCCTATTCTTAGAGAAGAAGTATTAAAGCGTTTTGGTTGTAAGTCAATGGAGATGGCAGTGGATGAATTTCATCAGTTAAAACAGACTGGTTATGTAGATGAGTACTTAGCTGAATTTGAGGAGTTGAAATGCATGGTACAACCGCAGCGCTCCTAGTTATCTCGAGTATCATTATGTTTCCCCGCTTCATCCGAGGGCTTAAGAATGAGATTAAGGCTATGGTTCGCTAATGCACCTCTGCTCCTATGTCACCGCAGTAGAAGCCGCCAGATGCCAAGAATGTGTGTTACTATCCATGAATCAGAAACCTCTGCCTAGAATTTCATATTCTGGGGGACAGATCAAGCAGGTGCCATTTACCCCTAAGGTGTTCGATAAATTGCCTCGCATGTAACACAAACCAATCTTACAAAGAGCTATAACACCAAAAGAGTTGCAGGATAAGAAATCTAAGGGCTATGCTTTGTGTGATGAGAAATTCACACTGACATAAATGCAAATGTAAACACTTGCATTTTATAGTGGTGAGATGAGGATTTTGTGGAAGAGGAAGATTACACCCAAGAGATTCAGGCTGAGAAATCTCCACAACTATCAGTCTATACAATGACTAGGCAGGTGTCTACAAATACTTTTAAAATCAAGGGAATGCTTAAGAGGAGGCCTATTATGATCCTAGTTGATAGTGGTGCCTCCCACTCCTTTCTGGATTTGAAGGTTGCAAAAGATGCTGGCTGCAAATTGGTGCCCAGCCAACCCATGGTAATCACAGTTGCTGATGGAAACACACTAAAAAGTGAGTTCAAGTGCCCTAACCTTAGCTGGAGCATGCAGGAGACAATCTTTCAGCATGATATTAGATTGATACAGCTGAGGGGGTGTGACATGGTCCTTGGGGTTGACTGGTTAGGGAAACACAGCCCTGTGACTTTCAATTTCCATACCATGAATCTGACTATACATATAAATGGGAAGCCATTTGTTCTGAGGGATACCCCCACTGATGGACAATTGAAAATAATCACAAGAAATCGGGTAAACAGCTTTGAAAAAGGGACCTATGGTCTTACTGGGATGCCTAAATCAGATTCGTGGGAGAACTTGTCTACTACCCCCAGAATTGATGCCTTACCGAGGAGTTTCAGGATGTGTTCCAAGCCCCCACTGGCCTACCTCCCAAGAGAGGATATGAGCATGCCATTCTGTTAAAGGAGGGCACTGACCCTATAAAGTTGAGGCCCTACAGGTATGCATATAATCAGAAGGATGACATTGAGAAATTAGTGGATGATATGATTAATCAAGGGATAGTTAAGCATAGCAACAGTCCCTTTGCATCACCAATGTTGCTGGTCAAAAAGAAGGATGGCACTTGGAGGGGATGTGTTGACTATAGGAGACTGAATGATATGACTGTTAAGGACAGGTATCCCATTCCAATAATTGATGATTTGTTAGATGAGTTGGGAAGGGCTAGGATCTTCAGCAAAATTGACTTGAGATCAGGATTCCATCAAATTCTGATGCAAGAAGGTGACACACAAAAGACTGCTTTTGTCACCCATCATGGGCACTTCGAGTTTATGGTGATGCACTTTGGTCTGACCAATGCCCCAGCCACTTTCCAGAGGAATATGAATGAGCTATTGAGACCATTCTTGAGGAAGTAAGTGCTTGTGTTTTTTGATGATATCCTAGTATATAGTGCTACTTTGGAGGATCATAAACTGCATTTGAGGGCTGTTTTAGAGGTTCTAAGGGCAAATAAGTTCTATGCTAAGATGTCCAAGTGTTCATTTGGACAAGACAGAGTTGAGTACTTGGGCCATGTCATCCAACAAGGTCAAGTTTTTGCTGATCCATCTAAAATAGAAGCTATGGTGCAATGGCCTATACCCCAGAATATCACAGAATTGAGGGGTTTCTTAGGTCTCACTGGTTTTTACAGGAGGTTTGTACCTTCATATGGGGTGCTGTCTAGACCACTCAATGATTTGTTGAAAAAAGAGGGGTTTGTGTGTGATCTCCAAGCCCAGGAAGCCTTTGATACACTGAAAAAAGCCATGTGCCAGTTCCCAGTCCTTACCTTGCCTAACTTTGAGCTTCCTTTTTGCATTGAAACTGATGCATGTGGCAAGGGCTTAGAGCAGCTTCAAGAAAAAACAGAAACCTGTGGCCTATTTGAGCAGGCTTTCAATTCCAAAGAAATGGGGTTATCAATTTATGAGAAGGAACTACTTGCAAGTGCTTATGGCAAAGGAATAAGTGGAAGCAAAGATATACAAGGAAGACCATTTGTGATCAAAACAGACCAACAAAGCCTGAAATTCCTATTGGACCAAAAGGCCAATACTACATTGCAACAGAAAGGTGTCACCAAACTGATGGGTCTAGATTTTACTATTGAGTACAAAAAGGGTTGTGAGAACATTGTTGCTGATGCACTTTCTAGACAGAATCATGACACTGGACAGCTATGTGCCATTAGTTCAGTGTCACCTTCATGGGTGCAAGATGTATCACACAGCTACAAGAATGATGTGGCAGTACAAGATAAACTAAGAAGTTTGATGATTGCAATAGAGCCTGATCCTCACTATACATTACACCAGGGGTTACTCAAGTACAAGGGGAGGATTTATATTGGTACAAATGGGGAACTAAGACAGAAATTGCTGGAGCAACTTCATGATAGTCCCATGGGAGGGCATTCAGGGGTGAGAGCCTGTTACAGCAGGATTAAAAGGTTATTCTATTGGCCTAACCTCCAAAAAGATGTGCAAGATATGATCCAGAGGTGTATGGTTTGCCAACAATGCGAAAGCCTACATGACAAACCACGAGGGGTCATTATAACCACCCGCCTATTCTGACAGGCATGGTCACAATTGAGCATGGATTTCATTGAGGGACTGCCAAAATCTGAGGGAAAGAAGGTAATTATGGTGGTGGTGGATAGGCTGACCAAGTTTGCACATTTCCTAGCAATGGAAAAGGGGTATACTGCAGAATCAGTGGCTTCTGCCTTTTTTGGGGAGGTGTATAGGCTACATGGCTTGCCAGAAAGTATTGTGAGTGATAGAGACAAGGTGTTCACCTCTGAATTCTGGGGGCATTTAATGAGAAGCGGGCGGGGTGAAGTCAGTTGTCATACGCTTCGCTTACCATCCCCAGACTGATGGGCAAACAGAGAGAGTTAATCAATGCATGTATCTCAGATGCATGACCTTCCAGAGACCTAGAAGGTGGAAGAAATGGCTACCTCTAGCTGAGCATTGGTATAATACCAACTTCCATACTGCCATCAAGGTCACTCCATTTGAGGCCTTATATGGGTATGCTCCCCAACCACTTCCATTGGGCAGTTTTGCACAAGAGCAATTTACTGGGGTAGAAGAATTTATGCAGCAGAAGCAACACATCTTGAGAGAACTCAAAAATCACTTAGAAGAGGCACATGCCAGGATGAAGTTCTATGCTGATATGAACAGAAAAGAGAAAGAATTTCAGATTGGAGAGTTGGTTTTTCTGAAGCTCCAACCTTACAGGCAGAGTTCAGTAGCATTGAGGAAGAATTTGAAGCTGTCTGCTAGATATTTTGGCCCTTTTGAAATTGTGGCAAGGGTCAATGATGTTGCGTACAAGTTGAAGCTACCATAGGGGTCCAAGATACATCCAGTTTTCCATGTGTCCTTGCTTAAAAAGTGTATCAAGACTGGTGCCCAACCCTCCACATCATTGCCTACTATTACTCCACAGGGTGAGGTTGTGGTCTATCCTGAAAAGGTGCTGGAAATCAGGTCTGTCAAGAGGTACAATAAGGCAGTTGTTCAGTGGAAGATTAAATGGGTGAATTTGGCTGATGAACAAGCTTCTTGGGAGGATGCAACCTTTATCAGAGCTCAGTTTCCAGATTTCCACCTTCCTTGGGACAAGTAAGGTCTCTAGGGGAGGGTGATGTTAGGAACTAGATATTTCTAGATATTTCCTTAGTGTGGAATAAGAGTGTGGGTCCCTTACCTCCTTGAGCCAAGAGGTATATAAGGGAAGTGTGTGTTGTATATAGCTCTCTTTTGATTGTCAATAAAAATATCTTTCCCGCCTATTTCTCTTTTCTCTGATTCCTCTCTGTTTTCTCCCCTACTCTTCCTAATTCTCTAACTCAAACCCTAGTTAGGATCACTATCCTAACATTATGTTGGACATCCTTCAGTAATAGAAGGATATTCAGATGCTAGTTGGATTTCCAATGTGGAAGATCATTCTTCTACTAGTGGTTGGGTGTTTTTACTTGGAGGAGGTGCCATTTCATGGGCTTCCAAAAAGCAAACATGTATTACTAGCTCGACTATGGAGTCCGAGTTTGTTGCCTTAGCTGCAGCCGAAAAAGAGGCTGAGTGGCTTAGGAATTTGATTTATGAAATTCCATTGTGGCCAAAACCAATTTCACCCATTTCTATCCATTGTGATAGTGCTTCTACCTTGTCTAAAGCTTATAGTCAAGTGTATAATGGTAAGTCGCGATACCTGGGCATTAGACATAGCGCGGTTCGTGAGTTGATCACTCACGGGGTGATTTCGGTTGTGTTTGTGAGATCTCAACATAACTTAGCTGATCACTTAACAAAAGGATTGGCTAGAGACTTGGTACAAAAGTCTGTAATCGGGATGGGTTTACAACTCATATAAATCTTGGTGATAGGATACCCAATTCCCCTCTTATACAATGTTAGAGGCAGAATTCAATGTGGAAGGCCTATTGTCTTAGATTTGAGCACATGATATTGTCCCGAGGGTATCTGCTATGACCTACAAGATTAGGTTGAAGATGTTCTTCTTAATGAGTCTTTTGAAAAAGTGATATTGTAGGTGCACGATTAATAAAAGACTCACCTATATGAGTATGAAGTTTGGCCGCTTCAAGGAAGTTCTAGAGTTGGCTTTCTGCTCATGAATGGATATGGACACAAGGCCTGAATAATTAGTGTCAAGAATAAGCTTTTGGAGTTATATTAACTCACGTGTGTATGTTATCTTCATGTATTCAAAACGTGTAAAGGGTTCAATGCTTAGACACACCCCCAATACTCGAATATTTGAAATGTGTAATATTACTAGGTGATAATTCAATCTTCGTGACATTATCATTGATGCATGAGTTGCTATGTTTTGATCAAGTTATTCACTAAACCAAGGATTACACTTAAATGGGGGAGGATTGTTGGTAATTTAAGTGTTACCATGTTCATTTATGTAATCGGGGTTTGGTACAAAGATGGGTGAACTCGGAATGCTATAATATGAGTTTGGAGGTACGGAGTGTACACTCATATAAGTATCTATGAGTTTACGGATTTGAATGATCAAGTATAGTTCGGGAAAATCACTTAAAGGACTGAAAATCCACTTAAAGGACCAAAATTCAGAATTTGGAGAAACAGATAGTTATCCGTACGGATAAGAATCTATCCGTACGGATGAAAGGCTGAAACGGTGAAAACTTTGATATTGTGATATATCCGTCCGGATGATAACTTCATCCGTACGGATGCGGTCCGAAATTCTGAAATGGTGTGTCTTTTCAGTCATTTTCAACTGTTTATGTATATAACTTATTTCCAAAGGTTGCATACATAAGAGGTCGGTTTTTCCACCAATATATATGATCATTTAAAGTGCTTTAAATATAGGTTAATTGGCACATTCATCTTTGAGAGTAAAAAAACTATTTGCAAACTATCTCCAAGAGCAATCTTCATCTTTTGTGCCTAAATTTGAAGGGAAAACGTAGTCTTATCTCACAAAAGTATTTGTGACACCCTAGGCATTCAGTAAGGGGCAAATAACTTTTGTAGGAAAGTGTTTTACATGATTCTACGTTCATATCAAGCAAACCGAATTTCTGAATTTTAGTTTTCCTGTGTTTTTGACATTGTTGTTGTTGTCCAAATCCCAATCTATCTAACAATTTGTGGAAGAATTATAAAAGGAGGAAATTATGGCAGAATCTCTGTATCCACTCTTTCTTTGATCTTTTCCACTTGGCCATGGCAACAGAGAACGTGAAAGCATGCATAATTTCGTTTGCATGCTATGGAACATTTGGAAAACAAGATACGTGCATGGATACATGAAGGTAAAGCTATTTATATTTCTTTCATTATTAAAATCTAGCACTGAAGCTGAAGAGTATTATCAAGCCATAAGTCGTCATTTCACGTATGTTTCTTTGGAAACGTTAAATACGGTATGGAAACCACCAACTCCAAATATATATCCTCAGGTTTAATGTGGATGCAACATTCAAAGATGGAAAAGTGGCAGTTGGAGGTCTCTTACGGAATTCTCAAGGAAATATTATCACTCTTTTCAAGGGCGCCGGAGCCAGGATTTTCATTTGGGGTGGGCTAATGAACTATATCGAATTCGTCGGGTGGGCTGGATTAAGAATATTTTATGGATCGAACAAGACTACATACATTTACTAGTGTAATATTTTTTTTTTCGGGTGGGCTTAGCCCCCCCTAGTCCACACATACCTCCGCCCTTGACTCTTTTCCTTGTGGCTCGATTGAGGTTACAATACTCTTGTTGGCGAGGCACTTGCAATTATCACGCGTTTTTTATTTATGACGTTCATATTTGAAGGTGATTCGCTCATCTACTATTATCGTCTCATTGAGCAAGTTGAGGATCGGCCATCAATTGAAGGCATCATTGAAGATATTACAAGTCTTTTACCTTGTTTTGTCTCTTTTTATTTCTCCTTTGTAAAGTGGCAATGAAACATCCATGCTCACTATCTTGCAAAGGAATGTCTCATTCTAAGGCAGAAGGCTTAGTTTCTTCATTAAAATATAACAACCCAATCATCATCTTTACACTCTTCACCTGGATTGCAACCAGGTGCAATTCTCATACCCCAACAGTTAGGACAGAAACAAATACAATACATGGAAACAATCCATGGTAATGGATCTAATCGTAAAAACTCAGGCGGATAATGAAGTTTTGGCTCCCAGTTCTTGCTCCAGTGAAATGTGTGCCTCAGCATCAGAGTTTAGCTCCCAGTTCTTCAAGGCATGCGTGTTAGGCCTGCAAGGCGTCACCTCATATCTCGTCTTCCGGATATCTCGAACACCTAATTCATGTATAATATCACAACAACTACCACATATAACCCTTACATGACAATAGGGTGACTGATATTGTATAAAAAACACCTAAAAATATGAGATCTCCGGATAATGCTTCATAGGCCTCGTAAATGATAACCATGGTGTAAAATACGTCGAAACTAAGACAACTGTCTCCGGAAACATACAAAACGAGGTATAACGCGTATAAATAGTATCGAAATTGATAGCCGAATCGACTCTCATCAATCCTCTGGGGGATCAACAACTTATTTTTTTTCCCGTCCGGCTGTTCTTGGAAGTTTTATCTGTCTTACTAGTTTTGCTTCGAGTTATGATTGAATACAGGGCCATTTCAACAAGAATTTTACATGCCCCTTCTTCTAGAGCCAAATGATGATACTGGAATATCGTCGAATGATTTAATCGGGTAATTGGACTCTTTTGGAAGAAATCCAACTATGGAAACCGGAGATTTCGGTGGTGGATTATGGATGTGTCATTAAAACAGCCTACGTACCACGTATTGTAAGGGATCAAACAAATTAAAGTTGTTCTGATAGTTGGGAATGGTGATCTTTTTATGAGGCTTCCTCGTGGGGGAGTTATTGCACGAATCACTTGATTTTAGGGCCTGTTATTGCACAATTAGGCTAAAATTGTGAGGGTGTGATCAATCATGGATTTGGGGAAGTTAATGTGGGTCAATCGTTGGATCATGCCTATTAACGACGTATAACTGTCTGTAGAGATCGGGAACGACCTGTTATGCTGAGGAACGAGCCGTATGGCCGGGTTGGCTGATCAATACATGAGATGAGATCGGCTGGACGTTGAGAAAGACCAGAATGAGGTCGGCTTATTATGGACTAAACTATATAAACTGAAGGCCCAATTGTTGGCTTATGTTGAGCTGACCCATTGACAATTTTTGACCCGTTTGAGGCCCAAAACGAATGATATAATATAATTTCGGGTTACACCCATGTCAACACTCTTAATCCAGATCAACCTGATGCAATCCTCATACCACAACACAGTTGGTGGAGAAAAGAAACACAAACAATGGTAATGGATACCGTAAAAAACCAGACGGATCTGCTAAATGGAGTTTTGGCCAAACCCGTATCAACGAACGAACGAACTACAACAATGGAATCAATGCGAAAAATTGTAGGATTTAATCAAGTAAAAAACATCTATCAATGAAGTAAATTTGTCTTTATATTTTGATTAATTATCAGGTAAAATTGCTCCAATATTCTCCATTGGTAATACATATACATAAGTCGAATTTTGACAACGGATGTACTGATCACATGGTTTCTAACCCAAATCTTCTCACACATGCCAAACCGGTAATAAACGGACTGTCACGAAATAACACTTGTATTATTTCATTTTTTAGAAAGTCACAGCTTGAGGCGGTTAAATACCCGCTAATGGGCTGGTTGCTGTTGGCAGCTATGAATTTCTCTTTCATGTTTGTTAGAGGTTGGTTAGGGAGTATAAGAATTGCCAATCTTGTAGAGGGAGGCATGTTGGATATGTTGAGAAAGTGTACTCTGTGTGGAATGATTTACGGAAAAGATCCGTAATTTACGGAAGAAATTACGAAAAATAAAATCAGAAATAAATATCACGAAAATAAAGTTGGTGTTATTTACTAGATCTACCAAAATAAGTACTACCGTACAGATCTGACTTGAACAATGAATAACAAACGTATGATGCATAAAACAAAGGATTAGAGATCAAACCGATGCGAGTAATTACACTTTCCTTAAGATAAATTGTTTCGGTACGTATGGTGCCCACGGTAGTAGTAACTGTCTCCCAATATACAACGGCTTACGTCTCGGATTTAGAGGCACTTAAAAAATCCAAGCTCCGGCGAACTACTCGGATGCTCCGACTTCTCTTCGACACACCATGACTCAATGAGTGCAGAAATGTTTTTTATGTAGTAGAGGAGGAAAAATCGATGTTCAATTCTCATTCATTGGGGCTCTTTATATAGTGAAAAAGATATGCCAATACTCGATTCTTATTGGCCGAATGACGCAATATTCTTGTCCCTCAAGACAAGATAATAACCTACAACTTATTGAATTATATTAGCCGACCTTATTAGGTCGGTCTAATATAATTAAATAAAGTCGATTCGGTTTTACGTTTTTTATCCCAAATTTATGCATTAATTACTCATTCACCCGATATCTGAATCGAGTGATTCAAAAGCCCATCATTATCTACTTCGTGAGTAGAATTTAATCATATAAAAAACTCTCGATGATATACATCAGAGCCTATCCAAAATCAGCGCAGCGCTAAAGTTGAACGTTCACCCCTCCGATCGGACTTTTTCTCCAACAATCTCCCACATGAATGAAAATTAATGCAGATGCAAATGCAGACTCTGAAGGGAAGTCAGATGGAAAAATATTGCATCAGGAGAGGTAGCTTCTAGCCTTGAACCTGCCTTAGTGAAGTACTATCGGATCTACTCGGCTAATCAGTGAATTAGGTCTTGAACTGTTCAGCCTTTAGTGTGAACCAAGACAATAGCACTCACAGAATATTCCCCCTAACACCTTTCGATTCTCATGGTTGTGTCCATCTCGGCCCTGGACAACACTTGGTTTCAGAAAGTGCTTTAGAGAATTCAAGCCTCAAAATTCTCACGAAGCGGCCCCACTTCAGCACTTATATCGGTGACCTCCTATCAAGGGCATTCGCCTCTACCACTTGAATGTCAAGATATAGGAATCATTAAAAGCATTGCTTAACATCACACCCTCTGCAGACAACACCTTTATTCTAACAGAATGGGTAAGTGCTAGACTGTTCCTTATAACTTAGCTGTCCCTTTTGAACCATGATCTTGGGATCTCCAGTCAACATGGTTGGGTTGCCATTACAAGGAAACATGCGTTATAGGCTTCAATCCCATTCCGTTTGTCAAAATTGACGTCTGATCCCTAGCTAAACATTTTGTAAGTAGGACCGTAAGATTCTCCTTCTATCTTATATAATCAATGGAAATCACACCATTAGAGATCAATCATTTAATGGTAGTGCGTCTATGGCGTATCTGACGAGACTTACCATTATACATACTACTTTGTGCCCTTCCTATAGCCGACTGACTATCACAGTGTATGCTGATAGCCACCACTGGCTTAGGCCAATACGGAATATCCTCAAGGAAATTCCAAGACATTCAGCTTATTCTCCATCCTTATCCAATGCTATAAACTCATCTTCATTATGGAATGAGCTATGAACGTTTGTCTTGCAGACTTCCAGGACAGAGCAACACCACAAATCGTGAATAAGTATCCACTGGTGGACTTCAAATCTTTCGTATCTGATATCCAGTTGGCATCACAGTATCCTTCTAATACTGCTGGATATCTTGTATATCGTAATCTCAGACTCAAAGTGTACTTCATGTACCTAAAAACGTATTCAAGGATTTCCATCGATTATGATCTGGATTACTCGTGAACCTACTCAGTTTATTCACTACATATGCTCGGTCTGGTCATGTACAATTGGTTGTGTACATCATACTTGCAATCACTTGAGTTGTTGGTCCTGAGAGAAGGTAAAACTATAGTCGGTAGTAGGGGTGAATGACTATAGTGGAGTTTCAAAAACTTTTCTTATGTTTAAAAGCTTTTAGGCAACGGATAAGTCCCTTCTTTAAATGTTGGTTTCAAAGTAGATTATGGGATTTGAAAGATGATAATGACACGAGAGCAATGTATTTTGATGACTTAGAAAATCGAAGGACAAACAAAACATGAAGACGGGTGAGGGTGTGAGGGTTCATGTAGATTACGATAACGAACCCCAACCCAAACGAATTTCTTTACGACTGACCAGGATCTGAGAGACGTTAGTACGATAACATAGAATTAGGAAATTGATTTCATTGATTTGAACAATGATACAATGCCTATATATATATATATATATATATATATATATATATATATATATACACACATATAGTCATTACATAATGCGAATACAATCATTACTATTATAAAAGAACGGGTGTGTTTCCCACGTCAAGTGTTTCCCCCCTTGAAAATGGTTATAAATTTAACAAGTATTCCATATACACATACAATCAATCATAAGCCTTAATTAAATTCCATATATATCTATCCAATCAATTTAAATATAACCATAAATGGAATGCTTTTAAAAAAACAAGTTACTTTGCAAAAAAAAAAAAAAAACGTTAAAACATTATTCCATTAATCATCCAATCAAATTGTTAGATTACAAAAATCAATCTTTTGAAGGAAAAATTAATAAAAAAAAACACGTTTAAAATCTTTAAAAAAAAATCAAATTAAGAACAAAAAAATTCAATCACATAAAAACACATGTTATATCTAAACACGTTGGTTTGCAACAAAAAAATACCGTTATATCTTTAAAAAATCAATCAGGATAAATGAAATACCATTAATCATAAAATCAAAATAGAATTATTTAAAAAGAACACATGACAGTGAGTTTTCCCTCTAAGTGTTTCTTTCTTGTCCCTTTTTAATTTATTTTATCAAATATAATAATCATGGTTAGATATTCATTGTCAACGGTTTTCCCTTTAATTGTTTCCTTTTGATGAATATATTTCATTAAATACAATAATGACTCTTTTATTATAGTATTCATAGATTTGTTGATATAGATGAGAATATGTTGATAGATCATTATCAAACTTAATTTATTGATCATTGTCCAACTTATATATATCGAAAGATACTAAAAGTGCCTACGTGATTTCCGTAAGTGTCCCTAATTTATTTATAAATACAATAATGACTCTTTTATTTAAGTATTGATAGATTTGTTGATATAGATGAAAATGTATTGATAGATCATTATCAAACTTAATTTACTGATCATTGTCCAACTTATAGATATCGAAAGATACTAAAAGTGCCTACGTGTTTTCCGTAAGTGTCCATAATTTATTTATTTAAAAAGAACACGTGAAAGAGTGTTTTCCCGGTATGTGTTTGATGAGAGACAAATTAATGATCATTATTACGACATTTTACCCCAATATTGATACCACTTTGAGCATTATTGTACCAATTTAAGTCAATAATTACTTAATTTTATCCAAATATATAAATAGTGGTTATTATATAAATTATCGTATTTTTATAAGTTTTTATTAGTTTTTGTACCGGTTTAGTAACCGGAGTGTCGCCATGTCATTTCGTTTGGTATTTTGGTGGTTTATTGCGAGAATTATAGGTTGACCAAAATCCCGAGTAATGACACGCTTTGAGGCCTAAAAGAGGTATTTTTAGGGATATAAGAGTGTGCCACTAACTTAAGTGGTCAGTAAGCTCGATGGTTAGTGGTACCACTAACGAATTATATCTTCGACAAACAAATGGCTCATCACAACGGCATTTTCTGAAGAAGTGTCCTTCATCAAAGTTGTAGATCTTCAAATAAGCTTTCCAACGCACTTTGAATCACGTCAATCGGAGGTCTACAACTCAAGATATGGCCATTTTACTGAACTGTGATACCGTATAGACGAATTTTGACAATACGGATCAAGATTTTAGTCCCGGATCGATCCGGGACTTCACCGGATCGATCCGGCTGTTTAAATGATGAAATTTCAGCTGCATTTCTTTTCTTCTTCCTACCTCTAACCTCCCTATAAATATATCTCCATATCCATAAAAACAAGTGCTCATTCTCTTCTCATCTCCTTCCCTCTTCTTCCACCTCCCTTCTCCCTCGTCTCTTCCATCTTCTTTTTTTTTTTTTTTTTTTTTTGGTTGATCTAAGTATATATATATAGATATGTATATCTATATACATATAGCTATATATATATATATCTCTCTTCCATCTTCTTCTTCTTCCTTGAGCCCATATATATATATATATATATATATATATATATATATATGTATATGTTTTTTTACAAATAAAGTAGTTATAATCTCATTTGAATGACTTTAATAATTATCAAGATTGTTGATTTCAAAGTTTTGTTATGCTATATCCGTGGATACAACCCCAATTCAATGATTATAATCGGTAATTTTCTAATGTTATTATGTTTATTATTTCTATTTTTATTTATATATTACTTATAATAATGATGTTAAGCTAAAAATATATCTAAACAAGATATAAATCAATTAGTTATCTTTTATAGATCTGGATGATTGACTACGGTAAAAATGATTAAAATTAATTATGATGAATCTCTTTCTATTTTGAACTTAATGTACGGATAGAAAGACCGGAGGGTAAAATTGGCCGAGTGAAAACGTGACAACGGAATCCTATTTCCTACCCAAAGCGATTTGTCCTAGAAAAACAAATCTTATTAAAATTTGTGCTCGAGATCTAATTACGCCAATTTATCTATTTTTATGAAGATTCTAAAATATTGACCGCATGACAAAACGGTAGTGACCCGATCTTTTGGATGACGTAGGATAGTTAAATGAGACATATGACGATTCATACGCCGTGTGAGAAGGAATCGTTGAGTGAGAGTGCACCGTTTCACATAATTTACACCTTGAATAAAGGAAGATCTGTGCCATTTATTTCTACTAAAAGATATCGTAATTCAAGAAAGTATTTTTACTTAGATCCAAAAATATATATATATTATCTATTTTTATATTTATATATTTATTTACTTGCTTTACTAACAATCTAACTAATCTAACGATCTAACCCGACAAAACGGATAAAACTGCGACTTAGATCGAAGTTAATAATAAACTTCTTGGTGTTTAACCACACTTTGAATTAGATCTTCATTTCCCGAGGATACGACTTTACTCACCAGACTAGCACTACAATTTGACCCGTGCACACGCCGGTAAGGATTGTATAGCCTAGAAAACGTCCGTCGATTTTTTTACGCCGTTGCCGAAAACGACGCTAATTCATTGTGTCTATGGTTACTACTTGTATTAGCTCAAAATTCTAGAGGATAAGTCAACACTCTTCTTATCACATTTCTATTTTTGTTTTCCGTTGGTATCTACCTTCTTTTAGTTACCAATTTTCTTCTTCTACCAATTTCGAGTTATTTTCTATTTTCGATAGTAGAAAGTAAACGCGGTTCGTTTATTTTTGTTGGTACCTACCTATTGGTAAGATACCAATTTTGAAAAATAAAAAAATAAAAAATTTTACACTCGGTAAATACCGAGTGGAGTCGGTAATTACCGAGAAAAAAAAAGTGGTTTTTTTATCGATTTCGTGTTATTTTCTATTCGATATTTTCTATTCCACAAGAATTGTCAAATCGAGTTACGAAAATGGTCGAAACCGTTGGTGAAACACCTGAACAAGAGATTGCTCATGCTCAAGGGCAAGGCCAAAACCTTAATCAGAATTTACCTCAACCTAATAACCAGAATCAGAATAATAGAAATAATTAGAATCGGAATAAGCATAATCAGAACCAGCCTAACCCGAGACCTATATGTGATCAGACCGTAAGAAGGTACCAGATTAATAATCCAATTCGTTTACCCAATAAAGGAGCAAATAATTTTGAAATAAAATCTCATATTTTTGGTTTAATTGACACACGAGCCCAATTCCTAGGAGAGGATGATGAGGATCCACATCATCACCTCTATCTTTTCGAAGAATTGTGTATCTACACCAAAAGTCATGGTGCTCATCGGGAATTAACGAGGATGTCTTTGTTTCCTTTTCTTTTTAAAAGGAAGAGCACGAGATTGGTTTCGCTACTTCCACATCATTCATTGACTAGTTGGGAGGATATTCAAACTGAGTTCTTAAAGCGATATTTTACTCCTGGTAAAAATTGGAATTAATAGTCGAGATTGCTAATTTTAGACAAGGATCCAAGAAACGTTTGGAAATGCTTGGGAAAGATTTAAGAAACTATTAAGAGCTTGTCCCGATCATGGTTATTCCTTAGATATGCAAATCCAACTTTTCTCGTAAAATTAAGAAATGACTCACGTCAAGGATGTTGATCATGCATGTGGTGGTTCGTTAATGATGAGTGAAGCCCAAATAGTTTACGATGCTATAGAAAAGATTTCCAAAACAATCGAATGTGGGAAACCGGTTCTAGCACCAGAAAAGTAGCATTTGCAGGAGAAAGTACATCGAATACGTAAGTCCTAGCACACTTGGAGAATTTGAGTAGGAAATTTGACGGCTTATTAGCCAAGAAAACGATAAACTCGTAAAATATCTTACCAAATGAATACTCAAATCATGATAATGTGTCATTAGGGATGGAAGAACCGTAAGGTTATTCAAGGAAAAGATGAGTTTTTGCAACAAAGATAGAATTTGAACGATGCATATTCAAACTCTTTTAATGCTATTAGAAGTGATCACCCTACTTTTCGTTGGTCCGAAAACCCTAGTAAGCAAGGACAACCACCGTATCCGAGCTTCAAGATAAGAATCCATATACTAATAAGGTTTATCAAGGAGATACCTCGAATCGAACCTACAATCATTACTGGGACCGTATCCACAACATACCACTCAAAGCATACCAGCCACCCAAAGTTCAACACAACCTTGAAGGAGTTGATAAATGGGAGAAATTAATCGAAAATCTGATGGGTATGATGTCAACTCAAGCTCAAAATATGGAAACTATGATGACTTCTATAGCATACTACTAAGGATATGAGTACGTTGAAAACATCTATAAGTGGACATGATACCGAATGAGAATTGTAGAAGCTTCATTACGGAATTTGGAATATCATTTGAGTAGAAGAGGAACGTAAAAACAGTGAAACCTCCGTGAGAGCCGCCAAGTAATCTTGAAAGAAACCCGAAAGAGGTAATCACTGTTATTACTAGAAGTGGAAGGATCTATGGAAGTAATGGATTAGAAAACATCGAAATTAATGAAGTAGAGAATGATTTAGATGGTAAATATGAGAAAAACATGGAATCTAAAGAGGAAGAGGACATTATTGAAGATTTCTAAGACAAAACAGATATTTTGAACCTGAAAGTGAGGATGAGGAATGGGTCATGGTTCCTAGAATATTGAAAAATCCAAGAATGAGTAGGACCTTGACCAATGATCATGTTGAGAATGAATCAAGTTTGGAAAGGCCAATTCAAACCGAACCTTATCCGGCTCAACCCAAATTCACCTCGATTCAATCTGATAGTAAGCAAACACCATATCCAATTGCATATTTTGAAGAAAAAGGTACATAATGATGATGACAAAGTGTCCTCAAAAGGCACAATCATTCCAGAAGCTTTACCATCTTCGTTTAACGACAAGGGTAAGGGAGGTATACATTCTAACCCTACTTTAATTGATCTTGAATTACTCCCCATTCCCCGAAAAGGCAATCAAAGAGATGAAGTTGGATAAGAAGTATGCACATTTTCTTGACACTTTTCGGCACTTAACTATTAATATCCCTTTCATTGAAGCTCTAATCAATATGCCGGAATATGGTAAGTTTCTTAAAGACATACTATCCAGAAAGAAACGGTTGGAAGAATATGAGACGGTGTGTCTAAGTGAGGAGTGTTCCGCCGTGCTTCAACACAAGCTTCCTCCTAAACTTAAAGATCCTGGTAGTTTTACTATCCCATGTGAAATTGGGGGACTTTTGTTTGAGAAGGCGCTTTGTGATCTCGGTGCAAGCGTAAACCTCATGTCCTATAATGATTTCATGAAACTTGGCATATGTAAGCTTAAGCATACGGAGATGACTCTCCAACTTGCAGATAGATCTATTAAACATCCTAAAGGAGTCATCGAAGACGTGTTGGTTAAGGTAGATAAATTTTACTTCCCCGTCGATTTTGTTGTTATGGATATGGAGGTAGGGAGTGCACCCCTTATCCTCGGTAGACCATTTTTAGCAACGGTGGGAGCTGTGATCGATGTTCGTAAGGGAGAGCTTAGTTTGGGAGTGAATGATAAGCGCGTTGTCTTCAACATTTACATTCCATTGAATTATCCATGCACTACACTAGAATCTTATTCTTGTGTGGACACTTTGTGTCCCCTTGTTGTGGATCGTACTAACACGCAGGTAGTTGAAGAAGATGACTCTATCAATAATATGAAGGCTCACAAACCGAAAGCTCGAAAATCAAAAGAAAAGGTCAAGAACCGTTGGATTCGACGTCATTCGTCTAACATATGTTGGAGACCAGTATTGATAAAAAAGACGGATGCGGTACGTGAGGATGACCCACCACTTGTGCATTAAAAACTGAAGCAAAAGAGGCTCTAGCTATAAACTATAAATATAGTGAAATCACGGGTACTATCCTTCCTATTTACTCATTAAGCATTTATTTCTAGTTGATTCGTGTGCTTAATTGTTACATGCTTTGGTGAGTAATTGTTAGAAGTATCCCATTTAGTTTAGTATATTATATTAGTTGCTTAAGTTTGTCGAGCAAACGACGTTAACCAAAAGCGCTACCGGGAGGCAGCCCGCAAAAATGTTAAATATAATAATTACTCATACTTTGGATGATACTTTGCGAATAATTCGGATTGATTTTCATTTTGTTTCACCAAGTCTTAGGATGAATGTTTGAATGTCATTAAAAAAGGGAATGATTAGGTGGTTATCCGAAAATCCCGATGGAGAAAAAAAGAGAAAAATTCAAATGCGTCATTTCTTGACTTAGGGTTTTCGAACGATTTGAAATAACCCCTTGAGGATATGGGTATAAAAGACTCGAGTTAATACTTTGTCACATATTTCATATCATGATCTAGTCTGTTTTAAATTTCAAATAATGTGTGACATGTATTAGTTCAACTACTGTGGAATATTGTGTGTTTTAAATCAATAAAAGTTTATGTGATGTGTTTATCTACCCTTTTGCATTACACTGTCACACTCCACACACTTTTATTTTATTTGCACACACAACGGTCATAATTTTAACCCACCCACCCACCCACCCTTTAATATCATCCGAGTATTTGTTTTGACTTGTTTTAGTGCACCATTGCTTTCCCAACAACTTATTTACACTCACTTTACATTGAGGACAATGTAAGTTCGTAAGTGGGGAGTGGAGTCGTTGGTCTAGCAATGGAATTAATGTTTATTTTGTATCAATAAATCTCTTAGTTTTCGATTTTTTTTCGAGCATTATTTAGTTGATTAAAATAAATTGTATAAGGTATATATTTCATGGATTTGAAGATATAATGATCAATTTGGATGTGTATAACCAACGTGAACCGTAAGTGCATTGTAATTCCAAATATATTTGTGTAACATGAATTCCTTCACGTAAGCCTTTGATATTGAAGCGAAAATTTTAAATCAGATCCATTCAAGATCCTAGTGGTTATTCTATAGATAATTGCATGTAACTTAGTACCTAACTTTTGAATGTGTACTGTGAATATCTGAAGGTTTGAATGTGATAGGAAGGATATAAGTTAAAGAAGAATACCAAATTAAGATGAACTATCTATATGTCGGTTGTAGCTACCAATGATTTGAGTGCAGAGTAGGCGCTATCACGAAACGCCCTATATCACTATGAGGTTTAAAAGCTCCCGACTACCTCGATGATAGTAGTCCAAATAGGGTGTTATCACGAAACGTCCTATTGCTTTGGGAATGAAGGCATATGCTACAAATGTGAAAAAAAAATGACAATGGTTGAAAACTTAGTTATCTTCTCGACTATCCCCAGATAAACCGAATGATATACTTTAGGGATTATCCTAATAAGTACACGGAGAACTTTGTGTGGAATCATTCATCGCCATACCTAGAAAGTCATTAGGATTGTCTCGAATGGATATTTGTGCGCTTGCTTGAATTATTCAAGAGAGGATAGTGAAATTGAAAAGGCTTGTCACACACACACTCACATTATACATTTATATTCGAGTTAAAGCCAGGTTGTAATTCTAATGGTTGTATTATCTCGGTTGTCCCTTATATCTTATATCTTCATGAATTTATCTCTCATTCATTTTGTTTTATCGCTTGTTTTGCTCGAGGACGACCAAAAGCTAAGTGGGGAGTTGTGATGAGAGACAAATTAATGATCATTATTACGACATTTTACCCCAATATTGATACCACTTTTGAGCATTATTGTACCAATTTAAGTCAATAATTACTTAATTTTATCCAAATATATAAATAGTGGTTATTATATAAATTATCGTATTTTTATAAGTTTTTATAAGTTTTGTACCGGTTTAGTAACCGGAGTGTCGTGTCGGATTTACGTTTGGTATTTTGGTGGTTTATTGCATAATTATAGGTTGACCAAAATCCCGAGTAATGACACGCTTTGAGGCCTAAAAGAGGTATTTTTAGGGATATAAGAGTGTGTCACTAACTTAAGTGGTCATTGGCTCAAGTGGTTAGTAGTCTGCACTCACTAACGAATTATATCTTCGACAAACAAATGGCTCATCAAAACGGCATTTTCTGAAGAAGTGTCCTTCATCAAAGTTGTAGATCTTCAAATAAGCTTTCCAACGCACTTTGAATCACGTCAATCGGAGGTCTACAACTCAAGATATGGCCATTTTACTGAACTGCGATACCGTGATGTATTTATTTTCGATAAATACGGATCAAGATTTTAGTCCCGGATCGATCCGGGACTTCACCGGATCGATCCGGCTGTTTAAATGATGAAATTTCAGCTGCATTTCTTTTCTTCTTCCTACCTCTAACCTCCCCTATAAATATATCTCCATATCCATAAAAACAAGTGCTCATTCTCTTCTCATCTCCTTCCCTCTTCTTCCACCTCCCTTCTCCCTCGTCTCTTCCATCTTCTTCTTTTTTTTTTTTTTTTTTTTTGTTGATCTAAGTATATATATATAGATATGTATATCTATATACATATAGCTATATATATATATATCTCTCTTCCATCTTCTTCTTCTTCCTTGAGCCCATATATATATATATATATATATATATATATATATATATATATATATATATGTATATGTTTTTTTATAAATAAAGTAGTTATAGTATCACTTGAATGACTTTAATAATTATCAAGATTGTTGATTTCAAAGTTTTGTTATGCTATATCCGTGATACAACCCCAATTCAAAGATTGTAATTCGGTAATTTTCTAATGTTATTATGTTTATTATTTCTATTTTTATTTATATATTACTTATAATAATGATGTTAAGCTAAAAATATATCTAAATAAGATATAAATCAATTAGTTATCTTTTTATAGATCTCGATGATTGACTACGGTAAAAATGATTAAAAATTAATTATGATGAATCTCTTTCTATTTTGAACTTAATGTACGGATAGAAAGACCGGAGGGTAAAATTGGCCGAGTGAAAACGTGACAACGGAATCCTATTTCCTATCCGCGATTTGTCCTAGAAAACAAATCTTATTAAAATTTGTGCTCGAGATTTAATTACGCTCAATTTATCTATTTTTATGAAGATTCTAAAATATTGACCGCATGACAAAACGGTAGTGACCCGATCTTTTGGATGACGTAGGATAGTTAAATGAGACATATGACGCTTTCATACGCCGCGTGTGAGAAGAAAGCGTTGAGTTAGGAGTGCACCATTTCACATAATTTACACCTTGAATAAAGGAAGATCTGCCTCATTTATTTCTACTAAAAGATATCGTAATTCAAGAAAGTATTTCGCTGCTAGATCCAAAATATATATATATATATCTATTTTTATATTTATATATTTATTTAATGCTTTACTAACAATCTAACTAATCTAACGATCTAACCCGACAAAACGGATAAAACCTGCGACTTAGATCGAGTTAATAATAAATTTTTCTTGGTGTTTAACCACACTTTGAATTAGATCTTCATTTCCTCGAGGATACGACTGACTCACCGCATCTAGCACTACAATTTGACCCGGTACACCGCCGGTAAGGATTGTATAGCCTAGAAAACGTCCACAGGTGTTTCCTTTGATCCCTAATTAATTTATTCCATCAAAGATATAATCACAGTTAAATATGTGTCCCTAATTTATATTAAATCAAAAATGAACACGCGAAAGTGTGTTTTCCTGTGTTTCTTTATGATCCCTAATTAATTTATTCCATCAAAGATAATAATCATTGTTAGATATTCATAGTCAATGTGTTTTTCCTATAAGTGTTTTCTTCGATAAATATATTTCAATAAATACAATAATGATTCTTTATAATATTAATGATAAAAATTGTTGATATAGATGAAAATGTATTGATAGATCATTATGAAACTTAACTTATTGATCATCAACTAAATTATTGATATAGAAATATACTAAAAGACCCTACGTGTTTTCCGTAAGTGTTTCCTTAGAAAGTGTTTATCTCCACACAAAAATTTATTAAATATAATAATCATTTTTAGATATTAAATAACAAAGATAAAAATGATGTCTATATATCATTATCATTACTAAAATAAAAGAGTCGATGTGTTTCCTGAAAGTGTTTCCCTAAACGTGTGTCCCCTCGTAATTGAGCCGGTGTGTTTCCCCAAAATTATTTCTCTCTAACTAATTTATTTAATCAAAGATATAACCACCGTTAGATATTAATCGTTGATGTGTTTTCCTCTAATGAATACATTTCATTAAATACAATAATGACTCTTTTATTATAGTAATGATAGATAAACATTTGTTGATATAGATGAAAATGTATCGATCGGTGATTTTCAAACTTAATTTACTCGATCATTATCCAACTTATAGATATATAGAAAGATACTAAAAGTGACTACGTGTTTTCCGTTAGTGTTTCCCTTAAAAGTGTTTTTGTCAAGTTAATTCACTTTTTATTAAATATAATGAACATTTTTAGATATTAAATAACATTCATAAAAATGGTGTCTATATAGATGACAATTGTGGTGATCATTATTCAACTTAATGCATTAGCCCCAAAGATTTACATAATGTCTATACTCAACATCATCTTGTGGTTGTGGGCAATTGTGTTTTAAAAAAAAATTATTTTACAAATGGAAAACGTGTGGTGAGATGATGTTGAGTGTGTAAATTATATAAAGCTTTGAGTGTAAGCGAGCATGTTTTCCTTAAAAAGTCTTTCTCCCAATTACTTTAAATCATTAAATATTATGATCATTGGCAGGTGTCAAATAACATAGAAAATTAGTGTGGATGAAAAATGTATTGATCATTATCCAACTTGTAGAAATAGATACAAAAGAACTGTATGTGTAATTATTTCCTAAATATTTTCCACAAAATCCTTAATTAATTTTCTCAATAAATATAACAATCATTGTTAAATATTAAATAACATAGATAAAATGTGTGGTAATAAAGTTAAGATGAAGATGACGTATCTTAGAACAAACATTGTGCTCATGAGTGTGGTTTGATAAGTTATAGATAACTTTTTAAGGCTATGTATTCACCTTCTATATCAATATAATTTTAATAGTAGTATCAAAGAATTTTTGAACAAGAGCTTTAAAATGCATAAAACATCATCCACGCCATGTTCACAATAATGGACATAACCATGATTATTTTGTATTAACAACAAAATTTTGTTAAACAAACAAAACGATGGGAAGAAACAAATGTGGTGACAACATCTAGATCATTTTGACAAAAATAACTCTAAAATAAGTGGTCGTGAGTGACAAAGACGATGACGCCAATCACTTTCGATGTTTTACTCACTAGGAAAAGCTAGAAGGGGGAATTTAGTCATTCATACAATCCATTTTTAAGCGGTCATTACATCACATGAATACTGGTCTGAAGAACCTTAAAATAAATTTGAAGGGTAAGAATTCAAAAGAAATATTATGAGCTAGACAAAGATAAGAGATGGATGATAGATTATGAGACATGATGGGAACACAACGAAGATTGGCATGGGTGAGATCGGTCATCATACACGTGGAACTCATTAGGTCTCATATAGAGTGATAAAGGCCATATCGATCATGGGTCGACATAGGCTTAACTCGATTTCGGGCCTCAACCAGCAAGGTCCGTCTTTAGTACAACGCATGCCACTCTTATATCATACCGACATGATGCAAGTCGTCGTCCATCCGACATGCCGTGGGTTGCCTTCTATCCCCTATAACCGGCAAGATCACGAGACATCCACGGTCTTTTATTGCCGACGCCGTGTAGGTCACCAAGTCATTTATGCTCAATACAACACATGTCATCCTCAACCTCAAACAAATGCTTACATTCTCATCAACGATCGGTCCGAGAATTCACACAGATATTATACTCATGATAGTAATTGCTATAGTGATGGATCTAAAATATATGTTTCGTTATAGTCCTGAGCCATAACTTCTCCATAACAGTTCCGTTACATCAATACGTAGTAAACCCGTTGACCACGACTTCAATGTATCATAATTCACTCCCCAACGAGGAGAGCCATATAAAGGATCATCATCCTCAATTACATGGTACGCACATAATATGCTTGCTATACATTCTCCTAACTATCTTAATAGAAATCCTCTATTCAAATACTAACTTGAGCGTCGGTGTCTCCATTAGGAGTTAGCTCTAGGACCCTTCATGCTCTTTTGAGTTTTGTGGGCCTACTTTCAAATCCACTTGAAAAGTTATTTGGATCATCACTCGATGTCTATTTACCGGCATATCGACTCAATCAGTAACCCGAAAAATTCAAACATCACAAACATTATTCATATAAAACATTTTGAAAGATTGAAGATAAAAATAGAACATATGTGTGTCATGGAAATATAATTTCCATCACCAATCATGATGTCTTCATTCTAGAATAAGGCATGTGTCATTCCAAATTACTGAGATCAGTGGTAACATGATGAATAGCACCACAATAAAGAAGCCACCGAGATATTAATGGAGTATCCAAAGGTTCTTGAAGTGGACGCAATGTTGTAGGGCTAGACCGAATGAGAAAAAGTTGTAAGAGGTTGAACCTTGTAATAATTGCATCATATCTCTGAATGTCCTTGCACTTTGCACACGGAAAATACCCAAGTAAGTATTTTAGGCTTAAAACTCGGGCCTACTACGTAAGAGTTTATTTTTTTGTATGTTTCCAATATTTGGAATATTAATATGTGAAACAAACCGGCATTAGGAGAGGATGTCATACGGTCGAATGAGCTATAGCAAGACCAGAAAAAACGACCGGCTGCAACTAAGACGGAAGAGTCTTATAATTGAGTAGCTTTTCATGGAGCTCTTCAAAATCAATGGGGGTGTCATGTGCTTGAACAACCCTTGCCAACTCTTAATGGTCTCTCAAGTTGTCCGAAATAAGATTCACATGATCATCCGTACTAATTCATTGGCTTTAGTTTTCACATCGTGAAGATAATTAAAGATTGTTCGAGTACCTTTTGTATAAATTTGAGGTAATGCTTAATTTGTTTGATTTGTTCACTTAGAGGTCTTTGCATATTTATCATATAAATTAGTTCATGACTCATGAGATCGAGAAGTCTTTGCCTGAGTGATAAACGGAATGATATTTTGCGAAAAAGTGAAGAATTGAAGGCATTAAATATAAGTTGATCATGTGATGTCTACTTCAAAGATAGTATGGCGGATAAGATTGAGGACAAAGAATAATACCAGGTTGCATAATCCATCCGTTAAATAAGAATGCATTGATTATACATGGAGATATGTTGGATTGGTATGAATGGTTATGGAAACTTCATCGATTAATTAAATAGGAAAAGATAGGTGTCGAGCCTCACATGGGGGTTGGGTTCGAGTGGAATGAAGGCGTTAAGAACCGATGAAAGTATATGATAGTTATAATGTTTTTAAAGTATATGTTTAACCTTTTACACTACAATAAAATTCTATGGTTCACAATTTTTCATGTCTTACTAATTAAATTGAATCTTAGATTCATTCATCAATTTTTAATTGTACTAACCTTTATCTCAAATGTTATTTTGTTTAATAAGTGTTAGTTTACAATTATTAAATTATAAATTCATAACTAACATATAATAAACATATATATAAAATTATATGTACATGAAACTCACATGCTATACTTTTGCATTTACTCTATCAAAATGAGTTGTTTATGTTTAGAGTAAGAAGTTTGCAAAAGTTGCTTTAAGAATATTGTAAATCTCCACATGTTTACTAGATAATTATGATAAATATGTTGTAGATGTATATTAAATACACAGATTTGTAAATTTATAATACTTATTATCTTTAAAAGGGTGATAAATGTATCAGTACATGCATATATAAATTTGTACTAATAAAAAACATAGGATAGTTTTGTATAATTATCATTAATAGCATATTTTATAATAACATAAATACTTAATAAATTATATATTGATTAATATTGTTATTTTTCAAATTTTAAATGTTCATTTCACAATACCATGTATGGATGCACGTGTATTTTACTAGTAAATACTAAATATTACGACTGATTGCAGAAATCTTCTAGAGTATTCTCAACAAATGGTTATCATACAAGATCTATGTTCACGGAAGATAATTGATTAGACTAGATTTGAGAAAGAAGCCTTAATTACCTTGACCATGTCCGACGCAGAAAATGTTACCATGCCACCTCTCCACCATGTTTTTTTGTGACACCAACGTCTAGGACATCCTTTTTTCAAAATTATACTACCTTCGTCCCACAATATAAATCATCCTACATTTTTAAATTTGTTCCACAATATAAGTCATTCCACATTACCAATGAAACATTTATTGCTCATTTCTCTATCTTATTTCTAATTTATTATCAATCCACCACTTTTCACTACTTAACAACTATTGCATTAATGATAGTCAATGGGCATTTAGACAAACCTTCAAATTTATGACATTCAACCACTCTGTTAATCTGTGTAAAAATCTCTAGGATGACTTATATTATGGGATGAAGGTAGTATCATTATTCCATATATTTTCATTAACAAAGTCCAAAAATAATAACTTTGTCAAGATTGAGTTGTTTGCTTTGAAAAAGAAATGAAGAAATGAAGTCGACATGTGTCATTATGTAATAGTGTGTGTGATTGGATAAGATCCCTAAGTTTGTTAGTCTCATTTATTAGATCTTAAATGGTGTGTCAATAAATGTCTTTGAGTCCAGTAATCACTTTGTCATTATGTTGAGACAGAATTAATATAACAAATCTTTTCTTGGTATCGAGAGATACTTATGGCGGAAGCTCCACCGCCGAAAACACCACCACCTCCCCCACAACCGGAGGAGCCGTGAGAGCAAATCCACCTCTTTCCACCATTTCAGCCCCATAAGCTCTCGTCAGAGCTCTCACGTTGCTACCGAATACACATTACTTCGAACTTCCATTCACTCAACTGACTTCCACACAAGTTTTCGGTAGCCCATTTCCGTTCTATTCTGGCCGTAAACCACCACATGCAGGGCCTTCTTATTCTGGTTTCAACCTCGTAGCTTCATCTCCGACCCTCAAGCTCTATTTCCTAGACCAGAGAGTTTGACTCCTACAATCCGACCAACGAGCCCACTCCCGCCACTTACTCCAGCACCTTTCCATGGTCATTTGAATCAAGCAACCACTATCAAACTGACCAGGGAAAACTACTTGCTGTGGCGTTATACTATTCTTCCAGTGTTGAAAGGGTACAAGCTTGATGGCCATCTCCTGGGCACACTTCCACGGCCACCGGAAATACCAGGTCTCCCCTCAAATCCAACTGTTGAAGAATGGGATTCTGTTGACTACTTACTGCTAGGATGCTTCGTGGATCGATGACAGAGCAGATCTTAACTGAGGTAATTGGATGTACTATTGCTTATGAAGTTTGGTCTACCTTAGAAATTTTGTATAATAATCAATCCGAGGCTCGGATGCTTTGGAATATAAAAGTGCCTGGCAGAGCGAGAAAAAGGAACTAGATCCATGAATGATTATCTTGCTACTATGAAGTCTTACATTGACAATTTAACATCTGCTGGTTATCCTATGTCCAAATCTGAATTGATCTTAGCTACTCTTAGAGGTCTAAATAAAGACTATGGTTTTGTGATTGTCAATCGAGCTAAGATTGGGTCATTGACATGGCAAGAAGTGCAATCACAACCGATCACACATGAAAGGCCGATTGCAAGGTTTAATCTCGCTCATTCTACCCCAGGGCTCACAACAATCCCAGTGCTAACCTGGTTAATTATTCGGAGGTTTAGGACAAGGCGGTCCCGGTCCAAGACGTAATGGTTCGTGAGACAGAACTCCTTTAGAGGCGTGGGAGGTGCCAAAGGTTGTAGAGGAAGAAGTAGAGGAGGTGGCATAAGTGCAAGTAACATCAATAATAGTCAAATGGTCTCATCAACTGTGGTGGTAAACATGAACATACATAAAGGCCATCTCACGCACAAGGTTTGAGACTGATTTCATGCCTGATACAAGTGGTGGAGCTGTCAAATCAAGTCAACCATCAGCTTTTATGGCCAGTCCAAGCACAGTTGCTGATAATGCTTGGTACCTTGATAGTGGGCCAACCAATCATGTTACCTCAGACCTGGGAAACTTGGCTCAAAGCTCAACTTACCATGGTAATGATACACTGACAATAGGGAATGGTGAAAACCTAGCTATTGCACACATAGGACACACTGTCCTTCACATTCACATTGGTCCACTATATCTTAATACCATTCTTCATGTCCCACTCATCACTAGAAATCATCTCAATTTGTCCAAACTGGTTTCTGATAATAATATTGTTGTTGAGTTTGCTAATAATGCCTATTTTGTTAAGGACAAGGTTACAAAGATAACAGTGCTCAAGGGACAGCTCAAGGATGGCTCAGATCGATCATGACTCGACAATGAGTCGTAATGACCTCCTCAATCCAAGAACTCTATCACAATCGTCTTTCTCAAAGACACTCAATCTCCGGTCTGCTAGTGCTAGGTCTAAGAGTCTAAGTGTAGATGATCTAAATAAAGATTCTAATGTATGGTATAGGAGGTTAGGTCATCCCTCCAGTAAGGTGTTAAGTTATGTGTTGAATGATTGTACTGATCTGAATTTTAATGAAAAATCGCATTTCTGTGATGCCCGCCAATTTGGAAAATCTCATGCTCATCCCCATTTGCCTTCATTCACTCATGCCGATCTCTGCTTGACCTAATTAACACGTACATCCTGGGCCCTACCCCTCGTCAAATCCACGTAAGAATATAACTATTACATACACTTTATAGATGATCATACCTGCATTCACTTGGATCTTTCCTTTAAAACAAAAATCGGAAGCTTTATTTGTGTTTGTTAACTTTAAACATCTTGTTGGAACTCAATTCTCTACCAAAATCAAATGTGTACAAATGATCATTGGGGTGAATATAGACCTTTGAAGCCTTCCTCAAACAACATGGAGTCAACTTTAGACATTCATGCCTCATGATCATGCTCAAAATGGAAGAGCGAGAAGGAGCATAGACACATAATCGAATTAGGTTTAACCATGCTAGCTCAAGCCTCCATGCCACTTAGGTTTTGGTGACACAGCCAAGCCTCGGTCTCTATCATTAATTGTCTCCCTACACCTGTTTACACATGAAATCACCACATGAGTGTCTCTTGGCCACAAACCCAATTATCACACATTCAAAGTGTTTGGTGTGTCTTTGCTTATCCTTACCTCCGGACCCTACCAAACTACCAAATTTTCATTATCACACAAGCCAGCAATGTCAACCTTGGGTCGAGTCCTTATCACAAAGGTTATAAGTGTCTAGATAAGACATGCAAAATTTATATTTTTCCAATAATGTTATCTTCAATGAGAGCTCGGGTTCCTTTTTCATCGCTAATTTTACCCAAGGTCCATCCAAGCAACTTGTTCCCGATCCTAACATTGCTACCACTCGCTTTACCTTTTGGTCCGACTCATTCAGAGGGGCATCCCGAGGCTGAGTAGGCCCGACACTGAATCGACACTACTGTGTAATGATCTCAACAATTCTATTATTGTTGGAAACCACGGTGTTGATCCCACCACACCTATCACACTGTTGGAAACTACCAAACATGATCTTCATTAAACAACTTGATGCCAAGTTTTCCTAAAGGATCTTGGTCCTGTCACACTTCTTGGGAATGCAAGTTACAAGGGACTCTAGTGGCTTGCATTTGAACATGTCACACTATGCAAAGACAATGGTTAAGAAGGCTTGGTTTGGGGCATCTAAATTCTTGTCCAACACCTATGGTACACGGAAAGCAACCTCGCCCTGAACAAGAGAACCACACTCAAACCCCTCGCTATATATAGGAGTGCCATTGGAGCACCTTGAATACTTAACTCGACTGCACTCGATATCAACTTTCTTGTAAACACACTAAGTCGGTTTATGCGAATCCTTATACAGATCACCGGCGCAGCCCTAAAAAGACTTCTCTTTATATGTTGCGGTACTTCTAGATATGGGATCGATCTTCCAACCATCAAAAACACTTGGAGGTTCATGGCTTTTCGATGCTAATCGGGTGTATGTCCAATTGATAGGAAGTCTACTAGAGGATATTGTGTTTATCTAGGAGATTCATTGATCTCATAGAGTTCTAAAAAGCAGGTAGTGGTGTCCAGGTCAAGCTGTGAATCAGAGTATAGGTCTTTGGCAAACCTAGCCTCAGAAGTGAAATGGATGACTAACTTGTTTCAGGAAATTCAGCTTCAGATTCCTAACATTCCAACCTTATGGTGTGATAACACAGGAGCAAACTCCTTGCCTTAGAATCCTGTGTACCATGCTAGGACCAAGCACATAGAAGTTGATGTTCACTACATCGTGAAATATAGTCTTCAAAGAAAGAGATACAAGTGTGCTACATACCAACTTCGGATCAGATTGCATTTGTTTTACAAAGGCTTTACCGTCAACTCCTTTGATATATTGCACACAAACTAAATGTAGTTCACCCACATATTAGTTTGAGAGGGGCTGGAAAGAAATGAAGAAATGAAGCTTACACGTGTCATTATGTAATAGGGTGTGTGTTTGGATAAGATCGGTCTGTTATTATATCCCAATGTGTCGATAAATGTGCTGAGTCTGTAATCACTTTGTCATTATGTTGAGACAGAATTAATATAACAAATCTTTTAAGGTCTTCTATGGTGGGCTTCAGTTCCTGTCTAAACTACTATCCTTTGTAATCACTGATATGAACCACAATATGAAGCTGTTAATTAATTATTTGTTAATTAAACAAGAATGGATTGACTAAAACTCTATATAAATTGAAAATTCATATTTGTTGCTGCCATATACGACTTGGGCTCGTTAGTTTGTTCATCTATAAAGGTTAATATATTTATGATCACAACCAATTACCTCTAGTTTGATCATTTTGGAGTCTTGAACAGAATTAATGGCACCAAAAATGTTTTTGAATATTTCTATGCTTGTTGTCATGGTTGTTGCTGTTGCTGGCTTGCTGCCGCAAACAATGGTAATGGATCTGCTAATTAAATGGAGTTTTGGCCAAGCCGGTATCAACGAACGAACTACAACAATGGAATCAATGCGAAAAATCGTAGGATTTAATCAAGTCAAAACAACATCTATCAATCAAGTAAATTTGTCTTCAGATTTTGAATAATTATCAGGTAATTATAAAATTGCTCCAGTCTCCTTTGGTAATTCGAATTTCGACAACGGATGTACTGATCACATGCATAGTTTCTAACCCAAATCTTCTCACATGCCAAACCGGTAACAAACAGACACGTCAACCTATCAAATGGTTCAAAAGTTCAAGTCACCCATACATGCATGAAGAGTTGTTTTAGCTCCTTTGTGTTCTTTAAGGCCCTAAGTCAATTTATCAAGATAGAGCCTTCTCAAATAAAAGAAACGGTTTTAAAGAATGTAATACACATTTTGAATAATAGACTCATTGAACCTAAGAATATTTGGGCGTAAATTTAACTTGTTGGCCACGCCCGAGAAATGCATTCAGACGCCATCATGGTACTATATTCCTAAATAAATTAATGGTGTATCATACAAGATCTAAGTTCACGGAAGACAATTGATCAAACTAGATTTGAGAAAGAAGCCTTTATTATATACCTTGACCATGTCTAAGGCAGAAAATGCTACCTTGCCACCTCCTCCACTATATTTTTGTGACAAGCACCAACGTCTAGGATATCCCTCTTCTAAAATGATGCCATTATTGCATATATTTTCATTAACAAAGTCCAAAAACTATAACTTAGTCACGATTAGGTTAATTAATGAAGCTGTTAATTAATTATTTGTTAATTAAACAAGAATGGATTAACTAATACTCTAAATATATTGAAAATTCATATCTGTTGCTCCCATGGCTCGTTCATTCATCTATAAAGCTGACTATATTTATGATCTCAACCAATTAATTAACTCTATTTGATCATCACAAAGTTTTGAAGTTTTAGAGTTTTGAACAGAATTAATGGCACCAAAAATGTTTTTGAATATTTCTATGCTTGTTGTCATGGTTGTTGTTGTTGTTGCTGTTTCTGCCGCAAACACGGCAGATATGGAAACGGTTGATGCAGAAGCGATGGATGCAAAATTTGTGTCCAAAACAACCAACTTTCAGCAACTGGATTCCGTGTTTTTAGTAAGTATTTATTGTCATTTTTCTTACCTTTTTCTGATTTTTTTGGGAAATTAGTGATAAGGACATAATCCTAATATTATTAATAGCGACAACTACATATTTTTTTATAGGGAGAAGGACAACTGCATAATTTTTATAGCGAGAAGGACAAATAGTGAATCGAAAATGTTGAATTTCCATAATGAATCCCAAATCGTTGAATTTCGATAGTGAATTTACATGCGGATTCCCTAAAATCAAATGAATCCCGACAATGAATTTTGAAAATTAGTGAATTTCGATAGTGAATTTTGGCGATGAATTTAAACAAATAATTTCAACACAAGTGAATTTCACAGTTGAATAAATAGTTTTTCGCTTTATGCAAAGTTTCAAAAAGATCGCCCTTACTCTACTCATTGATGTAAATATTTTTGTCCTTCTCCTCATTCTCCCTTTTTTTTTTTTGGTCTACTAATATTTAAGTAAAATCACAATTAGTCACTTTTTTAGTAGTTAGACAACATCTTTTATCCCAGACCACCTTTGTGTTTTTAATCCATCCTTGTTTATTAATTGGTTAATTTATTCTATTCGTGTGAAATATCATTCCTTGTGGGATCGACATTCATTCGGATACTATATACTACGATTGTCGTAGTTCTCTTGGAAGTATTAGTGTCTTTCACGCGATCATAATGTGAAGCACACTTCTTCCCTTTATTTTTCTTCTTATATAGAGAAACATGACTTCTTGGCTTTCGATCATCAATTATCATTTAAGACACGCTCATCTTCTTCAATTTTATCTGGTTGGGTCTGTTCAGGTGCTCCAAAGTTGTACATTCTCACGGTGCCATAAAATCTATTTGATGCACTAAGATTATACTCAATATCGATATGTGTATGTTTTTCTTCAGCATTTGGTTGAAAACCATCAATTTTGAGCAGAAACAAATTATTTGAGCGCAAACCGTTATTATTGTTGTTGGTGTGTGTGTGGTTTTTTTCCTTTTTTTTTTCAACAATAAGTTCATTCTTTTTCTTCATGGTCGAAATATCATTACCAAATTAAATATCAAAATCGTTATTCATCAAATGCCCAACACTCAACAACTTACATTGTAAATCCGGAACATAACATACTTCTGAAATTTTTCTATCCTTTTGGTTCTTCTTTTGATACTAATTTCTCCAACTCCTTGGATTTTATAACCCTTAGCATCTCTGATTGTTGTCCGTAGTTAGCGTCAACAAGGCTTGAGAATAAGCGTTAATTATTTCCTATCATGCGCCTACTTTCACAAATGTCCTGTTGTGGTTTAATTGACAATTGAAACACAAACTTATATTATATGACCTAATAGAAAATATTAGTGAAATGGGACAGCACTCAAGAAAATACAAGACTTTATATTGCACAAGAAGCTGGATACACTGAGATTGGACTTGCTTGAGGCAACTTACAAGGTGGAGACTCTAACCTCTATTTATAGTTGCTACATGTAGGCTAAGAATATTCTAGTATAATGGTGATAGTGAATAAAATATTATTTCCTAGCTAGGGTGAAGAGAAGTCTCAGTACCTACTTCTTGGAAGAGTCTAGTATTTTACTAAAGTATTATGTATCTAGAAAGGCCTACTAGGATTATAGAGTAGCTTTTGGACAAATCTAGAATATTATAGAAAAGTATGTCGGTGATTTTAACACTCCCATCACCGACTACTTTCTTTCGTTGATGATTTAGAAAGCATCCCAAAAGCACTTCGAATCTGCGATATTGTTTCCACTTAAACCTTTGGTGAAGACATCTCATGCTAGTTATTCAGGTTTCACGTGAATCATCTGTATCTCATCTTGAAGAACCTTCTCTCGAATAAAGTGGTAGTGCACTTTAATGTGCTTGGTCCTTGCATGAAATACTAGATTCTCTCACTAGTTGTGATGATATATTGTCGCAATGTAAATCCACCGGGGTAGTCAATCCAGTCGATGTAAGTCTCTCAATAACTGCACAAGCCAAGTGACTTCTTGAGTCGCTCACGGTCGCCCGGGTACCGCCTGCGGTAGTTGATGTGAGATACAATGAGTTGTCTTTTGCTACACCAAGATATTACCTGCAGCCAAAGGCTGAACACGTAATCGGTAGTTGATCGGAGAGTGCTCATGATCCTCAAAGATAATCAGCGTCCACAAGATCCAACGAGTCTACATAGCACTCCTTTCGGTAGAAAATACCGTAGCCATAAGTTCCTTTTGACGTACCTCATAATTTTCGAACTAACCGCCAATGTGGCTTTCTTGGACTTTGCATAAATACGCTTATGGCGCCAACGCAAAGGAAATGTTGTCCGGTCTTGTTAACGCCAAGTATATCGGGCTTCCCTACTAGTCGTCGATAACTTGTAGGATCATCCAACTCTTTGCCGTCTTTGAGCTTAACTTGGCATTGACTTCAATGGTGTTGGAGAAGGCTTGCGCTTTATCATTCCAGATTTCTTTAACATCCTTAACATACTTCGTTGGCGGAAGGAACAACCCATCTTCAAAGTGTACTCGACTTCAAGTCCAAGAAAGCGCTTAAGCTCTCCAAGTTCTTTCATTTGAAACCGGACCGATAAGTTCCTCTTGACTTGCTTGAACTTCTTTGACATCATCTCCAAGTGATGATGAGATCATCAACATATACCAACACGATCGTTAATTTGTTATTTTGATACTTGATGAACAAACTTGAGTCGGATGGAGCCATAGAATCCACTATGAGTCAAGAACTCGCAATTTTTCTCCGCATTGCAAGCCCTTGGCGCCAAGCTTCAATCCATATAACGCCTTTCTTAACTTGCACACGTATTTAGGATGAGTCGTACTCTCAAACCTTTTGGTTGCTCCATGTATATGTCTCGATCGATCTTGCCATGTAGGAAGGCGTTCTTCACATCCATCCGCCATAGCTTCCAAGACTTACTAGTCGCTAGTGCCGTGAAACTCGCATCAGAAGTTATCTTCGCCACCGGCTAAACGCCTCATCATAGTCCAAGCCATATTGTTGTGAGAAACCTCGAACAACTAATCGAGCTTTATGTCTTTCTATGGATCCGCCTTGTCGTGTTTTCACCTTGTAAACCCATTTGCAAGATATTGGTTTTACTCTTCCGCCGCGAACAAGTTCCCAAGTCTGGTTTTGCTTAAGCGCTTGAATTTCCTCTTTCATCGCCGATCCATTCATCCTTTTAGATGCCTCCTCATAGCTTGAAGGCTCCATAGTTGCAGATCATCAACCGCCGCAATGTTAGCATACTTAGGATTTGGTTTCCTCTCGTCGAGATGATCTCCTAAGTTGTTGTTCATGATGATCAACTTCTCCATCTCTGGTGTTGGACTTTACGATCGCTTATATTCCATCTCTTGAGTTGTCGCCAATTTCTCTTGATCATCATCATTTACTGTGAGTGCATAACTCTTCCTCCGCCTTTTCTCTTACTTTCTCTTCAGAACAAGGTGAGTCAAGCTCATCATCTTGAGATGACCACCAAGAAGATGCTTCATCGAATACAACATTTCTTGATACCATACATCATTCGCTCTTGGGTCACAACACTTCCATCCTTTTTCTAGCATCGTATCCCAAGAATATGCATCTGATTGCTTTCTTGTTAAATTTGCTTCGTGGGGCTCATCCGGGACGTAATACTGCATGCATATAGCCAAATACTTTGAAATGACTTACAATTGGTTTTTCTTTGAGTTTCGATATGGTGAGATGAATCCAAGCTTTGCTTGTGGTAGCCGATTGATCACATGGGTGCATCTTCATACATTCGCCCCAAAAACGGGCACGGGACATTATTTGCATGTATCATACTCCTACATGTCTCGGCTAAATGTCGATTCTTTCTTTCACTACCCTATTTTGTTGCATGGCGTTTTAGACAAGTCAACTTCCGGCTAATATTATTTTACTTTAGATATTCCGAGAACTCGGTGGATGTATACTACCTCCATTATCTCAATATGCGTAGATAACGTACTTTTGAGGAAAGTCTCGGCTTCTACTTTACATTTGAATTCCTTGAACTTCTCCAAAGCTTGGGATTTCTCCTTCATGAAATCCACTTACGTATATCTTGAGAAATCATCAATGAAGGTGATCATATATTTTGCTCCTCCAGATCGACCGCTACTTTATCGGTCCAAAAATATCTCAATGAATCAACTCTGGTGGCGCTTTGCTCGGTATCTCGACTCCTTATACGGGAGCCGATGCGGCTTTTCCATATTGGCATCCGGCGCAAACCGTGTCTTCCCGACACTCCAACTTAGGAAGTCCTTTGAGCATAGACTCCTTCATCATGACCTTTAGTCTCTTATAACCAATATGTCCCGCACGTGCATGCCATAGATCACCGTGGTCATTTTTCTCCGGTCTTCTACATATGTTTGCTAAAGAATGAAGACATATAATCGACTCTTCTTTCCACCTTCCAGGATTGGATTCTACAACGACTCTAAGATCATGATAAACCTTCACATCTTGTGGGACTCGAATAATACATAATTACCTCGACTCATGAGCTATGATATCGACAAGAGATTTTTTTCATTCCATCAACATGCATCACATTTGCAAAGATCAACTGGATGAGAAATTGAGCTTGGCGTGATCACTATCTCTCCAATGTGTCTAATTGGCGCTTGGTGTTATCCACATGCTACTTACAACATGGCCTCCTTTGTATTCTCATCATTCTTCGAAGTCTTTCTTTATCACCGTCATATGATTGCCACCTCCAGAAATAACGACCCACAGATTGTGAAAGGTGCGCCCAATATCACTTGTCATAGTTGTTGCACAATTTACTTGGCCTTGTTATTTCTTCATAGCAAAGTGTCAATATTTGCTTCTTCGGACTTCAATCCCGAGAAAGATGCATGGAACATACCACTCCGTTTCACTTTGATCATCGGGTATCTGAAGTGGCGGCTGCTTCCTTCAACTTGTCTCTTCTTGAATCTACAATCTCTTTGCAAAATGTCCCTTTCACGCTTACAATTGAAGCAAGCATTTTGTTGCTTGTAAAAGCATTTGTCTCTCCTCCTCGCCAGGGTCTATCATTACTTTTCTTATTATCATGTCTCTTCTCTTGACTCCCTCTTCTTGGTAACTCTCGTCTTCAGCCCTTTTGGTTGTTTTCCATCATATTGTCTTTTGAATCCCTTATGGTTATATCTATTTGATTTTCCTCTTGCTTGACTTGCATACAACGCCTCTTCTTTCTGACTTTATAACTCACGCCGCCATATGCTTAGCTAGAGACTCTGGTCGGCTAATAAATTTTCGTACTTATCAATGGTTGGTTGTGTGGCCCAACCTTGTATTGTTAGTTGCTGCGATACTAGGTTTTTAAACCATGTATCAATATTCTTCTCATCTGAGACTCACCAATTTTGGACTCGGATCTAATTCGGAAATCTCACTACTTTCTGAAGATTTTACCTTGGTGAAATAATCTGCGATTGATAGATTTCCTTGGGTGACGACATCAACTCATTCTCTCCAGTATTTGCAAAGGCGAAATGTTCTTCCTCGAAAACGACTAGCCAATGTGTCCCATAAGCTTCCTTCGATTGTGGTGGCTTTCGGATATGCTCAATCATCTCATCTTCGATTGATGTCTTTAT